>JAYESA010000008.1:195549398-196149398 GCA_036927795.1 Iris macrosiphon | reverse complement strand
ACGGCCCCCGCCTTCGCCGGCCCACGACCCGCTTCCGCCGCTTGACCCCGCCCACGACACCGCCCACGACCCCGACGACCCATCCCCGCTCCGCCTCCTTATTTAACCCCCCCCCCCCCCCCGCGGAACCCCACTCCACTGCCACCGCCATCACGATCACTCCCCTCCGGCTGACCCCGAGCCCCCGCCGCCGAGCCCCACCGCGGACACCCTCCACGAGCAGCGCAGCAGCCTCAGCAAAAGCCGCCGCCGCTGCCGCGCCCGCCGCGCCGCCCCTGTCACGGAAAAATCAACAGTAAGGTATGCCCCTTCCTAGTCTTGTATCTCCCTGTACATCGATCCAATTTTCGTTCTGTCGAATCCTACGCGTAGACCTCATGACCCTCTCGAACCCCGTGTAAATAGTTCGGGGTATCGCGTCCTGTGTCGGTCGCAAACCGCAATGCAAAAACAAAAAAAAACAACCCCTATTTTTGAAATTCAGAAATCATCCCGAAGTCACATGTTCACGGCCATTTTTCTCCCAACCCGTTTATTAATTTTAGATTTTGTTTGAACAGTTAATTAGACAACATAACCGAGATTGAGACCCTATAATTAGTTTATTTTAATTTGCTGTATGTTGTGTTTTATTCGCAGGTGAAATCGACCAAAAATTTGGTCTTTCAAATCCATTTTTTTAAATTGGGTGTGTCACGCTAAACGAGGCAACTTCATCGTGTGCAAATTATATCGAAAGGTGCGTTTCGTCAATACGGACGTGTGGGATTTCTCAGAAGTTGAATTGGATGTGCGTGCACACCGGAATCAATACGTATCCGTCGAAAATACCCCGTATCGGGCCTGTTCTGAAACTCGTTGTAACTTCGTGTGTGCTTGTCGTTTCGTAACGAAACTTGCGCCATTAGATTCGTGGCATTATGTTGGTCCTGTGACCCTAG
Organism: Iris macrosiphon; assembly: GCA_036927795.1. Classification (NCBI taxonomy): domain Eukaryota; kingdom Viridiplantae; phylum Streptophyta; class Magnoliopsida; order Asparagales; family Iridaceae; genus Iris; species Iris macrosiphon. Next base: position 196,148,457 of record JAYESA010000008.1, on the reverse strand, counting down.
TTGGTTCAATTCTGAGAACGTTGACGAAATCCCATATTATGGGCCCCACGGCTCCACTTGACAGACGATTTTGTGACCGGTTCATCGGAATCCAGTTCTGGATATTTCGTTGGGTTCGTATCATCGTTCTGGACTTGTAGACACTATGTTTGACGAATATGGAGAACTTTATCTCTGACACGTTTTTTGGTACGAAGTAGGCCACATGGGGATCCCGCTTTGACCAGAAACTCATTTCTGTCTCTGTGTCCAAATTGGACTTGTGGGTAGTCAATTCTAGCTATTTCATATCTTCTGAGAGTGATGGTAACGTTTATTTCAGCATCCGGAGGCGTTCCTGAAGATTCCACATGCACCGGAGCAATTGAAGGAATTCAAACCCTAGGCAAGTGTACCTTGCCAAACTTGCAGTAGTTTATCTGATATTGTTGCTTGAGTTATTTTATATATATATACTCTCGAGATATACGTGTTCAACCTAGAACCGTGAGATGTTGCTTAACGACCGAATAACATTCGGGTGTCGACGCCGTACGCGGAGTCGTGAAACGTCACCTAGAGAGTTGATATTATGATCCTATATTTGCGTGCTTGATTTATCAAGTACGTCATACCATATGACACTTGACACTATTCATGTGACAGAATCTTTCCTGAGTTATTCATGGTGATTCTGTATAGGCTTACAAGATTCGTGACATAGATCTTGCATATACATAGATATTATTATGACTCACTGTACTAGCTAGAGGTCATGATCTTGCGTGTTATGGACATGAGACATCGTGGACATGAGATGTGTTATTACATTGGGTGGGGGAGAGACACACAGGCTACAGGCTGATTTTATATATATATTTATTATGGTGTCGTAGCCACTACAGTGCTAGGCCCACTACATAGAATAACTACATAGTATAACTGCTACCAGCTCCCCGACACAGAGCTTATAGTAGTCTCAGCCTGAGTTCTAGTGATGCTCTCATTTGCATATCACATAGCTGGTTACATAGTTTGCCCTATTGTTACATTTTTATATACTGCATTTATTTTGGCATGCTGTTTCTTGTACCAGAAACTGTCAATTCTGACCGTGTGTCCAAATTGGACTTATGGGTAGTCAATCCTAGCTATTTTACATATTCTGAGAACAATGGTAATGTTTGTTTTAGAATCCGGAGGCGTATATGGAGATTCCACTATTATCGGAGTAACTAAAGGAGTTCAAAGCACAAGCAATTATACCTTGCCAAACATACAGTAGTTTCTTTAATATTATTTGCTTGAGTTATTTTTGTGATGTACCTGCTCAACCTAGGACCGTGAGACGTTGCTTAACGTCCGAACAAGATTCGGGTGTCGACGCCGTACGCGGAGTCATGTAACGTCACTTAGAGAGTTGATATCACGATCCTATATATTTTTGGTGCTTGCTTTATCAAGTACGTCATCCCATAGGACACTTGACACTGTTCATGAGACAAAATATTTTCTGAGTTATTCATGGTGATTTTGTATATGCTTACAGGATTCGTGACATAATTCTTGCATATACATAGATATTATTATGACTCGTTGTACTGGCTAGAGGTCATAATCTTGCGTGTTATGGACATGAGACGTCGTGGATATGAGACGTGTGATTACATTGGGTGGGGAGAGACACACAGGCTACAGGCTGATTACATACATATATATTTATTATTGCGATGCTTTAGTCTTTGTTTCAGAGTTTGGCCCATTACGTGATATTACTGCTACAGGCTCCCCGACACAGAGTTTGTAGTGGCCTCAGCCTGAGTACTAGTGATGCTCTCTTGCATTTCACATAGCTGGTTACATAGCTTTCCCTGAGATCTATTTTTATATACTGCATTTTATTTGGCTTGAGTTATTCTTGTACCTTGCTATATCCCCTGAGGACCTGGATCCGGATTATGTCTCCAGGTACAGCAGAGGAGGTTTACCCCGAGATATACGGGACATGAGATAACGTTGGAGCAGTACTGGCACCAGGGGACGAGGTTGTGCCAGATGATTTCTCCTGAGTATTTTGTTATATATAGTCAGTTATTTCTGCTTCCAGTTATTCTATATTTTGACTTTGGATTATTGTATTGACTTATTATCGGGTTGTTCCCCAAGACAATTTTTATTGAGACTTGTTAATGGACTATATTTCTTTATATTGATTGGTCCATCATATTTGTTTACTTTCTGTGGATGAGATTAGAATTAGACTGTGACATGTATCTTAGACCTTTGTATTTGTTTTACAGCTTAAGTACACTCTAACGGGTCCATTAAATTAGGTTTGTCCATTGGAGTTATGTTGCTGGTCATTGCCACGTGGCTAGTCACTCGGTATTTTGGGACTTGGACGTGACATGACTCGCTCAAGCTAACTTGTTGACCGCATAGCTCCTGGCCGCATAGCACCAGGCCGCAAAGCCCCTGGCCGCATGGGCTCCTGGCCGCATGTGCACCAGGCCGCATGGGCACATGGCTGCATGTGCCCCCGATCGTATGGCATGGCACCTGATCGCAAGCACTCCTGTCAGCAAGGGCACCAGTCCTCGTGGACATCTAACCGCATGATCCCTGGCCGCATGCGCTCCAGGCAGCATGGCTCCACGAAACATGCATCCGAACAAACAACCGTGCATGTAACTCGCGCATAAAATAAGCGCACGAGCTCCATGCGACGATGCTGACGTGATATCCGCATGGGCACCTAATCGCATGACCTCCGATCGCAAGGTTCCACGAAACATGCGTCCGAACACGCAACCGTGAATGTAACTCACGCATAAAAGGAACGCACAAACGTCATGCGACGATGCTGACGAACTAAGTGCAAAATCCACCAAAAAAGTACCACTTTACGTCCTTTAGTCCGGAGTCACTAAGCCCCTTTCGGACTTTAACTCATAGAAAAAACTTTTCAAAGATAATAACAAAATAAATATTGTCATAATAGAATTCACACTTAATCCCTTTAGAAAAGTCAACACACATGGACTACCATTTCACGTGCATATACCAGAACTAAACAAAACTATATTTTGAGATATACTGTGGTTGAAATGAGACTAAAAAATCCAAAAGCAAAGTAAAAAATTCCAACAGTCACTGCTCAAAGTTTTCGGATCATCACTACGAGGCCAAATTCTTTTTATTGTTTTGTACGCTTTTATTAAAAGACGTAGTTTAATTTCGGGTCAACTTTTTGAAAAGAAAAGTGTTGTCCGAAGAAAAACAGTTTGGGCAGCTTGCAGCTGTGCAATCAAAAGCCAAGCGGACCCGGATCCAAAAGTTAAAACGGGTCTAATCTGACACGGATCCTGCCACTTCTTGTTCGAAATTTGAAAAACGTTATAATTCATTCAGTTTTTTTTTTTTTTTAAGGAAATAATTGATTCAGTTGACACCAACATTTCCATTTTTTAAACACATATATATACATATATATATATATATATATATATATATAAAAGAAAAACTAAACAAGAAAACTTAAATATTGAAAAAAAAGCGAAACATCAGCATCCAAAGTGACAGTCTCTAGACAAGCGTAGCACACTGAGAAGTGTTGGGGTCCCACATCGCCGGCAGCAGATACTTCCTCCCATTCAACCCCTTCGCGTTATAGCTCGCCCCCGTCGTCGGGTCCACCAGAACCTGACCGGCGTAGCCCGGGTACGACCCAGACCCGAACATCCCAGTGCAGGCCGACACCGCCTCCAGCGGGGCGCTAACGGGCCCCTGGTAGAACCCGCTACCGAACGGATTCGTCACGGTTCCTGCCAAAACGGTGGCCAGGTTGATTATCATCCCGTCGACCCCGACGTCGCCGTTGGGCGCCACCAGGGGCGGGGTCTGGGGGCCGTAGATCGGCTGGTGGAACGGCCACGCGCACTGGCCGGGGCACTGTGTGACGGAGTTACCGACCCAGAGGTACGCGAACCGGGACTTCCCGTTCCTCCCGGCGGGGCCGGAGCGGTGGGACCCGCAGGAGCTCATGCAGAACCCGGACACGGACACGTCGGAGGAGGTGAGGACGGCGGTGATGGTGTTCCTGTGGGGCCCGCTGGAGGCGAGGCTGAGGAGGTCGGCGGAGGTGAGGGACTTCCCGGCGGAGTAGGCGGAGTCGAGGAGCTGGCGGCCGAGGGAGAGCGTGGTGGGCCCGGCCTTGTACTTGGTGGTGGTGGCCCACCAGCTCGCGACGGATGGCGACGCGGAAGGGGTGGAGAGGGAGCGGACGAAATCGGCGATTATGGCGCGCTGGGCGGGGGAGAAGCGGCCGTAGTAGAGGAGGTTGAGGGTGTAATTTCCTTTCAGGAGAGGGCCATTGTGGTAATTTAGGATTAGTGGCTGCTGCTGGACTAGCGCTAGCTTCCTTGGAGCCGGTGCAGCAGAAGCGGTGAGGACGAGGGAGAGGGAAAGGAAGATGAGAACCTTCATGTTGGGTGAAGAGATGGGTGTCATTATCAGGTGAGTTTAAGAGATTTCGAGGTTTTTTTCTTTGGTATTGGAAATGGAAAGGAAGGACTGGAGGTTTATATAGTGCTGTGGGGGGACAGCTGGCGAAGGGTGGTGGGCACGTCTGGTGGTGCCACGTGTGTATAAGACCGGTCCAGTGATTTTTGTTCTTTCTTTATTAAATAATTTTTTAATTAAATTGGAAAACAGGCTGGAAATTGGAAAGGAGAAAGGGAGGGAGGCTGGTACTGAAGATTAGGGACAGTATTTGAGACAATTAAGCTAATGATGACGTAAGTGGAATGGAACGCCATGATGGGATTAAGTTAATTAGGTGCTTTTAAGTAAATTAAGGTTAGTGTTGGGCGGGGAGCAAGAGTTATCGGATTGTACTTGGCTGGTAGACGATAATTGTGGCTTTTGTGCAAAGTGGATTCTTGAGCCTTGTTTCGAGAGAGAGTGTCCCTTGGCCGACATCATCGAGAAAGAAGAAAATTTTGAGTGAAGGAACATTTATTTTCGTAGCTAGGCAGCAACTACGATTGTTGTATTACAATTGTAGACATTTATATATTGGTGATTATATAATTTTTTAAATAATTGAAAAAAGATTAAAGTAAAATAAAAAATTAAAAGGGATAAAAGAAAAATGAAAAATGAAAAGAATATCTCCAAAACACGAAAAATATTCTTAGAAAATGAAAAAAAAATAGAAAAAAAATACTTTCAAAAATTTGCTATAACTAAGAGAGTGCAAAAAAAAAAAAAAAAAAGATAAAATGGGGAAAAAACCAAAAAAAATCTAAAAACATGTAAAGTAAAAAAAAAAAAACTGAAAATAAAATTTTTTTTTTCTCAAATTAAAAAAAAAGTAAAAATACTATAAAGATTATAGGAAATATATTCACCAATATTTAAGTGGATAGCATTTCATATAAGTTTACCAAGTATTCATAATTCTATAAAATATTTTTTCATAACCTAAATCAAAATAAAAATATTTTCTCTTCTTAAATTATTTTTTTTTTTTTAAATATTTCTACAAGACGTCCCTTTCTTTCCACTTATTAGAGCTCAGTCGAATTGATTTGCCATCTTCTTTTTATTAGTACACTAACTATATATATATATATATATATATATATATATATATATATATATATATATATATATATTTTGCACGTATTTTATATATTATTCTTAAACACATAATTTTTAGATTATTATTAGAGACTAAAATGGTGTTATAATAATTCTAATATTTATTAGGGATAATTATAGTTTAGATTTTATACTAAGGTCCTGACTTGTCTAATTAAAAAATTTAGACGTTAAATTTTTATTTTTATTTTTTTTCTATTACATCCTCACAAGTCTATATATGAAGATTTTATCGTCAAACATAGGAGGGAGAGTATAATAGAAAAAATAAAATAAATAATATAAATATAGGATTTAAACTTTCTAATTAGATAAGTCATGACCTAAACTCTAAGCTGGTATAATATTCATAGTCTAAAGTCTAATTAGACCTATTTATTAAGACAACTTACAAAGACTAAAAATTATGTTTTAATTATTGTAAATTTATTATTTTATACATGTCTGTAAGACTATTTATGAAATCAAATAATAACTACCATAATAATCTAGATCTCCATCAACTTTAATTAACAATTTTAATGACATATTTGGAAACAAAATTTTTTATTGCAAATTTGTAATTTTTTTTAATTATGTAGTAGTATGGATTAATACCAAACTCCGTTATTATAGACCTAGGAAACAAATGTAGTTCAATAGTTACAATAGTAGAAACAAATATACATTTTAACATGTAAAACAAATACAAACATATATATATATATATATATATATTCAAAGTTTTAGACCTAAGTGAAGATATTGATGACCTGATGCATGTAAGCATAATTTTCAAAGTTTTAGCTAGTTTCTAAGAAGCTACTTAATTTTCCATTGAGAACAGCTGCTTAATTTTCTTCTACGCGTGCTTTTGGATAATTCGCAGCTTATAATTTACCATCACCTTTTATTGATACGTTAATTTAGTAGGCAATTTTTAATTTACAAAATAACCCCTGTCATCGTCATGTTTTCATAAATGGATAAATAAATTGAATTTGCAGTTTGATGTGACGATGGCAGACAGGTTCCGAACTCCGAGAATGGGTGATGAGTGTGACTACCCTCCCCCTGCTGGCTGCTCATAGGTACGGGAAGATGACGTGAAGGACTCGCTAAGAGTTATTGATCCAAATAATTACTAGCAACACCACCTCCAATATAATAAAGATTTTGTTAATATGTGTCTTTCAGGACACATAATAATATTTTTGATAAGTATATATTTTATATTAATATTCCTATCAGTATATTTATTAATGTATTTTTTACTTAAAATATATATAAATAAATATGTTTGTAGAAATATTAATATAAAATGTATACTTATCAAGTGTTATCATATGTACTTAGGACAAATGTTAACAAAATCGATTTTTTTCAAATAAAGTAATAAATTTATATATAATTGCAAGAAAATGGAGAAATTTGTTGAAATTACAGGGAGGGGTAAGAACTCGTCAACTGAGTTGGCGGGTTGTTGGGGGGACGAAAGTGCCCGAGATATGTACATACCGCCAACTGAGTTGGCGAGGAAGGGTGAGTTGGAGGCTGTGCCCGCCAACTTAGTTGGCGGGTGAGGGTCCGTTGATCTGTGCCCGCCGACTTACTTGACGAGTGAGGGTCCGTTGAGAATTGGGGAAATGATTATAGCCGTTGCACAGCGGCTATTACATTCAACACTCTCACTCTATATATTTTCTATCTCAACTAAATCATCCAACACTCTCACTCTATATATTTTCTATCTTAACCAAATCATCCAACATTCTCACTCTGTTCCCTCTCTTCCCTCTAGCAAAGTCTCCAGCACTCTCTCTTTCTCTAGCAAAGCTTCAGTCAAAGTTTTGCCTGTAGCTAAAGTTCATCTCAGTTTCTTGTAGCAAAAGTTCTCAATCGTCATGGATCGTAGCGTAAGAATTGTATACTCGCACGACGGTAAAGTAAATGGGTTACGAAGGAGGAGAAAGTATAATTTTATAACTTATCCGAATATTAGTTTTGAAAATATACGTAATCATATTATTGAACGTTGTTTTATTCATTATGATTTTATTCTGAAGTCTATTTTTGGTTCTAATTATTTTTTGATAGATAGTGAAGATGCATGAAATTATATTCTTGAGATTAATTCACAATCACGGTATATAAAAATATATGTTATTAAAGTAGAAACAATATTAAATAATAGAAATAATGAATATTTTTCTGAATATCAGCATATTAGTTCGGGTGCTAGTTCTTCTCAACAAATTATTTTATTTTTCCAAGAAGGTCATTCATCAAATGAATCTAACCATGATGATGATAGTGACAACGACGATGGAAATAATGATGATTTAGTTGAAAATGTAGATTATACGGTAGATGATGATGTTGTAAAAGCTATCACTGATGAAGTATTTAAGGGACAATCATTTCCTAGTCGTTCTCACTTTAGAAGCTTTATAAGTAATTTAGCAATTAAATATATTTTTAGTTGTTCAGCTAGTGTTATGAATATTGCTCGTGAAATTATATATAGTTGTGATCAACCGAATTGTAATTGGAGAGTATATGTCAAATCTATTGGAAATGGCGATATAGTTAAAGTTATTACATTAGAAAATCGTCATTCTTCTTTAGGAAGACTTAGTACAGGACGTCATCGACTAGCTACCGCTGCATGGATTAAGATCATGATAATTGACATTATTAGAGATAACCAGTCATATAGTCATTCACAAATTGTTAAAGATATATATATATATATGGAGCATCGTATACAAGTTAGTTATTCCAAAGCCTGGAGAGCCCGAGAGACAACATTAGCTGAAATTAACGGTAGTTATGATGAGGCATACGCTAGTCTTGAGGAGTATTGTTATAGAATTATGGAGACAAATTCAGGTAGTACATGTTTTATTAAGACTGCCGAAAATAATAGCTTCCAACAAATTTTTATTTGTTTTAAGTCATGTATTGGTGTCCAGAGCCCGCCAACTGAGTTGGCGAGTTCTTCTCGAACTCTGGGCACCGCCAACTCAGTTGGTGAGTTCTCCCCCTCCCTGTAATTTCAACAAATCCCTCCCTTTTCTTGCAATTATATATAAATTTATTACTTTATTTGAAAAAAATCGTAACAAAATTCATATAATAATTATTGTCACTTATAATTACTAGTATATGATTTATTTATTTTTTGAATGGAAGTGTTGTTGTTAGTGCGTCATTAGTAGTTCAGACTCTTCAATGCAATATGTGATCAAAATTAAATTAGAAAAAAGGTAAATGTAGAATGAGTTGGATTTGTATGAGAATATTAAGAAATGATAAAGTAAGCTCCGATTTCAAATATTGTGTGGTTAAAAATTGATGTGAAAAAAAGATAATGTAAAATCTAGAATATAGAAAGTTGGGTTCCAAATTGAGACTTACTATTCTACAAAGGATTCATACAATATAGAATCTAGAAATTGGAAAGTCCAAACTATAGCTCCCATGGATGAGATGGAACTCAAAATCTATAAATTGGAACTAGGGAAGAGACTTATTATTCTACAAAATGACCTCCTATATTTTAAATCTAGAATATGGGATGGACCTTACTAACGATGCTCTTACATATTAAAAATGGTATATTTTTCTAGAAGAGTCTAGATCTCTAAATAAATTTTTTTTTTTCTCGAAGTTAGATTTTTATTAGAATCGTACCCATAATGCAAGCATTTAACAAAAATTCTATGTGAGATTCTTCTTTCTGTATCACACTCATTGTAAACTCTGCTAAAATGATGTCAAAATTTTAAACTTCTTTCGAGTTGAGACCCATGTACCCTCTGAGTTGCAGTGCGGTTTGGGATTGACGATCTTGCGGTTGTTGTGATTGTTGATTATTTTTCATGACAACAAATAGCATTTTTATCGAATATCACTAGATTGCTTGGAAGTATTATAAGCGAGAAAAAAATTATATCCTATTTATATGAATTTCAGTGTGCCAAATTATTCATGTGTTCTTAAAATATAGTTGTTATAAAAATATTTTTATCATTTTCAGTAAAATAATCAAAATACACTTCAAAAAGGTCAAAAACGGTCATAATCTTAGGGGTATTTTGCTAAATATATCCTCAAAAGACTAATAATGATGTTAAATAATTTACCAAAATATTCCTCCAACATAAAAAATAAATATAACAGTCGGTCCGGAGGGTTAGGGGGTGGGAGGAGGGTTGATTCGGGTCATCGATCGGGACTATACGGGCCGGTTCAACTGAGCTTACTGCAGAAAATCCGGTTCCATTCGTTCCCTCAATCGAGTCAGACTATCAGACCCCAAATGCAAACTTAGCCCGCACTCGAATATATTGTAGATGGATCGGATTTGTCTGTTAATCGGATCTGGTTTCGGACAGAATTTTGGACGTCCGGCCCTTTTAAGTAACACCATGAGCTGTGGTCCTCGTCCTTTTCCCCTCTCTCTCTCTCTCTATATATATATATATATATATATTTTTTTTTTTCAGGTTGAATTTCACCTTAGTTTTTAAAAAAAAATTGTAGGGCTCGGGGTTTAGTCGCCCATAGTCTGTCTGCGACGATTCTTTCTTCTCTAATTTCTTCGGTAGTACTTCTGAATTCTTCCCCCAATTATGGTCATCAATATTATTTTTAATACAACAAAAAACAACTGTAATGCAACAATATAATACTTGTTGAATAAGAGGCGTGCACTTGACTGGGGAAAAAAAAAATTTTCCCAATGGCAACAAAAACTGCCCAAGCCATTGACCTACTGCTACTATTTCAGAGTTGCTTCCCTGCTATGAAGAAGGCTAAGAATGGAAGACGTGGTAGCAACAACGTCCATCGCAATCTCTATCCACAGTTGCTGGTTCAGAAAATTGCATCCAAAATATCCTAGTTTAAGTTTATTTTTTAAAATACATAAAATTTACGGTTTTTTTTCATATAAAATAATATATTTATATAAATTTATAAAAAAAAAAAAATTAAAGAAATTACAGAGAGAGGAGGGTTCGCCAACTGAGTTGGCGGGGTACAGTTCTCGAGAGGCCGCTCGCCAACTCAGTTGGCGGGACGTAGTCCTCGAGGGGCCGCTCGCCAACTCAGTTGGCGGGACGCAGTCCTCGAGAGGCCACTCGCAAACTCAGTTGGCGGGCCGCTGTCTTCCCCCCTTCGGATTCCTGACTCCTCCCTTCCCTCAGAGACCACCCTCCCTCGGAGACCAACCACGACTCCTCCCCTTCTCTCGGAGACCCCCCCATCCCCTCAACTCCCCCCTCCCTATAACTACCCCCAAGTCCTCCTCCTCCTCCTCACACATTCTTCTCCTCCTCCTCCTCCTCCTCCTCACACATTCTTCCCCTCCTCCTCACACATTCTTCCCCCCCTCCTCCTCCTCCTACTCACAGCAATCATCTTCCTCATCCTCCTCCTACTCACATCTTATAATCAACATTTTAGGAGATGGTTACCCATAATGACGGTCGTATTCCTGGCGGACCGACTACCCAGATTATTATTAAGCAACGTGAAGACCACATTTCTAGTCAGATATTTACTGGCGAGATAATTTTTGAAATTATAAGTTTCCAACTTTAGTAATTTACACACAAAATATAATGCATATATTTTTTATAGTTATACGACCATGATCTTGGTTTACGAACCCGGATCCATGTACACGAAAAGAAATTATCGTACGTGGGAGCTAAATTCGGTCCAAAAGGCTTTGGTGGAATCCTTTGGATTCCACTATATAGATCGTGTTAGATATTTAATCCACGATCTTCATTTAGTTGTAAGTCTTGCGGAGCGTTGGTGGCCCGAACGCAACACTTTTCAACTCACATTCGGCGAGATGACGATCACCCTTTTTAATGTGGCAAATATACTAGGGTTACCTATTAAAGGTAACGCTATATATTTTGATCCGCACTTAAAGGGATCTGATCTGATCAGGAGGTATCTCGGTGTTAGCCCTCCATCTGGTATAAAAGACGATAATTTTGTGAAGTTTACATGGCTTCGTGGCAACTTCATGGACCTACATCACACTATTGACGGGGTGGTTGATGTAGATAAAATACGGGTATGTATTTTTATTAGTAAATTTATTTATGACTTAATTTAGTGTCTATATAACACTTAATATATCCAGGTCATTCGTTGCACTAGAGCGTATCTGCTCTGTTTATGTCGTGCAATTCTATTTTTCGATGCATCGAAAAATATGGTAAATGTGCAGCTTCTACCATTCTTGGATGATTTGACAAAACCTACTGAGCATGCGTGGGGAGCTGCTACTCTTGCCTTTTTATACGCCAATCTGACAGAATTTGTGAGATCCAATCGCAAGAGTATTTGTGGATGTATTTCACTGATTCAGGTATGAATGAAAGACCTTAAAAAGTTAGATTATTTTATACGCAAATTTTGTTTGTACTAATGTCATATTTTTATTTTATAGTTCTGGTCCTACGAGCACTTCTATATTGGTAGGCCTGTTACTAGCATTCTCAGTGATGTTGGAGTATTTTCAGTTGCTATGCGCTGGCCTACAGATGTAGTGGATTATCAACACTACCAATACAGAAGTGTATCACTTTATCGTAGCCAATTTGATACACTGTAGTATAATGAGATAATTTTTAAATATGCAATAAATATCTTTAAATTATTTAAGTTTTGATCGTAGATAAACATCACATCTAATTGATACAATATCTTTAAATAGGTTACCTGGTTACCTTACTCATGTGAACCTGATGCTCCAGAAATCAAGAGGACATCATATGCGTTTACTTTACACAGATCTCATATTATATATGATCAAGAGGACATCATATGCAATATTTGTATTATTTGTAAAGATTTTTTATTACAATATTTGGGTATTGAACAATTCTATTTTACTCTCTCATTATCAGACTCACTATTACAATATTTTTAAGTTTGTATTGAACAATTCTATTTTACTCTCTCGGTTGACTAGTACATCTTCTTCGGTTGTGTCCCATAGCACCACAATTACTGCAACGTGGTATAATAATCTGTGTCTATATTTTCAGCATTCTTTCTACGATTGTCATGAAGTGTAATATTCTTGGCTCTAATACCATCGAGAAGTATTGTTATTGGCTTATCTCGTAATTTCTTAATCCAGCTATTGAAACATTCAGCAAGATTAGAAGTGTTAATATCTAATCTAGGACAAGTAGCATACGCTGTTATCCAATGTTCAAATCGACGACTTTCATCGTTTACACCAATAAGCCAATCGTACAAAATTATGTTCTCGGTTTTAATTATATCAAACACACTCTCTGCATCCGTTTCATTATATGATCTAGCAAGGGAGTCTAACAAGTGTTGAAATACTGGTTCTTTGGTAACTTTTTCATGTTTTGTTTAAAATGTTGAATACAAAAAAAAATGAGGAGATGCAGGAAAAATAGCACGAACAACCTTTATTAATCCCTTTTGTTTGTCAGATATAAATGAAATTGTACTCCAATCATTAAAACAACTTTCAAAAGATATTTTAAGAGAATTTAAAAACCAAGAATCACTATTCTCACCTTCAGCAACAACATAAGCTATAGGATATAATTGATAGTTAGGATCGTGAGCACAAGCAATAAATAAGATACCTTGATATTTAGACGAAAAAAATGTAGCATCAATACTAATAATTGGTAAACATCCCCTTAAAAATCCATCAATACATGACTTAAAACAAATAAAAATTCGTTGGAAGCTATTGTTTTTGGCAGTTTTAATAAAACATGTACTACCTGGATTTGTCTCCATAATTATATAACAATATTCCTCAAGACTAGCGTATGCCTCATCATAACTACCATTAATTTCAGCTAATGCTGTCTCTCGGGCTCTCCAGGCTTTGGAATAACTAACTTGTATACGGTGCTTCCTATATATATCTTTAACAATTTGTGATGGACTGTATGACTGGTTATCTCTAATAATGTCAATTATCATGGTCTTAATCCATGCAACGGTAACTAGTCGATGACGTCCTGTATTAAGTCTTCCTAAACAAGAATGATGATTTTCTAATGTACTAACTTTAACTATATCGTCATTTCCAATAGATTTGACATATACTCTCCAATTACAATTCGGTTGATCACAACTATATATAATTTTACGAGCATTATTCATAACACTAGCTGAACAACTAAAATTATATTTAATTGCTAAATTACTTATAAAGCTTCTAAAGTGAGAACGACTAGGAAATGATTGTCCCTTAAATACTTCATCAGTGATAGCTTTTACAACATCATTATCTACCGTATAATCTACATTTTCAACTAAATCGTCACTATTTCCATCGTCGTTGTCACTATCATCATCATGGTTAGATTCATCTGATGAATGACCTTCTTGGATAAATGAAACTATTTGTTGAGAAAAAATAGCACCCGAACTAACATGCTGATATTCAGAAAAATATTCATTATTTCTACTATCTAATGTTGCTGCTACTTTAATAACATATATTTTTATATACCGTGACTGTGAATTAATCTCAAGAATATAATTCCATGCATCTTCACTATCTATCAAAAAATAATTAGAACAAAAAATAGACTTCAGAATAAAATCATAATGAATAGAACAACGTTCAATAGTATGATTACGTATATTTTCAAAACTAATATTCGGATAAGTTGAAAAAATTATACTTTCTCCTCCTTCGTAATTTAACCCATTTACTTTACCGCCGTGCGAGCATACAGTTCTTACGCTACGATCCATGACGGTTGAGAACTTTTGCTACAGGAAACTCAAATGAACTTTAGTTGCAGGCAAAATTTTGACTGAAGCTTTGCTAGCGGCAGAGAGACAAAGAGAGTGTTGGAGACTTTGCTAGAGGGAAGAGAGGAAATAGAGTGAGTGTGAGATGATTTGGTTATGATAAGAAATATATAGAGGGAGAGTGTTGAATGTAATAGCCGTTGTGCAACGGCTATAATGACTTCCAAGTGTGTGAACGGATCCTTACTCGCCAACTGAGTTGGCGAGCAGAGTGCAACGGTCACTTACCCCAACCTAAACTATCACTCGCCAACTGAGTTGGCGGGCAGAATCCAACTCAGCATCACTCGCCAACTGAGTTGGCGAGCGGCCTCTCGAGGACTGCGTCCCGCCAACTCAGTTGGCGAGTTACTCCCTACCACTGCACCCCGCCAACTCAGTTGGCGGGTCCTCCTCCTCCCTACAATTTCTCCTAACTTTTTCCTTTTTTTTATAAATTTATATAAACATATTACTTTATACGAAAAAACCGTAAAATTTAGATTATTTGTATATTTACAACATACCATTGTTTTAAATTAGAACGTAAGATATTAAAAATATTATACAAAAATGTTAAAATTATTAACTTATGTCATAAAAAAGGACATAAGTTACTAAAAATATCATTAACATTTTCGTATATATATATATATATATATATATATATATATATATATATATATATTAATAATAATATAAAATAAAATAAAATAAAATAATATATATATATATATATATATATATTATTTTATTTTATTTTATATTATTATTATTATTATTAATAATATATATATATATATATATATATATATATATATATATATATATATATATATATATATATATATATATATATTGTGTTAGTAAAAAAAAATTAACTCACGTTATATATTAGGACGTAAGTCTTCAAGTAATATTATTCTTTAAGACGTGAAAATATTAAATAATAATTTTTTTTTAACCAATCTGATTATAGGAGGTAAGGTTAGAGGGTAATTAAAATTAACATATTTAAGGGTACTTACGTCTTTCTTTAGGACGTAAGTATATACTTACGTCCTATATAGTTTTTTGGCAATTTTATGCTTTTTTTTTAAATATTTTTTTGCAAATTTTATAATTTTTACGTAATAAATTTAGCTAGCTATCCGTTACGAGTTTCTTCCCACTTTGAAAATGTGTCAAAGTTAGCCAACCACAGACGGAAAGAAAAAGAACGTCTTCATTCAACGCTTGCACATAATAATAGACTGGTGGTGGGTCCGGTCCTAGTTTAGAATGCAATACGTCTGCTCCACTGACCGTGTGGATTTAATTTGTAGGTGATATGGGACGGTTTCAACATATAATTTGTGCCTGCCTAAAACGTTAGAAAAAGAAGACGATATCGTGTCGATGTCTGTGCTATCATATTTGACCAATTGATGGCACGAGTTGAGCGAGCATCTGCACCAATCATTTGCATCCGACCAAAACTCAACAACTTGGTCGATCGAGTTCGGGCCCAGAGAAGAAAAATGCTAATTAACTCCAGCTTCTACGAGCTTATCCGGAGCTTGTAGCTTGAATATTTCATGCACCAAATGGTTTGGGATATGGATTGAAGCAAAATAGTTTGGTCCGAGTTTTAATTAGCTGTTAGAGCACGAGCGTACGGTTTCATCTCCTGTCTCAACAGTCACGAGTCTAAGCATGGACGGATCTAGAAATTGAAGTTGGAATAAACTATAGCAGATTCAGATGGACTAAAAATAGACTAAACAATATAAATAAAAAATATATATATAATTTTATTTTTTTATTTTTTTCGAGCCCACCCCACCAGAAGGATGAATTCGTCCCTGAGTGTAAAGCCAACTTCGCAAAGGCTTCTTCGATTGGATTTTTGTCTCGTTCTAATACAATTTTAGCTTTAAGATCTTTTTAGGAGGAATTTCAATTAGAACTCCGTTCGTAAACTAATATTTTCACACAAGGTTGGTGCTGAGTTCATGGAAGTCCGATGGAAACTTTCAAAATGGAACCTGTTAGTCCATAGAATACAATTGACTTTCCAAAATGTAAAATGTACTTAAAAAAACAAAAGTTACAACAACTTAATATTTGACTTTTGTAAAGATAGAGGACATGAAGATTACAAGCCGACTCTACCAAGTTGCTACATTGACACAAAGAAAGAATAGGAAATATGAACAAAATTCTCACTGGGATGATCAAAATAATCGTGATTCAAAACAAGATTCGATCTTATTCGTCGATCTGCTCACAGTAACCAGTAAGTTCAGAATCAGAACTTCTGAAACGCTCCTTCGTTACTATTGCACGAACTCTCGATAAACACTTGTATGGACAACATTTTGTTGCTCCAAACGTTGCTAGGGCACTCTCTTACCAGATATACTCAATGTACTATTTCCAAAAAAAAGAACATCAGGATATATATAGGGATAACCACCCTTTGAGCAGGCCACTACTCCTTAATGACAGTAAATATGGATTTAACTGTCCATTAAGTACGCGGTTACTGTTGTACCCTCCCTACTAATCAGACAGTTACTCTTCTGGAGCAACTGAAGAGACCCTTATAGCATCCTCGCGCTCAGCATACCGCACATAAGCTCCACACAGATTGCTATGAGTTGAATGCTCCGCACAGACTGTCATGTGTAGATTGCCTCAGGTAGAAGCCCGCACAGTCTGTCATGTGTAGATTGCCTCGGGAAGAAGTCCGCACAGACTGTCTCGTGCAGACCGTCTCGCGCGGACCGCCTCGAGCAGAAGACTGCGCAGACGCCGCACAATAGTCATGTGCATGAACCGTCTCGAGGAGAAGGTTGGACGCTACCTAGCGCACATCGTCTTCTTCCATTCGATGCGTACGTGCAGAATGCAAAATGCGTCATAAAAATGCCACTTTATGTCATTCTTGGACAATTCGAGTTCGAGTCCAAGACCAAAACCTGACTAGTAAACTTTAATTTGAGCATCTACTAACAAATGCGTCCGCCATTGACAAAAAAAATGTCTACTTGCTAAAGTAGGATATCAAGTTCCATCTATACTTAGTTGTAATATGTCTATTTTTAATTGTTTTGCATAAATCTATGTAGTACAGCTAGATAAAACATTTTTAGGTTAACACATTTTTTCCCCTAAAGAACGTTCCATGCCTCCGCGAGAGCCGACCCAGGGATAAGTCAGACAAGACTGTGAAGAAGTAGAAAATAGAATAATATCCAGATATCATTATCCTTCAAAGTCCGTATTTCTTCTGCATAGCTTCACGCCACCCTGCATCTTTAACCGCCTCTTTAAAGGAGGTCGGTTCTGTACCAGCAGTTACAGCTGCAAGAAAATTTCTGTGTCACAGAGAAAATCGATCACAATTCAAAAAAATGTGCTATAGGATAATGAGTACCTGAGGAGTGATTGGACATGGTAGAACATTGGGAGGAAGGACTGTGACTCAACTTTTGTATTGTATTTGTAATAAAATTACGGAGCTTCATGGATGAAATTTTGGCACGCATTCCACGCCCAAGTCACCATTTGGCTCCCCAATTGCCACCTCATCCTCAGTCGGCTTATCCTCCACCGCGGCCTCAGCTACGCCACCCTCACTATCAGCCGCCCCCACCGCGTCGTTCCCATCCGAGGATACGACCGTCCCATCCGTATGAGGTAAATCACACCTCGTAGTACTGTCGATCACAGGATCAAAACACAAATTATCATCACCCACAACAGGAGGCGCAAGCTCAGATGAAGCCGTACCACCATGATCATCCTCAAAAGAATAGGAAAACCCAGTCTAATAAAATTTAACATCTCGAGAGACAAAAAATAGCCAGTAGTAAGATCATACAATTTTTAACCCCTTTTGCCATGGTGATATCCCACAAAAATACACTTTCGACTGCGACTGACAAATTTGTCCATTTTAGCTTTTCGGTTGTGGGCAAAACATAGACAACCAAAAAAACGTAATTCATCATAAGAAGGAGAAGCACCAAATAAAATTTTATAAGGGATTTTAAAACCAAAAAACCTTGAAGGGGTTCAATTGATCAAATAACCGGCCTCCAAAATACATTCTCCCAAAAAGAAATTGACAAATTTTTCTGAAAACGTAAAACACGTGCCATATTCAAAATATGTCTATGTTTTCGTTTGACCCTCCAATTTTGTTGAGGTGTACCCACACAAGATATCTGAAATAAAATACCATTTTATACAAAGTAGTCAAGCAGGCAATTAACTCAGTACCATTATCACTTTGCAAAATTCAAACTTTAGAGTTAAATTCCCTCTCAATCATAGAAAAAATGACGAGAATATCTTGTATACTTAATTCTTATCAATTAACAAAAATACCCAAACAGCACGAGAAAAATCATCCACAATCGTCAAAAAATATCGAGCTCCACACGAAGAAGACGTATGATACGGCCCCCAAAGATCACAATGTATCAAATCAAAAATTACAACAACCCGAGAGTCACTAACAAGAAAAATACCTCGAGTTTGCTTTGCCTTGTGGCAAACTTCACATGCCTTATTCATTGAACTACTAGAGCTACTAACAACAGGAAGAGACTTTACTACTTTATCAGAAGGATGCCCACGTCGCTGATGCCAAATGTCCAGAGAAGTCGTCACAGTCACTGCCAAGGCTTGAGTCTTCGGTACAATACTAAAGTAGTAGAGTCCGTCCCACCGTTCACCGACGCCAATCAAGATCCTCAAACTGGGATCATGTATCACGAATAATTTTTTAGTAAATAGCACAGCACAATTTGTATCATCAATAAGATGGGCCACAAAAATTAAATTATAATGTAATTGAGGTACGAATAGAACATTCGTGAGAACAACACCCGGTGCAAGAGCAACAAGCCCACAGCACGCGACAACCGTATTCCGTCCGTCCGACAGCCCAACCGGACATTCCTCCATTTCCATCACCCCCGACAATAATTCCAAATTTCCAGTAAAATAATATGAAGCGCCTGCATCAATAATCCAAGGTGCAATAGACTTACCCACCATACGTCCCTCCGGAGATTTGACCGAAGAGTTACAATATAGAGAAATAAGTTATTGCCATTGGTCCGGAGTTATTCCCGGAACACCGCCTGCACCATCACCTGCCATACGTGTCTGTGCTGCAGCCGTCGTGCCATGTCCTGCCACCGCCGCACGCACCTCCGTACCCCATCCACGTCCACCACCAGCCGCGTGTCCGCCACCATGTCCGCGGCTAGCCCCTCGTCCGCCGCCACACGGCCTATCCCCCCACAAATTCGAAAAGCCATGTGTCACATCCCGCTTCCAGAATACTGGATAAATACGAGGACTGACATGGCCAACCGGACCTTGCAGAATAACGAAGTAAGCTGCAATGTGTTAAGGTTGTCTAGAAGACATATGGGTGAACTCTATCATGCTATGACGAAAGTCCTATGGTCGATACATCCTTGTATCTCAATCCAGCAACATAAATATAATAGTATATCATATATAAAAGTAAAAAGGTATCACAAATTATATACCACATATGATCATGAAACTAGTGAATACAAAATACTGCACTAGCAGGGTATAATTATACATGATCAAATATACCAGCCATGGTCTAATATATACATCATGTTGATCGAAGTCAGAGAAGTGGTCTTAAAATAAGGGGCTAATACTGCCTCTTGCTAGAATACAACAAAACGAAATAATATTATGAGGGGTGAAGGAAAGAAACCCACTCGCGAGCTTCGGCCGTAGTCCTACGAGTGCGAGCCATCTTGCTGGAAGTGCGATGGATCCTGGTTCTCTTCGGGGTAATCTGGCCATACAAAACCAGTGGGGTCAGAACCCCAAGCAACAAGTACCACAAAGGTGCTCAAGGTGATAGACCAAACATATCACAATATACAACATAAATTATATGTAGATCGAGACTTGTACGATACTAATGTACTTGTCTCAAAAATAATACTGGAGAAATGATAAGTGCTAAAAAAGAAAGTAAGGCGATGAGTGGGAAGAGATAATAGAAACTACTTTGGATCGGGACCATAACCTTTAAACCAAACAAGGACCGGAGTTGCAGACCTTGACCCGAGTAGAACTTAGCACCCTAACTACGCGCCGAAAGAAAGAATTAAAAGGACGAGCTAAACGAATAGACAAACATTCATTCCACCACCAAACATGCCTACGACTTGCTATAATTAACTAACTAGGGTTATCATAAACTGTCACGCCCCAGTCCCAAAATACCGAGGGACTAGCCACGTGACAATGGCCAGAAGCACAATTCTAATGGGCAAATCCAATTTAATGGACCCGTTAGAGTGCACTTAAGCTATAATAAATATACATGCAGTCGACACCATCTATCACAGTATAATTCTAATCTCATCCACAGAAAGTAATACAAGTAAATATGATAAACTAGTCAAGATAATAGATAAAGAAAATAGTCCATCAATAAGTCTATGTAAATAGTGTCTCGGAGAATAACCCGACACAATAAAGGAAAGAGAATATCACCAATACATATATCCAGATATGAAATAACAATGAGCATAAATAACTGAGTATAAAACTGAAATACTCAGGAGAAATCCTCCGGCACAACCTCGTCCTCAGGTGCCAATACTGCTCCAACGTCAGCTCATGTCCCGTAAACCTCGGGGTAATCCTCCTCTGCTGTACCAGGGGACATAATCCAGATCCAGGTCCTTAGGAGACATAGCAAGGTACAATAAACACTCAAGCCAAATAAAATACATTATATAAAAATAGATCCTCAGGACAAGCTACGTAACCTGCTATGTGAAATATAAATAAGAGCATCACTAGTACTCAGGCTGAGACCACTACATGCTCTGTGTCGGGGAACCCATAGCGGCAAGTAGTATCTCAAAGGGCCAGTACATGAGCCAAAGCTCTGGTACAGAGACTAAGACACTCTCCAGTAACATAAGTATATATATAACCAAAATTAGCCTGTAGCATGTGTGTCTCTTTCCACCAAATGTAACCTCACGTCTCATATCCATAACACGCAAGATCATGACCTCTAGCTAGTACAACGAGTCATAATGATATCTCTGTATATGCAAGTCTCATGTCACGAATCCTGTAAGCCTATACAGAATCACCATGAATAACTGAAAAAAGATTATGTGTCACACCCCAGTCCCAAAATACGTAGGACCAGGAATATGTGATACGCCAGCTACGCATTCGACCAGACTCTGGTCTGACTCGAATACGTATAAGCTGTAATATAAAGGGCACTATCTAAATATCCTATAAATATAAACATCTACGTCTCAATCCACAATGTACAACAGTATACAAGAAAGAGCTATATATACTAAAGTCAGCCGTCCAATAACACACAAACTCGAATAGACTCGAGAAGAGATGACTCTACAAAAACTAGGCTACGACAACAGATGAATAATCAATAAGAATAAAGTAACTGTAAAACCCCTAATTCTAAAAATCGTATTAATTATTTATGGTAATTATGAGCTAAATAGAGGAGATAGATTTTATTTAATCTTTATTTAAGGTGTTTGTGCATCTAGAGAATTTATGGAGCCATTATAATTTTTTCCTAAATTATTCTATGTAGGAGACCCTTTGGACAGTGGTTAGCTTAATGGTGTGCACTAATATAATTTTCAGAATTTTCTATGTATAAATATGAATATATATATAGATATAATTAATAAGAAAAAGGAATAAGAAAAAGAAAGAAAAAGAAAAGAATAGAAAATAAAATAAAATTCCTATTGGATCTAACCCAAAATCCAAATCCTATAACCTACCCGTTAACCACCCCAACCCAAAACAAAACAAAGAAAGAAAGAAAGTAAGAAATATCAGCAGTAGCAAAACCCAACTTTGCTTTCCCTCTCTGCGCGTGTGAGCCGTTCATTCCACCGCTTCTTAAACACTATTATTACTAAACACCCCTCAACCAAAACCAAAACCAATGATAGAAGAAAACAGCAGCAGCATCTACCTCCTCTTATTCTCTATATATATTACAACTATCCCAAACCCTAACTACAATTCTTCTTTCACTAAAATTTATACTATCTTGGACGTGCATTATACAGAACTTTGCTCGGCAAGTATACCTTGCCATAGTACTATTATTTACATTCCATATGATGCCTGATTCTGTTTTTATTTATGTATTTGTATTGGACCTTGTTTATGAGACCATCCCACTATTATGGAACATCATTAGGTTCATTAGCCATGACACAGTTGTTACACGAGTTGTGAGTCTCATATAGATCCCGGACTACGTATTGGGTTGGCCGTCTGTACGTATGAGCCGTGCGTTAGGGATGACTGCTGATAGAAACTTTATATGCTAGTAGACCTGGCAGTTATTTAGAGGTTTTATCGTGTCATAGATATGACATGCCTAGAGCATGGGGTGAAAAGAACAATAAGTAAGGCGTTTAGGCTCCTTTGCACTTTTCTCCTGAACGCCCGGATTCTCCGCCGGGAAAACGGATGATGATGACCACTATATATTTTCAGGCGGCCTCTGCCATTCAAAAGATAACATGCTTGTAGGCCCCTGATTCTCCGAGAGAATCATGCCAATCCCATTATTGGCCAGATATCCCACGTGTTGGAAAGTTGTTCTCAAACTGCATTCACTTAGACGGTTAGGCGACCCATTGGATGTTTATATTTTAGTACTTTATTGGCATATTTATATGTACCTTGTTACATCCCTCTGAGGACCTGGTCCCTTTCCAGATATGGATGAGCAGGAGTATCAGCAGGAGTACGGACCTGGACCTGACTCTACTTACCAGGCTGAGGAGATCTTACCCTCAGAGTATCTGTGATTTATTAACGCTGTTTAGAGATTTTGTTACTACTTCAGTATAGTCATTTTGTAGTGGATTTATTTCCACCCGACTATCAGACTTGACAGTCATCTTGGATTTTCAGTTATTATTCAACTCTTTATTCCTACTGATTATTTGTGTTGTGGATGAGATATAGATTCTGTATGACTTGTTGTAACAGTATATTACCATTGATGGATTGGATATTCATGTACAGCGTACGTGTGTATATGGTTTCCATATATTGGAGTTCGTATACATACGGCTGGGCGTGTTACGTATTCTTAGTCCTACGTATTTTGGAACTGGGGCATGACAGTAACCATAATGCCGGTAGAAATAATATGAGTACCTGGTACAGTGCCCACAAGACGTGCAACTCCATCAGCAACTCCAATGCTCCATAATCGTCTATGCTGCAAAACTGGCAGGGGACCAGGTCCTCAGAGAGACGTAACAAGGTACAAAAATACAGCATACCAAGTATAACAATAAGTACAAGTACAACGATGGGGTAATCTAGCATAACAAACTAAGTGTGACACAGTTTGAAGACAATGTTCGACGCGTGGGCTGTCCAAAATAAAACCGTAGCTTCGGACACGGAGACACACGGGTCGTACCGCAGCTCCGGGCAAAGAGTCACACGGGTGATACAACTACACTATATAGGATCACTACAAAAATAATACATATATATATATAAGCATGTGTAGAGGAGCCCAAACGTCTAGTAACTGTCTTTCCCATCCCAAGCGGTCAACGATTGTGCGTTGAACCTGAGCCTCTAACTAACAGTCTTGTCACACAGAAATAACTCAACAATCGCGACCCTAAGGTCGTCCCAGTCTCCGATCATGATGTCAGTATCAGGATACATGAAATCTGGCACGATATCAGTATATGAATGTGTCCTGGGGCGACAATATACTCCTGGGGCGACAATATACTCAATCAATAAACTATCACACGGAAAACAGGGATGTGACACACATCTATACATATGCTCAGACTCAGCTACAACTCACAGGGACAATACCCTAGATGGTTGACTACGGTTGATTATTGGTATGCTACATCAAATCAAACTAGTCATCTGTACACTATCATCGAACCATCCTCAATCCTTCTATATTCAGCATAGTATTTTTTAGTATTTTGAGCCATGATAAATCCTCAAATTTACCTCAATGTTCACAGGTGTTAACATGCACATTGACGTGTCTCAATCTCAAATAAATAACTAATATTTCACAATCCTCAATCTCTGACTCATGATTCGATGTTATACCTATTTCAAAATCAATCACCTGCTCCCAATGTCTATCAACCTTTTAATTATCATATTATTATTCAGCAATAGTTTAAAACAGCTAAACAACAATAACCAGTGCGCGTTTAATAATTAGGATTTTACCCTAACCGTCTCGTATGGCACTAACATCCAACCTCAATATAATCACCATTCCCATCCTCGCATGTATATATTTCATATCCTCAAACAAATCATGTTTAAACCATAAATAATTGATTTAGTATTTTTTTCAACCATGTATAATATTCATAACATTTAATTATAAACAAATCCTAAACTCCCATACAAATCATTTAATTTTATTTTATTTTATGTAAACATAAACCCTAAACATACATTAACCCTAATCAAACATACATACATATATGCTCAAATTACACTACTCTACACAAATATAAACCCTAATTAATAACACGTTATATATCAACATAGAGAGGGGGAGGGAGTCGTATACCTCGACGAGGAGGTTGATGCTGACTGGAACGAAGTGGACGATGGAGGGTGGTCGAGAGGACAGTGCTGGCCGGAGCTAGCGGTGGTCGTGGCGGTAGGAAACAACAGGGCGAGGTGAATGGGATCGATGGGGTGGTCGTCGATCGAAGGCGGTGGTGGCTCGACCGGAGAATGATGAAGACGAAGGTGGAGGACCTCGGCGGCCGTCAGTTGGCACAGCAGGGGTGTCGACCGGGGTGCAGTGGAAACGGAGGGAGGTCGGCTCGTGTTGGCCGGCTCGTGGCAGTGGTGGTGGAGGCTATGGCAGATGGTGGTGGTAGTAACGAAGATGGACTGCCGGAGCAGCGTGGTCAGGGGAGAGCTGGAGGCGGTGGTGATGATGTCGGGGTGAAACTCGCCGGAGATCGGCTCAGTCGATGGTCGGGAGGAGGTGGAGGAGGTATTGCTGGCCGGGGTGAATGGTGGATGCATGGGGGATGTCGACAGGGGGTTGGCCGGAGAGGGTGATCCTTCTGGTGGTGACAATGGCGGAGGGCGATGGTGGTACGGGGGTGCAGTGGTGAGCTCGTGGACGAAGCGGTGAGGCGGTGGGAGAAGGAGGAGTGGTCGGAACAGTGGCAGTAGCAGCCGGGGTTTGAAGACTGCGGGCTCGTGGAGGGACAGCTCGCCGCTGGAGCTCGCTGGCCGGAGGGGGATCCGGTCGGGCAGTGGCAGCGATGCAGGCTCGTGCAAGACGGCTCGAGGGAACGCCGGCGTCGTCAGCTCGTGGGGTGGAGGAGCGAGAATCTCGGCCTGAGGGTGGGTGGCCGGCCGGGAATTGAAGTGAAGTAGAAGAAGGAGATGGTGAAGGGAAGAAGAAGAAAAAGAAGAAGAAGAAGAAGAGAAGAAGAAAGGAAGGAAGAGGTTCGGCTGGGGTTTAGGAAGAGGGAGGAGAGAGAGAGGGGGTGGGGTTTCCCAAGTTCAGGGATTAGGCCTGGTTGTGAAGTGTGTAGTGAAGAGACACTTTATAGGGAGTTGTGATGGGGAGTGTGTGGTGGAGATGCTCCCTATTTAAATGAATGGCCAGGATTTCTTATGAAGAAAATTTATTCATTCCAAGGGGAGAGTGGGGTTGTGTTGAACCGGTCAAGGGTTGAGGGGGTTTCTTATTTGGGTTTAAACCAATGAGGGGATGACAGCTAATGCAACATTTATAATTTAGCCCCTTAAGTTTGGATAATTGCACAAACACATGAAATAATAGAAAAATTATGGAAGAATTGATGTTTGGTGTTTTGTAGGGTGAGGGAGTGTTGTGTGTTTTGCATGGGCTTAATTAAATGGGCATTGGAATTAAATTGAGATTAAAATAGGATTAGTCAAGTTGGTATCCTCAATTTAATTTGAATAAAATATGTCCCGCACTTTTAAATTAAATGGGGGCACCTGGAGTCTCAATTTGGGAGTGAGGTCAAAAATGGTGTAGGCTTGGTGTCAGTCTTGGACCCTTTAGTTGGTCCGGCTCAACGGGTTAAGTTGGTGTCTCAAAATTGATGGTAACGACACAAGTATCCGACACGGGATTAAATATGAGATTTTGGATACGGGAAGTTGTGCAATTAATTTAGGGCACAAAGGATTTGATTTTGAGAGGCGGAAAAGTCCAGCGCCTAAATTGGCGGGTAAAGTCAAAAGTATAATAGTCTGTTGGAAATTATGGGCTGATGTTGGGATCTGAATAATTCAACAATGGTAGGGCGCGCCAAGGGTTTAATTATAATAATCAGACATCTGCACCCTTACTCTAAACCTCAATCATCTGCTGCTAAAACAAAATTTTCCAACCCATACCAGACTATCTATAGAAATATTTGAGGGGGGTTTACATTATGTCACATAAAATAATGTCAAGTGTCCTATGGTATGACTACTTGGTAAAGTAAGCACGTAAAAATATATGATCGTGGTATCAACTCTCTAAGTAATGTTACACGACTCCGCGCACGGCGTCGACACCCAAATCTTGTTCGGACGTTAAGCAATATCTCACGGTCCTAGATTGAACAAGTACATCACAGAAGTAAAAAGAAAAAACACAAGCAATTAATATCACATGATCAACTGTAAGTTGGCAAGGTACACTTGCCTGTGTTCTGAGCTCCATCATTTGCTCCGATATAAGTGGAATCTCCAGGTATGCCTCCGGATGCTGAAATAAATATTACCATTGCTCTCAAAATACTTAAAATAGCTAGAATTGACTACCCACAAGTCTAATTTGGACACAGGAGCAGAATTGACAGTTTATGGTCAAAGCGGGGTCCACAAGTGGCCCACTTTCTCACCAAAAAATGTGCCAAAGACAGAGTTCACCAAATTCATCAAACTTAGTGTCTATGAGTCCAGAATGATGATACGAACCCAACAGAACGACATAACTGGATTTCGATGAGCCGATCATGAAATTGCCCGTCAAGTGGAACCGTGGGGCCCGCAAAACCGTGTTTCGTCAACGTTCTCAGAATCGAACCAAACTTGGGTCGCAGGATCAGCGTAATGCTGCGAATCTGATGGTGCAAGTTTTGTTGTGAAATGATAGACACACACGAAATTATGACGAGTGTTAGAACATATCGATACGGGACTTTTCGACGGATACGCGTTGATTCCGGTGTGCACGCACATCCAAATCAACTTTCGCAAAATCTCACATATCCGGGTTGACGATACGTGCCTTTCGGTAGAATTTGCACATGACGAAGTCGTCTTGTTTAGCGGGACGCACCCTATTTCACGAAAAATTTTGGTTTAAGAAACCAAGTTTTTGACAGATTCAACAGCAAATAAATCACAGCATACATCAAATTAAAATAAACTAATTGAAGAGATTAAAACTTGTTTATGTTGTCTAAGTTACAATTCAAACAGAATTTTAGTATCGCGTACCGTTATGAAGACAATGGAACTTAAACACGTGCACCTGGGATATTTTCTGTTCAAAAAATAAGTTATTTTTTCTGTTTTGCGTCACGATTTGCGACCGACACAGGACACGATACACTAAACTAATTACATATGATTCAAGGGGGTTATGTGGTAATCACACAAAATTTGATGGATCATTGTTTGGATTACTATACAGGAGGATACAGGGGAGAGAAGAAGAGTACCTCGTGATCGCTGTTGCTCCTGATTTGGGCGGCTGCTCGATGGCGTACGGCGATCGACGACGATAGCGGCGGTCGACAGTGGCGGTGGTCGCTGGGGAGATGCTATTGGATGAGAGGGTGATATGATGTTGTATATATAGGGGTGAGGGGTTTCAGAATAGGTAAGGAACGGTCGGCGGTTCCAGGGAAGGGGAATCGGAGGGTCGGGCGGCCGTTGACGGGGAGAGGAAGAGAGGAGGTCGCGAGATACGGGAGAGAGATTCTGGTACTGTAGCATCGGGTTTTGGGTGAGCATGTCTGCGGGTACAGGTTGGGTTTAGGATCCGGGTTCGATTGGTTTGGTTTGGGTTGGTTTGGGTTGGTTTGGTTCAATTAAATCAATATATATATATATATATATATATATATATATGGCCATCTAAAATAGTTTTGGACTTCAATAAATTCCAGAATAATTCTACGATACTCTATTAATAGTTTTATACCCTAAAATATATTTTCTGCACTATATTAATAATTAATTAAATATACATAATTATAAATTCATGAATATTATATATTATAAATGGCTAAAAATACAGAAAAATCTCAGTAATTTATAATACCAATAATTAAAATTCTAAAATTTAATTCTAAAAAATTAGGGTGTTTACAACCTACCCACCTTAAAAGATTGGCGTCATCGCAATTAAGAAAATGAAACGTTACCGGTTAGGAAAGGTTTGCTCTAGAAGAGATGACGCGGTTGCAAGACATGTTTGTTGAAGCATGACACAAATGATAAGGGACCATGAACAAGAAAAAATTGAGAGAAAGGGTGAGGGTTTTGTTCAAGCAGAACACGTAGGGAAGCAATAAAAAAAAATTCTAGGCTATGAGAGATAAGTAACTCAAGAGTAAAGGAGCCTGGTTAGAACGAAGATCAACTACAGCTTATAAAAGCTTGGGTACCACTGACATATTATCAATCTAGACTAACAAGTTCATGCTAACATAATACTAGGTATAGCCTAGGGAATGTAACTAACTGGCACATGCTAAAGTATTACTAGGAATATTCGCTATTATAGCTAGCTATGATAAAACTAAATCTTATTAATATTCGCTACTCCTCGAGTCTGTGCCTCCTCCACTGTCATCGTAAAAGCCTGCCCACGTCCCTGTGGTGGTGCCCTATGCTGTTGCTGGGCTTGCTAGAAGAGTACTGCCTGTGATGACAAGGGTGGCCACAGCTGATATCCTCCCGGTGCTGGTGGTCTGACTCCTCTAACTTCCGTCTGTGGTGCTCCCAGTGCTGGATAATCTGGTCGATGTGGCTGTTGGACTGGTCTTGGTGCTGGTAAAGCCTTTTGGTGTACCATCGGTGCTCATTCTCGACGCTCAGGGCAATCCCTGGCTGAATACTGGCTGGATCTGCAAGCTAAACATAATCCCCATTTGCGTCTGCATTCCTTCTCAATATGGCCTACCTTGCCACAGTAGTAACAAGTAGGAAGGACTAGTGCTAGTGGTATAAATGCTCTCTGTGATGGATTCATCTGTGGCCTCTTTGTAGCTCGTCCCTGGTGCGCTCGATCTGGTGCTAGTGCATGCGGCCGCTTCTGGCTAGACTCTCTCCTGATGACGTATTCCATGCGTCGAGCTGCAGCAAGGACGTCCGTATAAGAAGTAGGTACGACAGAGCCAATCTGTCTCTGTAGCTCAAAGTTTAGTCCATCAAAGAATTTCTCAGCCTTCTCTTCTTCTGTCGGAATTAGTGTAGGTGTGAAGCAGCTCAAACGGATGAACTCCGCATTGTACTCTTCCACTGTCATATTTCCTTGAGTGAGATGATTGAACTTGTCCTGAAGTTTCGATCGAGCAATAGATAGAATGTACATCTCTTGAAAGAGTCAAGAGAACTCCTCCCAAGTGACTCGGTCCAGTCCGAGCCGTCTCTCCTCAGATAGCCACTAGTGATGTGCATTGCCCGTCAACTGCATTCTGACGGCAGTCATCCAACGCTCCCTCGGAAGCTCAGCTGCTTCTAATTGGTGTTGAGTGTTTGTGAGCCACTCATGAACTTCAGTGGGCTCCTCCTTGCCTGAAAAGGTACATGGCTTCAGTTGGCAAAAATCAGTGATAGATCCCGTTTATGGCCGTCTAGCTGGTGGGTTCGCCTACTCCAGTGCGGTCACTATACTGTTTCTCAGGTTTTCTGCCTCGTGACGCTGAGCCTATTGATGAACCTGCTGTTGGGCTTGCATCATTGCGTAGAACATTTGGAACATCTATTGTCCGTTCATAGGCTGTCTTGTTAGAAAAAGGGGTATCGATGGAGTAAACTGCGGCGATGGTAGAATGTCGTCTCGCCGGAACCTTGAGGCGTACTGATATGCTTGATTGCTTTATTGAGTGGAGGAATCTCTACTTAGTGGCATCACCCCATCGTCGAAAGTGACCACAACACCTTGTGGTGATCCTGCGGCAGTCTCGTCGCTGGCTCATGGATCCATTACTCAGCATACAAAGTAAACTATAAGAGGAGCATAGAGGAATTAAGGCAGGATGCAAGTCAAGAAATTATTTTGAAGTCGATATAGAGGTCAAGAACGTGTCAATATGTGGATGAGAACCTATAATTTATCCTATCCTAATTGCAGGCTTGCTCAGTTCCTTAGTTGAAACCGAAGCAATAAAGTCGTAGACCTGCATGGTCCACCACAAAAACTATGTCACGCTCTAGTCCCAAAATACCGAGGGACTAGCCACGTGGCAATGGCCAGCAGCACAACCACAATGGGCAAACCCAATTTAATGGACTTAAGCTGTAATAAATATACAAGCCGTCTACACCGTCTATCACAGTATAATTCTAATCACATCCACAAAAAATAAACACAAGTCAATATGATAAACCAGTCAAGATAATAGATAAAGGAAATAGTCCATCAACAAGTCCATGTAAATAGTATCTCGGGGAACAACCCGACACAATAAAGGAAAGAGAATATCACCAATACATATGTCCAGATATGAAATAACAATGAGCATAAATAACTGAGTATGAAACTAAAATACTCAGAAGAAGTCCTCCGGCACAACCTCGTCCTCAGATGCCAGTACTGCTCTAACGTCAGCTCTTATCCCGTAAACCTTGGGGTAATCCTCCTATGCTGTACCTGGGGACATAATCTGGATCCAGGTCCTCAGGGGACATAGCAAGGTACAATAAACACTCAAACCAAATAAAATATAGTACATAAAAATAGATCCTCAGGGCAAGCTATGTAACCAGCTATGTGAAATACAAATGATAGCATCACTAGTACATAGGTTGGGACCACTACAGGCTCTGTGTCGGAAAACCTATAGCGGCAAGTAGTATCTCGAAGGGCCAGTACATGTGCCAAAGCTCTGGTACAAAGACAAAGACACTCTCCAGCACCATAAGTATATATATATATATATATATATATATATATATATATATAACCAAAATCAGCCTGTAGCATGTGTGTCTCTCCCCACCCAATATAACCTCACGTCTCATGCCCATAACACGCAAGATCATGACCTTTAGCTAGTACAACGAGTCATAATAATATCTTTGTATATGCAAGTCTCATGTCACGAATCTTGTAAGCCTATACAGAATTACCATGAATAACTCAAGAAAGATTCTGTCACATAAAATAGTATCAAATGTCTTATGGTATGATATACTAAGTGATATTAACTCTCTAAGTGACGTTACACGACTCCGCGTACGGCGTCGACATCCGAATCTTGTTCGGACGTTAAGAAATGTCTCACAGTCCTAAGTTGAACAGGTACATCACAGAAGTAAAAAGAAAGAACACAAGCAATTAATATCACAGGATCTACTGCAAGTTGGCAAGGTACACTTGCCTGTGTTCTGAGCTCCGTCAGTTGCTCTAATATAAGTAGAATCTTCAGGTACATCTCCGAATGATGAAACAAATATCACCATTGCTCTCAGAATACTTGAAATAGGTAGGATTGACTACCCATAAGTCCAATTTGGACACGGGCACAGAATTGACAGTTTCTAGTCAAAGCGGGGTCCACATGTAGCCCACTTTGCACCAAAAAATGTGCCAAAGATAGATTTCTCCAAATTTGTCAAACTTATTGTCTACGAGTCTAGAACGATGATACGAACCCAATAGAACATCCAGAACTGGATTTCGATGAGCCGGTCATAAAATCGCCCGTCAAGTGGAACCGTGGGACCCACAAAATGGTGCTTCGTCAACGTTCTCAGAATCGAACCAAACATGGGTCACAGGACCAACGTAATGCTGCGAATTCGATAGCATATGTTTCGTTGGTAAACGACATGCACACACAAAATTATGACGACTATCAGAATAGGCCAATACATGACTTTTTGACAGATACGTATTGATTCCGGGGTGCACGCATATCCAAATCAACTTCTGCGAAATCTTACACGTCCGCGTTGACGATATGCGCCTTTCGGTATAATTTGCACATGACGAAGTTATCTCGTTTAGCGGGACGCATCCTATTTCGAAAAACTTTTTGGGTTTAACAAACCAAGTTTTTGACAAATTCAACATCAACCAAATTACAACATACATCGAATTAAAATAAACTAATTTAAGAGATTAAAACTTGTTTATGTTGTCTAAATTACTGTTTAAACATAATTTTAGTATCACGTGCCGTTATGAAGATAACGGGACACAAACACGCGCACCTGGGACATTTTTTGTTCTAAAAATAAGTAATTTTTTTTTCTGTTTTGTGTCGCGATTTGCCATCGACACAGGACACGATACACTAAACTAATTATACAGGGTTCAAGGGGATCATGTGGTCTTCACACAGAATTTGACGGGTCACTGTTTGGATTTTTGTGCAGGAAGATACAGGGGAGAGAAGAAGAGTACCTCGTGGTCGTTGTTGCTCATGATTTGGGCGGCTGCTCGGCGGCGTGTGGCGATCGACGGAGACGACGGCGGTCGACGGTGGTGGTGGTCACTGGGGAGATGCTGGTGGATGAGAGGGTGATCTGATATTGTATATATAGTGGTGAGGGGGTTCTAAATAAGTAAGGAGCGGTCGGCACTTTCAGGGAAAGGGAATCGGAGGGTCGGGCGACCGTTGACGGGGAGGGGAAGGGAGGAGGTCGCGGGCTGCGGGGGAGAGTTTTGGGTACTGTAGGTAGCGGGTTTTGGGTGAGCGGGTCTGCGGGTACGGGTTGGGTTTAGGATCCGGGTTCGGTTGGTTTGGGTTGGTTTGGGTTGGTTCAATTAAATCAATATATATATGTATGTATATGGCCATCTAAAATAGTTTTGGACTTCAATAAATTCCAGAAAAATTCTACAATACTCTATTAATAGTTTTACACCTAAAAATATTTTTTTCACTATATTAATAATTAATTAAATACACATAATTATAAATTCGTGAATATTATATATTATAAATGGCTAAGTATACAGAAAAATCTCAGTAATTCATAATACCAATAATTAAAATTCTAAAATTTAATTCTAAAAAATCAGGTTTTTACACAAACTTAGTTACTAACAAATACATGTTTTGAAGAATATCGCTACCACCGGCACTGCAGTTAACCCGGATGGCCAAGGGTACACTTATCTAGTTCTTATAGTGCACTTCATAAACAATAATGGATAAAAAACTAAAGCAGATAACTGGTAGCATAACAACATAACGTAAGCATAAACTAGATTTTGAAGATATAAATAAATTTTTGTAAATGATATTTGGTTTTATAAACAAATATGGGTTTTGTAAATGAAACTGATTTTGTAAACATAAAGAGATTTTGTAAATGAAACTGATTTTGTAACATAAAGAGATTTTGTAAATGAAACTGATTTTTGTAAATATAAACTTATTTGTAAATGGTCTTGTAACATAATTGAAACTGAAACATAACTAGAACATATACTGGAATACATATACTGAAATACATTATGAATTACGGCTCAATAACAATAACTTGTAGGGTCGCAGCCTGCGTAAACTTGGTCAGTCATGGAGTCCTTGCCTAGCAGGGTTGTTCCATGCTTCATAGGGCCCTTGGAGATCGGGGTAGCCTATAGCGCAATATTCTTTCCTCCCAATAAACTAAGTGGATCTTATCTTATTTAATCATTACTAAATTATTTCAAGTTCTCAAGTCGTGGACACTTGAGAACTTTCTTTGAATGACGAATCATGGGTACGAGCTTTTCATGAGTTATCATATTCGTGATATGCCATACATGGGATAATACTCACACTCGATTGCCCAATGCCAAGATGCAATAAATTATCATACACAAATATTTTTACGGTGTCGTGAGGATCAAAATCACGTGTTAATATAGGGAAGCACAACATCCAACTATACTCCAATACTCAACTGGCTAAAACAGTTTATGCATTAGAAAAAATGATACAATATAGTAAATTGAGAATATCTCTCACATATGAACTCCAAATCAGGTAATTAAAAAAATTGGAAAGAAAAAACAGAGATCTACAACTTTCATGTTTTGAGTTTTATGAAATTCTAGCCAAAAAATAGCTTAAATAGGCAAAAAAAAAGCATTCAGGTTACCATGCGCGCAGCGCACTGCGCGGCATGAATTCTGTGTACGGCGTACTATCGCAGTAAGAAAATCCATACGCGGCGCACTGGACGGCAGAGATTGATGTGCGTGTCACTGATGCGCGCGACGTACTGCTGCGGCATAAAACTTCATGCGTAGCGCACTGCTGCGGCATGAAACTCCATGCGTGGTGTACTGCGTGTTGCAAGAAAGTGATGCGCGATGCATGGTTGCAGTATGAAAATGTGCACTGCTGCGCGGCAATATTCATCGTCCCTGCCAGACAGGTCCGAGAACAGGAGTCCAAAATTTATTTTGGCCATAAAAACTTTAATTTAACTCCAAACTAAGCTATTCAATAGCCAAAATGCTCGAAATAGAAAACTTCATCAAATAGAACAAGTAATTTTAGAAAATAACAAGTTTTAATAGATCAAACCAAGAAAAAACTCATAGAACCTATAAAAATCCTAAACTTAAATCTCAAATCTACTAAAATCTATCCACCAAAAGTAAAACTACAAGAACTAAAAATGATGAGGAACACAAGAAAAATATTTTCCATCAAATACATTTTTAAAATAACACTTATGAAAAATTCAAAAAATATGGATTCACCATTGAACAAGATGTACTTGTCTTGGGTGGCACCTATCCTCTACTCTCACGGTCCAAGTCACAGCAACTTCTTCTTAGGGAGAGGGTTTGGTTAGAGGGAGCTTGAGAGAGAGGAGGAAGAAGAAAACAAGAAGAGTAAATTGAGAAAATAAGAGAGGAGAGAGAAAATACTCATTTATACTAAGAGGAGACGAAGATGGTTTAGTCATGGGTTCAATCAAATAAACCGAATCCATTCTACAAGCAAATCCTAAACCGGGTTTATGGCAATGTCAATTGATATTATACTGGTCTCGGGTAGACTCTCAACAACAACAAAAATGACAATAAATAAAATGACAGGAACCAACATAAAAAATAAGCAGAAATACATTATCAGGAAACAAATTAATTCTAGAAATTCAAGAAATACCAAATCTGGAATCGGGTGTGACACCATATTTCTCGAAGCAAGTGGCTGCTTCATGTTCGCTGCGTTCGCAAAAATTGCAAAGCAACTCTTATTTTTCTCGAGCATCCAAAAATAAATTATGGAACCGATTCGTCCTCGCTGGGGCGTGATGTCGTGCGACCTGGAGTTGCGCTCGCACAAGGCAATGACGTGCAGTGATAGGAACCTATTTTGAAACATAATTTAGAAATCACATTCACAGATATTTGAACACAAGTACTGGAAGAAACATACTTTTTCATTGATAATTCTGAGCAATTTACATAGAGTTTACATTGATGCGCCTCTCGGCTACTTGATTTGCATTACAAAAGATAACTCAAAAGACAGGGCACGCTCCATCAGATACTCCACGTCGTTCATACATTACGCCCTTGTATAGATTGAAAGTCCAAGCCTCTAAAATGAACTGACTCCAACTATACTTCAAAATAGAGGTGCTCCTAACGCCTCCTCGTCTATCCACTAGCGTTGTGCCGTCTGAGCACCTGAAATAGATGCCCACAACGTGGGTCAGTACTCAACTTGTACTGGTGAGCGGGATGAACCCACTCGACTAAATCGACACTAGCTTATTAGGGGCGAGCATGCATTAAGATGATCTTCTATAAAGAAGTAAGTGAATTCAATTCATATCAGTTGCATGTTTTGATAGGAATAAAAATAATATTGAATCCAACCAGTACATCGGTTGCTTACTCAACCGATGTACGCATTCCCTGCAACGAAACACAAGTATACTTACCATCTGCACAAGACAATAAATTAGCATGTGTTATATTCTATGCGGTCATTGGTGTGATCGACACCTTAGGGACTTATTCCAAGCATTGCGGCACGCCCTCTCAGCCCGGGTAGCAAGCCCTGCTGGAGGTGCCACAATGCATCGCGACTAGCACGATCAAATATTTCTCTCCGGATCGATACGGTTCCAGTGCTCCGGAATGCCGTTTCGAGGAAATGCCAAACCTTGTGCACAAGTTGTCCCAGACTATGCAAATGCATAAACAATTCATATATCATACAATGCATCGAAATAAACAAAAGAAGTAAAGCAGCAATATATATCTTATGCAACAGTTCATATTTTCTCAAGCGATGTTCCAATTTTGGTATCCCATAGGACCAAACTCTATCTGAGGCACCAGGCCACAACCAACAACCAATTTTCTTTATAAACAAACTCAAGTTATAAGGTGTGCAAGCATATAGTAAAGCTAGTCTACAATTTTTATGTTCCTTTCTTAGTGGCTGGCATGCATTGTGGCTAAGGATTTCCTAGGCGTCCAACCGGACATCATCGAGTGAACGTTTGAAATATTAGAGATGTGGGCGTGAAGAAGTAGGAAAGAAGGGTCCAAACCACTCACTGGTTAAGGGAAAGGTTGCTGAAATAAGGAATTCCGCTTAGCGATGATCAAGCGTCAGTTACGCGGACCTGCAACAGCACGAGAACCAATTAGAATTCTTGCCTATCCTTCCTTGCCAAACTCTCCAAGAATCAAAGCTCCAAACGATAAAACCAGTAGCAAAAACCAAGCAAATCGAAAGCAACACCAAATCAAAATCCCAAAGCGACAATCAAGAAAACCAAGCAACCAAACACGAAAACTATTGGACTCGTTTCAATAGAGGCCTTTCCATGAGTTGGAAAGGATCATCGTATTTCGTCAGTGGCAAGAAGATGCCGAAGATCTAAGTTACGACTCAGACGGACTAGCCACAATCCCAATTATATAGTGCACATCCCGGTCGGATCAGAATTTGAGGCACTACATATCACACGTACATTATCCGCAACTGCACGCCGAAATAGCTTCATAAGTCCCAAACTCATCCCAAAGAGTCTAAAATTGGCCGAAGTAGTCGACCACAGATATGGATTTCGTTTTGCGATACTCTGCCAACGAAAGTTTAATCTGTTGAATTCTATGGCCATTCCCCACGCTAAATCAGTCCTTGAGTGAATCCCACAACGGTTTTGCCTCCTCAAAGTAGGGTATCGTCTTCTTCATCGAAGCGTCAATAATGTACAAGATCCATTGCGCAAGCATCGATTGGACACAGTACCAATCCTCCAATTTGTCATTCTTTGTAGGTTTATCAATAGACCCATCAATAAACCCAAATTTCCGTTGAACCCGAAGAGAAATCCGAATAAATTTCAACCATTCCTCATAATTTTCTCCACAAAATACCACTTTCGTAATTGTATTACCCGAATTCTCATTAGAACCAAGGTAATACGAGGAGGTGGGATCGATCCTTATTGCCACCGCCACCGACGTAGAAAACTCGCAGTCGCCGCCACCGCTCGTCATACCGTCGGTCGAGGGAGACTCGTCGCCGCCGCTGTGGAGAAAAAAATCGTCGTCGCTGCCGCCTCTATGAAAAAAGAAATCGTGCCCTAACCGTCATGCTCTGATACCATGTGAAGAAGTAGTAGGAGAGAATAATCTAGGTCTTTCATTCATCGTAATATTACATATATATATCTACATATTAATTTGGGCCTAAGTCACATGGGCCAATCACCATATATACAATTTAATCATACAATTTAATTCCAATAAAGACTTTGAGCTTGGTCAGTCTCCTCCGTTTAGAACAATCTTTCAGGTCCAACTTGACTTGGAAGAGGTTGGGATTATGAATGCCCTCTCAAGACACAAAGAAGTGTCTCACAAAAGGTCAGATCAAAGGATAACTACAATCAACTTCAATTAGGACAATCAAATCTCTCGAACCGACCTTGGCCTCCACCACCGACCACATATTCACGTGACCAAGACGGATCCAAATCCCCGCGAGCCAATTAGTCATCCTGACATACAAAAGAGGGCCATTTGTTTGGACAATAAATTACAAATATTCATTAAAACTAAGACCTACAAAATGGAGCATACTATATTATGATATACAAAATTGTGAATATTCATTAACATAAAGTCATTGTGCATAATGGACCATGTTATAGTCAATTAGTAACGTGTAAGTATATTATACGAACATAAATAATATATTAAAATAAATAAAATATAAATTTATTATAAATATTTTTATTTTCAGAAATTGAACTCAAACAACTTAAAAAAAATCTCACATCTTAACCACTTAAATTATAGTTATTTTGTTATAAGTAAATTATACTAAATAGTTAAATAATTAGTTATATTTTTTAAAATAACAAATAAAATATTTATAAACAATTTATACGATTCAATTTAAGTTATTTTAGCTCTATCTTGTATTAGTAGAGATAAATTAGTTGAGTATTTATATCTTCGGCAAATTAAATCCAGATTCCCAAATATTGCATGTTTATTTTATTTATTTATTCAGTTTTTTTTAAGAATTGTTATAAAACAACAAAGATATTTCAGAAAATTTACTGTAGCGAAATAAATTTATATTTAATTTATCTAAACGAAACAAGTTTGAAAAAATTAGAAAAAAAGTCAGGCTCCGCCAACAGTGTTGGCGGAAAACACAACCGCTGTACACGTAAGCAGCAAAAAAATTAAAAAAAAAAAATGCGGGCCCCACGGCCAATTTCTGCCAACAGAGTTGGCTGAAATTTGGGGGGGGGGGCAATTTCAGCCAACTCAGTTGGCGGAAATTGGCCCGTGGGGCCCACTTTTTTTTTTTTTTTTTTTGGTTTGGTTTTTTTACTTTCTTTGGTTTGGTATTTTTGTTGGTTTATTGTAATTAGTTATATTTCTGTTTTATTTATTTAGTTTAGTTTAATTTTGTAATTAGAGTTAAGTAAATTTATTTTAACGAAATAAAATTAAAATAAATTAATTGGAAAGAAATATTTAGAAATATTATTTTCGAAAATTTGTTTCCAAAGCATCAAAATTTGTATAAATTACATCTAAAACATAAAAGTTTAAAAAATTACGAAAAAAATATCAATATGAATTGGACGTTTATATTTAAAAATATTATATTTTTATCGTAAATTTTTTTGTCGTTAACAGACGTTAAAAAATAATAATATTAAAAATTTGCCGTAAGACTATTACGTCTGCCGTCGAGCAGACTTCGAACGGCCATAACTACTTGTTTATAAATCATTTTTTGTTAAATAATAAGTCGATTTGTATGTTTTCGACGAGTGTAACACAAATCATGTAGAAAAAAAATTTATCCGAAATAAGACGCATATGTTACAGGCAAAAATATAAATTTTAAAACTTTAAAGTATCATAACTTTTGACTGGGAGATCGAAACAAGGCCCAGTTTGTGCCAAAATGATCGTATGGAAAAGTACTATAGGATAAACGGTTTTACCGTTTGACGGACTTCGAAAAATTTTAGAATCGTCAAAAAACGATGTTTCGACCTCCAAATATGACTTTCGGTAATATTATTTTTGAATATTTAAAATTTACTGTAGTGAAATAAATTTATATTGG
Organism: Iris macrosiphon; assembly: GCA_036927795.1. NCBI lineage: Eukaryota > Viridiplantae > Streptophyta > Magnoliopsida > Asparagales > Iridaceae > Iris > Iris macrosiphon. Next base: position 196,108,102 of record JAYESA010000008.1, on the reverse strand, counting down.
TTGTGGGGGCCCACGGATTTAAAATGATGTTTCGATCTCCAAAATTTTTTTAGAAACATTTAAATTAATTATGTTATGTCTATTATGAAAAATAAACTAATAAAATAAAATAAATAATCAAACCAAACCAACTAAACCAACCAAAACAAACCAACCCAAACCATCCAAAAAATCCGTGGGCCCCACACCAAAATTCAGCCAACATAGTTGGCGGATTTTGGGTGTGGGGCCCACGATTTTTTTTGGGTGGTTTGTTTTTGATTGTTTTGGTTGGTTTTTTTAGTTGGTTTGTTTTAGTTGGTTTTGTTTTATTATTTGGTTTAGTTTTTTTATTTAGTTTTTTTTTTTTTTAACCAACAGCCAACATTTTTTTATTTACTTTTGTTTTGGATTTTAATTTATTTAGTTTTGTTTTGAATTATGTTTTGCTTTGGTTTTTATATTTATGGATTGATGTTGGTTCAGGAATTGGTTCACGTGGAAGGGGATCTCGGTTTGGTTTAACAAGGAGACAATACTGAGAGACAAGAGTTAACAAGGAAAAAAAGAAGAAAAGACTTGAGTGGAAAAAAAGAAGAAGAGACGTGAGTGGGAAAAAAGAAGAAGGGACGTGAGGAAAAAAGAAGAAGAGACATGAGTGGGAAAAAAGAAGAAGGGACGTGAGTGGGAAAAAAGAAGAAGAGACGTGAGGGAAAAAAGAAAGAAAGAAGGGACATGTCTCGTGGTGGAGGAGAGAGAGGAGTACAACAGAGAAGAAGTTGGTGCGAGATGGGAGCTATAAGAAGAGAATGAGGAAGCAGAACAGAATGCAAGGAAGAAGAAGAAGAGAGTGCACTACGATCATTTACAGCATTCCTTGTGAGCACGTAGCAGCAATTTGAGCAGCCTTAATTTTCTCTCATTTGTAAGTGGACACAGCAGTCTTTGTGAGCACAACAATCCTTATTGTTGAAGGTCTTTATTCTATTCTTCTTCATTTATACTTTTATTTGTATATGCAATATTTGATGTTAGTTTTTATTTTTTAAATATAAGTTATGTAATGTGCAAAATTACGGGCAGCCAAAATTTGTTTTTTGACAACCATAATTGTACAGATGGACAGCCAAAACGACGAACGTATTCCTGGAGGCCCTACTACGAATTTAATAATCCAGCAACGTGCGAAACATATATCTACTTTGGTATTTTATGGGAAGGTACAATAAAATATAATTGTGTAAACAAATATGAATGATATTTTGTACATGTCTACTAATAACATCGTCTATATTTTTCATATATAGCAATACGATTATACTAATAATGAACGGTGTCGGGAGCATGCCTCGTGGCGTCACGATAACAGACTTGGGTATTGGAGGTTGATCGACCACCAGGTGGCACTGTTAAAAATATTTGGCTTTTATTATGTTGACAAGATACATTTTTTGCAACACGATAGAGACCTAAGATTCAGTTTAGTTGAGCGTTGGTGGCCCGGACGAAATACCATCAAGTAGTGTTGTTATTGGTTTATCGCGTAAGTTTTTAACCCAGTTATTGAAGCATTCAGCAAGGTTCGACGTGTTAATATCTAATCTAGGACAAGGAGAATAAGCTGTTATCCAGTGTGATAAAATACGAGTTTCATCATTTACTCCAACAAGCCATTTATAAACATCGATATTTTCAGCCTTAATTGTTTCAAAGCAAATATTTGCATCTGTCTCATTATAACATCTTGCAAGGTAGTCTAATTTACGTTGAAAATAAGGCAGTCTACATACTAGTTTTAAATTTTGTTTAAAATGTTGAATACAATAAAAATGAGGTGATTCCGGAAAAGTAGCACGCATGGCATTTATTAATCCTTTCTGTTTATCTGATATAAAAAAAATTGTATCCCACGTATTAAAACTACCTTCAAAAGATATTTTTAAACCGTTTAAAAACCAAGTCCAAGAATCCGTGTTTTCGCTCTCAGCAACAGCATAAGCAATTGGATATAATTGATAGTTAGGATCATGAGCACACGCAATAAATAAAATACCTTGAAATTTAGAGGAAAAAAATGTAGCATCAGTACTAATCACAGGTAAACACCCCCTTAAAAAACCATCAATGCATGCCTTGAAACAAATAAAAATTCTTTGAAACTTATTATTTTCTATAGTCTTTATATAACATCTGCTACCTGGATTTGTCTCAATGATTGTAAAAGCATACTCTTCAAGACTACTATATGCATCAATATAACTACCATTTATTTCTGATAGAACAATTTCTCTAGCTTTCCAAGCTTTACAATATTTAATATGTATTCGGTATTCCCTATAGATATCATTTATAACATGCGATGGACTATACGACTGATTATAACGAATTTTATCAATAATCTTATTCTTAACCCATATAGTTGTCGCTAATGGATAATTTTCTGTTATAAGTCCACCTAAACAAGAATGTACATTTTCTAGCGTACGAATGACGAATGTTTCGCCGTTGCCAATGGCTTTAGCGTACACTCTCCAATTACAACTAGAAACGTTACATTTATATACAATTCCACTGACATTGTTTCTAGTAGTCCTGCAACAATTTTTTTTTGCAATTGCTATATCACTAATAAAACTTCTAAATGCATGACGATTTATAAATTCTCTTCCAATGAATAAATTATTTAAACTATCAACATTATCATCAAGTACATCATCTATATTTTCGATTAAATCATCACTATTTTTATCGTCGGTATTACCATCATCTACTCTATGATCTTCTTCAGTAAATGAAATAACTTGGTGAGAAGAACTTGGGCCACTACTAATTCTTGGTGGTGGTGGTGGAGGAGTCACAAAAATATTAATATATGTTGATTGTATATTAACTTCAAGAATAAATTTTCATGCCTCCTCACTAACTAAATTTATGCAATTAGATAGATAAATATGTACCAATAAAAATTTACAGTCAATAGCAAATTTTTTAAATATTAAATTACGTAAATTATCAAACGAAATATTTCGATCAATTAAAAGAACTTCAACTAAACCTCCTTCATAAGCTAACACATTTAGTACACCACCAAGTGAGCATAGTATTGTTATACTTCGATCCATGGCAACAAGAAAATGGGCTTCAAAGATTGTATATTGAACTGAGCTTCTCCTGTGTCGAAAGAAAGAAATTTTGTATGAAAAGAAATAAAAATTTTGATTGCAATGTTTGATATGCTGATATCAAATAAATACTACGTTTATATAGGTAACTTCGAACCGATCGTTAGACGAACGTTGGATATGAACGTTAAAAAAATAAGAGCCGTTGAAAGAGCTGTTGAAAGAGCCGTTGTAAAATAGCCGTTGTACATAAACCAACTACTAAACCAACCCATAGACCCAACCCAATTTCAAACCAAAATCAAAACAAAATCATTCCTCGATATTTGTCTTTCTTCTTTACTTTGTCTTTTTTTTCTTCTTTACCAAAATCAAACCCATAGACCCAACCCAATTTCAAACCAAAATCAAAACCCAATTTCATATAAAAAAAAACTAAACCATTAAAATAAACAAAAAAATTAGAGGACACAAATAAATACTAGTTAAAATAATTTATTTTCTTCTTTAGAGGACACAAAAATTAGAGGACACAAATAAATTAGAGGACACAAATAAAAAATTAGTGGACACAAATAAATTAGAGGACACAATTTTTTCTTCTTCTTTATTTACTTTTTTTTTATTTTTCGAAAATAATATTTCTAAATATTTCTTTCCAATTAATTTATTTTAATTTTATTTCGTTAAAATAAATTTACTTAAATCTAATTACAAAACTAAACTAAACTAAATAAATAAAACAAAAATATAACTAATTACAATAAACCAATGAAAAAATCAAACCAAAGAAAGTAAAAAAATCAAACTAAACCAAACCAAACAAAATAAAATAAAAATTAAGTGGGCTCCAGGGCCAATTTCTGCCAACAGAGTTGGCTGAAATTGGCCGTGGGGCCCACGTTTTTTTTTTTAAATTTTTTTTGGCTGCTTACGTGTACACCGGTTGTGTTTTCCGCCAACACTGTTGGCGGAGCCTGATTTTTTTACAAAATTTTTAAACTTGTTTCGTTTAGATAAATTTAATATAAATTTATTTCGCTATAGTATATTTTCTGAAGATACTTTGAGTCCTTGACCAAATATGAGAAGAAATTATTTATTAAAATTCAGATGGTTCATCTGGCTGCAAGGAAAGAGGAAAGAGTGTACAAGAGAAAAAGAGGATAAGACCGAAACTGCACTGCACGTGTGGAGGCTTTCACGTGCCAACCGGATTTAGCGGACAGCTAAACGACAAAACTTGACGGTTTGTTTGATCGGCCAAACGCGACATACTTCACGCACACGTACGGATACGCCGGTGACCCCACACCCCGCCTGTGGTATGGGGAAAGCATATTACTCATCCATACTATCAAAATGAGTATTTAAATTAAGTACAAAAGATTGCTTCTAATTTTTTCAAATAAGTATATAAATAAAAAGAACAAATTTGAGACGTATCATACATTATTTATCTATATTCAAGATACAGTTCAATACTTCATCATAATATGCAAATTTTTTCATATTTAGCGAAAATTATTTCCTTAACGGTCAACGCATTCGACCGACCCCGACGAGCGACTCCCCCTTCATCCCACACCCTCTGCGCGGAGGAGAAGGAGGAGAGGCGGAGGGGAGGAGGGGAGGCGGAGGAGGAGGAGAGGAGGAGAGACCGAGGAGGACAGAAGGAGTAGGAGCGACCGAGGAGGAGAGGCGGAGGAGGGGAGGGGATCGTCTGCCCGCGGACGTTGATCGGCCGGAGGGAGGGGAGTTGAGAGGGAGGGAAGAATATTTTCGTCTGAATTTATGGGTCAAAGGAGCTGACCATTAATAATAGTTTTCTTTAGTCAGAAGTAAAAAAAAATTATACATTATAATAAAACACTGAAGTGCACATTAAAATAGACTAAATAATCATGGGACCCAAAATTTTTCAAATAAAAATGAGTCACCTCGCATGCGAATACCTCTAAATTCCTGTCTCAACTTTTTTTTCTCCAGCGAATCTACAGTAATTATTGTTATATTCTACAACACAGATAAATATCAAATCTAGTTTATAAGAAAATATTGACTTAGAAACGAGACAGACGAAGCTCGAAAATTAAATAAACTAGAAAAATAAATTATAATAAAATATATATACTAATTAAGGAAGATATATAAACTAAATGAGAATTTTTTTCCTCTTAAAAAGATGTAAACTTTATACAATTTTCTCTTTAGTTGGTGTAATCTGCATTATAGGACATATTTTAAGGTTTAAAAGCTCAGTGCTTTTAACCTAAAATTTTTTCTATCATGAACTTTCCAACAAACATAAATCGAGTAGATTTGCGAATAATTTGGTTCGTTAACATCCTTAGACATGATGGTCCTCTCCTTATTGGGGTTCATAAATGTGCTGATGTTTTTGCCTTTAGACTAGTAAATATAGTCCCACATTAACTACACCATCAAGTGAGTATCTCAATATAATACTTTGTATGTGTTGAGGTGCGCACATGGGGTGTAGTGGGGCACATGAATGCCATGTGCGGATATTTTATTAGGAGAAAAAAATGATTAACTCCTCAATAAAAACTTTTAAGCTTTTTGTCATGCACTTGGATATTATTCTATAGGAGCTAAGTCCCGACTCGAACTCGGACTCGGACTTAAGGGTGCAAAATGACGCTTTGTTGGCGCACTTTACATTTAGCAAGTCAGCATGCGCGAGTTTTATGCTCGGGTTGCATGTGCGTATTGCATGCGCGTGTTGCGTGAGCGTGCATTGAGTGGATGCTGAACGGACGCTGAGCGGACTATGCATTGGGCTGCGATTGTGGGATATCAATTTTGTATATTGTCTTTTTAGTCCCACATCGGAAAGAAGGGGATGATGGACTTCCATCCTTCCCTATATAAAGAGCACTCTAGCCTCCTTTTGAGACACACAAAAAAATTAAGAAAGATGAATCCAAAGGAGTCCGTTCGAGTCACACAAAGAGGTGACTGCGAGTGTTCTAGAAGTTCTCTTGTGAACTTGCTAGCTCTTGTGAGCAGATCGTCAATAGATGACGAATCTTGCTTTGACCAACAGTGGTCTTTACCGCCCCAACAAGAATAATTTTTTATTCTATCTTCATCTCTTTTCTTCTAGTTGTAAACGTTCTGTCCCGATTGCAACTGCGTTTGCAAGAAATAACGTATTTTTGGTTCTTTAGCTCCGTAAACTAGAATGAGTTGTAATCAGCTACTATATTGTATTTTTTATATAGTTCTTCGTTGGATCGAGGTATATCAGTGAGGGAACTTTTGTGTGAACTCCTGATCTCGACTTCAACTTCTTATTCTACCATCTCTGATTAAACCTCGGGACTAACAATCTCAAAATAAGATCCGAGTAAGATGGAGAACAACCGTGCAAGTCTTCTTAACACAAGTTTTTACAAACTCTAGAAGATTGACGGGCTACACTTCAATCATTTGGATGAGGAAGGAGTCCTCTATCAAATGTTGGACGTTGGTAGAGAGATCCAGGATCTACCATTCCTACGGATGGAAGTAATCTTAATCTGGTGTCGCTGGAGATGCACATTCCAAGAGAAAGGAAGTTGACATCTGATGTAGAAGAGAGACTGGCACTATGCATCTATGCATGGGAATAATTAGAACATGGAAGAACTCGACACATAAGCAGTCTTGTCCCGCCCCAGTACCGAAATACGGAGACGGACATGGCCAACTACCCCGCACAAAGTTCTATACGGCGTACGGTGATCACGGCTGTATAAGATAAGAGGGTGCATGCTACAATCAAGTCTCCTTTGGTCAAGAACTTCTATGTCTCAATCATTCAAACAAGAAACTGTAAGCATAGAGCATATATGATAAAGTAATAAGATGTCCCAAACCCTTTCTTAAAATATTCTGGAGGCCAACTATGCAAAATAAGAAGCTACAAGAGTAACAAAAGTACATGACAATGATCATCTGCAGTATAATTTAATACAATCATGTAAGAAAACTAATGTCCAGACGAACCGGCTAACAAGTACCGGTGACTAAACGCCCCAAAAAAAGTAAATGCACAATGATGAGCGGGGAAGAAAAAAACCCACTCGCTATCCCTTGCGACAATGTTCCTGGTACGCTCCATGAGTAGGAAAAAGGTACGTTGGATCCTCGGGTGCTGGCTCAAAATCTGGCCATGCAAAACCAGTGGGGTTAGACCCCAAAGAGCAAGTACCATAAAGGAAGCACGAAATGGAGAAATAAAAAAACCAAGGAAAACATACAATAATACATAGGTTCAATGTTGTAACTTAGGTCCGTGGCATATCCTAGCGCAAAGGCTGTGAGCACCCTGATTTTTACATAGGGTTAGTTCGGTAGTTAATAATAATTTTTGATTTTAATATTTATTTGATAATTTAATTGAACTTTGAAAACCAACCACCATGGTTTTAAGATCTTGAGTGCAACACTACCCTTTTCCTTCCAATCAACCTAACATTCTCGACTTAGACGAGTTAAATTAGGCTCCTGCCATGACTGTCCCTCACAAATTCGCAATCCCATGCCCAGTTTTGGTCGAACAACTTTTGCGACACAATTACGAGAAAATAATGATTAATTAACCATTTTGTCGTGGCGTACGATTTTAACATGCCACTCCCACCCATTACTTCAAACTAAATCCATGCTATGAGCCTAACTAGTCCTATTACGCACATGACACTCGAGTTGCGTTATTCGAACCCCCTGCATACTCCCAATATAACATTAAATGGAAAATAGAATTTATGAATTTATTTAATTAATTTAATATTCATTAATATTTAGTAAATACCTTTTTAATTAATATAAATTTGGTTGTAAATTATTTGTTGGAGAAAATATAAATTTTTAGAATTTTTTCCAAGAACCTAACTATTTTTGGGAATTTTCTACATATAAATATTAAATAAATAAATAAATAAAAAGAAATAAATCCAAACCCATTAACCCTAACCCTAACCATTAACCCTAACCCTAACCGTTAACCCTAACCCGACCCTATAACAATATATAAACCTTTCCCCACCCCCATCCGCGTACAGGAAGCCCCCCATATATATATATGTAAATATTACTAAAACCCTAACCCTAATCCCACACCACCTCCACCATCACCCACGCCTCTACCACCTCCACCATGTCACGCCCCGAGGCGTCCCCCGAGCCGTTACCGCCGTGCGGGCCTGGAGTTGCGCCCGCACAAGGCTTTTTTTTAATGATTTGCATAGCAAGCACATACTCAGAGTACGCAGATAAATTGAAACACAGATTTGAAACATAGAAAAGTTCTCTTTATTGATAATGAACATCTATTACAAACTCCTGAACGAGTCAGCTAATATGCCGAACGGCTTACAAAAGGGTTGACTCAAAATGAGATAGCAGTCCTGTACATTACATCCTTTTATAAACTCAAAACATATAGACCTCCGGGCTGGAGGATCGCCTTGCCACGGAGCTGCATTTGTGTATGAAGAGTTGCAGGCTCCTGACTCCAAAATGCTTCGGGGGCGCGGTGAAGATGCGCCAACAGTTGGACTGGATCGGGTAGACGACTTCGGCTCCTCGCTCGGTTCGCCTTGGTGCGGAGAACCTGTTTCAACGAGGGTCAGCATATCGAAACATGCTGGTGAAGGCGAGCTAGCCTGACTATACCAATCAACACGTTGTTTAGTGAAGCATGCATATTTGGTTGGTTTCTATCTTGCCTTAGTTCATTTACAGTTAAGCAGCATATTGAATTTACTGAAATGAACGTGCCACCGTTAGGTGGATTTTACCTGACCGTCTGAATTACCTGCACAATACTTACCTTGCCTTCCCTGCCACAAAGACACAAGTTAGTATGCAACAGGTTTAAATATACACGATGCACACACGATGCATTGCAAGCCATATTCACACGATAAACACACGGGGCGTTGCAAGCATATACACACGAGGATCATTGGCTTGATGCCATATGGACTAGTCAAGGACATGAATAGCATGCAACGAGAAAACACGAGGAGCTCATAAAACACGATGCGTTGCACGTTATCCAGTCCGCACACGATTTGACTATAAACACGAAGTCTGCCCAGGTCGGATCGGTGCCAGTGCCCCAGCGACCGTCCGCAGAACTTATATCCTTGTGCACAAGTTGTCCATGATCGAACACGATTATTAAGTTAACAGTTCATGCAGTTAAGGCAACACGAGTACACGACAAGCAATATTGCATGATAATCAAGTATCCGTTCATGAAGTTTATCGACAAGCATAGTGAACCAAGTCTATTCTCTTTTATCTTGGTTTCTTTTATTATTACTTGGTATCGTTTGATCGGGGCGAAGGAGTGAAGCTGGAAGCAGAGCTAGCTAATCGGGTTGGTAGCCACTCACTTAGATTTTGGAAGGGAGAAGGAAAGAGGCGCTTCACGACTCCGCTCGTAAGCCGCCTACTGCTCGTTCACCTGCACACGAACAGTTCGATTAATACTTCTTCCTCTTCTTCCATTCTCGGAATAGAAGTGCAAGTCTATGAACGAAAACAATGAAAACCATCGAAACCGTTCAAGGAAAACAAGCAAATCCCAAAACCAACTCAAAGCACGAAAGCAACAAGCGACATCGAAAACCGAGGCATAAAAGATAGCAGCGGAGAGGTCCCTCCTGACTCTGCCGCTAAGCCGATCCTTGGGGCGCAGTCCACTGAATATGGGAATCGATTCCGAAGAAACAAATCCATAACGAGGACGAGTTCTTAATTCAATCTATCCCGATCGAACGATACCGTCAAGTGTTTCTTAGCCGCGCTCTCCGCACCGGGAGAACGGGGCGCTACATCCTACCCAACCAATTGGAAGTTTCGTCCCGAAACTTAAGGAATAATGCTTACCGTTAAGGGTTATTACGTTGCGGGCGATGAACAGGAAGATTCGGGCAGGAATTAATGGCATGGCCTAGATTGCCACAAGCGAGACATAACCCAAGTCTCTTACGACACTGACTGAAGGAGTGCCCACGTTTATTGCAGTATTGGCATACTTGGTTGGGATTTGTTTTGTGCTGACCACCGTTGTTTCGGCGCTTTGCAGCAGTGTTTCCTCCCTCGTCGCTATGGCGTTTGTGATTGTAGGTATGCACAGCGCCGGCAGAAACGTGAGGATATTGGGGTTCAAGAGATAGGGCGTGATTCATGACTTCACGCATTGTCCCGTACTGATTATTGGCTACGTGCGCATGGATGGCAGGGCGCAAACCACCTTCAAACCTTCTTGCTCGACTCGCTGCATCAGGTAAATAGGCCCTAGCGAACTTCGAGAGTCGGTTGAACTCGGCGGAGTATTGCTTAACTGTCATACTGCCCTGCCTCAGCTGCACGAAGTCATTTTCCATTTTACGTTGTACTGGAGGCGGTATAAACTCCTCTTCGAACGCGGCACGAAAGGTCGTCCACGAGATCGCCTCCTCTCCGTGATCAAGTTGGAGAGATCGTCGATGCACGTCCCACCAATCGTGTGCGTCGAGGCGGAGCTGTAGTTGCGCGCAGGCGACGCGCTTATCCTCGGGGACCTCTAGCAGAGTGAAGTGGTCTTCGATCTCGGCTAGCCAATCTAGAGCTACCACTGGGTCCTCAGTCCCGTTGAACGGGGTATTGCAGACTTTCTTGAAATGGCCCAAGTTGAAGGCAGTCACGTCCCTCTGCCTTGGGATTTGAGGCGTCTCCACTTCAAGCACGGGCTGTTCCACCGGAGTCGCTGCTGTTGCGGCGGAATGGTTGGCAGCCAAAGTCTGAACAATTTGTTGCAGGGCATCTACCTGCTTTTGTTGGACTGAGAATCGGGTCTCTAGATTACTCTCGAGCTTAGCTTGGCGAGCATCGTCTCGTTGTCGTTGCGATTCTAACATTTGCATTAACCGCTCAAGCGGGTCGACTTGAGACATGCCTCGTTGGCTTCGAGAGCTTCCCGAATTGCCTGAACTGCTTTCTTGTGTTTCGATCGGTGGTTGCGCTGCAGATTGCGCTGGATCCATTCCTTCAAAAGAAGGTAAATTACATTAGGATCATAATGTATTATGGACTTATTGCATGAACGTATCTCATTTTGGCCTAGCGAGTTCAAGAGTTCGCACAGGAATTTGATCGTTTAAAGGAACTTTTCCAGCACGAAGTCTAAGGAACTTTGAATCTGTGCTCTGATACCACTATGTCACGCCCCGAGGCGTCCCCCGAGCCGTTACCGCCGTGCGGGCCTGGAGTTGCGCCCGCACAAGGCTTTTTTTTAATGATTTGCATAGCAAGCACATACTCAGAGTACGCAGATAAATTGAAACACAGATTTGAAACATAGAAAAGTTCTCTTTATTGATAATGAACATCTATTACAAACTCCTGAACGAGTCAGCTAATATGCCGAACGGCTTACAAAAGGGTTGACTCAAAATGAGATAGCAGTCCTGTACATTACATCCTTTTATAAACTCAAAACATATAGACCTCCGGGCTGGAGGATCGCCTTGCCACGGAGCTGCATTTGTGTATGAAGAGTTGCAGGCTCCTGACTCCAAAATGCTTCGGGGGCGCGGTGAAGATGCGCCAACAGTTGGACTGGATCGGGTAGACGACTTCGGCTCCTCGCTCGGTTCGCCTTGGTGCGGAGAACCTGTTTCAACGAGGGTCAGCATATCGAAACATGCTGGTGAAGGCGAGCTAGCCTGACTATACCAATCAACACGTTGTTTAGTGAAGCATGCATATTTGGTTGGTTTCTATCTTGCCTTAGTTCATTTACAGTTAAGCAGCATATTGAATTTACTGAAATGAACGTGCCACCGTTAGGTGGATTTTACCTGACCGTCTGAATTACCTGCACAATACTTACCTTGCCTTCCCTGCCACAAAGACACAAGTTAGTATGCAACAGGTTTAAATATACACGATGCACACACGATGCATTGCAAGCCATATTCACACGATAAACACACGGGGCGTTGCAAGCATATACACACGAGGATCATTGGCTTGATGCCATATGGACTAGTCAAGGACATGAATAGCATGCAACGAGAAAACACGAGGAGCTCATAAAACACGATGCGTTGCACGTTATCCAGTCCGCACACGATTTGACTATAAACACGAAGTCTGCCCAGGTCGGATCGGTGCCAGTGCCCCAGCGACCGTCCGCAGAACTTATATCCTTGTGCACAAGTTGTCCATGATCGAACACGATTATTAAGTTAACAGTTCATGCAGTTAAGGCAACACGAGTACACGACAAGCAATATTGCATGATAATCAAGTATCCGTTCATGAAGTTTATCGACAAGCATAGTGAACCAAGTCTATTCTCTTTTATCTTGGTTTCTTTTATTATTACTTGGTATCGTTTGATCGGGGCGAAGGAGTGAAGCTGGAAGCAGAGCTAGCTAATCGGGTTGGTAGCCACTCACTTAGATTTTGGAAGGGAGAAGGAAAGAGGCGCTTCACGACTCCGCTCGTAAGCCGCCTACTGCTCGTTCACCTGCACACGAACAGTTCGATTAATACTTCTTCCTCTTCTTCCATTCTCGGAATAGAAGTGCAAGTCTATGAACGAAAACAATGAAAACCATCGAAACCGTTCAAGGAAAACAAGCAAATCCCAAAACCAACTCAAAGCACGAAAGCAACAAGCGACATCGAAAACCGAGGCATAAAAGATAGCAGCGGAGAGGTCCCTCCTGACTCTGCCGCTAAGCCGATCCTTGGGGCGCAGTCCACTGAATATGGGAATCGATTCCGAAGAAACAAATCCATAACGAGGACGAGTTCTTAATTCAATCTATCCCGATCGAACGATACCGTCAAGTGTTTCTTAGCCGCGCTCTCCGCACCGGGAGAACGGGGCGCTACACACCATCACCCCGCCGGAGCCGCCGACCGCCGCAGCAGCCGCACGGCCAACAGCAGCAGCAGTACCGTACGGCCTGTAGTGCCCCGCTCCGCGTAGGCACTATGTACAAGTGATATCGCTTTATTTGCTCGAGCGGAAGTCTTCTCGGAGAGTTTTTGACCGAACCACAAGACGATTGATCTAGGTGAGTGGGTGGAACTGCATTCTCTGATTCTTGCACACCTTAATAATAAATTTGAGTTTTTGAATGTTTGTTCTAAGAAGATAGTTTCATAAGAAGAATGATAGAACCTGACTCTGCATGCTTAATAAGAGAACTCGTATAGCTTGTTATTGAAATGAACCTGCTTGCGTAACTAGAGAATTTGTATGCTTGTCTGAAATGAGATAGAACCTTGCCATGCTAAGTCAAGAAGTATACAAAATATTGCATGCTTAGTTACACTGACACAACTATCGATCGAACCCTTGCCATACTTAAAAAAATAAGTAAAATAATCGTTTGAACAAGTCACTTTGTAATATGCTAAGAAAGAGATAGATATTGCATGCTAGTTGCTATAAAATCGAAATCTTGCTTGCATTATATGTTTCGCTTGTCTGTTTTGCTATATCGAACTGCTATAAGTCTTTGATTCGTATAAGCATAGACTAATAGTGCGCCCTGAGGATACGGCCCGCTGGGGGTCTAGTGGGGTGTGCTATTAGATATGTGAGAGATGTTCTTTGTTTGACAAGATGTGTTTTGCTCGACCATATATGTTTTGCTTGATCAATTATTTTGCTTGCATTATAGATGCTTCATGTCATTGCATTGGTCTCAGACAACTTGTGCACAAGGTCTTGTCTCACGAAAGGTTCTTGGGGCACTGGGAATCGCTCGGTTCAGAAGAGATTTTTGTTTCGTCCTGAGGATACGGCCCACTGAGGGTCTAGAGGGGCGATATGTCTATTAGTGTTTTGCGGAACCCATGATGTCACAACTGTCACTACCCAATTCTAAAAACTAGGGGTTTTTTTTCCTGGTAATTGTGTATTTATTATAAATAATTATATTTATATTTAATTGATGGTTGTATTATTTTTTTATTGATTGTTTTAGGGTTTTGGCTAGTCTGGACCCACGTCAGACCCTAGTGGACCTATGTCAGACCCAACCAACACCCTTGTGAGACTTATTTTTGGGTTTATAATTATTATTATATTTTATTTTAGTTAGTTGGATTGATTAGGAGTTAGTTTGAGTGCATTTGGAACCCCAAATCCCAATTAGCATGACTAAAGGAGAGGGCATTTTAGTCATTTTCCATTAATGTAACCTATTCCTACATGCTTGGCCGGCCCCCTCTTTCCAGACCAGAATCGAACCCCCCCTCTTCTTCTCCATTCTATTTTCTTCTTCTTCTTCTTCTTCTTCTTCTCCACTCCTCTCTTCTTCTTTCTTCTTCCAAAATTCCTACAACTTCAAGTAAGTACATCATCCTTCTTCTCTTTTTTCTTCTATTTCTTTCATTTGTGTTAACCCTAACCCTATACTTTTCCCTAACCTAGGTGTGTAGAGCCTAGACTTAGTGTGGAGGCTTGATTTGGAGGCTTGAGGGCGGTGATTTCAAGGGTTTTAGAGACTTTGGCCTTGGGATTCCAACTCCCAAGAGGTAAATCCTAACTTTTCTCTTAGTGGTTGTTATTATATAGTGTAATTAGTAGTTTAAAACTTTTCTAGACCTTAAGGCTACCCGTGGAAGGAAGTTAGAACAAGTTTGGTTGTGTTTGGAGACTTTGATATTAGGTTTTGTGTCAATTTTGGGTAAAATCCGAGATTGGCCCAATTTTGGATGAAACCCTAGGTTAAACGGACCTAGGTAGACGTGCTCGGGTGTCTTGAGGGTTAGTACATGTCTCCGTTCGGATACGTGAGGTCGTGTCGCAGAGATTTGGGCGTTTCGGGTGATTTGGGGGTTTTCGTCGTCGTAGGTTCTATGTGCGTGCGCGTTTTTGCCACGGACCTAGAATTGACGAGTTAGTATTTTTTTTAGGTTCTAGACATCGATTAAAATCCGTGAGTAAATTTTGGGCCAATTCCGAGTAGGTTTGGTGTGCGTTTCACGAGGTTTCGAGAACCGTACTCCACATGTTCGTCGAAATGACCGAACGGCCATTTCGACTTAGTTTCTTGGTTTCGGTCTTGTGCGCGCGTTGGTTTAGCTTCGGAGAGTGTGTGCTAGAGTTCTTGGGTTGTATTTTATATATTTATAGTTATTTATTGGTGTTGGGATCGTTGTGCGTGCGTTGGTGTTGTGTGTTGTGTGTATTGGGTTTGTGTGTGTATATATATATATATATATATATATATATATATATATATATATATATGAGTGTGTGTGCTTGTGTATCAGTGTATGTGTGTGCTTGCGTGTTTGAGTGTGCGTGTGGTGTGTCGAGAGGGGTGGGCAGTGAGCAGTGGTTAGCGCACTATAGCAGCAGCGTTGCAGCAGTCGTGCAGCAGCGCAGTGCCGCGGCAGCAACAGCAGCTTGCTGCAGTAGCAGCAGCCGCAGCGCAGCATTGCATTAGCAGCGGGGCAGCAGTTCGCAGCAAGCGCAGCGTGGCGAGGCATTAGCAGTAGCAAGTATCGAGAGGGAGAGAGAGATCTATATGTTTAGATAGATAGATAGATAGATAGATAGATAGTAGTTAGAGATATATATATGTATAGGTATGGGTATATATATATATTGTGTATGTGTGGTTATATATATATAGATGCGTAGGTATATATTCATATGTGTGTGTATATATATATAGTAGCCTAGATATATAGCTAGGTATATATGTATTTGCATAGAAAGATAGCTAGTTAGTAGTGTTAGTGAGGGTTAGCGGGATATCTCAATACCTTGAGATATCAAGGTATCTCAATACCTTGAGATACCCAAGGTATTGAGTATCGGAGTGAGGTTTTTGAGCATTTGCCTAGGAATAAGTTTACAGTTGGGTTTTTATGTATTGGTGTATATATTTACGCGTGTGAGCATATGTTTTAGTGGATTTTAGGCGGGATGCGTCGCTTAGGTCGAGGTATCGGATACCGTGGGTATCCCGGTATCTCGAGGAGGCGAGTTTGAGGGTTTACTAGCTTAATGAGCTAGTTTTGACCTAGAATTTTAGGGGCACCCTAGTTTGACCTAGCGTTAACCATAATTACCACCGTTGACCGTAAAAGTCAACGTTTGACCTAGATTTGACCTATAGTTGACTTTTTTGACCCCAGGTTGACTTTTTGATCCAAATTTTATCGGTTTGACCCGTTCGACCTAGAATAACCCTAGAAACTTCTTTTTAGTTATTTTATATCAGTTTAACTCTTTAGAACCCTGTTTAACCTTGCTTTTCGTAATAGATTCTTGCGACGCCAGTCCGAATCTCGATCCTCATCAGTTGCTTAGGACGTCAGGCGAGTACCTACCTCTGATTATTTTCATTTCATGATAGCATTTATATCACCTGTTCTAGAACTGTAATACTTGATTCTGACACATTATTTCACGAACTGGTACTAGTGGATCCCGTCATGAGATGTTATCCCCCTTACCGTATTCAGCGGGTACTCTATCACGTGTATTTCATCATGTGCTTCGAGTATTGATTCTCATGTGCTATCATGTGCTTCATGTTCTTTCTCCTTTCATGTGCGCGAGTTATTTATCATGTACGTAGCGTATCGTGGTTGGATCCAAGAGTATTAGTGGAGGATGAGAGTATGAGTTGGTTATGTGATCAAAGCCAAACAGTATTCATGTGTATGTCGGTTATGCAACTCACGCATAACGGAGTTATCGTAGATTATTCATGTGCAACCTAAGCCGATCACATAACGAACTTGTGCTCAAGGCACTTAGCTAGTATTTCCATTTTCCCACATGCAGTTACTTCTTTACTACTTGTATTGTTCTCCAGTTTTATATTGCAGCTACTTTATCTGTTCCACCATGTATTTATTTTCCTGTGCATCTTGTATACTTTTCTATTGCTAGTCATATACACCTTACCCTGCATTTGGAGTTGCTTTCAGAGTTATGTACTTCGTTCCAGTCCTGACTGGGCATATTTTTTCCAAAGGATCCTGAGGATTTTTGCCCGACATTCTACGGGCCAGGTGTGTCGAGGAGTGTTGTGACCCGGAGATTGAGGAGCCCGTCGAGGAGACGCCGTTAGCACCCTAGTTAGCTAGGTGGGTTTTCCTGGGTTATTCCCAGTTGATATTTTGGATGACTGTATTTATTATTTTGTTGCTTCTGTGATATTATAGACTTTAGACTTGGACTATATATTGGATATTGTACTTGCTCTCTTTGGTTCTTGTTTCTTTGTGATATCTTATCGTGCTTTTACTCTTCCCCTAGTTATTGTGATTGAGGCATATATATATTGCGTGGTTTTCCTCCTTTTGGAGAGGTTATATTGACTGATCATTGTGAGATAGATATTGTGACCTAGAATGAACCTTTACAGCGTTCTACCGTCTATTCTGCGGCGTAGGCTGGACGTACCCACGGCTCATGCCCGATTTTTCGGGTGCGGGTTGTGACACATTTTTGGTGGCGACCCATGTAGGTCTAGTACGCAGGCCTAGTTTCTAGGTTTACCTGCGATAGGATATAGGATATAGGCTGAGAGAGAGTGTGCTCAATCACAACTAGGACCTTTCCTGATTTTTGTTATCTTTAATTTTTTCTGAAATTATTTTCTTTTGCAATATTTCTGTCATTCCTTGATGATATCGTATCTTGCACCATTGGTGATGTGATCTCAGGTTCTGTTCTTCTTGATTCCATTCAAGTACTTGCTTTATTTGATTTCGGTGCTTCCTATAGTTTTGTGTCTGTACCTTTTGCTGTTAGACACCATTATGTTGCTGAACCTTTAGCTAGACTATGCAAGATCACGACCGGGGTAGTATCATCCTAGTCAGTGATGTCTGCAGAGACCGGAGAGTTACCTTGGGAGGCCGGGAGTTGAGTGTGTGCCTACTCATAATGCCATTTCCGAGCTACGATATTGTACTCGGGATGGATTGGTTGAGTATGCACTGTGCTAGTATAGATTGTCGTGGAGGCAAAGTATTGTTTTGTCCGCCGGGTGAGCCAAAGGAGCAGCGGAGTAGAGCGAGAGAGTCTTCTGCGGAGCCCTGGTGGTAGAGCAGAGGTTGCTACATCCACTGATAGCGGAGTACATGGATGTCTTTCCGGAGGATTTGCCAGGGTTGCCTCCGGACAGAGATATGGAGTTCTCTATAGACTTGGTGCCAGACGCGAAGCCGATATCCTGGCACGTCTATAGAGTCAGCAACAGTAAGATGATAGAGTTGAAGAAGTAGGTGGATGAGCTTCAGGACAAGGAATTTATCAGATCTAGTTCTTCTCCGTGCGGTGCTCCGGTACTAAGGATGGGTCAATACAGATGTGTATCGACTACAGGGATCTGAACAACCTCACAATCAAGAACAAGTATTCGCTGCCACGTATTGATGATCTCTTTGACCAGTTGAGCGGAGCGAGGGTATTTTTCAGGATTGATCTGAGGACAGGCTACCATCAGGTGAAGGTCAGGAGGGAGGATATTCCGAAGACAGCTTTTCAGACCAGGTATGGACAAAATGAGTTCATGGTGATGCCGTTTGGGTTGACTAATGCCCCGATAGTGTTCATGAATCTGATGAACAAGGTGTTCCATCAGCATCTGGACATGTTTATTGTGGTGTTTATAGATGACATCTTGGTGTATTCGAAGACCCTAGAGGAGCATGAGGAGCATCTGAGGATAGCGTTGGAGACTCTCAGGAAGGAGAAGCTCTATGGAAAGCTTTCAAAGTGTGAGTTCTTCCTTGACAAGGTTGAATTCCTTGGTCATGTGGTGACTGGAGAGGGGATCTCGATGGATCTAAGGAAGATCATCGCAGTTGAGGCATGGAGTGCTCCGAGTTCAGTAGCCGAGGTTCGGAGTTTCCTGGGACTGGCAGGTTACTACAGGAGATTTGTTCAGGATTTTTCCCGGATTGCAGAGCCGTTGTCTAGGCTGACCCAGAAGGACATGGAGTTTGTTTGGTCAGAGGAGTGTCAGATCGCCTTTGATGAGCTGAAGAGGAGGTTGACGATAGCTCCCGTACGTTGCCATCAGGGTCTGGAGGATTCACTATCTATAGTGATGCATCGGGGAAGGGTCTGGGTTGTGAGTTGCAGCAGAATGGGAAGGTGATTGCCTATGCTTCTAGGCAATTATGTCCTCATGAGAAGAACTATCCTACCCACAATTTGGAGTTGGCAGCGGTCATCTTTGCTCTGAAGTTGTGGAAACACTATTTATATGGAGAGCGTGTGGAGATCTTTACAGACCACAAGAGCTTGAAGTATGTGTTTACCCAAAAAGAGCTGAACATGAGGCAGAGGAGATGGTTGGAGTTGATGAAAGACTACGACATATTGTTGCAGTACCATCCAGGAAAGGCGAACGTAGTTGCGAATGCGCTGAGCAGGTATCCAGTAGCTATGTGCCTGACTACAGATCGTTATCTTTTGGCAGATCTAAAGAACTTGGGCATTGAGGTGATAGTACCTGGAGTTGAGATGCAGATGTGGGAACTGCAGATTCAGTCAGAGTTGGTAGACCGGATCAGGGCTACACAGTTTGAGGATGAGTCCCTGAGGAGCATCAGGGTGCAGGTTCAGATTGGTTTATCAGATGACTTCACCATTGCTGATGATGGTTCATTGCGGCACGGTACCAGGTTGTGTGTACCGAGTGGGTCGTTGCGCGAGGAGGTTCTTCAGGAGGCGCATCGATCCCAGTACTTTATGCATCCAGGTGCCAACAAGATGTATATAGATCTGAGAGAGCATGTATGGTGGTACGGGATGAAGTGGGTGGTAGCATGCTTCATATCCCGATGCTTAGTGTGCCAGCAGGTAAAGGCAGAGAGGCAGAGGCCAGGAGGTTTGCTCCAGCCGTTACCCATTCCAGAGTGGAAATGGGAGCATGTGACCATGGATTTTGTTTCTGGACTTCCCCGTTCTCCAGGAGGAAAGGATGCAATTTGGGTCATTGTAAACATGTTGACCAAATTGGCCCACTTTCTACCATTCAAAGTGGGTACATCTACGGAGAGACTAGCAGAGATGTATGTGCGCTAGATAGTCAGACTGCATGGAGTTCCTGTGAGCAAAGTATCAGACCGGGATAGTCGCTTTACTTCGTATTTCTGGAGGAGTCTGCAGGCTAGCTTGGGCACCCAGCTCAAGTTTAGTACTGCATATCACCCACAGACAGATGGTCAGTCAGAGAGGACCATTCAGACACTTGAGGACATGCTTCGCACTTGTGTTCTGGATTTCAGAGGCTCTTGGGAGGATCACTTGCACTTGGTAGATTTTTCTTACAACAATAACTACCAAGCCAGTATCGAGATATCACCATTCGAGGTATTATATGGACGAAGGTATCGCACTCCGTTATCATGGGATGATGTAGGCGAGAGAGCTTTGCTTGGCCCAGAGATGGTGGTTGATGCGGCGGAGAAGGTCAAGCTCATTAGAGATAGACATCGGGTGGCGCAGGACAGGCAGCGGCATTGGGCCGATAGCCACCGGAGACCTTTGGAGTTCGAGGTATAGCTTAGAATTAAGATTTTGTTCTTGTGTTTGCTTGTGATTGCTTATTTTAGATTAAGTGCTGAGACCTTGTTTGTGCTAGGTTGGAGATCTGGTATTTCTGAGGATTTCTCCGATGCAGAGTACTATTCGCTTCGGTGGAGGCGGGAAGCTTAGCCCACGTTTCGTCGGACCCTTCAACATCCTTGAGAGGGTCGGCGCTGTGGCGTATAGGCTAGATTTGCCGCCTACGCTAGAGGGAGTTCATGATGTGTTCCACGTGTCGCAGTTGAGACGGTACGTGGCGGATCCCAGTCACGTATTGGATCACTCAGAGATCGTGGTGGGCCCTACTCTCAGCTATCTAGAGCAGCCGGTGGAGATTCTTAATCGGCGGGAGAAGGTGTTGAGGAACCAGACTATTCCCTTGGTTCGCGTCGCGTGGAGGCATCACTCTCCAGGTGAGTCGACCTGGGAGAGGGAGGATGAAATGCACGAGCGATATCCCTATCTTTTCGAGGCCTTAGGTATGGTTCTTTTCTTTTCCTTGCATTCCTGTCCTAGTTTCATCTTTTAATTTCGAGGACGAAATTATTTTGAGGAGGGTAGGCTTGTCACTACCCAATTCTAGAAAATAGGGTTTTTTTTATTTCTGGTAATTGTGTATTGATTATAAATAATTATATTTATATTTAATTGATGGTTGTATTATTTTTTTATTGATTATTTTAGGGTTTTGGCTAATCTGGACCCATGTCAGACCCTAGTGGACCTATGTCAGACCGAACCAACACCCTTGTGAGGCTTATTTTTGGGTTTAGAATTATTATTATATTTTATTTTAGTTAGTTGGAGTGATTAGGAGTTAGTTTGAGTGCATTTGGAACCCCAAATCCCAATTAGCATGACTAAAGGAGAGGATATTTTAGTTATTTTCCATTAATGTAACCTATTCCTACATGCTTGGCCGCCCCGCTCTTTCCATACCAGAATCGAACCCCCCTCTTCTTCTCCATTCTATTTTCTTCTTCTTCTTCTTCTTCTTCTTCTTCTTCTTCTCCACTCCTCTCCACTCTTTTCTTCTTCTTTCTTCTTCCAATTCCTACAACTTCAAGTAAGTACATCATCCTTCTTCTCTTCATTCTTCTATTTCTTTCATTTATGTTAACCCTAACCTTATAATTTTCCTTAACCTAGGTGTGTAGAGCATAGACTTAGTGTGGAGGCTTGATTTTGGAGGCTTGGAGGCTTGAGGGTGGTAATTTCAAGGGTTTTGGAGACTTTGGCCTTGGGATTCCAACTCTCAAGAGGTAAACCCTAACTTTTCTCTTAGGAGTTGCTATTATATAGTGTAATTAGTAGTTTAGAACCTTCCTAGATCTTAAGGATACCTGTGGGAGAAAGTTAGAACAAGTTTGGTTGTGTTTGGAGACTTTAACATTAGGTTTTGTGTCAATTTTGGGTGAATTCCGAGATTGGCCCAATTTTGGGTGATGTCCTAGGTTAGACGGACCTAGATAGACGTGCTCAGGTGTCTTGAGGGTTAGTATGTGTCTTTGTTCGGACACGTAAGGTCGTGTCACGGAGATTTGGGCGTTTCGGGCAATTTGGGGGTTTTCGTCGTCGTAGGTTCTATGTGCGTGCGCATTTTTGCCACGGATCTAGAATCTGCGAGTTAGTATTTTTCTAGGTTCTAGACATCGATTAAAATCTGTGGGTAAATTTTGGGCCAATTCCGAGTAGGTTTGGTGTGCGTTTCACGAGGTTTCATGAACCGCACTCCACGTGTTCGTCGAAATGACCGAACGGCCATTTCGACTTAGTTTCTTGGTTTCGGGCTTGTGCGCACGTTGGTTTAGCTTCGGGGAGTGTGTGCTAGAGTTCTCGGGTTATATTTTATATATTTATAGTTATTTATTGGTGTTGGGGTCGTTGTGCTTGCCTTGGTGTTGTGTGTTGTGTGTTGTGTGTGTAGGGTTTGTGTATATATATATATATATATATATATATATATATATATATATATATATATGTATATATGCAAGTGTGTATATATATATATATATATAAGTGTGTGTGCTTGTGTATCAGTGTATGTGTGTGCTTGCGTATTTGAGTGTGCTTGTGGTGTGTCGAGAGGGGTGGGCAGTGAGAAGTGGTTAGCGCACTATAGCAGCAGCGCTGCAGCGGTCGTGTAGCAGCAAAGCGCCGCGAGAGTAACGGCAGCAGCAGCAGCCGCCTGTAGCAGCAGCAGCCGCAACAGCCGCAGCGCAGTATTGCATTAGCAGCGGGGCAGCAGTTCGCAGCAAGCGCAGCGTGGTGAGGCACTAGTAGTAGCAGGTAGCGAGAGGGAGAGAGAGATCTATATGTTTAGATAGACAGATAGATAGATAGATAGATAGATAGATAGATAGTAGTTAGAGATATATATATGTATAGGTATGGGTATATATATATTGTGTATGTGTGGTTATATATATATAGATACGTAGGTATATATTCATATGTGTGTGTATATATATATAGTAGCCTAGATATATAGCTAGGTATATATGTATTTGCATAGAAAGATAGCTAGTTAGTAGTGTTAGTGAGGGTTAGCGGGATATCTCAATACCTTGAGATATCAAGGTATCTCAATACCTTGAGATACCCAAGGTATTGAGTATCGGAGTGAGGTTTTGGAGCATTTGCCTAGGAATAAGTTTAGAGTTGGGTTTTTATGTATTGGTATATATATTTACGCGTGTGAGCATATGTTTTTGTGGGTTTTAGGCCAGGTGCATAACTTAGGTCGAGGTATCGGATACCGAGGGTATCCCGGTATCTCGAGGAGGCGAGTTTGAGGGTTTACTAGCTTAATGAGCTAGTTTTGACCTAGAATTTTAGGGGCACCCTAGTTTGACCTAGCGTTGACCATAATTGCCCCTGTTGACAGTACAAGTCAACGTTTGACCTAGATTTGACCTATAGTTGACTTTTTGGATCCCGGGTTGACTTTTTGATCCAAATTTCACCGGTTTGACCCGTTCGACCTAGAATAACCCTAGAACCTTATTTTTAGTTATTTTATATCATTTTAACTCTTTATAATCCCGTTTAACCTTGCTTTTCGTAATAGGTTCTTGCGATGCCAGTCCGAATATCGATCCTCATCAGTTGCTCAGGACGTCAGGCGAGTACCTACCTCTGATTATTTCTATTTCACGATAGCGTTTATATCACTTGTTCTAGAACTGTAATATTTGATTCTGATTTACGAGCTGGTACTAGTGGATCCCGTCATAAGATGTTATCCCCCTTACCGTGTTCAGCGGGTACTCTATCACGTGTATTTCATCATGTGCTTCGAGTATTGATTCTCATGTGCTTCGTGTGCTCTCATCTTTTATGTGCGCGAGTTATTTATCATGTACGTAGCGTGTCGTGGTTGGATCCAAGAGTATTAGTGGGGGAGGGGAATATGAGTTGGTTATGTGATCAAAGCCAAACAGTATTCATGTGTATGTCGGTTATGCAACTCACGCATAACGGAGTTATCGTAGATTATTCATGTGCAACCTAAGCCGATCACATAACGAACTTGTGCTCAAGGTACTTAGCTAGTATTCATGTTTTCTCACATGCAGTTACTTCTCTACTACTTGTATTGTTCTCCAGTTTTATATTGCAGCTACTTTATCTGTTCCACCATATATTTATTTTCCTGTGCATCTTGTATACTTTTCTATTGCTAGTCATATACACCTTACCATGCATTTAGAGTTGCTTTTAGAGTTATGTACTTCGCTTCAGTCCTGACTGGGCATATTTTTTCCAGAGGATCCTGAGAATTTTTGCCCAATATTCTATGAGCCAGGTGTGTCGAGGAGTGTTGTGACCCGGAGATTGAGGAGCCCGTCGAGGAGATGTTGTTAGCACCCTAGTTAGCTAGGTGGGTTTTCCTGGGTTGTTCCCAGTTGATATTTTGGATGACTGTATTTATTATTTTGTTGCTTCTGTGATGTTGTAGACTTTAGACTTGGACTATATATTGGATATTATATTTGCTCTCTTTGGTTCTTGTTTCTTTGTGATATCTTATCGTGCTTTTACTCTTCCCCTAGTTATTGTGATTGAGGCATATATATATATATATTACGTGGTTGCCCTCCTTTTGGAGAGGTTATATTGACTGATCATTGTGAGATAGATATTGTGACCTAGAACGAATCTTTATAGCGTTCTACCGTCGATTCTGCAGCGTAGGCTGGACGTACCCACGGCTCATGCCCGATTCTGTGGCGTACTGCTCCAATGTCTGCTCCTGTCCCAAATATCTCAGGGTAAATCTCCTCTGCTATACCTGGGGACATAATCCGTATCCAGGTCCTCAGGGGACATAGCAAGGTACAATAATAACTCAAGCAAAATAAATGCAGTATATGAAAATAAATATCCACAGGGTAAACTATGTAACCAGCTATGTGATATGCAAATAAGAGCATCACTAGTACTCAGGCTAAGACCACTACAAGCCTTGTGTCGTTGAGCCGGTAGCAGTAACACTAAATGGGCCAAGCTCGGGTGTAGAGACTTAAGCACCGCAATAATAAGGTTTTATATATATGATCAGCCTGTAGCCTGTGTGTCTCTTCCCACCCAATGTAATCACACGTCTCATGTCCATGATGTCTGATGTTCATAACTCCTAAGATCATGACCTCTAGCTAGTACAACGAGTCATAATAATATCTATGTATATGCAAGATCTATGTCATGAATACTGTAAGCCTATACAGAATCACCATAAATAACTCAGGAAAGATTTTGTCTCATGAATAGTGTCAAGTGTCCTATGGTATGACGTACTTGATCAAACAAGCACGAAGAATTATATAATATCGCGATATCAACTCTCTAGCGACGTTACACGACTCCGCATACGGCGTCGACACCCGAATATTACTCGGACGTTAAGCAACGTCTCACGGGCCTAGGTTGAACAGGTATATCTCAAGATTATATATATATATATATATATATATATATATATATATATACGTATAAAGAACTCAAGAAAATACTATAACAGGAATCACTGCAAGTTGGCAAGGTACACATGCCTAGGGTTTGAATTCCTTCAGTTGCTCCGGTGCATGTGGAATCTTCAGGAACGCCTCTGGATGCTGAAACAAATATTACCATCATTCTCAGAAGACAAAATATCTAGGATCAACTATCCATAAGTCCAATTTGGACACAGGGGCAAAATGACAGTTTCTGGTCAAAGCGGGGTCCACATGTGGCCTACTTCGTACCGAAAAATATGCCAGAGATAAAGTTTTCCAAATTTGCCAAACTTAGTATCTACATGTCCAGAACGATGATACGAACCCAACAGAATATCCTAAACTGGATTCCGATGAGCTGGTCACAAAATTGCCCGTCAAGTGGAGCCGTGGGGCCCACGATACGGGATTTTGTCAATGTTCTCAGAATCGAACCAAACTTGGGTCACAGGACCAGCGTAACGCTACGAATCTGATGGCATAAGTTTCGTTACAAAACAACAAGCACACACGAAGTTATAACGAGTTTCGAAACATGCCCGATACGGGGTATTTTCGACGGATACGCGTTGATTCCGGTGTGCACGCACATCCAAATCAACTTTCGCGAAATCTCACACGTCTGCATTGACGATATGCACCTTTCGGTAAAATTTGCACACGATGAAGTCGCCTTATTTAGCAGAACGCACCCAGTTTTGGAAGAAATTCGGGTTTTAAAACCAAGTTTTTGGTCGATTTCACCCGCGAATAAAATACAACATGCAATGAATTAAAATAAACTAATTACAGGGTCTGAATCTCGATTAATTAACTATTCAAACAAAAATTACAATTAACAAACAGGTTGAGAGTAAATCGGCCATGAACTTGTGAGTTCGGGACGATTTCTGAATTTTAGAAATATGAGTTATTTTTTCTGTTTTTGTGTCGCGGTTTGAGACCGCCACATGATGCGATACCCCAAACTATTTGTACGAGGTTTGAGAGGGTCACGAGGTCTATGCGTACGATTTGACAGAACGAAAATTGGATTTACGTACAGGGAGTTACGCGAGCGGGAAGGGGTATACATCGCTGATCGTGGAGGGGCGTATCCGCGGTGGGGCACGACGGCGGTTCCTGTGGCTGCGGCGGCTGTTGTGCTGCTCGGGGAGGTCGTGGGAGTTGTCGACGACGGGCGGGGAAGTCGGCGGAGGCGTCGGGGTGGGCCGACGGAGTTGGGGCGGGGGGGGTGGGTTTAAATAAGAGAGGAAAGGGGAGGCGGTGGAGCGGGGAGGCCGTGGGTGTCGTGGGCGGGGTCGAACGGTAGAGGCGGGGGCGGTTGACCGCGGAGCGGGGGAGGATCGGGGATCGTGGGGGAGAGGTGTTTGGGTTAATGGGCGGCGGGCTAGCGGGTAGGCGGGTCGGGTCCAGACCCGAACCGTTAGGTTTAGGGTTTGGGTCGGTTCATTTGGGTTCAGCATGGGTTGGGTTGGGTTCGGTCCGGTTTAGTCTGGTTTAGTCCGATTTAATTAAAAATAGTATTTTTTTATCATTTAAAAATAGTTTTTGAGCCCAATAAATTCTAAAAAAAATTACACAATATCATATTATTAATTATACACCCAAAAATATAATTTTTGTAATATTTTAATACTTAATTTAATATATAAAAATATTAATCCTTGAAGGTCATTGATTTTAATTAAGTAAAAATCACAGAAAATGTCAAAATTTATTTTAAAAAATTTGAAAAAAATCGGGTGTTACACCTGACTTCGGATGTACATATCTTAGTTATGAAATTTAGAGTTTCTCACAGCCATACCGGTTGGCGTTGTGAGGATTCTAGATGACATGATTATAGAGTTGCATACCATAGTTATGGAATCTATCATTTATCGCAGCTATGCTTACTGGCGTGGCGAGAATTCTGAGTGTCATGATTTTAGACAGACGTGTATGATTATCAGATTGTATCTTAAATTGGTTCTTAAAGTATCATCTCAATATTTATTCATTTCTGTTATTTTAGGACTTTGTTCCATTGTTCTTTAGCTTAGCAGTAGATATACCTTCAGTTCTCTAGTCCAGTTCCTTATAGAGCTTCTTTCTATTAAAGTCCTTGTCAGTGTGATTATTGGTGAGTTGCAATTAGGTCTGTGTCTTGAGTATCAGTATTGACTGTTGGGAGCGTGTCTTATGAGTCTGTAAGTGGTTCTTGGTTGGACAGGTGAGCAATAGGCATAAATCTAGAGATAACCCAAAGCATAGTACCTTGTAGCAATAGTTCTATGATATGTGTCATTATAGATAGTATGGGTACTAATGGTAGAAGGGAGAGTAGAGAATATCAGTGGTGGTTCTAGGAGTTAGTATCAGAGTCAGCATACCAGTTCTGGATAGTCATGAATTCATGTAGTTGGGTGAGCCACGTAAACATTTAAGTATCAAGGAAATTGTGTGGGAAATCAATGGAGCATAATATTCAATTTGGTGGTTGATACTTGAGTGTGTCAAGAGTAAAGAAATGTATAAGCATCAAGGGTATTAGTGATTGTGCCATGGTAGAAGGGTACCCATAAGTGTATGGGAGAATATGAGGGAATAATAATACATTGTGCTAAAGTAGTATGACTTGTGATACAAGTTGATGTGAGTAGATAGGAGTGTACCAATATATGACTAGTGATGGATTTATCACTTGATATTGAGGTTAGTAATGTGTTGAAAGCAATAGGTGAAAGAGTATCTAGAAATTGTGTGCAGGATGCACAGTGAGTGATAAGTATCAGTGTGGAAGTTCATGAGTATCAAAAAATAGAAGTTCATGGAAGTGGAAGCCTGAGTATTACAAATTTTAATAGTATGTCATGGATTGAGAAATATCATGATTGGTCATGGAAGATATGTAGTGTATCACTGATTTATGTATCCGTCTGTAAGGTTTGAGAAGAGATACATATACATCAATAGAGATATGGAACCATATGTCTGCCTTTGAGAGTGAAGTGAAATATGAGTATTATAGAAGTCAATAACTAGTGTATTGGATGCAAGTGATCATGATTTCTAGTGAGTATGATGAGGTGATCTAATGATGAAGCTAGTGTCCTAGAACCTTAAGGACATATGTTGTGTAGTTAGGAAGCTAGTGTTACTATATCAAGAGTGCTAGTGTTTCTATATCAGGGATTAGTTGAGTAATGTGCTAGTAACAGTAAGTACCTTGTGTGATGATCTTGGATTGGGGTATCAGTTAATATGGATAGAAAAACATTTGAGAGTAATAGTACAAGTGATCCAAGCAGTAGAGAAGGGAGACAATATATATATATATATATATATATATATATATATATATATATATATATATATATATATATATAAGTAAGTAAGTGTAGTACCTTGCTAAATTGATTATAGAGGTCGTATGTATCAGAGAATAGTCCGAGGGGTATAAGAATACCTGTGAGATATCATTGTGTTGTAATGACTAGAAGATAATTGAGTATGTATTGTGATACTAATTTACAGCTGATAACTTTATGATGATTAACAAATGTTAGAGGATGAGTTGCACCAAGTATCAGATAGAAAGAGATACCCTAGTAACAAGAGACGGAGTACCTCAAGTATTATGAAAGTTTGGGCAAGCATTTTAGTAACTAGTATAATGATATAAAGGAGAGACACGAGTAACTTGGTATGAGAATATCATCTAAAAATACATATGAGAACTGGTGCCTTGTGTAGACAGTAACAAGATTTAAGTAAGACATCATATTGGGAGTATTAAATTGGAAGAGGGTGTGCTAATAAAATATATGATTGAAAAGGTATATAAGTGTTCCTTGAAAGAGAATGGTTGAGGAATTTTGGTGATTACAAGAACTGAAACGAATAATGGAAGTAGTATTTTTTTCTAAGTAGCAAGTGCCAGTGAGTGAAGCATGTCCATGACCTAGAATTATAGTATACCATGAGTATTTGGTAACCCTCGGTATTAAAAATATCTTGACTATGTTGATGATTAGTGAATGCTTAGTGTGATGGAATAGGCCACATGTGGCATAGCAGGTTATCCTGTACCAGTAGAGGGAGACACCCGGTAGGACAAAGACTGATTTCATGATAGTTAAGAGACTATATCCAAGTATGATTTCTCTTTCAGTAGAATGGTAGGATTGTATGATAAGACTATTTTAGATTGTGATTGATGGGGGTTTGGCCAAAGTAAAAATTTGTATGAATATGATATGACTGGCCTAAGAGAGAGGGGTGAGAGTTTTGATTTCGAGGACAAAATTCTTCTAAGGGGGGTAGACTTGTCACTACCACATTTTCTAGGAAAGGGTATTTTAGCCTTTTAGTAATTAATTAAATATTGTGCATGTTCAAATATTTATTATATTATTTATTTATTATTAGCATGTTAGATTTATTTGTTGGACTTGTGTTAGTGGACCAAACTAGTTTAGTTTAGACTCATGGACCAACATTTAATTCTAGTTAGAATTGCGCCCAATAATTAGAAGCCCAATCATTAGGAGGATGCTTAATTATGTTAAACCCATTAGACTAGAACCTTCCCTCCTTAATTAATTTTTTTATGAGAGGCCCCAAGGGATATTTTAGACTTTACATAGTAGCTTGAGGGAGGGGGCAAGTGAGGCCTATATAAATGGGATGAACACTTTCTCTCTCTTCATTTTTTATTCCAAATCTAGATCTAGAATTTCTCTCAACCAAATTCCATCAAATACCTACCAAATTTCTCTCTAATTCCTTCCAAATCATCATTGGAGACTAGTGTAGCAAGGATCTAGAAGGAGGAAGTAAGGATCTACAAAGAGGAGTAAGGATCTATAAGTTGGAGGCAAATTTTATCACATTTGGAGGTTGCATTAGAAATCCATCTTCCAATAGGTACAATTCAGTTTTTCCCTTAATTTAGATACTAAATATGATATTTAACCATGAGAAATTAACCCATGTGCATAGGCTACCCATAGGATTTGGTTTTGTGTTCATAGGAGGCCTATTGAGAAAGTTATGGTACTTTTTGTGTCAATTTTAGGAAAATTTCGAGATTGACATTTGTTGTGTGTAAATTTGTCCTATAGATCAATTTGACATGTGCTTGTGTGTTTGGGACTAGTATCGTATCCACAATTGGGTACTTCTAGGTCGTATCCCAACAATTTGGTGATACGTATTGATTTGAGAGTTTTTCCTCCGACACGGAACTTTGTGCATGTCACATTTTGACACGGACACATAAATTTGTGTTTGACTCTTTGTATTGTTCATAAATAATATATTAGACATGCTCGTGTCCTTCGGGGTACGTTTGGATGTGTGGTGGACTCGTGTCGCAAGCGTATCCTAGATCTAGTGGGATACGGGAGCGATGCACTCTGTGTTTGTGCAATTTATTTCTAGATCTAATTCCATTATTTTTAGTCTTTATAATATGTAATTATATGCATGTGTGTATATATATATATATATATATATATATGTGTGTGTGTGTGTGTGTGTCATATAATTATGTACCTATGTATTATGTATATATGTAGCTCTACATATGTAATAGCTATTAATTATAGTAGTGTATATATATATATATATATATATATATATATATATATATATATATATATATATATATATATAGTGTATTTATATAAATTATATGTATATGTTATATATATATATATATATATATATATATATATATATATATATATATATATATATATATATATATATATATATATAATTGTATGTTATAATTATATATATATACTTGCATGATAATATATTGTACGTATATGTGATTATATATATATGATACTATAATGTGTGTATGTTATGCTATATGTATTATGGTTGATATATATATATATATATATATATATATATATATATATATATATATATATATATATATATATATATATATATATATATATATATATATGGTGAGCATGTATATGTATATAAATATATGTAGCTAGTATATATAATAGTAGCTATATTGTATATATATTTTAGTATATATTTGTGTATGTATTAATATATAAGAGAGAGAGGGGGCCTCAATGTTATAGTGACAGCAGTAGCAGCATATTTAGCAACAGCAGCAGCTTCAGCGACAGCAACAACAGCTTCAGTGACAGCAGCAACAACGCATTAGCAACATCAACGCATACAACAATAGCAGCAGCGCCTTCAGCGACAACATCAGCAGCAATATTAGTGACAGCAGCAGTCACCGTAGCAACAACATCAGTATTGCAACAGCAACAATGGCATTTAGCAACGGCAGCAAAAGTTTACAGTGACAGTTTTGCGGTATAGTTATAATTATGTATTATTTATAACTAATAGATATATATGGTATTGGTATATATATGTATATATTTCATAATTGGTATTTATGCATTAGTATATTATATTTTTAGTAGTTAGATATATATTCATTTCTAGTTATCTATATGTATGTATGTATAATGTATATATGGATATACATTAGTAGTTGGTAAGTTATTATATAGCTATAAGTATCCATGCACTAGTAGGTATCATATGTTCGTAGTTAGTGGTATTCAGTAGTTGTTATGTTTAGCATGTAGTTAGTTAATGGATTGATTTAGCTAGTGGATATATTAGTAGTTAGTGTATATAGAGTTAGCTTGTATGTTAGTATTAATATGGTTAGATATTAGTATTACCTTGAGATATACCTAAGTATGAGTAGTAGGTATTGGCATAGTAATAGGATAGATGTAAACTAATTATGGATTGATACTAAGGTGACTAAAATAAGGTATATAGTATTGTATAAGTATTAAATGCATTATAGTTTATAGTTATAGTTGGTTAGTTAATATATATACTAGAGTGATATTACCTTGAGATACCAAGGTAAATGCCAAGGTATTAAGGATACCCAAGGTATTGGGTTTGGGTATCAAGATAGCGATTTAGTGTTGCGAAGTTGGTTCGAAACCAAGGTATCCATTTAGCATTTGTAATTAGGATTTATATATTTAATATTACTTTATTATAGATATGTGATATTTATCTATTGTTTGTATATCCTGAGATACGGTATCCTAGTATCCTAAGATTTAGCTTGTGTGACCTAGATTTATAGTGTATGAGCCCGACATCATTGAGATAGACTCATGCAACCTAGAAATAGGTAGTTTGACCAAGTTTGACCGGTTTGACTTAGAGTTGACATAGTTTGACTGTTTTGACTTAGAAATAGCTTTATGACCTAGAAGTTGACTATTTAAACTTATTTTTTTCTAGAACCTTGTATTAATGCAATATTCCATATATAAGTCTGTGTGACACTAGTTCGGACAGTTTGACATTCATTGCTCTGGACCACAGGCGAGTACATTCTCTAATAGTTTCTTATTTATGATATCCTCTATGTTCATTGTATCTAGTGTAGATATCCATGTTTCTTGACACGATGGTTACATGGATTGGTATATCCGGATCTCGTCATGAGATGTTATTCCTTGGTACATGGTGTATCTTGTGCAAGCCTTGTTTTATTGATTATCTTGTATATGTACAGACACTAATTCTCGGAAAGACTAGCTATCTTCTTAGGGAATCTCGTGCCATAGCGTACCATGGTTGGATCTATTATACCAGTCGAGTGTGGGGAGTATTTTAGTGTAGATATGTGATCATACCCTTCTTGTATCAAGTCTTGCTCTTGAATAGTGTTAATCATATACCGCACGTATGATTAGCCAGGCCATAAATCTTGTATCAAGTTCCCAAGCCGATCACATATTAAAGCTAGTACTCACACACTTAGTCATTAGTATTCTTGTCCATTGCTATATTGTTTATTATTGTATTTATTTCCAGTATTTCCTTTATTGTGTA
Organism: Iris macrosiphon; assembly: GCA_036927795.1. Lineage (NCBI taxonomy): Eukaryota > Viridiplantae > Streptophyta > Magnoliopsida > Asparagales > Iridaceae > Iris > Iris macrosiphon. The sequence continues at coordinate 196,074,494 of JAYESA010000008.1, read as the reverse complement.
TCTCTTGTACATTTATATAGTATTTTGTATATTCACATCTATTTACTGTTACATAGTTTATATCATTAATTAGAACTGCTGTTAGAGATGTACTTCGCTCCATTCCTGACTGAAAAATATTTTTCAGAGGATCCGAGAGATTGGTGTCCGACATACTATGGACTTTGACTTATAGATGGTGCAGACTTGGACCCACTCGTTCGGGAGTGATTATCGGAAGGTTTATCCGGATCACTACTTTTTCATAGTTAGTTTCTTTAGCATTTTGGTACCAGATTTGTTTTCGGCATATGGTATGAGATGGATATTGTTTCTATTGTTGATAATATATATTTTGAATGTATAGTTAGACTTTCTTCATATATTCTCGAGCTTTAGAATTATGATTGAGTTTTGTGTGAGATATTGTTGGCAGATTTTATATTATTGTGAGACATTTAGATAGTATAGTTGACCAAGACAACGTTCTACCGTCGATGCTGCGGCGTAGGCTGGGCGTTGTTCCCGATTTGCATCCCTACACTGGGTGCTGGTCGTGACAGCTGTATGAAATGAACATAGGTAAAAGTAGCAAGATCACTAGTAATGTAATATTTTGCCACATGCTTACTTAGTGTGGGTTTCAGGGGGTGTTGCTTCTATTCAGTTGATTTTATACTCACTAGTACTTTCTTCAAAGTGCTAACCCACTAACAGTTTGTTTGTTCTCAGGTGCTGGATTATCTGAGGAAGCGATAGCTGTGCCTCATCCCCAGGACCCAAAAATCTGGAATCGATGCCTTGAGCCGTATTGAGATTGAGATGCTTTTGTATAGAGGGATATAATGTATGGAACGGTGTTATAGTAATCGAGATAAAGTGTGCTTGACCGATTTGTAACCTCGGCCAAGCGCCGCTTATAACACTTTTGAATATCAATAAAGAGCTTATTTTTATATGCCATTGTGTTCTTTACTTTTATGCAATATATGTGCCGCTGCTCCTATCTTGAATAGCTAACTTGCCCTTGTTCAAAGTTTTGGCCTTGTGCAAGCACAAATTGGGCTTGTACGGCATCACGCCCGTGCGAGAACGATCGGTTCCTTAGGGACCAAGTGAGGACGATCGGACCACTGCGGGACCGGGACGTGGCACGGCCCCCCCTCGTGCGAAGGTTTCGCCCTCCTTGCTCATCCGTTTTGTGCCCCATCTTCGCTGGTATGTTCACAACCTAACCCTCTAGGATTTTCTTCTAGTGGAACGAATTTAGGCACCCGAGTTTGATCAAAAAATTGACCGAAAATTGGCCGAAAATAGTTCGAAAACAGTTTAGAAATTCAGTCCAAGTACCCCTGTTCATGTCCAATTTCTACCAACTCGTTAATTATTTTGAAAATATAATTAAAATAACTTCTTTAAAATATAACTAAGATTTTTACTGTTCTTTTATTTTTTATTAGTTTGCTTTAATGGTTAAATTATTCTGGTTCCAAAACGACCAAAAACTTATTTTTAAAATACTAAAAATCTCTGATACGGGGTGTATCCCGCCAAACGAAGAAATTTTTTTGTGTGCAAGTTATACCGAAAGGCGTGTATTATTAAAGCGGATGTGTGGGCTTTCGCAGAACTTGATTTGGACGTGTGTGCACGCCAAAATCAACGTATATCCGTAAAAAAATATCGTATTGGCCTATTCTGACACATCGCCATAACTTCGTGTGTACAAGCCGATTCATAACGAGACTTATGCCATTGGATTCGCAGCGTTACGCTGGTCCAGTGATCCAATTTTGGTTCGATTTTAAGAACGTTGGCGAAACATCGTTTCGTGGGCCCCACGGTTCTACATGACGGGTGATTTCGTGATCGGCTTATCGGAATCCAGTTTTGGACATTCCGTTGGGTTCGTATCATCGTTATGGAATCTTAGACACTAAGTTTGACGAATTTGGAGAACTTTGTCTCCGACACATTTTTTTGGTGCGAAGTGGGCCACATGTGGACCCTACTTTGACCCAAAACTGTCAATTTTGCCCCTGTATCCAAATTGGACTTATGGGTAGTCAATCCTAGATATTTCAAGTATTTTGTGAACATTGATGATGTTTGTTTCAGCATCCGGAGGTGTACGTACAGATTCTACTTTCCCAAGAGTAGTTGACGGAGTTTAGAACCCAGGCAAGTGTACCTTGCCAAACTGGCAGAGATCATATTATATTATTTGTTTGTGTTCTTCATATATATATATATATATATATATATATATATATATATATATATATATATATATATATATATATATATATATATACTCTTGTAATGTACCTATTCAACCTAGGAGAGACGTTGCTTAGCGTCCGAACAAGATTCGAGTGTCGACGCCGTACACGGAGTCGTGCAACGTCACTTAGAGAGTTAATTCCACGACCCTATTTTTATGTGCTTTCTTTACCAAGTATGCCATACCTTAGGACACTTGACACTAATTTATGTGACATAATCGTTCCTGAGTTATTCATGGTAATTCTGTATAGGCTTACAGGATTTGTTATATGAGACTTGCATATTATATGGATATTATTATGACTTATACTAACTAGAGCTCATGATCTTGCGTGTTATGGACATGAGACATTGTGGACATGAGACGTGAGTTTACATTGGGTGGGGAGAGACACACATGCTACATGCTGATTATGTTATATATATACTATGTTACTGGAGATGCTTTAGTCTCTATACCAGAGATTGGCACATTACTGGCCCTACGAGATACTACTTACTGCTATGAGCTCCCCGACACAGGGCCTGTAGTGCTCTCAGCCTGAGTACTAGTGATTTTCTTAATTTTATTTTGCTTAACTGGTTACATAGCTTGCCTTGAGGATCTGTCTATATTTACTTACTGTATTTTATTTTGGCTTGAGTGTTTATTGTACCTTGCTATGTCCCCTGAGGACCTGGATCTGAATTATGTCTCCAGGTGTAGACGAGGAGAGCTATCCCGAGGTTTACGGGGCAGGTGCTACTATTGGAGACGTACAGGTTGCAGAGGACGAGGTTGTTCCGGAGGACTTCTCTTGAGCACACAGTATTCTCACCATTCTTTTATTATGCTTTGTGTTCTTAGATATTTAATCTTGTAGTGACTTCTGGTTATTATACTTGGAGTTATTTTCATTTCCATTTTGATGACGAGTTGTTCCCCGTGATATTATTTATATTGCTTTGGTTGTCTCAGATCATTTTATATTATTATGAATGAACTTGTCTCTTTGTGTTTTCTTTACTTATTGTGAATAATATTAGATATATAAACTGTGACAGGTATTTGTAGACCATTTATATGTATTACTGCTTAATTGCACTTTAACTAGTCTATTAAATTGGGTTTATCCATTAGAGTTGTGCTGCTGGCCATTGCCACGTGGCTAGTCCCTTGTTATTTTGGGACTGGGGCGTGACAAAGGCCCAACCCTACAACCAAACAAGGACAAGGGTTGAACCATCATACTCTGATAGTCCATTTATCTAGGCTACTAACCGAATAATAAAATCATAACCAAGTCCATTTCTTATATCGGCCAATCATTTATACTGCTTGCTATTTTATGGAGTCTGAGATTATCTCAGAAATAATGCATAATAGAAATTATCATATCACGCCAGTGCCGAACACGAGCTAACCGAGCTAAATAAATAAAACAGGCATTTGCAGGATGCACCAGTCCCCCGTAGGGCCACTGCGCTAAAATACGGTATTAGAGGTTCCAGTATTCCTATAGTGAAACAGTGGCTCGGCATAATAATAGGTCATATAATGCACTCCACTAAGGCATATGCTATATAGTATCTGTGGTGGCCAGCCCACAGCGCACTTAGAATAAATCTTTGTGGAAAGGTTCGTTGGCAAGATCTCAGAATGTCGTTCCCTCCAATGTTACTACCACTTTTAGTTACCTAATTAGCCCTATGTTGTTTTTGAAATCTCAAGACGTGGTCACAAGAGAACTTTTCTTAAGATATCATACAAAGTATAAGCACCCTAGATACGAATCCAAGGAAGTCAAATCTGGATTCATCCAAGCATGTATATAACATTCAGTCAATCAATATCCTAGCCACGCTTTGGTAGTTTACTCGCTTATTATGTCCGTGTTGGGAAAAACAATATATATTTATAATATCACACATTCAGGAATTTAGAGGCATTCTCGATGCACAACCCAAATATAATCACTTAACATGTGACACAATATGTCATATCTCGGCGCACATTAAATCTTAGATAATTATCAAGCAATAGTGGTATTAGCACGGATATAGTATTCGAGTCCAATTACCAAATATACATTGGGTCATGAAAGAACAAGAAATATTCAATCAAAACAAGCAAGGCCGCATGGGTTTCTAGGCCGCATGGGAAGTTAAGGACGCATATAGCTCTTGGCCGTATATGAAGTCAGGTCCGCATGACAAAATCCTGGCCGTATATTGTCACCCTCAAATTTTCAATCAAGGGTAGTTTGGTAATTGACATGGGTATTTTATTTTTAGAATTCATTATATTTAAATATTGTGCATATGTATTAATTATTTATTGTATTATTTATTTATTATTAGATGCTAGATTATTTTAGACTTGTGTAGTGGACCTAACCATTTAATTAAGATGCATGAACCAATATTTTATATTAGTTTAAATTGAGCCGATGAATTAGGCCTATGGATTAATTAGTGAAACCATTAGACTAGAACCATCCATCCTTAATTAATTTCTTCATGATAGGCCCCAAGGTATAAATGGGACATTTCATATTGCTTGGGGAAGGGGGTATATGGCCGGACACCATTAGGAGGAGAGAGAGTGTCTCTCTTATTTTAATTTTTATTTTCTTTAGATCTAGTTTATCCCTCTTTCCAATTTTCTTCATTCCCTCATCAATTCTCCACCAATTTCTTCATAAATTTCTTCCCTATTTTTTAATTGAGACTAATACAACAAGGATCTATAAGAATGAAGCAAGAAACAATAAGAAGGAGGCCAATATCTACAAGGAGAGGAGCTATATTTTAATTTGGGGATCTTTATTGGGAATCCATCTCCCAATAGGTACATTTCAGTTTTCTCCCTTCTAGTAGACTCTAAATCTGAGATTTAACTATGAGAAACCAACCCACATGCATAGTGTCACGACCCGCACCCGAAAAATTGGGCATGAGTCGTGGGTACGTCCAGCCTACGTCGCAGAATCGGCGGTAGAACGCTGTCTAGGTCACAACTATCTATGTCTCACAATAACCTGTCAAGATAACCTCTCTAAAAGGAGGACAACATTACAATATATACATAAACTTAATCACAATAACTAGAGGAAGAGTAAAAGCACGATAAGATATTAACAAAGAAACAAAGAACCAAAGAGAGCAAGCACAATATCCAAAATATACAGTCCAAGTCTAAGAGTCTACAACATCTCACAGTACCAAAATAAATAATACAGTCATCCAAAATCAACTGGGAACTAACCCAGTGAAACCCACCTAGCTATACTCAGGCACTAACGGCGTCTCCTCTGCTGGGACGGGCTCCTCCTCTATCTCAGGGTCGCAACAATCGTCGACACCTGGCTCATAGTAAGTCGGGCAAAAGTCCTCAGGATCCTTTGGAAAAAATATATCCAGTCAGGATTGGAGCGAAGTATATAACTCTGAAAGCAACTCCAAATACATGGTAAGGTATATATGACTAGCAATAGAAAAGAATACAAGATGCACAGGAAAGTAAATACATGGTAGAACTGATAAAGTAACTGTAATGTAAAACTGGAGAACAATACAAGTAGTAGAGAAGTAACTGCATGTGAGAAAATAGGAATACTAGCTAATTGCCTTGAGCACAAGTTCGTTATGTGATCGGCTTGGGTTGCACATGATTTATTCTACGATAACTCCATTATGTGTGAGTTGCATAACCGATATACACATGAATACTGTTTGGATTTGATCACATAACCAACTTCTACTCCCTCTCCCACTAATACTCTTGGATCCAACCACGACACGCTATATATACGATAAATAACTCGCGCACATGAAAGCGAGAGAACACGAAGCACATGAAGCACATGAGAATCAATACTCGAAGCACATAATGAAATATACGTGATAGAGTACCAGCTGAACACGGTAAGGGGGATAACATCTCATGACGGGATCCAAGTAGTACCAGCTCATAAAATAATGTGTCAGAATCAAGTATTAACAGTTCTAGAACAGGTGATATATACACTATTATAAAATAGAAACAATCAGAGGTAGGTACTAGCCTGACGTCCTGAGCAACTGGTGAGGATCGAGATTCGGACTGGCGTTGCAAGGACCTATTGCGAAAAGCAAGGTTAAACGGGATTCTAAAGAGTTAAACATATATAAAATAACTAAAAATAAGCTTCTAGAGTTGTTCTAGGTCAAACGGGTCAAACCGGTAAAATCTCGGTCAAAAGTCAACTCGGGTCCAAAAAGTCAACTCTAGGCCGAAACTAGGTCAAAGGTTGACTTTGGCGGTCAACCAGGGCAATTACGGTCAACTTTAGGTCAAAATAGGGTGCCCCTAAAATTCTAGATCAAAACTAGCTCATTAAGCTAGTAAACCCTCAAACTCGCCTCTTTGAGATACCGGGATACCCTCGGTATCCAATATATCAACCTACGCTATACACCCCACATATACCCTCTAATATATATCCTAACATGTATATATCTATATATCTATATATATTAAAGCATAACTTATCCCATACACGGGTAAAAATCCAATACCTCACCCCGATACCCAATACCTTGAGTATCTCAAGGTATTGAGATATCTCTAGCCTTACCCCTCTCTAACTCTAACTAACTAGCTATATATATGCTTATATATACTAACTAGCTCAGAGTGCGCCACGTGGCAGCCATCCACTGCTAAACTAGACGACTTGGTCATGTGCAAACTTCACCGAAAGGTGCGCACCGTCAATACGGACGTATGAGATTTCGCAGAAGTTGATTTGGATGTGCGTGCACACCGGAATTAACGTGTATTCGTCGATAACACCCCGTATCGGCCCTATTCTGAAACTTGTTATAACTTCGTGTACGCTCGTATTTTCGAAACAAAACTTGCGCCATCGGACTCTTAGCAATACGTTGGTCCTGTGACCCAAGTTTGGTTCGATTCTGAGAACGTTGACAAACTCTCGTATCGTGGGCCCCACGGCTCCACTTGACGGACGATTTTGTGATCGGCTCATCGGAATCTAGTTCTGGACATTCCGTTGGATTCGTATCATCGTTCTGGACTTATAGACACTAAGTTTGATGAATTTGGAGAATATTGTCTCTGGCACATTTTTTGGTGCGAAGCGGGCCACATGTGGACCTCGCTTTGACCAGAAACGGTCAATTTTGTCCCTGTGTCCAAATTGGACTTATGGACAGACAATTTTAGCTATTTGATATCTTCTGAATATGATGGTAACATTTATTTAAGCAACCGGAGGAGTACCTGCAGATCCCGCTGATACTAGAGCAACAGTTGAAAACCAAATCCCAGGCAAGTGTACCTTACCATACTTGCAGCACTTGTTCATACTATTCTCTTGATTTATTACTGTAATATCTCTGTTCAACCTAGGACTGTGTGACATTGTTTAGCTTTCGAATAAGATTCGGGTGTCAACACCGTACGCGGAGTTGTGTAACATCACCTAGAGATTGATATCGCGACCCTATACATATTCGTGCTTGCATCATCAAGTACGTCATACCATAGGACACTTGACACTGTTCATGAGACAAAATCTTCCTGAGATATTCATGGTGATTCTGTATATGCTACAGGATTCGTGACATAGATATTACATATGCTTAGCTTTCATTATGACTCGTTGCATCAGTTAGAGGTCATGATCTTGCGTGACATAGACATGAGACGTCGTGGACATGGGACGTGTGATTACATTGGGTGGGGAGAGACACACAAGCTACAGGTTGATTATATTATTAAGGTGCCATAGCCACACTGAGCTAGGTTCTGACATGATATCACTGCTACCCGGCTCCCCGACACAGAGCTTGTAGTAGTCTCAGCCTGAGTTCTAGTGATGCTCCTATATTGCATATCACTTAGCTGGTTATATAGTTTGCCCTATTGATTCATTTCATATACTGCACTTATTTGGCTTGAGTTATTCCTGTACCTTGCTATGTCCCCTGAGGACCTGGAATCCGGATTATGTCCCCAGGTTTAGCAGAGGAGATCTACCCCGAGGTATACGGGATATGAGAAGACGTTGGAGTAGTACCAGTACCAGAAGACGAGGTGATCGCCGAGAATTTCTTCTAGGTATCTACTTATTCTATACCCAGTCTTTGCTGTTGTTATAGTCTTTATTTATTATCTATTGACTGTTGTATCAGACTTATTATCGGGTTGTTCCCCGAGATATGTTTTATTGAGAATTGATAATGCTTTATATTTCATATTGATTGTAGTTATTATTGTAGATGAGATTAGTAGCATAGCCCTTATTGTTGTTTTACAGCTTAAGTACACCCTGATGGGTCCATTAAATTGGGTTTGCCAATCGATGTGTGCTGCTGGCCATTGCCACGTGTCTAGTCCCTCGGTATTTTGGGACTGTGGCGTGACAGGGTTTTTGTGGTAGCCCATGCAGGTCTACGACTAAATTGCTTCGGTTTTAACTAAGGGACTGAGCAAGCTTGCGACAAGGATAGGATAAGTTTTAGGATCTCATCAACTTGATTGAATCATTCTTGATATCTATATCGGATTCGAATTAAATTCTTGACATGCATCCTGCCTTGATTGCTCTGTGCGCCTCTTATAATTTATTTTGGATGCAGAGTAATGGATCCACGAGCAAACGATAAAACTCCTGCAAGAACACCACTAGGTGCTGTAGCCACCTACGGAGAAGATAAAGTGACGCCATTAAGTGGAGATCCCTTCACTCACCAGAGCAGTCAAGTAAATCAGCATGCTTCTAGATTTCGGCAAGATGACATTCCACCTCTGTCGCAGTTTACTCCACCGATGCCTATTTTTCCATCCGGACAGCCTATGGACGAAAATCAGATGTTCCAAATGTTCTACGCAATGATGCGAGCCCAACAGCAGGTTCATCAAGAGGCCCAGCAAAGCCAACTCCAAATACAGGATTAGAGCGAAGTACATAACTCTGAAAGTAACTCCAAATATATGGTAAGGTGTATATGACTAGCAATAGAAAAGAATACAAGATGCACAGAAAAGTAAATATATGGTAGAACTGATAAAGTAACTGTAATATAAAACTGGAGAATAATACAAGTAGTAGAGACGTAACTGCATGTGAGAAAATAGGAATACTAGCTAAGTACCTTGAGCACAAGTTCGTTATGTGATCGGCTTAGGTTGCACATGATTTATTCTACGATAACTCCGTTATGCATGAGTTGCATAACCGACATACACATGAATACTGTTTAGATTTGATCACATAACCAACTTCTACTCCCCTCTCCTTCTAATACTCTTGGATCCAACCACGACACGCTACATACATGATAAATAACTCGCGTACATGAAAGCGAGAGCACACGAAGCACATAAAGCACACGAGAATCAATACTCGAAGCACATGATGAAATACACGTGATAGAGTACCCGCTGAATACGGTAAGGGGGATAACATCTCATGACGGGATCCAAGTAGTACCAGCTCGTGAAATAATATATGTATATGAGATGAATATATATAGGTATTTATATGTATGTGTGTGAGTATATATATATATATATATATATATATATATATATATATATATATATATATATATATATATATATATATATATATATATATATATATATGTGTGTGTGTGTGTGTGTGTGTGTGTGTGGAGGTTTGAGTGTGTGAGTGTATGTATAAGAGTGTGAGGGTTTATATATATAAATTGTGTGTGTTTGGGTTGATATATATATATATATATATATATATATATATATATATATATATATATATATATATATATATATATATATACTCATATATATATGTATATGAGATGTATATATATAGGTATTTATATGTATGTGTGTGAGTATATATATATATATATATATATATATATATATATATATATATGTGTGTGTGTGTGTGTGTGTGTGTGTGTGTGGAGGTTTGAGTGTGTGAGTGTATGTATAAGAGTGTGAGGGTTTATATATATAAATTGTGTGTGTTTGAGTGTGTATAGGTGTGGTTGTGTGTGTGTTTGTGTGTAAGTATGTGGCTATATATATATATATATATATATATATATATATATATATATATATATATATATATATGTAAACAAATATAAACTCAAAAACCCTACTACACACTCCCCAAGGCTAAACCAACCCGCGCACAAGCCTGAAACCTAGAAACCAAGTCGAAATAGTTATTTGGTCATTTTGACGAATACTTGGAGTGCGGCTTGCGATACATCGCTAAATGCACGCCAAACCTAATCGGAATTGACCCAAAATTTATCTACAAGTTCTAATTGATGTCTAGAACCTCAAAAAAAATACTAACTCTTCGATTCTAGGTCCGTGGTAAAATTCCACATGCACGTGGAACCCATGGAGAAGGAAAACTCCCAAATCGCCCGAAACATCCAAAACTCCATGATACGACCTCGCGTGTCCGAACGGAGATATGAACCTACCCTCAAGACACCCAAGCACGTCTACCTAGGTCCGTCTAACCTAGGGCAACCCCCAAAATGGGCTAATCTCGGATTTTACCTCATCACCTCATCACACTTATTAGAACTCATGATCACTTGCACTTTCTATAATACCCATGCTTTACTTCAATCTCAAGGGCAGACATATGGTTCCATATCTCGATTGATGTATACGTACCTTCCTTTTTAATCTTTTACAGACTGTTATACTAGTTTATGATACACTTCATACCTTACATGATCCATCTTGATATTTCTCAACCTATGACACACCATTGGAATTTTTTAATACTCATGCTTCCACTTTCATGAACTTTCGTTTTCTGATACTTATCCCCCACTATGCATCCTGCACATACTTTTTAGACACTCTTTTACCTATTGCTTCCAATACATCACTTGCCTCAATACCAGGTGGTACATTCATCATTAGTCATATATCGGTACACTCAGATCAAATCACATATCAAGGTCCTTCTTTTATCTGTAATACAAGTCTTACTACTTAGCACAATGTATTCTTATTCTCTCACACTCTCTTATACACTTATGGGTATCCTCCTACTATGGCACACTCATAAATTCTCTTTATGCATATACATTTCTTTACTCTTGATACACCCAAGTATTCAACCATCAATTTGAATATCATGCTCCATTAATTTTTAACACAAATCCTTGATACTTAATTGTTTTCATGGATCACCCAACTACATAAATTCACATGTCTAACTAAGAAACACTTACAAACTCACAAGCAACACTTAGTCAACACTAATACAAGACACAAACATAATTGTAAGTCACTAATTATCATACTAACAAGGAATCCTCAAGGAAAAGAAGCTCAAAAAGGAACTGGATTAAGGACTGAAGGTATTTCTACTACTAGTAAAGAAAAGAAGCGATGGAACAAGGTCCTGTAATAACAAAATAGATAAGTATTAAGATGAGACTTTAAGAACCATTTTAAGATACAACCTGATAATCATACACGTCTGTCAGAAATCATGACACTCAGAATCCTCGCAACGCTAGTAAGCATAGCTGCGAAAAACGATAGGTTCCATAACTAAGGTATACAACTCTATAATCACGTCATCTAGAATCCTCACCACGCCAACCGGTATGGCTGCGAAAAATTCTAAATTTTATAACTAAAGTATGTACATCCAAGTCAGGTTCCTATGTTCTCGCCACGATAGCTAATGTGACTGCGATAAACTCTAGGTTCCATAACCAAAGTAGACGTTTTACCTTTCTCACTGTCCTCATCAACATATGTCATCAGATGATACCGTAAAGTTTAGTCCGTAAAATTCATCTCGATAAGAAATCAAACTCAACAACGACACCAAGAATTTAAATTTAACAACTGATCAACAAGAATCAAATTCAATAACAACAAGTAAGAACGGACGAAAACAAGGGGAAAATGATTTAAATTGGAAATTATAATAAGATTCTCAAGGATCGTCCCAGGAATCTCTCAAAAAATTTGTGATTGAGTATCCTCTTTTATCCTAGTATCCTATGTCCTATATCCTATCGCAGGCATGCAGTAGTACAAGTAGGTTGTCGCACCACCACAACATCGCACAACTTACAAAGTCTGACCTGCATGGGCCACCACTAAAAATGTGTCACGACCCGCACCCGGTATAGGGGCACGAGAGCGTGGGTACGTCCAGCCTACGCCGCAGTATCGGCGGTAGAACATTGTCTAGGTCATGTAACTATCTAATCAATCTCTCACGAATATCCAACTCCATAAGGAGACACAGATATCGCAATATAATATGGAATACTCAATCATATAAACTAGAGCACGATGAGATATCAACGAAAACAAATAAAATACAAGACAAGTCTAAATAATAATAATAGTCTAACCTGCAATCAATAACATCCAATATCCAAGTATGTCGGAACAAGTCCTCCATGTCACAGTCTGGAAAAAATATCCGGTCAGGATTGGAACGAAATACACCTCTAACAGCAGTTCCACATATATTGACAGAAACTATAACACAGTGTAAAAAAATTCAAGACAGATATGAATACTGGCAATAAGAAATACTGGAATAGAGAAATACTAGAATAAATGGAATACTGGAATAAAGAATACTGGAGCATATGTCATCAATGTACGTCTAGCAATAAAATAGACATACAAGTATACGCAAGAACAATGAATGGGTATATAAGTGTGTACAAGGACAATAACTAAAATATGTAGAGATGCTAGATCAATATACTAGAGCTACATGTCAAGAACATCTAAACTAAGTGTGTGAAACATCAACATATCATGTGATCGGCTTGGGACTGATAAGACTCATTACATTGATTAGCGATCATCCTTGTAAATTCAGGCTAACCACATGTAACAGCGATGAGGCATGTAATGGTCAGGCTACACCGATGTGAGGTGTGGGTGAGCTATGATGCATGTAAAGTTGGGTATGATCACATAAGCTACTAATATTTTCCTATTTTTCCCCAGCTAGCACGATGGATTCCAATCACGACTCCTCGTGATAGGTCTCAATGATGCCAACTCGTGTAAATAACAGTGTCAGAGTCATGTACGCTATACAACAAGAGTTATAGAGATAATCAACATAATGGAAACTGTCAGAGAATGTACTCGCCTGGGGTCCTGCTGCTGGCAATAACAATGTCCGATTTTCGAGGTCTTATCTGAACAATCCAACAATCCTATAGACATCATATAATATAATATTGCATCAGACATTACTCTAACACACAATTATAAATATACTGGACTCAGGGCTATGCTAGGTATGACACTGGTCAACTAGGGTCAAGTGTGCGTCAAGTTGCACGGGTGTCACGTCTGTAATTGCTGTGCAAGACAGACAGTCAATTATACGGGTCTTGTCAGTACGTCGGTGTACATATGGCAGTCTGTTATCATTTACATGGTCACAGGTCTATGTAACTACGGGTCACCTAGTACATATACATATTATTAATTAAAAATAACATTAATACTCATAATATATATATACACTAATTACATACATATACAATATATACGTATACCAATTAATTACATATATAATATATGTATATACACTAATAAATTTATACTATGTATATATTAAACAGGGAGGAGCAGAGGGAGGTCCGGCGGGTTTGGATCGAGGTGCTCAGGTGGTGGTGTTGAACAGGGATGGCTGGAGGGAATGGAGAAGACGGTGGGGGTGCACAGCGGTTCAGGCATCGTGGAGAAGGCCGAAAATCTGGCGGTAGAAGCAGCGGGTGGTCGGCTCGTGGAGGGACGGGCTCGTCGGGGTCGGGTCGAGCGGAGGTGAACAGGGTGGTGGGAGGAGATGTACAGCGGGGTCGGGACAGTGGCAGCAGCAGCCGGGGAAGAAGGCCGCGGGCTCGCCGGAGAAGGTGTTGCAGAGAGGGGGCTCCGTCGACTGGAGGCGATGGAGAGGTTTAGCCGTCGGGGTCAGGCTCGAACGGGTGTGGCGAAGGGAGAAGGAGGAGTGGTCGGGTGGTGACCGAAGCTTGGCCGGGGAAGATGCTCTCCTTGGCTTTCTTTTTCTCTTTTTTTTTTAACAGAATGAGGAGAAAAAATGAAGAAGAAGAAGAAAAAGAGAATGGGAAAAATTCTACGTTGGGAGAAGAAGGGAGGAGAGAGAAAGGGGTGGGGTTTTCTAGGTTTAGGGATTAGGGCATGCTCTTGGGAAGGCTGTGAGGAGACATTAAATAGGGGATATGATGTAGAGTGTGTGGTGATGATGAGCCCCATTTTGAATGGGTGGCTCAGATTTGACATGAGAAAATTATTCATAGAAAGGAGAGGGGTTGGGTTGACTAGTCAAGGAATTAGGGCTTCTCCATTTGGCTTGAACCAATGAGGTATTGACACCTAATGCAACATTTGCAAATAAGTTCCCTTAAATTTGGATATTTGCACAGACACATGAAATGATAAAAAATTGGTGGGATAATTGGTGTTTGGTATTTTGTAGGGTGAGGGAGTGTTATGTGTTTTGCATGGACTTAATTAATGGAGTATTTGGATTAAATTAGGATTAAATTAGGATTAAAATGGGATTAGTCAAAGTTGGTATCCCCAATTTAATTAAATAAATGCAAACGGTGTTCTAAAATAAATTAAAGGTACATGGGGCTAAAATTAAGTGGGACAGAAGTGTCATAAATGATGAAGACTCAGAACAGAATATTACCCTAATTTGGGTTGCACAAAATGGGTCAAGATTGTGTCTCCAATTTTGATTGGAACGCACAACGATACAAAGTTGGATTTTATTTTGAAATTAAATAAATGCCCGCGATGAATATTGTGCGACTAAAATAAAATACAAGAGAGCATAATTATGAGTTACACAAAGGTCAGAAAAGAAGGCAGGCACGTCTAGGACAAGGTTGTAGAATTTGTTGGAAGGCAATGGCTAGGGTAGCGCTCCAAATATCGAAGCAACGGTAAGGCGCAATAATAAAATAAAATCACGATAATTAAATATTATGTAATTATTTATACATTAATTTATGAAAAGACGAAAATACCCCTAATCTGAAATGTGGGATTACAATGGATATGTGTGTAAGTGTACTATGTGTTGTGTGTTGTGAGAGTGTCAGTAAGGGAGTTAACTGTGGCAGCAAAGGGGGGAAGGAGACAGCAGCAAGTCTCAGTGTATCAGTGGGGGCATTAACTGTGCAACAACATCCATTAACTGGAGAGGCATGGAGTTCAGCAATCTGTATTCCATCAATGCATCCATTATATAGTAGTACTGCAGGGTGCTCGTACAGCCAATGCAGGGGAGGGCTCGGGCCATACAGTGGCAGCAAGAGGGCTCGAGCCAACTGCAGGAGCTCGGGCATCGTGCAGCACAACAACTGTGCAGAAGAACTGCACTGAAGACCCCTGCAGAGTGTAGCTCCTGCACAGCCAATAGCAAGGTGCAGTCAACTGAGAATAGCTCGGGCATAAGAAGTGATCAGTAGCATGCTGCAGTACATCCCTGCAGTGCACAACTCCAGCAATACCTTGAGCCAATGCTTCAACAGTAGCATTCACCTGCAAGCAGTCCAGAGAGCACTTTGTGGCTTGAGCCGTTGTTGCAGCAAGGGGACACTACACCTTGCAAAGCAAACAGAGGCAGCAAGAGTATCAGGTATCTATGTCCAGTTCAGCATGGTAACACAGTATCAGTATCAGTTCAGTCACCAGGTATCGAGTTGGTTTAGCATGGTTTGGGTATTTGGTTAGTCTAGTTGATTTCTATATTAGTTAGTTAGTAACAGTTAGTTAATATAATATAAATAGATAGCTAGTTATATATATATACTTGTTATATGATAGGTAGTTAGTTATATTAAGCTATATGTTAGTATGTAGATATGTATGTATTGTATTATAGTTAGTTCTATAATAGTATTGATATGTATTATAGTGTTAGCATGTATTAGTATATTACATATTTCATAGTTAGTAATTAGTATTGGGGAATTAAATAGGATTTAGCTATATTTATAGTAGCTATTTGATGAGGTTTTGAATTACCTCGTGATACCAAGGTAATATCAAGATATTGAGTCGATACCCAAGGTATTGGATTTGGACATCGAGATAGGTATAATACGCATTGTTGCAAGGCCAAGGTATCATATCTTCATTTAATTTGTTATAGATAATATATGTATTGGCTTATATGTATATCTAAACTACTATTTTCCTATATTAAACTTGCGTATCTTAGGATACGGTTTTTTGAGTGTTTCTTAGTTTCATAGATTAGCTAGTATAGCTTGGTTTCATATTGTATCGACCTAGTGCCTTAGTGTTAGACTCTTGCAACCTAGAATTAGACGGTTTGACTTAGAAATGGTTTTATGACCTAACATTGCATTAATTTAACTTATTTTTATTCTGAATCTTGTATTGATGCAACATACTATATATAGGTTTGTGTGACACCAATTTAGGCATCGAGAGACACACCTTGCTCCGGACTTCAGGCGAGTACATTCTCTGACAGTTTTTATTATGTTGATTATTACTATAATTCTAGTTGTAGTATATGCTTGATTCTGACACTGTGGATACACGGGCTAGTATCATAGATACCTGTCAGGATACCTGTCAGGAGGAGTCGTGATTGGAATCCATCGTGCTAGCTGGGGACGAAAAAATATTAGTAAGATTATGTGATCATACCCCACTTTACATGCATCATAGCTCACCCCACATATCACGTAGGGTGTACCCGGACCGTTTATATGCCTCATAGCCTGCTATTTATGATTAGTCTGACTATTGCTCGCATCATAGCTAACCAGATGGTTATCCTGACCTCACATGTATCATAGCCAATTATATATAACAAGCATGATCTAGTCCCAAGCCGATCACATAACAAACTAATATTTTACAACACATAGCTAGAATTTCTATTATTTATTTTCGTTCACTCATTTCTAGCATTCACATATATCTGTTCAGTGCTAGTTAGTACTATTTCTGATTATATGTCTCTCCAGTAATCCTTATTTTTTCAGTATTCCTTATTTTTCCAGTATTTTTTTATCATGTATTCCCTTACACTGTCTTATAGTTTTTATCAATATAATTGAAACTGTTGTTTCATGTTTGTACTTTGCTCCAATTCTGATTGGATATATTTTTCCAGATGTTTGGCTTATAGAGCAGTGTCCCACATTCTACGAGCCGCGGGACGGCGTACCTTTAGAGGATAATCCTATAGATCAGGACAATTTTGTTGCAGAGCCCGATGAGGTTTAGTTTATATATGTGTTGCCATGTATTAGACTATTGTGGAGATTCACAGTTTGTATATTATTTTAGACTTGTGGATTATATCTTGTTCTTTTCTTCGCTATTTCATTCGTGCTTTATCTTCCTTAGTTTGTTTTGTGATTGAGATTAGTTATAATTGTGAGATACGATATTGTTCCTCCATTTGGAGTTGAGATGATTGACATGTACCATATTATATTGTTGACATTTTAGATAGTTAAAAATGACCTAGACAGCGTTCTACCGCTGATGCTGTGGCGTAGGCTGGGCGTACCCACGTACTCATGCCCGAATATTCGGGTGTGGATCGTGACACATTTTTAGTGATGAGCCATGCAGGTCGAGATTCACAAGTAGTGCGATTCATAGTGGTGCTCACTTAGAGTATTGCTACGAGCCTGCTTTAGAAAATTGGATTTTGGCTGAGAGTTTGCTCAATCACAAGTACGAAATTTCTAATTTTATATTGCCAATCTGAATAATTGATTCCTTTAAATTTTAATGTCCTTATTTGATGATATCGTATTTGTTGCCTTAATTGATTCTTTTTGGTCTGTCTTCACGATGCCACCGAAGACTAGGTCGTTGAGGTTGGGACCCGCAGCTTCAGAGAGGTCTTCCACCTCTCGATCTGACACTCAGACAGCTGGAGTTCCTCCTACCTCTTATGTTCATGTGAGGGTTTCTGCAGTTTTCGGGGGTCCTCCTCCCCCACCTGTCCAGAGGGTTGCCCCGACTGCTACGGAGCACCTTCCACCACCACCGACTCCGTTTCCCGGAGGTATGCCCGTTGACTGGGCACAGATGTTCGCACTTATCTAGCGCATGGTAGATGCTCAGATGACGTCGGTAGAGGCTCAGCGAGTTCAGGCTGAGGTTCAGAGGGTGCAGGCAGAGGCGCACCAAGCACAAACGAAGCTGATGAGGGAGAGCATGGAGAATGCTCATCAGGTGGCTCTCCAGGCTGTAGGAAGTGTCGCACAGTAACAGCAGCATCCTGGCCAGCAGCACTAGAGGCCAGGAACTATAGTGGACTTCAAGAGGATGATGCATCGTGTAAAACCCCTAATTTTAAAAACCGTATTATTTAATTAATTAATTAATTGATTTATAGTAATTATTTGCTAATTAAAAGAAATAGAATTTATTTGATTTTTATTTCTAGGTATTTGCGCATTTAGAGATTTACGGAGCAATTATAATTTTTCCTTAATTTATTTCATGTAGGAGACCTTGTGGACAGTTGATAGATTTATTGTATGCACTAATATAAATTCCTCGAATTATATATATATATATATATATATATATATATATATATATATATATATATATATAAAGTTTATTAATAGAAAAGAATAAAAGAAATAGTAATAAATAGTATAATAAAATAATAATAATAATAATAATAATAAATTATTATTATTATTATTATTAGTAGTAGTAATAATAATAATGTAAATAAATAAGAAAAGAAAAAGAAAAGAAAAGAAAAGAAAAAGAAAAGAATATATATATATATATATATATATATATATATATATATATATATATATATATATATATAATCTAAACTTAATAAACACTAAACCTAAACTCTAACTAAATCCCTAACAACTAAATCCTAAACCTATCCCTAATTCCCCACCTACCCACGCACAACAACTCCCAACAAACCCAAACCCCCCGCTCACCACATCTCTCTCCCCTCTCCTTTATATATATATATATATATATATATATATATATATATATATATATATATATATATATATATATATATATATATATATATATATATATATATATATACACAACGAAACTAAACCCAATTCCTAAACCCTAACCCTAGCTCCGGCCATCCCCCTCCGGCGACCACCTCCGGCCGACCACCCCGATGCCGCCGCCGACCGCCGCCGCCCTGCGCTGCCGCCGCCGCCTTCATCCGTCCGCGTCCGCATGTGCGCGCGCATGTGCATAGCAGCGCCCCATCTTCAAGGTAATATATCTTCCTCAATTTTTATTATTTTTGCGAGCGGTTTGTTCGTGTGCGCTCACAACGTGACCCTCTAGGATTTTTGTTCAAGCGGCACGAGTTTTCGTGCTCCTGAATGGTCAAAAAATCGAAAAAATTTTGACCAAAAAACTGACCAAAATAGTCCAGAAATTTAACACCAAATCCCCATGTTCACACCCAATTTACCGTCAACCTGTTCAATATTTTCAAAAACTATTAAAAGAGTTTTTCTTTTCCATATAATCGAAAATTTTTCTGTTTTTTTAGTTTTTGTTAATTCGTTCTATGTGTAAAATTATTCAACCTCCAAATCGACCAAAAACTTGACTTTTAAAATATTGAAAATTGTGATACGGAGCACGCTCCGCCAAACGAGACCGTCCCGTCGTGTACCAATTATACCGAAAGGCGTGTATGGTATATCCAGATGTGTGGGCTTTCGTGGAAACTGATCCGGACACGTGTGTGAGACGAAATCACCCCGTATCCGCGAAAACTTTTGCAAAATACTGCACCATTTAGTGTACGCTCATCAGAATGCGACAAAACTTTCTCCATTGGATTTATTGTATCACGCTTGTCCTGTGACCCAAGTTTCACGCGATTCTGAGATAGTTGACCAAGTCGCCTATTGGCGGGCCCCACGGTTGACTTTTTGGACGAATTTGTGTACGACTCACCGGAATCCAAAATTGGACATACCATTGAGTTCGTATTGACGTTTAGAATTGGTTTGACCTATAATTTATCCCATTTAGAGACCTTTATCCCTGGCATACTTTTCGGTGCAAGGAGGCCCACATGTGGAGCCTATTTTGATCCGAAATTACTGTTTTGCCCCTGTGTCCAAATTGGACGAAAGGGTAGTGTTTTTTAGCTATCTTGCTTATTCTCGGAACATTGGTGATGTTTATTTCAGCATCCGGAGAAGTTTATTCTGAGGCCGTAGTTTTTGATCATGTGTGCTTGACTCCTGGACGTTACACTTTGCAGCTTTCTTGCTAGGCAAGATACCTTGTCAAATTATTTACAGTACTTTACATGCTTATTATATTTCTGTATATTCATTGCATTTCTGTATATTCATTGCATGTGTAGTTTCTTTCAGTCATTACTATATATTAGATATGTTGATACACACATGACACTTAATATCATGAGAGGACAATCAATAGACGTATGGGCTTTAACCACTCTGGTGAACCGTAGTAACTAGCACACACTATGGTAGTCATGTCCGATGGTCGCAACCCTCGCGGTATATCGATTGATGGAGTCACGAGGGTCGCTACCCCCACGGTATGTCGACTGATGATGTCCCCTGACGTATGTGTGAGTTGTGAGGCTTAGATCGAGTAGCCTACCCATGCCCATAAGTCAAAAAGTTGTCCTCATTTGCATTCATATAGATTGTCTTGTACAACGTACTTATATATTTTTAAAAATTATGCATGTTTACTGTATTCAAATTAGCATGCTTCTATGTATCTTGTTACGTCCCTCTGAGGACCTGGTCCCTTTTCAGGTGTAGATGTTCATGACTATTCGCAGGAGCACGGATCAGGACTTACTACTTATCTCTTTCGAGAAGGTCTTACCTTCTGAGCATTAGATATTATCTCTAGCGAGAGATGGCTTCGCTGATACACTTCTATCATCACCTTATTTTATATTGGAGATTTACCCTTCTCCCTTATTTTAGTATTGATATAGTCATTGGTAGTGGATTTGTCTCCACCCGACTATTAGTTTATGGATTATTCAGACTCTTTATTCTAGTTTAGTTATTTTCTTCCTGTGACTTGTTGTGTGGATGAGATTAGTATATCTGTGACTTGTGACCATATTTATACCATATGTGAGTTTATATTCATATTACAGCGTACGTGTGTATTATGGTATCCATATATTAGAGTTGCCATATACATACGGTTGGCATGCTTACGTGTTCCTGGTCCTATGTATTTTGGGACTGGGGCGTGACACATCGGGAGTTCAAAGGCATCAAGGGGATACTTTACGCCGGAGATTGGCTGAAGGACATAGAGAGGAACTTGCGCTTGGCGCAGATTCCGGAGAGTCTACAGATCGAGGCAGCCGGCAGCCAGATATTCGATATCGCGCTGACTTGGTATCGTACGAAGCCGAGGCTTACTGTTGGAGGACTTACTTGGGAGGCTTTCAAGGAGATTTTCAAGGAAAAATTCTTTTCCGACGTGGCCCTGGGAGCCTTGGAGAGTCACTTACATGACTTGGTCCAAGGAAACATATTAGTCGACGAGTACGCCACGGAGTTTTGCCGTTTGAGTCATTTTGCACCGTCGATGATTCGGGACCCAGGAGACCGAGCCCAAAAATTCAGAAAGGGGCTGATGAGAGAGATCAAGTCTCGCACTTCTGGATGTCGCACTGCTACCATCGAGGGCATTCTGATGGATGCCCAGATTGCTGAGGATGATTTGGACCTCAAGCCTAAGAGAGGACATAACATTTCTGGAGAAGCGAGTGGTAGCGCGGGACCGGCCAAGCGTTCCCACTTTCAGCAGCAACAAAGGCCGTATCAGCATCAGCATCAGCAACACTAGGCACCAGCTCGAGGATACACTTAGCAGCAGCAGTCTCAGAGGCAGACCCATCCTGCTGTCCAGTGTGCATACTGCGGAAAGGTGGGACACACGAGGGACATCTGCAAGAAGAGGCTGGGTACATGTTTGTGTTATGGATCGTCAGCGCATCAGTTGAGAGACTGTCCATCTATACAGAATCGTCCAGGTCAGGGTAGAGTAGCCGCTCAGAGGGGACCTGCCAGAGTACCTACTGTACCAGGAGGCCAGCAGAGGGGACCTCCACTTCCGCCACAGCAGCAGAGGTTTGCCTAGCACCAGTAGCAGCAGAGAGGTGCATCCCAGGGATGAGCGTATGTCATGACGATCGATGAGGCCGAGCCAGCAGGAGGCATGATTTCAGGTTCAGTTCTTCTCGATTCTATTCTAGAACTTGCATTATTCGATTCTAGCGCTTCCCACAATTTCGTGTCTGTATCTTATGCTCTTAAGCATCGTTTGGAGGCGAAACCCTTAGATAAGACTTGCAAGATCATGACTGGCGGAGGCATTATCCTAGTCAGTGATTATTGTAAGGACCGGAGGGTTTCATTGGGAAGCCGAGAGTTGAGTGTGTGCTTACTCGTAATGCCACTTCCAGGATACAATATTTTACTCTGAATAGACTGGTTGAGTATGCACCATGCTACTATAGATTATCATGGAGGCAGAGTGATATTTCGACCGCCAGGAGAGCCAGAGTTCGAGGTCGCCAGAGGAGCAGTGGAGCAGAGTAGGAGAATTTTTTTTTAGAGCCAGGATGGAGGAAGAGGAGTTGCCACATCCTCTGATAGCAGAGTTCCTGGATGTCTTTCCAGAGGACATGTTTGTCGCCAGACAGAGATGTCGAGTTCTCTATAGACTTGGTGCCAGGAGTGGAGCCCATATCATAACACGTCTATAGGGTCAACAATAGCGAACTGGCAGAACTGAAGAAACAGGTTGATGAGTTGCAGGACAAAGGTTTCATCAAATCCAGTTCATCACCATGGGGAGCTCCGGTATTGTTCGTACCGAAGAAGGATGGGTCGGTACGTATGTTATCGACTATAGAGCTCTGAATAACCTTACTATCAAGAACAAATACCCGCTGCCGAGGATAGATGATCTCTTTGATCAGTTGAGCGGAGCGAAGGTGTTTTCAAAGATAGACTTGAGGCCAGGCTACCACAAGGTAAAAGTAAGAAGATAAGACATTCCGAAGACAACTTTTCGGACCCGTTATGGATAGTTCGAGTTCTTGGTGATGCCATTTGGGTTGACCAATGCCCCGCAATATTCATGAACCTGATGAACAAGGTGTTTCATCAGTACCTGGATCAATTTGTTGTAGTCTTCATTGATGATATTCTGATATATTCGATGACCCCAGAGGATCATAAGCATCACTTGAGGATTATTCTAGATACCCTCAGGAAGGAGAAGCTATATGGTAAGCTATCAAAGTGTAAGTTCTTTCTTGATAAGGTTGAATTCTACGGGCATGTTATTACAGGAGATAAAATCTCAGTGGATCCGAAGAAGATTTCAGCAGTTGAATCGTGGTCTACCCCGAGTTCAGTAGCAGAGATCAGGAGTTTCCTTGGATTGGCGAGCTACTACAGGAGGTTTGTACAGGACTTTTCCAGGATTGCAGAGCTGATGACTAGGCTGACCAGGAAGAATATGGATTTTGCCTGGATGGAGGATTGTCAGGCCGTATTTGATGATCTGAAGAAGAGATTGAAGACAGCTCCAGTTTTGATGTTGCCATCAGGGACATGTGGATTCACTATCTACAGTGATGCTTCAGGGAAGGGTTTGGGTTGCGTTCTTCAACAGCACGGAAAGGTGATTGCCTATGCTTCCAGGTAAGTATGTCCTCACAAAAGAACTACCCCACTCACGATTTGGAGTTGGCAGTGGTTATCTTTGCTCAAAAGCTGTGGAAACACTATCTGTACAGAGAGCGTGTGGAGATCTTCACAGACCATAAGAGCTTAAAGTACGTGTTTACATAGAAAGAGCCAAATATGAGGCAGAGGAGGTGGTTGGAGTTGATGAAAGACTTCAATATTTAGTTGTAGTACCACCCAGGGAAGGCCAACGTAGTCGCAGATGCTTTGAGCAGGTATCCCGTGGCTATGTACTTGATACGAGACATATATTTATTGGTCGATCTTGACAGTTTGGGCATTGAGGTACTAGTTCCTGGAGTCGCAGCACAGATGTGGGGACTCCAGATACAGTCCGAGCTGATGGACTGGATCAGAGCAGGACAGTACGAGGATAAGTCTCTGAGGAGCATCAGAGAACATATTCAGATGGGGCTGGCAGAAGACTTCACTATTGATGATGATGGGTCATTACGGCACGGTACTAGGATATGTGTACCGAGCGGGGAGCTGCGCGAGGAGATTTTGCAGGAGGCGCATCGCTCTCAGTACTCGATGCATCCAGGTGCCAATAAGATGTATCGAGACCCGAGGGAGCATGTATGGTGGTATGGTATAAAGCACAAGGTAGCACGCTTTGTATCCCGGTGGTTAGTATGCCAACAGGTAAAGGCGGATCGACAGAGGCTGGGTGGATTGCTTCAGCTATTACCCATCCCAGAGTGGAAGTGGGAGCATGTGACTATGGATTTTATTTCAGGACTTCCGCGTTCTCCAGGAGGAAATGACGCGATTTGGGTCATCGTAGATAGGTTGATCAAATCAGCCCACTTCTTACCATTCAGTGGGCACACCAACTGAGAAGCTAGCAGAGATGTATGTGCGACATATTATCAGATTACATGGGGTTCCTGTGTGCATCATCTCGGATTGGAATAGTCATTTTACTTCCCACTTATGGAGGAGTTTGCAGGCTAGCTTGGGCACTCAGCTCAAGTTCAGTACCGCATATCACCCACAGACAGACGGGCAGTCTGAAAGGACTATTCAGACTCTCCAGGATATGCTACGCACTTGTGTTCAAGATCTCGGAGGTTCTTGGGAGGATCATCTATACCTGATAGAGTTTGCTTACAACAAAAACTACCAGGCCAGTATTGAGATATCACCATTCGAGGCTCTATATGGACGGAGGTATCGCACACCATTATCTTGGGATGATGTCGGAGAGAGAGCCTTGTTGGGACCAGAGATGGTTGTGGATGCAGCAAAAAAGGTGAAACTATTCAGAGACCGCCTCCGAGTGGCGTAGGACAGACAGCGGCATTGGGCCGACAACCACTATAGACCCTTGGAATTTGAGGTATAGGTTTTATTATTTTTGGTTGTGATTTTTTTTATTTTAGATTGCGTGTTAAGATTTCTTTTGTTCTAGGTTGGTGATTTGGTGTTCTTAAGGATTTCTCCGATACGGGACATAATTCGTTTTGGTGGAGGCGGAATGCTTAGTCCACGGTACATCGGACCTTTCTGTATTCTTGCGAGGGTCAGTGCAGTGGCCTACAGACTAGACTTGCCGCCTGTACTAGAGGGAGTACATGACGTATTCCACGTGTCACAGCTGAGATGGTACATGGCGGATCCTAGTCACGTACTAGATCACTCAGAGATCAAGGTTGGTCCGACTCTCAGCTATCCTAAGCAGCCTGTAGAGATCTTGGATCACAGGGAGAAGGTGTTGAGGAACCAGACGATTCCTTTGGTGTGCGTTGCGTGGAGACATCACTCGCCAGGAGAGAGTACCTGGGAGTGAGAGGCCGAGATGCACGAGCGATATCCATATCTGTTCGAGGAGTGAGGTATAATTCTTTCTTGTATTGTATTATTTGCTTTTAGTAGTTAGTTTCTTTCTTAATTTTGAGGACAAAATTTTTCTAAGGTGGGTAGGATTGTCACCCTCACATTTTCAATCAAGGGTAGTTTGGTAATTGACATGGGTATTTTATTTTTTGAATTGATTGTATTCAAATATTGTGCATATATATTAATTATTTGTTGTATTATTTATTTATTATTAGATGCTAGATTATTTTAGACTTATGTAGTAGACCTAACCATTTAATTAAGATACATGAACCAATATTTTATATTAGTTTAGATTGAGCCCATTAATTAGGCCCATGGATTAGGAGAATGGATTAATTAGTGAAACTA
This sequence comes from Iris macrosiphon, assembly GCA_036927795.1. Classification (NCBI taxonomy): domain Eukaryota; kingdom Viridiplantae; phylum Streptophyta; class Magnoliopsida; order Asparagales; family Iridaceae; genus Iris; species Iris macrosiphon. The sequence goes on along the minus strand of JAYESA010000008.1, from coordinate 196,048,196 downwards.
TTAGACTAGAACCTTCCCTCCTTAATTAATTTCTATATGAGAGGCCCCATGGGGTAAATAAGAAATTTCACATTGCTTGGGGAAGGGGGTATATGGCCGGCCACCGTTAGAAGGAGAGAGAGTGTCTCTCTCATTTCAATTTTTATTTTCTTTAGATCTAGTTTATCCCTCTTTCCAATTTCCTTCATTCTCTCATTAATTCTCCACCAATGTTTTCAAAAATTCCTTTCATATTTCTCAATTGAGGCTACTACAACAAGGATCTACAGGAAGAAAGCAAGGAGCAATAAGGAGGAGGCCAAGATCTACAAAGAGAGGAGCAACATTTCAATTTGGAGATCTTCATTGGGAATCTATCTCCCAATAGGTATATTTCAGTTTTTCTTCTTCTAGTAGACTCTAAATCTGAGATTTAACTATGAAAAACTAACCCACATGCATAGGCTACCCATAGGAATTGGTTTTAGGTTCAAAGGAGACCTATGCTGGAAGTCATGTACATTTTGGGATAAATTTTGTAGAAATTTCGAGATTGGCACATGTGGTATTTGTCATTAGGTCAAATAGATCAATATGACATATGTATAATTGTTTGTGACTAGTGTCGTGTCCATAATTGGGTACGTGTAGGTCGCATCTCGTCAATTTGGCGATACGGGTTAATTTTGGGAGTTTTTCTCTTACACGGGGACTTGTGCATATCATATCTTGACACGGACACGTAGTTGATCTAATTACTATACGTATTATTAATATTTAGAATATTAGACTTGCTCGTATCCTCCGGGATGCGTTTGGTTGTGTGTTGGAGCCGTATCGCAAGCGTATCATAGAATTAGTGTGATACGGGTGCGATGCACTCCACGTATTTGGTTTATTGCTCTTAATTCTATATGTACTTGTGTATGTGTATATATATGATATATTATATGATATATATATGCTTATGAGTTTATGTACATATATAGATATATGTATTGATATATATAATTATATGTGTATGTATGAGTATTATATAGATATATAAATATATGTGTTTACATATATGCATAGATGTATAGTGAGTGATTATATATCTAGTTGTGAGTGTATATATATGTGTGTGTGTGTGTGTGTGTGTGTGTGTGTGTGTGTGTGTGTGTGTGTGTGTGTGCTATAGAGGTGTATGGATATGTGTGTGAGTGTGCTATGTGTTGTGAGAGTGTCAGTGAGGGAGTTAACAGTGGCAGCAAAGGGGGGAAGAAGACAACAACAATTGTCAGTGTATCTGTAGGGGCATTAACTGTGCAACAACATCCATTAACTGGAGAAGCAGGGAGCTCAGCAATCCGCATTGCCATCAATGCATCCACTGTATAGCAGTACTGCAGGGTGTTCGTGCAGCCAATGCAGGGGAGAGCTCGGGCCATACAGTGGCAACAAGGGGGCTCGAGCCAACTTCAGGAGCTCGGGCATCGTGCAGCACAACAACTGTGTAGAAGAACTACACTGAAGACCCCTGTAGAGTGTAGCTCCTGCACAGCCAATAGCAAGGTACAGTCAACTGAGAACAGCTCGGGCACAAGAAGTGATCAGCAGCATGCTGCAGTACATCCCTGCAGTACACAACTCCAGCAATACCTTGAGCCAATGCTTCAACAGCAGCATTCACCTGCAAGCAGCCCAGAGAGCACTGTGTGTCTTAAGCAGTTGTTGCAGCAAGGGGACACTGCGCCTTGCAAAGCAAGCAGAGGCAACAAGAGTATCAGGTATCTGTGTCCAGTTCAGCATGGTAACACAGTATCAGTATCAGTTCAGTCACCAGGTATCGAGTTGGTTTAGCATGGTTTGGGTATTTAGTTAGTCTAGTTGATTTCTATATTAGTTAGTTAGTAACAGTTAGTTAATAACTAATATAAATAGATATCTAGTTATATATATATACTTGTTATATGATAGGTAGTTAGTTATATTAAGCTATATGTTAGTATGTAGATATGTATGTATTGTATTATAGTTAGTTCTATAATAGTATTGATATATATTATAGTGTTAGCATGTATTAGTATATTACATATTTCATAGTTAGTAATTAGTATTGGGGAATTAAATAGGATTTAGCTATATTTATAGTAGCTATTTGACGATATTTTGAATTACCTCGGGTTACCAAGGTAATATCAAGGTATTGGGTCGATACCCAAGGTATTGGGTTTGGACATCGAGATAGGTGTAATACGCATTGGTGTAGGGCCAAGGTATCATATCTTCATTTAATTTGTTATAGATAATATGTGTATTGGCTTATATGTATATCTAAACTACTATTTTCCTATATTAAACTTGTGTATCTTAGGATACGACTTTTTGAGTGTTTCTTACTATTATATATTAGCTAGTATAGCTTGGTTTCATAGTGTATCGACCTAGTGTCTTAGTGTTAGACTCTTGCAACCTAGAATTAGACGGTTTGACTTAGAAATGGCTTTATGACCTAACATTGCATCAATTTAACTTATTTTCATTCCGAACCTTGTATTGATGCAACATACTATATATAGGTTTGTGTGACACCAACTTGGGCATCGAGAGACACCTTGCTCAGGACTTCAGGCGAGTACATTCTCTGACAGTTTTCATTATGTTAATTATTACTATAATTTTAGTTGTAGTGTATGCTTGATTCTAACACTGTGGATACACGGGCTAGTATCATAGATACCTGTTAGGAGGATTCGTGATTGGAATTCATCGTGCTAGCTGGGGACGAAAAAATATTAGCAAGATTATGTGATCATACCCCACTTTACATTCATCATAGCTAACCCCACATATCATGTAGGGTGTAGCCTGACCATTTACATGCCTCATAGCTTGTTATATATGATTAGCCTAACTATTGCTCGTATCATAGCTAACCAGATGGTTAGCCTGACCTCACATGTATCATAGCCAATCATATATAACAAGCCTGATCTAGTCCCAAGCCGATCACATAATAAACTGATATTTTACAACACTTAGCTAAAATTTCTATTCTTTATTCCTGTTCACTCATTTCTAGCATTCATATATATCTTTTCATTGATAGTTACTACTATTGCTGATTACATGTCTCTCCAGTATTCCTTATTTTTCCAGTATTTCTTCATCATGTATTCCCTTACACTATCTTATAGTTTTTATCAATATAATTGAAACTGCTGTTTAGTGTTTGTACTTCGCACCAATCATGATTGAATTTTTTTTTTAGATGATTGGCTTATAGAGCAGTGTCCCACATTCTACGAGCTGTAAGACGGCGTACCTTTAGAGAATACTCCTATAGATCAGGAGGGTTTAGTTGCAGAGCTCGAGGAGGTTTAGTTTATATTTGTGTTGGCATGTATTTGACTATTTTGGAGATTTATAGTTTGTATATTATTTCAGACTTGTGGATTGTACCTTGTTCTTTCCTTAGCTATTTCATTCGTGCTTTATCTTCCTTAGTTTATTTTGTGATTGAGATTAGTTATACTTGTGAGATACCATATTATTTCTTTATTTGGAGTTAAGATGATTGACAGGTACCATATTATATTGTTAAAATATTAGATAGTTAGAAATGAACCAGACAACGTTCTACCGCCGATGTTGCGACGTAGGCTGGGCGTACCCACGTACTCGTGCCTGAATATCCGGGTGCGGATCGTGACACATATAAAGTCAGGCCGCATGCTCAGGGTTAAAGTCTACTCCATGGGCCAAGCATTGAAGTGACGGGTAATAAATAAAGTGTCAGTTATGTGACATAAGGTGATAGATGTGACAAGCCATAAAGTATGTCATAGAGAGAAGACAAATATCATAGAAACATGTGCCACGGTTCAGAGTCATACGTCCAAGGAAATGGTGTCCGTATACTCTCCAATGCCGCATAAGTGTCGGTATCGTATAAGGAGTCAATTCCCCATGGCGGTCTTTTGGACTTAGCAAAATTCTTATTCGTTTAGCGAGTAAAAACACAAGGTGTTCAAGGATACTTGTGTGAATAAGCAGTCAGGCGTCCAACAAAATAGACACATACTGTCAGTATGCGACAAGAGTTCAGGCCGCATAATTCTCTCGGGCCGTATAGCACTCTTGTCACGCCCCAGTCCCAAAATACGTAGGACTAGGTCACGTAACCATGCCAGCTGGCCCGTATATATGGCAACTCCAATATATGGAAACCATATATACGTGCGTACGCTGTATAATGAACAATAATTCATAAGTGGTAAAACTAATTACAAGTCACAGGGTAATATCTAAATCTCATCCACAGAAATCATATAAACATATGAATAACCAATAACCATGTAACTAGATCTCAATACAGATATCTAAGAATGACAGTCAGATGAAAACAAATCTACTGAAGAAATAGAATATAAAAAGGAACCAGATACACACCATATAAGAACAACGTCTGACAATCACGAGGCTCGAAGAGAAGACCTCCTCGGGATATACGTAATATGCCTGGATCTGCTCTCCTGCGAACGCTCAAGAACATATACACCTGGCAGGGGACCAGGTCCTCAGAGGGACATAGCAAGATACATAAAAATAACATGCCATAATGTAAATACTGAATAAATAAAGGGGTGTGCTAACCATCTGAGTGAATGCAATTTAAAGACCTTGTAGTACGCATGGGAATGTGTGGGCTAGACATATGCTGACGTAATTCACCAATCGTCCTGACTGGCTAGTATATGTATCATATGCCCCCGATCACACGGGTAACTCTGCAATCGTCCATCCCTGCAGAGCATGGAACGAAGGATAAAACAGGAATACCCCATCCTCCTCGGAGCATGGTAATGGGAACAAGAAAACCAATACCCCATCTCCGAGCAGCATGGTAACTCGCTATATATACCGTAATCCCCATCTCCGAAGAGCATGGTAACTTGAGTATATATCAGGGGGGGTGTCCCATACGCCTACTAGATATCTTTCCTGCCCAATGTAGATGTACAAATCGTGAAGACGACGTGGACATCTCATACTATGATGCAAGTCTCTATAAAATAAATAACTGAGCTAAATACCGCTACACGTGTTGCTCACACTGATGGCCAGTCGTGCATGAGGCACGCGTCCCTACATGTACTCACTCTGTGACGTATAATGATACGTGTCAAGGCCTGGGAAGTTATATCAATAACTTCACAACTTTTTGGTGGGTCTACTAGACACTAGGTCAGACACAAGTCCTAACGTCAACGCCATCGTTGACTGCACCCGAGTCTGCTCGGACGCGCACATTTATATAATATTAAAATAAATATGTAACTAACAATAACAGAATTTAAATAGTACAACAAGGCAAGGTATACTTGCCTGGCAAGAGCTGCAAAATACAATGTCCAGATGTCAAATGCCAAGAAGTCAGAAACTATGGCCTCAGAAGAAAAGTCTCCAGATGCTGAAATAAACATCACTAACAGTCTCAGAAAATATCAAATAGCTAGAAACGTCTGTCCTTTCGTCCAATTTGGACGCAGGGGCAAAAATGACAGTTTCTGGTCAAAGCGGGGTCCACATGTGGGCCGCTTTGCACCGGAAAACGTGCCAGGGTCAAAGGTCTCCAAATTCGCCAAACTTAGTGTCAACAAGTCAGGAACGATGATACGAACCCAACGGAACTTCCAGAATTGGATTCCGATGAGCCGGTCACAAAATCGCCCGTCAAGTGGAGCCTATGGGGCCCACGATACGCGATTTTGTCAACGTTCTCAGAATCGAACCAAACTTGGACCACAGGACCAGCGTATCGCTACGAGTCCGATGGCACAAGTTTTGTTTCGATCCGACGTGTGTACACAAAGTTACAGCGTGTTCCAGAACTGACGGATACGGGACGGTGTCGGCGGATACGCGTTGATTCCGGTGCGCACGCACATCCAAATCAACTTTTCTGAATTCCTACACGTCCGTATCAACGTCTCGCATATTTTGGTAAAGACCGCGTGCGACCAAGTCGTCCCGTTTGGCGGGGCGTACCCAGTTCCGGGGTGAATCGGGTCGTTGTTTTTCTTGTATTTGGATCGCGGTTCACGATCGCCACAGGACGCGATGCTCAGAGCGGGTTGCACGAGCACCGAGATGGTTACATAGTCTACACGACGCAACTGACGGAATTGAAATCGGAAATACGAGGAGAGAGATAAATATACCTGAACAGGGCTCCGAGGATTAAATTTCTTTGTGACCGAGGCGACACGACGCTACTGTGTCCTGATTCATCTCCGCCGTGTCCGGGTCAGCCACTGCTGTGTCCGGGGTAGGCTAGGGTTAGGGCTTGCCGGAGAGTTACTGCTGGCCGGGGCAGCTCGACGAGGGGCTGAGTGGCGCTGGCCGGAGTCGAGGGTGTGTCCAGGCGGGGAGGAGAAGGAGGAGGTGGTTGATGATGATGGTGGGTGGTGGTGGCAGCCGGAGTGGAGGAGGAGGAGGAGGAGCTGGGAGAGGGTCGGGTGGCGGAGGGCTCAGTGGCGGGGGAGGGGAAAAGAGGGTGGCTAAGGCGGAGGAGAAGGAGAAGGTGGTTGGCGGGGGCTGACGGGGCCGGCCAGGGGGTCCAGTCGAGAGAGAAGAGGGGCTCGGGGAGTTCGTCGAGGCCGGAGGGGCTGCGGGCTGGTCGGACGGGGAGTGGGGGAGGCGGAGCAGGAGTTGGTGAGGAGGTGGTCGGCGGGGTCGTGGCGGTCCGGCGAGTGGGAAAGGAGGGAGGAGAGGAGAGACTGAGGAGAGAGGGAGGGTCGGGACAGCGGGCGGCGAGGGCAGGGTAGCGGAGGAGGAGCAGGGAAGGAGGAGGAGACCGAGGGGTCGGGGTCGACCGCCGGCGAGGTCGGCTCCGGCCAGGGGGAAAAGGGTGGAGGAGAAGGAAGAGGGAGAGAGAGCTCGGGGAGTGGGGAAGAGAGGCCAGCGGGGGGGGGGGATGCTCGCCGCGGGGGATGGGTCGGCGGAGCGGCTCCGACGGGGGCTCGCCGCTCCGGCCGGAGGGGGGGGGGGGTCGGCCGCGGGCTGGGGGGGTGGAGTTAGGTTTTTATTTGTTTTATTTTTATTTTTATTTTCATTTTATTATTTTTCTTTTATAGAAAAATATATTAATATAATATGTAAAATATCTAAAGATATTTACAAGATATTTTGGGATATTTTCGGGATATTTCCGGGATATTTTCGAGTGGGTCCCGCGTCCAAATTAACGGCGCAGGTTCACCAGCCAATGAGGGGGTGACACCTCGCACTGCAATTTGCAGGAAAGTCCCTGTAATTTCATAAATTACGTAAAGTCCTAGTTTTAGGAAATTGTGCAATTACGAAATTGTCTGGAAAAACACCCGATTCCGAAAAATACTAAAATTCACAGGATTGAAGGGAAAAGCTGTGTGAGGGTCCCGAGGGGGTGGGGGTGAGTCTGGATAGGGACTGGGCCTGGTTTTGGGGTTATACGGGCCATCGTATTTATTTAATTAATAAATACTGCGCACGGTGTTCTCTAATTATTTAGAGGCAGGTAGGGCCATAATTTTTCTACGGTGTCAATACACTAAATGTAGTATACTCAGTGTAGAAAAATAACGTATTTTTGTCTGGGCAAAACAGGTGCATATTGGGCCTCAAATCTTTATTGGAACAAGGATGGGTACAGGTCTGGAATTTAAAATAGGAATTAAATACGGACGTTTGTAACGTTATTAGTGCGTCTTATACGAGGCTCAAAACTAAGTATCTGGGAGTTGCACAAAGTGCAGGATAGTAGTTTGGCATGTCTAGGAGAGATACGTGAACTTCGTTCAGGGATAACAGTCAAGGTAAAGCTCCAAATAATTAGGTGATGGACATGTGCACAAGTCAACAGGATATGTAAGCAAAATAAATTATAAATTATTGTAACAAATCCTAAATTGTGAAAAATATTCCTAAAATACTGGAATCTGGTCGAGGGGGTTTACAATCTATCCAACTTATAAAAATTTTGTCCTCGAAATTAAAACTAAGCAGGGGTAGAAGTCAAATTCGGCATAAGATATAATTTAACAAAGTAATTTATATCTTGGTTTACGGATAGGTTCGAAAAATGTTTACGCATTTCGTACACACGCTTCCAAGTAGATTCTCCTGGCGCGCCGTGCTTCCATGCCACGCGAATCAAAGGAATAGACTGATTCCTCAATACCTTTTCTCGATGATCAAGGATTCCCATGGGTTGCTCTTGGTACGACAGGCTCGGCCTAATGGTGATCTCTGAATGGTTGAGAACCTGACTGCTGTCTGTCACATACGCCTGAGTTGCGACACATGGAATACAGCAAGTACTTCCTCAAGAAGGCAATGATCGTCCTCTTTGAATTCCAAGGGACGATGATGACGGTCTACCCACTGCTGTTGTCTGTCTTGTACTGCTTGCCAGTGTCCTTGTATTTACTCAACTGTCTCTATGGTGTTGACCACCAACTCTGGTTACGTGAATCCTTGTCTGGTATAATGCTGACTGGTATGTCGTAAAATCTTACGATTTGCCTCATATATAAGTTAGCTAAAACTTCTGCAGACTGGCCAACTCTATAGGTAAGAAAGTGCTGACTTGGTGGATCGGTCCATAGGAATTCTGGATCCTTACAAGTCAACCTAGTCATAGGTGCTGCTATCCATTCAGGAGTCAATCAATTTGTTTATTCAGGTGAAATCCTTTTAGACTCCTGTCAGCCAAAATGATACATTCTTCATCGTAACACTTGAGTTCTGACTTGACCCAAGTTACGAGGCAAAAATAAAATTATGCTGTCATAGGGATGTATGTATCAGGATCGTAAGTAGGTAGGGAAGGGTCATACTAGGGATAACACAGTTTTAAACTGCAATCTAATCTGATAATAGGGTTTGGTAATTACCTAAGGAACAAACAGAAATGGTTACAGAAACAAATAATACACTTCGTATTTATACTAAGTACGAGGTTTCGTCCTTCCGAAATAAGGGAAGACGGAAAACAATAATCAAGAGTTCAAGGGGAAGGTAATATATTAGAAGTATGAGGGTCAAGGCATTTTAAAGAATTCAAAGGGGAATTGTCAAGGCAGTTGTGGATTGAAATCCTATTCTGGTAATCCCAATTCACATATTCGTATCAGCACAGTTAGGTAACTGATTTGATATGCTCAGACATATCTAGAGGGCAAGTACATCTGTCTACTAATTACTATATATCTCAATCCACGTAAAGTAATTATGCGAAGGACGAACCAAGTGCACTATGGTTGATCAGACCGTAATACACTGATTCTGAAATGTATTATTGTAGTACTCCAATAATACTTATATCATGAACAAGCTTGATAAAGAATAAGCTTATAAAACTAGGCTATAATAGCAGTATAAGTCGAGGTAGTATAGTAAATTTAAGTACGCTAGATTGTGATACGAGAACTTACAAAACAATTTAAATTTACAAAAAGATAAGACTCTACAATCTCTACAGTTATTATTCTAACTCCTACTCTAAGACGCTAGTTGACCTAAAAGAGGTATGGCCTTCTAAGTTCTATAATCTTTAATATAAACTATAGGTTGTCTGCCTAAAACAGAGATTTCAAGGAAGTCCGCGTAAAGTAGGGGTTCGAGGTTGTCTGCGTAAAGCAGGGATAAAATCAGTTGGCGTAACGCATGGCTTCAGGGCTATTCGCGTACAACAGAGAAGCGTAAAGTAGAGCTTCAGAGTTGTCTACGTAAAAAGTCTGTGCGTGGAAATCTGCGCGTAAATATCTCCTGCGTAAAGTCTGAGCGTAAAAAATTTTGCGCTAAAATCTGCGCAAAAATTAGCTGGCGTAAAGTTGTACGTGAAACTCATGAGTTTGTCAGTCGAATTAGTGAATCCTGACATCTGACAAAAGTACTTGTACAACGATCGAGTGGACGGTTTGTGATGATGAATTTGCACAGAGATCTAGGTTGTCGTCTAGTGACTGATTGGAAACAAGTCATTTTTACGCTCGAGGTGAGACATGATCAGATGTCCTGTCAGAAAGTTGTTTCTTTTTGCACAGGCTCGAGGTGTATCTCTGCATTTTAATGTACGAGATTGGGTCATGGCTGGGGAAAAGCTAAGGCTGTAACAAAATATGCTCACATTTTATCCTTAGGTTATGCCTTATCAGGTTACTCTACGCTGGTTATCTAATATTCAAGAATCATCAAGTTTACGTAGGGCAGTTATCTACGTGGCTTACATGACGCAGGATAAGGAAGACTAAGGGATCGTGGGTAGCAGTGGTCATAACTGCAGCGTAAAGGAGATAATCTCCTGCATAATTTTGGTTTTTATGCCAACAAGAAAGTCATCTGACTTTTACGCCAACTAGGCAGTTGTTTGGTTCTTATGCCAACAACGGTCAAATGGGTTTGACGCCAACAAGGGTAAAGGGTCTATGGCATAAAACTGGGTTTATCTAAACATAGGATGAGGTTTCAGTCCTAGTGTTCAACCTTAGATTTCTATGGGTTTCTCAAGACTAGGGTCAATACTTATGACTAGGGTCAATACTTATGATCAATTGTCTAACTAATCCTAGTAATATTTATACTACTCTCAAGTCATACGTAAATATGTCAAGGAACAATGGTAAGTTAATCTATAGTTAGTGATGCTAGGGTTTATTAGGTAGTAGGGAAGACTAGGGTTCATTAGGGAATATGGAAGACTAGGGTTCCTTAAGTAGTCTGAACTTAAGGATACGTCCATGCCCTATTTGTGTTCTTAATAGGAATTCTACCCTAATTATCCTTCTATCAACAGGGATTTCTATATTCTAGCAGGGGCTATACTCAAGAAATTATCAGGGAAGCACAGGAATCAAGCAGGATGCAATTTTAAGTAGGACAGACTGGAAGGAAGATAAGTCATAGTCAATTATGGATGAGATCCTATGTTCTAATCCTAGGTGCAGCCTTGCTCGGTACAGTAACGTAACCGAGACAATATGCTCTGACCTGCATGGGCCACCACTAAAAACATGTCACGCCCCAGTCCCAAAATACGTAGGACTAGGTCACGTAACCATGCCAGCTGGCCCGTATATATGGCAACTCCAATATATGGAAACCATATATACGTGCGTACGCTGTATAATGAATAATAATTCATAAGTGGTAAAACTAATTACAAGTCACAGGGTAATATCTAAATCTCATCCACAGAAATCACATAAACATATGAATAACCAATAACCATGTAACTAGATCTCAATACAGATATCTAAGAATGACAGTCAGATGAAAACAAATCTACTGACGAAATAGAATATAAAAAGGAACCAGATACACACCATATAAGAACAACGTCTGACAATCACGAGGCTCGAAGAGAAGACCTCCTCGGGATATACGTAACATGCCTGGATCTGCCCTCCTGCGAATGCTCAAGAACATATACACCTGGCAGGGGACCAGGTCCTCAGAGGGACATAGCAAGATACATAAAAATAACATGCCATAATGTAAATACTGAATAAATAAAGGGGTATGCTAACCATCTGAGTGAATGCAATTTAAAGACCTTGTAGTACGCATGGGAATGTGTGGGCTAGACATATGCTGACGTAATTCACCAATCGTCCTGACTGGCTAGTATATGTATCATATGCCCCCGATCACACGGGTAACTCTGCAATCGTCCATCCCTGCAGAGCATGGAACGAAGGATAAAACAGGAATACCCCATCCTTCTCGGAGCATGGTAATGGGAACAAGAAAACCAATACCCCATCTCCGAGCAGCATGGTAACTCGCTATATATACCGTAATCCCCATCTCCGAAGAGCATGGTAACTTGAGTATATATCAGGGGGGGTGTTCCATACGCCTACTAGATATCTTTTCTGCCCAATGTAGATGTAAAAATCGTGAAGACGACGTGGACATCTCATACTATGATGCAAGTCTCTATGAAATAAACAACTGAGCTAAATACCGCTACACGTGTTGCTCACACTGATGGCCAGTCGCGCATGAGGCACGCGTCCCTACATGTACTCACTCTGTGACGTATAATAATACGTGTCAAGGCCTGGGAAGTTATATCAATAATTTCACAACTTTTAGGTGGGTCTACTAGACACTAGGTCAGACACAAGTCCTAACGTCAACGCCATCGTTGACTGCACCCGAGTCTGCTCGGACGCGCACATTTATATAATATTAAAATAAACATGTAACTAACAATAACTGAATTTAAACAGTACAACAAGGCAAGATATACTTGCCTGGCAAGAGCTACAAAATACAATGTCCAGATGTCAAATGCCAAGAAGTCAGAAACTATGGCCTCAGAAGAAAAGTCTCCGGATGCTGAAATAAACATCACTAACAGTCTCAAAAAATATCAAATAGCTAGAAACGTCTGTCCTTTCGCCCAATTTGGACGCAGGGGCACAAATAACAGTTTCTGGTCAAAGCGGGGTCCACATGTGGGCCGCTTTGCACCGGAAAACGTGCCAGTGTCAAAGGTCTCCAAATTCGCCAAACTTAGTGTCAACAAGTCAGGAACAATGATACGAACCCAACGGAACTTCCAGAATTGGATTCCGATGAGCCGGTCACAAAATCGCCCGTCAAGTGGAGCCTGTGGGGCCCACGATACGCGATTTTGTCAACGTTCTCAGAATCGAACCAAACTTGGATCACAGGACCAGCGTATCGCTACGAGTCTGATGGCACAAGTTTCGTTTCGATCCGACGTGTGTACACAAAGTTGCAGCGTGTTCCAGAACTGACGGATACGGGGCGGTGTCGGCGGATACGCGTTGATTCCGGTGTGCACGCACATCCAAATCAACTTCTCCGAATTCCTACACGTCCGTATCAACGTCGCGCACGTTTTGGTATAGACCGCGTGCGACCAAGTCGTCCCGTTTGGCGGGGCGTACCCAGTTCCGGGGTAAATCGGGTCGTTGTTTTTCCTGTATTTGGATCACGGTTCGCGATCGCCACAGGATGTGATGCTCCGAGCGGGTTGCACGAGCACCGAGATGGTTATATAGTCTACACGACGCAACTGACGGAATTAAAATCGGAAATACGAGGAGAGAGATAAATATACTTGAACAGGGCTCCGAAGATTGAATTTCTTCGTGACCGAGGCGACACGACGCTACTGTGTCCTAATTCATCTCCGCCGTGTCCGGGTCAGCCACTGCTGTGTCCGGGGTAGGCTAGGGTTAGGGCTTGCCGGAGAGTTGCTGCTGGCCGAGGCAGCTCGACGAGGGGCTGAGTGGCGCTGGCCGGAGTCGAGGGTGTGTCCAGGCGGGGAGGAGAAGGAGGAGGTAGTTGATGATGATGGTGGGTGGTGGTGGCAGCCGGAGTGGAGGAGGAGGAGGAGCTGGGAGAGGGTCGGGTGGCGGAGGGCTCAGTGGCAGGGGGGGAAAAGAGGGTGGCTAGGGCGGAGGATAAGGAGAAGGTGGTTGGCGGGGGCTGACGGGGCCGGCCAGGGGGTCCAGTCGAGAGAGAAGAGGGGCTCGGGGAGTTCGTCGAGGCCGGAGGGGCTGCGGGCTGGCCGGACGGGGAGTGGGGGAGGAGGAGCTGGAGTTGGTGAGGAGGTGGTCGGCGGGGTCGTGGGGGTCCGGCGAGTGGGAAAGGAGGGAGGAGAGGAGAGACTGAGGAGAGAGGGAGGGTCGGGACGGCGGGCGGCGAGGGCAGGGTAGCGGAGGAGGAGCAGGGAAGGAGGAGGAGACCGAGGGGTCGGGGTCGACCGCCGGCGAGGTCGGCTCCGGCCAGGGGGAAAAGGGTGGAGGAGAAGGAAGAGGGAGAGAGAGCTCGGGGAGCGGGGAAGAGAGGCCAGCGGGGGGGGGATGCTCGCCGCGGGGGAGGGGTCGGCGGAGCGGCTCCGGCGGGGGCTCGCCGCTCCGGCCGGGGGGGGGGGGGGTCGACCGCGGGCTGGGGTGGGTAGAGTTAGGTTTTGTTTTATTTTTATTTTTATTTTCATTTTATTATTTTTCTTTTATAGAAAAATATATTAATATAATATGTAAAATATCTAAAGATATTTACAAGATATTTTGGGATATTTTTGGGATATTTTCGGAATATTTTCGGGTGGGTCCCACGTCCAAATGGACGGCGCAGGTTCACCAGCCAATGAGGGGGTGACACCTGGCACTGCAATTTATAGGAAAGTCCCTATAATTTCATAAATTGCGTAAGTCCTAGTTTTGGGAAATTGCGCAATTACGAAATTGTCTGGGAAAACACCCGATTCCGAAAAATACTAAAATTCACAGGATTGAAGGGAAAAGCTGTGTGAGGGTCCCGAGGGGGTGGGGGTGAGTCTGGACAGGGACTGGGCCTGGTTTTGGGGTGATACGGGCCATCGTATTTATTTAATTAATAAATACTGCGCACGGTGTTCTCTAATTATTTAGAGGCAGGTAGGGCCATAATTTTTCTACGGTGTCAATACACTAAATGTAGTATACTCAGTGTAGAAAAATAACGTATTTTTGTCTGGGCAAAACAGGTACATATTGGGCCTCAAATCTCTATTGGAACAGGGATGGGTACAGGTCTGGAATTTAAAATATGAATTAAGTACGGACGTTTGTAACGTTATTAGTGCGTCTTATACGAGGCTCAAAACTAAGTATCTGGGAGTTGCACAAAGTGCAGGATAGTAGATTGGCATGTCTAGGAGAGGTACGTGAACTTCGTTCAGGGATAACAGTCAAGGTAAAGCTCCAAATAATTAGGTGATGGACATGTGCACAAGTCAACAGGATATGTAAGCAAAATAAATTATAAATTATTGCAACAAATCCTAAATTGTGAAAAATATTCCTAAAATACTGGAATCTGGTCGAGGGGGTTTACAACTCTCATCCGCATAGCTCACTGGCCGCATGTGAACTTCGTCTTCTCCAACAGCAGGTTCAGCTCCAAAAACTAAAATCTTGTTTTGTCCATAAAATCCTCATTTTAAGTCCAAATCGGGTGTAAGCCCCTGATTTTTCAAAAATATTAAAATTGGATTTTTAGCAATTTTCTGGAATTTTCTGGGAATTTTCTGTAATTAAAATCAGGGTTCTTAATTATTGAATAATTTTTAATTGTTAATAAATGATATTAAAATGTTATAAAAATAATATTTTTGGGTGTAAAATGAAAAATTGGACTTAGGGTAATTTTTCTGGATTTTTCTGGGCCTCAGACATATTTTTAAACGCCTAAAAACTATTTATTTAAATAATTAATTATTTATTATTAATTATTATTATTATTATTATTATTATTATTTATTTATTTATTTATTTTTTTCGTTTCTTGGGCCGGCCCGGCCCAGTGGACCGGCCCAGCCCGCCAGCCCTCAGCCCGTTCCCTTCCGGGTCGGGTCGGGTCAGACCCGACCCGCGAGCCGCCCGCCACCCGCGACCCGTTCTCCCAGCCCTCTCCCCCGCCTGAACCGCGCCGGCGCCCGCTTCCTCCGACGCCACGCCCGGCCACGCGGCGCCCCGCCCGGCCACGCAGCCCCGCACCCCGCGGCCCTCGCCGCCTTGGCCGGCCTCCCCGACCTCCTCCCTTCCCTATAAAACCCACACCCCTCCGGCTCCCTCTCCCCTCCGATCCGCCACCACCGGCCCCGGTCAGCAGCCGCTTCCCGCCAGCACCACCTCCCGCGCCACCTCGCCGCCGCCACAGCTGCTCCCCCTCTCCTTCCCTTTCCTCCTCCCCTCCGGCGTCGATCCAACAGCAGCCGCGGCGGCAACAGCGCCCTCCGGCCGCTCGTCTCCGCCGCCGACGAACCCCCAGCGCGCCGCCGCACCCCCGACCGGCCCCCTCCGCCGCGGCCCGGCCGCCCAGCGCCGCCCCTCGCCGGAATCCCCTCAGCACAGTAAACCCTAACCCTAGGTTTCAGCCCCGTGTCCGACGCGTGTCGGACACGATTTGGCCCTGGTTTTCGGGTCCCCTTCAGGTGCGTGTAACTTTTTGCTCGTAGCTCCGTTTTCGATTCCGTAAATTGCGTTGTGAAGCCTGTATGACCCTCTCGGTGTCCGGACAAACTGTTCGGGACATCGCGTCCTGTGGTGATCGCACACCGCGATCCAAAAACAGGAAAAACCAGACCCTGTTTCACCCCGGAACTGAGTCCGTCCCGCCAAACGGGACGACTTGGTCGCGTGCGGTCTTCACAGATACGTACGCACCGTCGATACGGACGTGTGAGTTTTCGTGGAAGCTGATTCGGGTGTGCGTGCACACCGGAATCAACGCGTATCCGCGGACATCGCCCCGTATTCGCCTTTTCGGCATTTCGCCCTAACTTCGTGTACACACGTCGGATCGAGACAAAACTTGCGCCATCGGACTCGTAGCGATACGTTGGTCATGTGGGTCAAGTTTGGTTCGATTCTGAGAACGTTGACGAAATCGCGTGTCGTGGGCCCCACAGGCCCCGCTCGACGGGCGATTTTGTGTTCGGCTCATCGAAATCCAAATCTGGAAGTTCCGTTGGGTTCATATCAGCGTTCCTGACCTGTTGACACTAAGTTTGGTGAAATTGGAGACCTTTGACCCGGACGCGTTTTTCGGTGCAAAGCGGGCCCAACGGCGGACCCCGTTTTGACCCGAAACTGCCGTTTTTGTCCTTATCTCCAAATTGGACCCAAGGACAGGCGTTTCTAGCTATTTGACATCTTCTGAGCGTGATGGTGATGTTTATTTCAGCATTTGGACTCATCTCTGGATATTTTCCCCGAAGACCTATTAATCGGATCCAAACAACAGGCAAGTACCTGCACTTCAAGTTAATCTTTATATTGTGATAATTAATTCCCTGCTCTACTAGTACCCTTGCTGATTACACGTAGTGTCAGAATACTGTATCTCATGTCTTGAATATTGGAATTCATGTCTTGTTTTTCGTGTCGGGAGGGAGAATACTGAAAGGCATGTAGTTTACCCTGACCCGTGTCGTGAATAATAGCTGTTGGTACACGACTGTCCATCAGTCGGATCTCGATTATTCATGAATAATAGCCGTCGATGACGGCCGGTTTAACCCTATAAACCCCTGCATGCCAACTAGGTATTCTAAATACACAAGTTCACACACATAGCTTCTTGTCTAGTTATGGCTCTTGTTGACTGTTGTAGTTTCTTTTCCTGTCACATTTATTCCTGCTTTCTCATATTCCTGTGTATAGCATTAACTCTGAGATATTGATGTTTCTTTTATGCAATTTTCCCAATATGATGCTCAACCTAATTGTCATAAATATTTAGTTTTAATCTTGATGTGCATTGTGTACTCTGCTCCTTTCCTGACTGGATCCGTTGTTTAGGCGATGTTGAGAACCTTGCCCCTACATATTATGATCCCTATGAGTTAGCATGTAACACACATGAGGAGCCAGTTTCCCCCAGGAGGCTACTTCTGTGGATCAGTTAGCTGTAGCTGCTTATTCTTTCCTTTTCAGCATATACTCGGGTTTGTCCCCGATTTATCTTCTGGCTTGTATTAACTGTGGATTGGTTGTCACAGATTAAATATTATGAAATCTCAGCATTCTTTTCCTGTTATTTTCCTTGTATATTTACTTTTGTGGATGAGATAGACTTTATATTACCTGTGATTATGCCCTAGACAGCGTACTACCGCCGACACTGCGGCGTAGGCTGGACGTGCCCACACACTCGTGCCCGAATATCCGGGTGCGGGTCGTGACACGTTTTTATGGTGGCCCATGCAGGTCAAACGACTAAATTGTTCGGTTTCAACTTAGGGACCGAACAGGCCTGCAATAAGATTGAGGATTTTAGGAAAAGCTCATCCACTTGATTGAATCGTTCTTGATATTCATATCGGTTCCGAATCATTTTATTGACTTGCATCCTGCTTTGATTTCTGTGCGCCTCTTATTGGTTATTTTGAATACAGGAAATGGACCCACCAGCCAGCAACGAGGCTCACGCAGAAACACCACAAGCCGTCGTGGTTAACCAAGAAGACAATGTAATGCCAGTCGTCCAATCATCACAAGGCAGTCAAGCAAGTCAGCCTACTCCACCGATGCCTTCCTTCCCACTGGGACCGCCTATGGACGAACAACAGATGTTCCGCATGTTCTACGTAATGATGCAAGCCTATCAGAAGGTTCAACAAGAAACTCAGCAAAACCAAGCGGAGAACTTCATCGACAGAATTAGCTCGGATTCACGTAAGCCAAGCAGTTCAAATGCAATTACCTTCGACGAAGACGATTTTACTGCAGCACGACCTGTGGAGTGCACCACAAGGATCGAGTCTAGCCGGAAGCGGCCGTATGCGTCAGCACCAGACCAAGCACAGCAGGAAAGAGCTGCAAAGCGACCACAGATGAATCCAACCCAAGGGCAGAACCAACGAGCTCCCATTTGTGGCTATTGTCGAAAACAAGGTCATATTTGGAAGGATTGTAGAAAGAGGCTAGGTGTTTGTCTACTTTGTGGATCAGCAGCACATCGAGTGAAGGACTGTGCCGCTACTCTAAGAACACGGACAAGCTTACGCGATGACCGTGGAGAACGTGCAGACTCTTAGAGTCACTAATGCGCGTAAGTGATTTCTTTTAGCTGCCCTTTCTAGTATTGTTTAGCCCGCGCCTATTGGTTCGTGACCTCAGCCCCAACCTAGTAATTTTGAACTTGCTAATAACCTGGTATGCTTTTATATTTAATAACTGTAGAGATTGTAGAGTTTTCTGTTATTTTGCTTGTTATGTGAATTTAAATTTTGTACCTCCTTTCATCATCATCTAGCGCACTTAATTTTGATGTACTTTGTTTATGCTGCTATTCTAAAAGCCTAGTTTTGCAAGCTTACTCTTTATCAGGCTTGTTCATGACACGTGTATTATTGGACGCGTACACTAATACAAGTGTCTGTTCAGAATCAGTGTATTACGGTCTGATCAACCTTAGTGCATTTTGATTCGCACTTCTCACGACTACTTTACGTGGATTGAGATACGTAGTGATTAGTATACAAATATACTTGACCTAGACCAAGCTGAGCATATCGTATCAGTTACATAACTAAACTAATACGAGCATGCGAATAAATGACTACCAGAATAGAACCTCAATCCATAACCGCCTGACAAATCCCACTAGAATTCTTTAAACGCCTTGAACCCTATACTTCTGTTCTATCACCCCACCCTTGAACTCTTTATTATTGATCCTCGTCTTCCCTTATTTCGGGAAGACGAAATCATGTGCTTGGTATAAGTTGGATACATAGATAGTACTGGATATGCCACATAGGTCGATCACATACTTGAGGATTAAACTTTCGTAATTGAGGACATATCATATGTGACATGATCGGCGTTGAAATTTCGAGGATTGAATGACATGAGTAACCATATTAAGGAATATCTTCTTAAAGTATATAGTCTTTTGTGATGAATGGATAAATTATAAGTTGGGTAGCGATGCATTTGTCAGCTAGAGAGGAATATCCTTTGGATCGTGACCGAGTAAGGTCAGATTGGAAGAAGCAAATAATTTTGAAAATTTAGAGGAGTGACTAAGATGATTAATAAATTGATATCGAGGACCCAATAGTACATCCTAGGTACATGATTTAATTTTGAATAATGAAAGTAAAATCGTCAACTTGAATTTAGAGGATATAATTCAGACTTGAACATTGGTGGACTACACTTAAATTATTTTTCAATTTGATGATTTGAATTAAGAATTTAAAAGTTGATGGTTGGACTACCTAGTTGGAATATTGAGGATGTGAATGTAATTTAAAAGGGCTGAAACCTACAAATATTGTTGGACTCGGATCACTTCTAGAGGAATTATGACAATTCGAATCGTGAGGCAAGGTCATCTTGAAAATACTATATGGACAAAAAAAAAAAAAAAATTAAAAATTAAAAATCTGCTTGTGGATAATTTGAGGAAGTAAGAAGTAATAATCATAGGTTGAATTTTGATGGGAACAAGTAGTCGTCTTAGCCTTGAAGTGGTTGCAGTGGACATGATTAGAATTTAAATTATCGCAAGGAGATTGCGATTGATGTACATGAAAGGTTAACAGAGTATGGCTTAATTTTAAAATTTCGAGGACGAAATTTTTGTAAGTTGGGTAGATTGTAAGCCCCTGATTTTTCAAAAATATTAAAATTGGATTTTTAGCAATTTTCTGGAATTTTTTGGGAATTTTCTGTAATTAAAATCAGGGTTCTTAATTATTGAATAATTTTTAATTGTTAATAAATGATATTAAAATGTTATAAAAATAATATTTTTGGCTGTAAAATGAAAAATTGGACTTAGGGTAAATTTTCTGGATTTTTCTGGGCCTCAGACATATTTTTAAACGCCTAAAAACTATTTATTTAAATAATTAATTATTTATTATTAATTATTATTATTATTATTATTATTTATTTATTTATTTATTTATTTTTTTCTTTTCTTGGGCCGGCCCGGCCCAGTGGACCGGCCCAGCCCGCCAGCCCTCAGCCCGTTCCCTTCCGGGTCGGGTCGGGTCAGACCCGACCCGCGAGCCGCCCGCCACCCGCGACCCGTTCTCCCAGCCCTCTCCCCCGCCTGAACCGCGCCGGCGTCCGCTTCCTCCGCCGCCACGCCCGGCCACGCGGCGCCCCGCCCGGCCACGCAGCCCCGCACCCCGCGGCCCTCGCCGCCTTGGCCGGCCTCCCCGACCTCCTCCCTTCCCTATAAAACCCACACCCCTCCGGCTCCCTCTCCCCTCCGATCCGCCACCACCGGCCCCGGTCAGCAGCCGCTTCCCGCCAGCACCACCTCCCGCGCCACCTCGCCGCCGCCACAGCTGCTCCCCCTCTCCTTCCCTTTCCTCCTCCCCTCCGGCGTCGATCCAGCAGCAGCCGCGGCGGCAACAGCGCCCTCCGGCCGCTCGTCTCCGCCGCCGACGAACCCCCAGCGCGCCGCCGCACCCCCGACCGGCCCCTCCGCCGCGGCCCGGCCGCCCAGCGCCGCCCCTCGCCGGAATCCCCTCAGCACAGTAAACCCTAACCCTAGGTTTCAGCCCCGTGTCCGACGCGTGTCGGACACGATTTGGCCCTGGTTTTCGGGTCCCCTTCAGGTGCGTGTAACTTTTTGCTCGTAGCTCCGTTTTCGATTCCGTAAATTGCGTTGTGAAGCCTGTTTGACCCTCTCGGTGTCCGGACAAACTGTTCGGGACATCGCGTCCTGTGGTGATCGCACACCGCGATCCAAAAACAGGAAAAACCAGACCCTGTTTCACCCCGGAACTGAGTCCGCCCCGCCAAACGGGACGACTTGGTCGCGTGCGGTCTTCACAGATATGTACGCACCGTCGATACGGACATGTGAGTTTTCGTGGAAGCTGATTCGGGTGTGCGTGCACACCGGAATCAACGCGTATCCGCGGACATCGCCCCGTATCCGCCTTTCGGCATTTCGCCCTAACTTCGTGTACACACGTCGGATCAAGACGAAACTTGCGCCATCGGAATCGTAGCGATACGTTGGTCCTGTGGGTCAAGTTTGGTTCGATTCTGAGAACGTTGACGAAATCGCGTGTCGTGGGCCCCACAGGCCCCGCTCGATGGACGATTTTGTGTTCGGCTCATCGGAATCCAAATCTGGAAGTTCCGTTGGGTTCGTATCAGCGTTTCTGACCTGTTGACACTAAGTTTGGTGAAATTGGAGACCTTTGACCCGGACGCGTTTTTCGGTGCAAAGCGGGCCCAACGGCGGACCCCGTTTTGACCCGAAACTGCCGTTTTTGTCCTTATCTCCAAATTGGACCCAAGGACAGGCGTTTCTAGCTATTTAACATCTTCTGAGCGTGATGGTGATATTTATTTCAGCATTTGGACTCATCTCTGGATATTTTCCCCGAAGACCTATTAATCGGATCCAAACAACAGGCAAGTACCTGCACTTCAAGTTAATCTTTATATTGTGATAATTAATTCCCTGCTCTACTAGTACCCTTGCTGATTACACGTAGTGTCAGAATACTGTATCTCATGTCTTGAATATTGGAATTCATGTCTTGTTTTTCGTGTCGGGAGGGAGAATACTGAAAGGCATGTAGTTTACCCTGACCCGTGTCGTGAATAATAGCTGTTGGTACACGACTGTCCATCAGCCGGATCTCGATTATTCATGAATAATAGCCGTCGATGACGGTCGGTTTAACCCTATAAACCCCTGCATGCCAACTAGGTATTCTAAATACACAAGTTCACACACATAGCTTCTTGTCTAGTTATGGCTCTTGTTGACTGTTGTAGTTTTTTTTCCTGTCACATTTATTCCTGCTTTCTCATATTCCTGTGTATAGCATTAACTCTGAGATATTGATGTTTTTTTTATGCAATTTTCTCAATATGATGCTCAACCTAATTGTCATAAATATTTAGTTTTAATCTTGATGTGCATTGTGTACTCTGCTCCTTTCCTGACTTGATCCGTTGTTTAGGCGATGTTGAGGACCTTGCCCCTACATATTATGATCCCTATGAGTTAGCAGGTAACACACATGAGGAGCCAGTTTCCCCCAGGAGGCTACTTCTGTGGATCAGTTAGCTGTAGCTGCTTATTCTTTCCTTTTCAGCATATACTCGGGTTTGTCCCCGATTTATCTTCTGGCTTGTATTAACTGTGGATTGGTTGTCACAGATTAAATATTATGAAATCTCAGCATTCTTTTCCTGTTATTTTCCTTGTCTATTTACTTTTGTGGATGAGATAGACTTTATATTACCTGTGATTATGCCCTAGACAGCGTACTACCGCCGACACTGCGGCGTAGGCTGGACGTGCCCACGCACTCGTGCCCGAATATCCGGGTGCGGGTCGTGACATCGGGTGAACCAAAAGCCAAAATGCTTTAAATTGAAACTCATGAAATCCATAAAAAACTCTAAGTTAAAAATGTAGATCTACACTAATTCATCCATCAAAACAGAAAACTCCAAGTTCTAAAAGTGCTAAAAAAATATATAACAAACATAATGGAACAATAATATGAAGGTTTCTCCATTTCTCATGCAATGTGTTCTTGCCTATGGAAATGGGGAGAAAAAATATAAGAGAGAGAAGGAGAAATGAAAAAGTAAAGAGAGAGAGAGAGAGAGAGATAGAGAGAAATATTGGGTTATATATGGTTGACCAAGGGTTCTCATGACTAGAACCAACCCACAAAATAAACCATGAGCAAGGTTAAACCAAAGAATGGGTCTAGTCTCCATGCACATACAACCATGCTAAAATATAAATATGTTATAAATACGTATATCGGGAACGGAAAGTGACATCTCTATCCACCTTAGAAAAATTTGGTCCTCGGAATTTGAATTCAAGCAATAGTTAGAGAAGTCAGGACAAGCACAATTAATCTACTAGTAACTACACATTCAAGCACTTTCATCACAACATACAGGTTATCACTTGATCACATAATCTGATATATGAAGGCGTAAGAAAGAATATACCTTCCAAATCGAATAGGTGCGGTTACCGGGATAGAATATCGTCCACGCATGCCCACGTCGATTTCCCTAGAGAGTGATGGCCCCAAGCAACCCGGACAAGAGAAATAGTCAGATTCTTAAGCACATTCTTCCTTCAGTACAATATGGATACAGGTTGCTTCTCGTAAGATAAGTGTAAACTCCCTCACCCAAAATAGGTATTTGTGTATATTTTATATTATTATATTTATTATAGATGTTGAATTTATTTAGAGTATTCTCTTAGTTAATTAGAAAATAATTTTTTTAGTATATTTACTTATATAAATATTCATTTAGAATTATTTTAGGTTATTTTAGATTTTTGGAGATTTTTCTAGAATTTTGGTAATTAAAACTTAGAAAACATAAATTTTTAGGACTTCTATGATTTACTATACGACCATACTTGCATGTCGTTCCTACCAAATATTTATTTTAGTTTAAAATATTTAATTATATTTTTTTTGTAATTTATTTAGAATTTTAAGAAATTTATTTAGATTTTAAAATTATTTAGGATTTATTTGGATATATATATAGTCTTAATATTAGATAGATGCTAATTTAGTGTTAATAGATATTAATAAGATTTTATAAATTATTTGTATTATCTTTAATTATATTTAAGATTATAAATTATTGAGATAAATTCAAACTTTATTTTAAATTAATTCAAATCCTGAACCTACTAGGAAATCAACTTTATTCATATCCTATCCTTATTTAAATTCATCATAATCCTATCCAAATTAACCAATCCTATTCGTATTTAAATAAGTAGTGTCCACCATTATAAATACCTCATCCTTCATATTTTTCTTTCCCAAATTCCTCTCTTTTTTGTCCAAAAAAAAAATAGTCAAAATTTGTCATAAATTCAGCCTCATTTTCTACTAGTTATGACGAATTAAAAAGACGATATCTCCTAGCTCTGGACTGCAAACACGCTCTAGTTTTTTTTATTATAATGATAATGAGGTTAGCTTTCTGATTATATAAATTGTTTTTCTAAATTATTAGTATTAAATTCTGAAAAATTCGTAGAGCACGGCATATCCAAAAATAAACGTGTTTCAATATTTTTGCGATTTCCGGAGAACCAGGAATCAGAATCACAAACCGTTTAAAGTTTCGGAAAGCTAATGTCGAGATCATCGACATATATTTTTCTCAGAATTTATTTTGAAGTATTTACATACTGTTAATTCTGTAGAACTTCTAGGTTAGAATTTAACCATCGGTGCACAATACAAAGTTTGTATGTGCCATAATTCCCAAACGAATTTAAATTTGGATGAGCCGTAAATTCTAATATGTTTTTGATGCTGAAATCTACAGGAAATCATGCATAAAAGTCGAGTTTGTATCGGTTGACTTTTCGGTCAATAGATCGTCTCGATTTGCGTGCCATGAGTCTCGAGTTGATAAAAATTCAGTTTCTTTGGACAAAATTTAGGAATTAACACAAAAATCAGAATAATAAGATTAAAATATGATTTTAGAGTAATTATTCTAGAATTAAATAAATTAAAATAAATTATCTGTAGACGTGATAAATTTGTAATACATAGGCTATTTGGACTGTGACTTGGACTCTGATTCATACCAGCAGCAGGACCCCAGGCAAGTGTACCTTACCATTGTACTGTTATTTATATTCTATATGTTGCATGCATCTTTATTTTCTGTTCTTAGTTCATATATTTTAATTGTTATATAAAATGCTCGCGACGGTGACGTCGCGATAGGTTTTTATTTATGTATTGCATTGACCTTGTTCATGAGACTACCCCATTATCATGTAGCACCATTAGGTTTTATTTGACTGTGACACATATTTTTACACGAGTTGTGAGTCTCATATAGATCACGGACGCACGTATTGACTGATTATCGGTACGTGTGGGACGTGCGTTAGGAATAACTGCTGTTAGAAACTTTGCATGCTAGTAAACTTGGCAGTTATTAGAGGTCCACGGACATAGCCTATTATAGTACGGAGGTCCCATCCTTGTCCTTATTTGGTTGCAGGATTGGGCTAGGGTACTAAGAATAGGCTATGGACCAAATCGTGTCATGGATGTGACATGCTTAGAGCATGGGGTGGGAAGAACAACAAGTACCGCATTTGAGCTCCTTTACACTTTTTTCTATTGTGCGCCCGGATTCTCCGCTGGAGATACGGGTGGTGATGACCACTATATATTATATTATTATCAGGCGGGCCTCCGGCGTTCGAAAGTCGTCGTGCCTTTGTAGGCCCCTGGATCTCCAATAGAGAACCATGCCAAATCCCAAGTTTTCAGCCAGATAGCTCACTTGTGGGGAAAGTTGTTCTTAACTGCATTCACTTAGATGGTTAGGCGACCCATTGTATATTTATTTTAGTACTTTATTGGCATGTGTTTAAGTATACTTGTTATGTCCCTCTGAGGACCTGGTCCGCTGCCAGGTGCACCTGTTCTTGAGTATATACAGGAGCGCAGATTTGGATGGTTATAGATGCTTCGTGGATGTCTTCTCTTCGAGCCGTGATCGATAGCTGGTATACTTATATTGGGCTTGATTGTGTTGTACTCATCTTGTATTTGCTTTTCCATTTGAGTTGGTAGTGGATTTGTTTTCATCCAACTATCCCCCTTAGATACTTCTTATTGAGATCTAGTTTCATAGACATTGGTTATTTTATTCATATTTGATTTTCGTGGATGAGATTTAGATTATACCCTGTGACTTGTATTACATTTTATACCACTTGTGGATTTGATATTCATATTACAGCGTACGTGTGGATTTGGTTTCCATATATTGGAGTTGCCATATCCATACGGCTGGCATACTTACGTGTCCTAGTCCTACGTATTTTTGGGACTGGGACGTGACAATAAGTCGGTACCAATGGCTAATTCAGAGTGATCGAGAATATGACTCAGATCTGGAACATACCTACGAAACTGAGACACATAAAATACATCGTGTACCTCACGTAGCGAAGGCGGAAGGACAAGACGATAAGCAACATCGTCTACCCGCTCAAGAATATCGAACGGACCTATGTATCACGGACTAAGCTTTCCTCGAACCCCAAATCTAATGAATCCACGGGTAGGCAAAATCCGCAAAAATACGTGGTCGTCGAAACGAAACTCTAAAGGTCTACGATGCGGATCTTCCCAATACCAATGCCTATCTTATGCAACCCGAAGTAGCTCGCTAATCTTCTTGACAACCTCTATTGTCTGTGTGATTATTTCAGGTCCTAAAATCTTTCGCTCACCAATATCGTCCCAAGCCAACGGTGATCTACACTTTCTATCGTATAGTGCTTCGAAAGGTGCATTCTGAATACTGGCCTGATAACTGTTGTTGTACGAGAACTCGATGAGATGAATGTGATCTTCCCAAGATCCACCAAGGTCAAAGGTATAGGCTTGTAGCATATCCTCCAAGGTCTGGATGGTTCTCTCTGATTATTCGTCTTTCTGGGGGTAGTAAGTTGTGCTGAATCTTAACTTGGTACCCAAAATCTGATGCAAACTTTTCCAAAAATGTGAAGTGAACCGAGTATCTCATTCTGACATGATACTTACTGGGATAGCGTGTTGTCTCACTATTTATAGCATATATATTTCAGCCAATTATTCTGTAGACTGTCCTACTCGAAAAGGAAGAAAGTGAGCAACTTTTGTGAGACGATCCACTATCACCCAAACTATATTCCGACCAGTCGGTGATCTAGGAAAACCAGTCACAAAGTCCATCGTGATGTGTTCCCACTTCCACTATGGAATAAGAAGCGGTTGCAATAATCCTGCCGGTCTCTGTTGTTCTTCCTTTACTTGCTGACTATCAGACATCGCGATACGAAGCGTGCTATTTCCCTCTTTATTCTGTTCCACCAAAAGTGTTGCTTGATATCTTTGTACCTCTTCGTGCCTCCCGGATGAATGGAATACTAGGAACTGTGTCCTTCAGTCATAACTTCTTGTCGAATATCCCCGCTTGGTACGCATCGACAATTCCTAAACCATAGCGTTCCATATGCATTTATTGTCAACTCCTTCCGAAGACCGACTCACATTCTTCTCGTAGATTTTGAATCTTTGGGTCCTCTGCCTGAGCTACTTTGATTCTATCTACCAAAGTTGACTGAATATGTAGGCTAGCCTGAACTTCTGTACTCTGTGGAAGTACTATCTCAATACCCATCTCTCGTAAGTTCTAGAATGTGCTTTTGATTAGTCGACATAAAATTTTTACCTCTTCTGCTAAGTGCATCAGCTACTACATTAGCCTTGCCTGGATGGTACTGAAGTTCCACGTTATAACCTTTTAACAACTCTAGCCACCTTCTTTACCTCATGTTCATGTCTTTCTACGTGAATACATACTTCAAACTCTTATGATCTGTGGATATTTCTACTCGATTGCCATATAAGTTGTGCCTCTATAGCTTAAGTGCAAACACTACTGCTGCTAACTCAAAATTGTGAGTTGGATAGTTTTTCTCGAGATCTCTGAGCTGTCGAGAAGTATATGCTAATACTCTCCATTGTTGCATCAAAACGCATCCAAGTCCTTTGCCAGATGGATCACACTACACTGTAAATCCTCTGGAGCCTGTTGGAAGAGTAAAAATTGGTGCAGAGATTAAAATCTTCTTTAACTTTTCAAAGTCTATCTGATATTCCGCTGACCATATAAACTTAACTTTCTTGCGCATCAACCAAGTCAATGGTGTCGAGATCTTAGCGAAATCTGATATAAATCTTCTGTAGTATCCTACCAAGCCCAGGAAACTATGCACTTCTGCTACTGTCTTCGAAGCTGGCCAGTTCTCTACTACATCTACCTTCTTGGGATCAACTGATACTCCTGTTCCAAAAATAATGTGCCCAAGAAAGGATATACGATACAGCCAAAACTCATACTTACTAAGCTTTGCATATAACTTGTGCTCCCTCAAGGTTTGTAGAACTATCCTGAGATGTTCTTCATGCTCTTCCTCATTACAAGAATACACCAGGATGTCATCGATGAATACTACCATAAATTGGTCTAAGTAAGGCATGAAAATATGGTTTATCAAGTCCATAAATACCGCTGGAGCATTAGTCAGTCCGTATGGCATAACTAAGAATTCGTAATGCCCATATCGTGACCTAAATATTGTCTTCGGTATATCATGCTCCTGGACTCACACCTGATGATACCCTGATCGTAAATCTATCTTGGAGAAGAATCTTGCTCCACTTAATTGTTCAAAAAAATCACCAATCCTAAGTAATGGGTACTTGTTCTTCACTGTCACTACATTCAACTACCTGTAATTCATACACAACCGCGTCGATCCATCATTCTTCTTCACCAATACCGTTGGTGCTCCCCACGGGGATCCACTGGTCCGAATAGACTCTTTCGCCTTCAGTTCTTCTGCGTGTCGATATAACTGATGAAGCTCTGATAATGTGCATCCATGCGTCCGGCGCCCATGCGCCCCAAAATAATAATCAACAAATGTTGGACCGCATGGACACCATGCGGCCCAAAAAAGGGACACCCATGCGGTCCAAACGAGCATCCTGACAACTCGTCGTAGGTCGACCTGACATAATGTCCTGACAACAAAGATGGAGCCTGACACAGAATCATGAAAAAAAGGATTTTCCTGATCACCTCGAAGGACAAGAACACACTAAGAGACAGAAGTCCAGAGGATAGTACAGGGCCACATATATAACACGACAAAATATTCCATACGGCTCTGAACCCATGCTTCCCAGACTCCATGTGCCCCATGCATCTTTGGACCATGAGTCCCAGACTCTATACGTTCCAGACTCCATGCGGTCCATGCGTCTCTGGCCCCATGCGTTATAGACTCCATGCATCCCGTGTGTCTTTGGCCACACGTGTCCTAGATTCCACATCGACCAAATCTTATTGTTATAACTGAGTGATTCTCTCCAACCAAATAAGGGCCACGTGCCATTTGACCAATTTGCGCCTATAACAGATGAGAACCATCCAGATATTCAGCAACAAAAAAATCTTAACAAATGTCCTCGTGACAGCTGAAGCCCGAATTCTTGTACACAGTTGTAACTTTTTTCTATTAGGAGAAGGTACGTGGCAACTGCAAACGTCCATGGGCCCGAAGTCCATGCTGCCACTGAACAACTATAAATAATAGTGTATTACCCTCATACAAAATACTGGCTATCTACCAATTTATGCTCAAGCAAGAGAGAGCTTTTGCATCGGATCATCCACGGAGTAAAGAGAGTTGCTACACTCCTAACCCTCCATTGTCACCCCCAGAAAATAACTTTGTACTTAGATTGTCTTCTAGGACTTTTTTTTGTACTCTCTTTAGTTTGTTCAATTGAATCAAGTTCTTTCCAACTTTCATATTTAATGAAAAATACGATGGCGACTCTGCTAGGAACGTCATTCTCCTCTGTTAAGAAGTCAGTGATACAGTCCGATGGTCAAGCTCGGCTCGACGCAAAAGATACGGGTGATCCACTTCGACTAGCAAGTGTTTGAGGAAATAATCTCAGAAGAAAGTTCTAATCCTTCGCCAAGGATAGCCAAGACCAAGAAGACCCGAAGAACGTGGGTGGCCAAGTCCGCTGGGTCCCACCGAGTTGCGGATCGGACGCTTCCAGCCTCGCACTCTGTTGCCAATGACGGTCGTCGGACGAACTCCCAGAACGTCCACGTCTATATGGAATTCTGGGCTGACGCAGAAACTGTTCAGCACCCAGACTCTGGCAGAGGAAAACACGATGATGCCAGACGTTCTGGTGCTGAGGCAGCGTCTATGCGGCCAAATAGGAGGTCGCATAAGATAGTCCATGCGGCATCAACTCACAGCCGCAGAAAGCAAACCTCATGCGGCCATGATAGAAACATAACCTCTATTTTTGACCATATCTCATGCGGCACAGATCTTATGCGACCCAGTGAGAATGGAAAAAACCCAAATCTGGACTCTTCATACTACGCGCCTGCGGTTGCTAAGCTGAAGAAGTTCAGGGCAGTGCGAGCCCGTCAAGCTCAAGCAACTTCTCATACGATTGACCGCCAACAAGCATCGCTAACTATTACGCGAGCCTCTGACGGAAAGTTGTACATGACTGACCCATGCATCCAGCCCACAAGGACCAATGGACAGGGTCAGTCTTAAAAGTCTTCTACCGGTACCTCGGGGCAAGTTCGTTTACGAACCACATGCAAAGGAGAAAATACAACACCTGCGTATCCGTGTAACCGGGATACCCGGACTCACAAAGATAATACAAAGGTAAAACACCCTTCGCATGATTTGTGTGACGTGATTAGTCATAATCACAAAGCAAGGGAAACAACTACGGCATGCGTTGTGCCCTCTACAAGTCACTGTTGCGCCAACATCATTATCAATTGCTGCTGCAATAAAGCGGCAGTACCCACAGGCAAGCAGTCGGCCTTCAAGCGACTGCACCAGAAAATACCTACCCGGCAACAACCCGAAGATCAAGTGCAAGTACCAGAGGAGGAGGAGTTGCCTTTTGTCTCATGCTACTCAACTGGAAATCTTTCCACCACCAAGGGAAGAAAGAAGTCAAATACCTCCAGTCCGGCGCTCTATACCACTGCATCGTGAAGGTGACTACTTGGAGGGCTGACAACGGCACCTGCGAAAGACGTCTTCCAAGGCACCCACTCAAGGAATAAGATTTCATTCCCAGGGGGTAGTTCTTCCTCAGAACCCCTGGGGGTGGCCCAAGCTGGGGGTAGTGTCCCCTTGGATGTACGCAACGACCCGGCGTTCCGAGGAGACAACGATTCCCAAGGAACAGACTCCGAGATCGCGGAGGGTATCTACTCCCACCAAAATGATACAATCTTCTACGCTGGGGGTAGTATCCTCTCAGAATCCAACGAGGACACAATTTCTCCCGCCCTCCTTGAAGACTACTCACTACAAGGGTATGAGACAGGGAGCACGACATCCACTGCCCCGTCTGTTTCTCCCTGTATGAGGACGGTATATATGGCAGGAGACTACCATGAAGGCCCCAGTAATCGATAGTGCCTCGTGGTTCTCGAGGCCATGATGCATACAATAATTGCATCAATGCAAGCTCTGACCCAGACAATGCTAGAAATTAAGGCAAACATGGCCTCCCAGCCAGCAAGGGCCTCTGGGCAATCAAACTTGGACCCCGCGACCAACGGAAATTCAAATACGACCGGTCCACCCACGGATGGTGATCCTCTCCTACTTGGATCGTCGGCACCATTGGTAGGAGATGAATCTAAGGAAGCAAGGAGGGAGGTCCGAGAAATTCGGGCTCGTCTAGATTCCATGAGCAATCGGGACTCACTCTGTGATCTCGGGATACGACAACCATACCCGATAGAATGAAAGGATGTACCGTATCTGCCCAAGTACAAGCCCTTCAACATAAACATGTTTGACTGAAAGTCCTCCCCTTACCGCTTTATGAGCTACTTCGGGATTGCAACGAGACACTTACCCCGCAGCGACGCAATCCTTACCAGGCTCTTCGTCGGGTCATTGGCGGGGGTAGCTTTCGATTGGTTTTGTAGTGTCGAAGATAACTGCATCTCATCATTCGATGACCTCAAGCGTCGGTTCCTTAACACATTCTATGAGGCAGAAAATGATATGGCGATGTCTTCTTCAGATTTGGTATTTCTTGAATTTTTAGAGTTTAATTTTCTTGATAATATATTCCTGTTGTATTTCTCATGTTGGTTCCTGTCTTTTTATTTGTTGTTTTCTTGTTGTTGAGAGAGACTTCCCGAGATCAGTAAAATACCCATTGGCATTTTTATAGACCCAGTTTAGGACTCGCATGTAGAATGGTCACCTGGCTCGGTTCATTTGACTGAACCCATGACTAAACTATTTTTTTCTCTCTCCTTTTAGTATATATATATATATATATATATATATATATATATATATATATATATATATAAGAGCTTTTCTCTCTCTCCTCTCTTTCTTCTTCTTCTTCATTTTCATTTTCTTCTTCCTTGCTCCCTTCTCCTTCACCCTCGTGCACCTTCCCTAGCCAAATCCTAGCACCGGACCAAGCTATGATGGGGTCGTTGGACTCTTAAGCAAGTAAATATTGTTCAATGGTGAAGTCATAAATTTTTAATTTTTTATATATATGTTATTTTAAAAATAAGTTTGATGGAAAATGTTCTTCTTGAGTTGCTGATCATAATTAGTTCTTGGAGTTTTAGATTTTGATGTATAATTTTTTTATATCTGAGTTTTAAGTTTAGAATTTTTATGTGTTGCATGAGTTTTTCTTGGTTTTGATCTATTAAAACTCAGTATTTTCGAAAAATATTTGTTCCTTATGTTAGAGCATTTTATTTTGTGTAATTTATCTTTTGTTTCACTTGATTTGGAGTTAAAATAAAAATTTTATGAAGAAAATAAATTTTCGGTTTTTGGAGCTTTCGACCATAGTTGAACCTGTTGTTGAAGAAGACGAAGTCCTCATGCGGCCAACGACCTATGCGGCAAAGAGTGCTATGCGGCCTGAGAGGGTTATGGGCCTGAACTTCTTGCCGCATACTGACAACATGCGTCCATCTTGTTAGATGCATGACTGTACATTACACAAAGTGTTCTGGAGCTATCATTGAACTGCTTGGGTTTTCACTCGCTGAACGAATAAAAAATTTGCTAAGTCCTAGAGGGGCGGTTATACGGCAAGAAGTTTATGCGGCAGGCATTTCATGAGGCCACGAGCTATTTTTCTTGAACGCATGACTCTAAACTGTTTGGCACATCTTTTTATGATTCTTGTCTTTTCTCTCTGACACACTTTATGTCATGTCACATCCATCACTTGATGTCACTTCACTGACACTTCATTATTGATCCATTGCCACTACCCCATTTTCAGAGCAGGGTATTTTTTTATTTTAATTTAGTTAATTGTGTATTTATCATAAATATTTGTATTAATATTTAATTGTTGGTTGTATTATTTTTTTATTAGTTATTTTAGTATTTTGGCTAGCCTGGACCCATGTCAGACCCTAGTGGACCCTTGTCAGACCTAACCAACACCCTTGTTAGACTTATTTATTGGCTTAGAATAGTTATTTATATTTTAATTAGTTAGTTGGAGTGATTAGGGATTAATTTGAGTGCATTTGGAACCCCAAACCCAAACCCAATTAGGATGACTTGATTTGGAGGGCATTTTAGTCATTTCACTTAACCCTAATCCTAACCCTAACCCTAACCTATTTTCTAGTCTGGCCGAGTATAACCAGCAGCTTCCCCATCCCATTTCATTTTATTTCTTCTTCTTTTTCTCCACTCCTTTCTTCTTCCAAATTTCTCATCCAAGTAAGTTTTCTTCACTTTCTTCTTCTATTTTCTTCCATCAATGCAATCTTAACCCTTTGCTTTCCCCTAATCTAGATGTGTAGAGCTTAGATTTGGTGTTGGATCTTGGGTTGGAAGCTTGGAAGCTTGGTGTGGTGGATTTGGGGCTTTTTGGAGACTTTAGCTTGGGATTCCAACTCCCAAGAGGTAAATCCTAATTTTTCTCCTTGTGATTACTCTAATATAGTGTAATTAGTAGTTTAGAATCTTTCTAGACCTTAGGGCTACCCGTGGGAGGAAGTTGGAGCTTGTTTGGATGTGTTTGGAGACTTTGACATTAGATTTTGTGTTAATTTTGGGTGAAATCCGAGATTGGCCCAATTTTTGGTATTGTCCTAGGTTAGACGGACCTAGGTAGACGTGCTTGGGTGTCTTGAGGGTGAGTATGTGTTCCCGTTCGGACACGTGAGATCGTGTCGCAGAGATTTGAGCGTTTTGGGCGATTTGGGGGTTTTCGTCGTCGTAGGTTCCGCTTGCGTGCACATTTTTGTCACGGACCTAGAATTGGAGAGTTAGTATTTTTTTAGGTTCTAGACATCGATTAGAACTCGTGGATAAATTTTGGGCCAATTTCCATTAGATTTGGTGTGTATTTCACGAGGATTTGCGAACCGCACTCCACGTGTTCGTCGAAATGACCGAATGGCCATTTCGACTTGGTTTCTAGATTTTGAGCTTGTGCGCGGGTTGGTTTAGCCTCGGGGAGTGTGTATTAGTGTTTTCAAGTATATATATATATGTGTGTGGGGGGGGGGGGGGTGAGTGTGGTTGAGTGTGTGTGTTGGTGTTGTGTATGTGTAGGTGTGTGTATGTATATATGTATGAGTGCGTGTGTATATATATATGCTAGTGTGTGTTTATATATATATATATATACATATGTGTGTTTATATAGATATGTGTGTGTGTGTGTACCTATATATATATATGTGTTTGTGTATATATATATATATATATATATATATATATATATATATATATATTATATATATATATATATATATATATATATATATATATATATATATATATATATATATATATATATATATATATGGTAGCGTGTGTATACATATATATGTATTTATATGTATATATATATATGGTTGTGTGTGTGTGTGTATATATGTAAATATGTTTGTGTATCTATTTATCTCTGTGTGTGTGGTGTGTCGAGGTGTGTGTAGAGCTAGAGGTAGAGAGAGTGAGCGAGGTATGTTTGTGTATCTATTTTATAGGTGAACTATCCTTTTTTTTGACAAGATGTAACGGGGCTACCCAAGGCGATGCACTAGGTCTAATGAATCCTTGGCTCTCAACTCCTTAATTATCCGGTACAATATCTCCAACTCAGATGGTGACATCCTATAAAATCTCTCTGATATTGACTCTACTTCCGGGATCAAATCAATGTATAACTCCATATCTCCAACTGGTGGTACTGTCACGCCCCAGTCCCAAAATACCGTGGGACCAGACACGTGGCAATGGCCAGCAGTACGCTCCGATGGACCAACTCAATATAATGGATCCATCAGGGCATACTTAAGCTGTAAAACAAGTCTACGACAATCATGGCACAACTAATCTCACCCACACAAGATATAAAATATGATCCACAGAATAAATAAGGAATGTAAATCATCAGCCAGTCTCACAAAGTACTTCGGGGAACAACCCGATAAATATCTAGTACAATGGTTCAACAAACCAGAAAGTAAATGACTGAAATAAACAATAAAAGCTGAGCATGAACATGGATGCTCAAGAGAAGTCTTCAGCTAAGACCTCGTCCTCGGATGGTGGTACAGCTCCTGGATCAGCTCCTGCTCCGGTCCCGTAAACCTCGGGATAAACCACGTCTGCAAAATCTGGGGACAAAATCCGGATCCAGGTCCTCAGGGGACAGCAAGGTACAAGAAAGCTCATGCCAATAAATAAATAAACAGTGCAGCAAATAAATAACTAAATAAAACAATGGGGTAAATATGTAACCATCTAAGTGAAATGCAAGTGAGAGCAGCACGAATACTCAGGCTGAGACCACTACAAGCTCT
The DNA here is from genome assembly GCA_036927795.1 of Iris macrosiphon. Taxonomy (NCBI): domain Eukaryota; kingdom Viridiplantae; phylum Streptophyta; class Magnoliopsida; order Asparagales; family Iridaceae; genus Iris; species Iris macrosiphon. Next base: position 196,012,185 of record JAYESA010000008.1, on the reverse strand, counting down.
GTGTCTGGGAGCCGGTAGCAGCAATAACTATGTGTTTACTATGTGTTTACTATGTGTTTACTATGTTTTATATATATATATATAATCAGCCTGTAGCCTGTGTATCTCTTCCCACCCAATGTAACCACGCATATCATGTCCATAACGTCTCATGTCCATGTCAAGCGCGATCATAGCTAAATGCAACAAGTCATAATGTATATAGAATATAAAATCTATGTCAAGTCCTGTATCCTATACAGAATCACCACGAATATCTCGGGAAAATCCTGTCTCATGAATAGTGTCAAGTGTCCTGGGTCATATGGTACTTGATAAGACAAGTACGAGAATATAAAGTGTCACGGATGTCCATCTCTAGATGACCGTCACCCAACACTGCGTACAATGTCGGCACCCGACTGATAATCGGACGCTAAGTACATCACACGGTCCTAGGTTGAGCATGCACAGTAATATATATATAACAAGGAAAATAAATAACTAAGCTGCAGAGTTTGGCAAGGTACACTTGCCTGATGTTGGAATATCAACAATAGTCCCTGGATCAGTGGAACCGGTAGCGACTACTCCAAAAGCTGTCATAAACATCACCAATAGTCTCAGAAGATATCAAACAGCTAGAAATGCCTGTCCTTACGTCCAATTTGGACACAGGGGCAAAAAGGTCATTTTCGGATTAAAGCGGGTTACATATGTGGGCCCACTTTGCACCGAAAAGCGTGCCGAGGGTAACAGTCTCTATTTGGGACAAACTATGGGTCAAACAACTCTAAATGTCAATACGATCTCAACGGTATGTCCAAATTTGGATTCCGATGAGCCGAACCTAATTTGGTCCAAAAAGTCAACTGTGGGGCCCGCCAATTGGCGATCTGGTCAACCGTCTCAGAAATGCATAAAAATTGGGTCACAGGACCAGCGTGTTACCACGAGTCCAGTGGCGCAAGTTTCGTCGAAATCTGACAAGCGTGCACAAAATACTCGCGAGTTCCACAAAAGTGGCTACACGGAATGTGTTCGCGGATACGGCCTGATTCCGGCGCGCACACGCGTCCAAATCAGTCCCCACGAATTTTCACGTGTCCGATTATGCTGCGTGCACCATTCGGTACACTTGGCACACGGCGGGGCGGTCCCGTTTGGCGGGGGCGCGCTCCGATCTCCCACTTTTAGAAAACACGAAAAAGTGGGTGCGCGCAGTTTTGTGACGACTACAATTTGGTCCACAGCAACTAATAGCACAAAGTTATAATACAGGAAATAAACTAGGTCATGTAATCTACAGGTATCAAAAAGAATCGTCGAATTCGGATCTCTGTGGTGGGAGATACGAACCCGACAATATGGATGGTCATCGCAAGTTTCTGCGATTGCAGAATTCTGTCTGCTCGCGCTGACTTGGACGCTGTTTCTCACCTAGGGGCACACGTTTTCCGGGGTTGACTATAAAACAGATATTTTAGAGGGTTAAGGGAAGATCATACCTATGAAAACGGATCTGCGTTTGGTCGAGCGAGTCAACGGGAAATGACGCCGGAGCGAAGGTGCCTCGAGTGGGAGACTGCAGTTCGCGATGTCGGCGTCGACGGGATGGTTGGATGGCTTGGGGAGGCTTCTCTGGCTGTGGTGACGGCTCTAGATGGGAAGGGGAAGTCTGGAATTTTAGGTTAGGGTTTTAGAGGAATAAATATATATTTTATATATATATATGAATTGGGAGAGAGAGAGGGTTTCGGTCGCATGCGGCTAAGGAGGTTATGGGTTTAAAAGCTAAAGGGTTTTATTGTTGCTGTGAGCGGCTCACATATGTTGGGCTCATTAGCAAAAAGGGCGTTCACATGCAGCAGGAAGGAAGCGGATGGAATTAGCTAAGGAAGTAATGCTAAGTTGGTTTGGAATGGTTAGGTAATAGTTTATTATTATTAGTATTATTATATTAGTTCTTTTCATTTCTTTTCTTTTTCTTTCTTTAAATAAAATATATATACATATATATTTGTATATATATATATATATATACTCATAAGAAAATTTATAGGATAGGGTATTGCACATCGTTAGGCTAGCAACTGCTCAAGGGGTCTCCTACATGGAATAAATTTCGAAAAATTCCTGATGGTCCCACAAGTCATCTAAGTGCCCGAACACCTAACATAAAAATTATTAAAAATCTATTTCTCCTATTTAGACCTAATTACTACTATTTAATTAATAATTAATAAATAAAAAGTATATACGATTTCTAGGAAGGGGGTTTTACATTCTACCCAACTTATAAAAATTTCGTCCTCGAAATTAAAAATGGGTTAGGGTCTCTCTATCAAATCTCATTTGATTACAGTCAAAAGGGTTCCTCTCAAGTGAACATTGCGGTCTCTACCCCAACTTAGATTTTACCCATCTATCATCTAAGGCTATACATCCAAGAAAGCTATGCCCCAAATTATGTTATTGAATCCTCAAGGTTCTTAACACCAACATATCATCTATGATATGTCCTTAATATGAAAACGGATCTGCGTTTGGTCGAGCGAGTCAACGGGAAATGACGCCGGAGCGAAGGTGCCTCGAGTGGGAGACTGCAGTTCGCGATGTCGGCGTCGACGGGATGGTTGGATGGCTTGTGGAGGCTTCTCTGGCTGTGGTGACGGCTCTAGATGGGAAGGAGAGGTCTGGAGTTTTAGGTTAGGGTTTTGGAGAGCTATTGATATATATATATATGAATTGGGAGAGAGAGAGGGTTTCGGTCGCATGCGGCTAAGGAGGTTATGGGTTTAAAAGCTAAAGGGTTTTATTGTTGCTGTGAGCGGCTCACATATGTTGGGCTCATTAGCAAAAAGGGCGTTCACATGCAGCAGGAAGGAAGCGGATGGAATTAGCTAAGGAAGTAATGCTAAGTTGGTTTGGAATGGTTAGGTAATAGTTTATTATTATTAGTATTATTATATTAGTTCTTTTCATTTCTTTTCTTTTTCTTTCTTTAAATAAAATATATATACATATATATTTGTATATATATATATATATATACTCATAAGAAAATTTATAGGATAGGGTATTGCACATCGTTAGACTAGCAACTGCTCAAGGGGTCTCCTACATGGAATAAATTCCGAAAAATTCCTGATGGTCCCACAAGTCCTCTAAGTGCCCGAACACCTAACATAAAAATTATAAAAAAATCTATTTCTCCTATTTGGACCTAATTACTACAATTTAATTAATATTTAATAAATAAAAAGGTATTTACGATTTTCTAGGAAGGGGGTTTTACATTCTACCCAACTTATAAAAATTTCGTCCTCGAAATTAAATTAGGGTAGGGCTCTCTTTGTCAAGTCTCACTTGATTACAGTCTAAGAATTTCTCTCAAGTGAGCATTGCGGTCTCTACCCAACTTAGATTTTACCCATCTATCATCTAAGGCTATACATCCAAGAAAGCTATGCCCTAAATTATGTTGTTGAATCCTCAAGGTTTTGAACACCAACATATCATCTGTGATATGTCCTCAATCAGCTATAAAGGCAGTCATCTAGTAGTATGATTGGTCTATGGTGTATATCTAGTACTCTCTGCGTGTCAACCCTATTACTAGGCACGAGGTTCGTCTTTCCGAAATAAGGGAAGACAGAGATCATTAATAAAGAGTTCAAAGGAATGGTAACATAAGACAAGTACAAGGTTCAAGGAGATTAAAGAGTTCAAAAATAGGAGAGTTGTCCGGACAGTTTATGGATTGAAATCCTATTGGTAAATTCCTATTCGCATGTTCATATTGGAACGGTTATGTGCCCGATACGATATGCTCTGATATGTCTAGAGGTAGGTATACTAGTCAGCTATATATCTCAATCCACGTTAAGTAATCATGCGAAGAGCGAACCAAGCGCACCAAGGTTAGCTAGACCTTAATACACTGATTCTGAAACATATTAGTGTACATGTCCACTAATACATATGTCATGAACAAGCTCGATAAAGAATGAGCTTGCAAAACTAGGCTATAGAATAGCAGCATAAGTCAAGTACAGCAATTATAAGTACGCTAGATGATGATGAAAGGAGGTACCAATTATTCAAGTTCACAAAACAAAATAAACAAACAACCATAATAATAACAGACTCTACAATCTCTACTGTTATTAATTATAAAGACATTCTAGGTTATAAATTATTAGCAAGTTCAAATTAATTACTAGGTTAAGGCTAGGTCACGAATCAACATGCAAAAACTAAGCAAATCTAAAAGCAGAAAACTATAAAAACTTACGCGCATTAGCTACTCCATTAATCTGCGCGTCCTCCAAAGTTATAGCAAAAGCTTGTCCGCGTCCTTGCGGTGGATTCCTCTGCTGTTGCTGTTGGGCTTGCGGGAAGAGTGCTGCCTGTGGAGCCAAGGGTGGCCTTGGTTGATACCCTCCTGGCGCTGGGAGAGCTTGTCTGTTTAATATTGGTGCTCTCTCTCGATGATGAGGACAATCCTTGGCTAAGTGTTGGTTGGTTCCGCAGATCAAGCATAATCCTAACTTGCGTCTGCAGTCCCTCTCAATATGGCCTACCTTGTGACAGTATTGACATGTGGGTGATATCTGCGGAGAGGCTCTGGGTGGCTGGTGTAGGTGAGGTCTCTTTGCAGCTTCTTCTTGTGGTACTTTGGCTGATGTGGAAGACCGTTTCAGACTGGTCTCTCTCCTGGTGACGCGTTCCATGCGTCGGGCTGCTGTAAGGACGTCTGAGTAGGATGTAGGTGCAACGGATCCAATTAGTTTCTGTAGCTCCAAGTTTAGTCCGTCGAAGAACTTCTCAGCCTTTTCTTCTTCTGTCGGGATCAAGGTTGGGGCGAAGCGACTTAGACGAATGAATTCTGCATTATATTCTTCCACTGTCATGCTGCCCTGGATGAGGCGGTTGAACTTGTCCCTGAGCTCTGACCGTACAACTGCCGGGATGTACATCTCTTGGAAGAGTCTGGAGAACTCTTCCCATGTGACTCTGTCCTGTCCAAGTCTCCTTTCTTCTGCTAACCACCAGTGGTGCGCATTATCAGTTAACTGCATTCTGACTGCAGTCATCCACTTCTCTCTTGGAAGTTCAGCGGCTTCCAGCTGATGCTGAATGTTTGTGAGCCACTCATGAACTTCCGTTGGCCCTTCTTTACCAGAAAATATGCGAGGCTTGAGATGACGGAAGTCGGTGATAGATCCCGTCAATGTTCGCCTCGCTGCTGGATTAGCCTGCTCCAATGCGGATACCAGGCTGGTCCTCAGATACTCGGCCTCCTGCCGATGGGCCTCTTGCTGAATCTGTTGCTGTGCTTGCATCATAGCATACATCATCTGGAACATTTGTTGCCCGTCCATGGCTTGTCCTGGCGGGAATACTGGCATCTGGGGAATGAACTGAGGTGGTGGTGGAATGTCATCTCTCCGGAACCTTGGATTAGGCTGTCCGGTTTGATCACTCTGCGATGCTTGTCCACCATCCCCTGGTGTCACTTCGTCTCCATAAGTAACCACAGCGTCGTGTGGTGTATCCAAAGGGATATCATCTCTGTTCCCGGAATCCATTGCTCTGAAATCAAAGATAAACTATGAGAACGCTCAGAGGAATCAATACAGGATGCAGTTCAAGTAACAAATTTCGAGTTCGATATAGAGTTCAACAAATGGTTAAATGATGGATGAGATCCTATAGTTTATACTATCCTTAGGGCAGGCTGGTCCGGTCCCTAAGTTGAAACCGAACAATTTAGTCGTAGACCTGCATGGGCCACCACAAAAACCATGTCACGCCCCAGTCCCAAAATACCGAGGGACCGGACGCGTGTCAATGGCCAGCAGTACGCACCGATGGACCAACTCAATATAATGGATCCATCAGGGCATACTTAAGCTGTAAAACAAGTCTACGACAATCATGGCACAACTAATCTCATCCACACAAGATATAAAATATGATCCACAGAATAAATAAGGAATGTAAATCATCAGCAAGTCTCACAAAGTACTTCGGGGAACAACCCGATAAAAAATCTAGTACAATGGTTCAACAGACCAGAAAGTAAATGACTGAAATAAATGCTAAAAGCTGAGCATGAACATGGATGCTCAAGAGAAGTCTTCAGCTAAGACCTCGTCCTCAGATGGTGGTACAGCTCCTGGATCAGCTCCTGCTCCGGTCCCGTAAACCTCGGGATAAACCACGTCTGCAAAATCTGGGGACAAAATCCGGATCCAGGTCCTCAGGGGACAGCAAGGTACAAGAAAGCTCATGCCAATAAATAAATAAACAGTGCAGCAAATAAATAACTAAATAAAACAATGGGGTAAATATGTAACCATCTAAGTGAAATGCAAGTGAGAGCAGCACGAATACTCAGGCTGAGACCACTACAAGCTCTGTGTCTGGGAGCCGGTAGCAGCAATAACTATGTGTTTACTATGTGTTTACTATGTGTTTACTATGTTTTATATATATATATATAATCAGCCTGTAGCCTGTGTATCTCTTCCCACCCAATGTAACCACGCATATCATGTCCATAACGTCTCATGTCCATGTCAAGCGCGATCATAGCTAAATGCAACAAGTCATAATGTATATAGAATATAAAATCTATGTCAAGTCCTGTATCCTATACAGAATCACCACGAATATCTCGGGAAAATCCTGTCTCATGAATAGTGTCAAGTGTCCTGGGTCATATGGTACTTGATAAGACAAGTACGAGAATATAAAGTGTCACGGATGTCCATCTCTAGATGACCGTACCCAACACTGCGTACAATGTCGGCACCCGACTGATAATCGGACGCTAAGTACATCACACGGTCCTAGGTTGAGCATGCACAGTAATATATATATAACAAGGAAAATAAATAACTAAGCTGCAGAGTTTGGCAAGGTACACTTGCCTGATGTTGGAATATCAACAATAGTCCCTGGATCAGTGGAACCGGTAGCGACTACTCCAAAAGCTGTCATAAACATCACCAATAGTCTCAGAAGATATCAAACAGCTAGAAATGCCTGTCCTTACGTCCAATTTGGACACAGGGGCAAAAAGGTCATTTTCGGATTAAAGCGGGTTACATATGTGGGCCCACTTTGCACCGAAAAGCGTGCCGAGGGTAACAGTCTCTATTTGGGACAAACTATGGGTCAAACAACTCTAAATGTCAATACGATCTCAACGGTATGTCCAAATTTGGATTCCGATGAGCCGAACCTAATTTGGTCCAAAAAGTCAACTGTGGGGCCCGCCAATTGGCGATCTGGTCAACCGTCTCAGAAATGCATAAAAATTGGGTCACAGGACCAGCGTGTTACCACGAGTCCAGTGGCGCAAGTTTCGTCGAAATCTGACAAGCGTGCACAAAATACTCGCGAGTTCCACAAAAGTGGCTACACGGAATGTGTTCGCGGATACGGCCTGATTCCGGCGCGCACACGCGTCCAAATCAGTCCCCACGAATTTTCACGTGTCCGATTATGCTGCGTGCACCATTCGGTACACTTGGCACACGGCGGGGCGGTCCCGTTTGGCGGGGCGCGCTCCGATCTCCCACTTTTAGAAAACACGAAAAAGTGGGTGCGCGCAGTTTTGTGACGACTACAATTTGGTCCACAGCAACTAATAGCACAAAGTTATAATACAGGAAATAAACTAGGTCATGTAATCTACAGGTATCAAAAAGAATCGTCGAATTCGGATCTCTGTGGTGGGAGATACGAACCCGACAATATGGATGGTCATCGCAAGTTTCTGCGATTGCAGAATTCTGTCTGCTCGCGCTGACTTGGACGCTGTTTCTCACCTAGGGGCACACGTTTTCCGGGGTTGACTATAAAACAGATATTTTAGAGGGTTAAGGGAAGATCATACCTATGAAAACGGATCTGCGTTTGGTCGAGCGAGTCAACGGGAAATGACGCCGGAGCGAAGGTGCCTCGAGTGGGAGACTGCAGTTCGCGATGTCGGCGTCGACGGGATGGTTGGATGGCTTGGGGAGGCTTCTCTGGCTGTGGTGACGGCTCTAGATGGGAAGGGGAAGTCTGGAATTTTAGGTTAGGGTTTTAGAGGAATAAATATATATTTTATATATATATATGAATTGGGAGAGAGAGAGGGTTTCGGTCGCATGCGGCTAAGGAGGTTATGGGTTTAAAAGCTAAAGGGTTTTATTGTTGCTGTGAGCGGCTCACATATGTTGGGCTCATTAGCAAAAAGGGCGTTCACATGCAGCAGGAAGGAAGCGGATGGAATTAGCTAAGGAAGTAATGCTAAGTTGGTTTGGAATGGTTAGGTAATAGTTTATTATTATTAGTATTATTATATTAGTTCTTTTCATTTCTTTTCTTTTTCTTTCTTTAAATAAAATATATATACATATATATTTGTATATATATATATATATATACTCATAAGAAAATTTATAGGATAGGGTATTGCACATCGTTAGGCTAGCAACTGCTCAAGGGGTCTCCTACATGGAATAAATTTCGAAAAATTCCTGATGGTCCCACAAGTCATCTAAGTGCCCGAACACCTAACATAAAAATTATTAAAAATCTATTTCTCCTATTTAGACCTAATTACTACTATTTAATTAATAATTAATAAATAAAAAGTATATACGATTTCTAGGAAGGGGGTTTTACAGGTACACCTGGTAGCTCGTCAGAAAATACGTCAAAAAAATTACAAACTACTCTAGGAAATTGTGCCTCCTCAGTCTCTGTCATCATCAATATAACCTCCGGTGACTCTATTACACCTCTCAAGAATGAGAGCTCCTTCCCACCAGGTACACAAAAGATAACCTTGCCACTATGGTAATCTATCATCGCATGTCTCACAATCAACCAATCTATCCCAAGAACGATATCATAATCGCCCATAGAAACTCTATCAGCCTCGCGAGAAACTCTCTCCTGCACATTATAACTCTACACGAGGGATACACTCTATATACCCCCACGAGATCGATAACAATAATTATATTCAACCTTACAGGTAAGTACTCGGACTCCAATCCAACTCATGTCGCTAAGTGTGTAGATATAAATGAATGTGATGCACCAGAATCAAATAAAGCTAAAGCTGATTGAAAGTGGACGAGAATGGTACCTGCTACCACCTCTTCTGGTGCTAAAGCCTCCTCCATCGATAGCAAGAGGCCTCGACCTTGCTCTCTGGGTTCTGGTCTCCTCTGCTGCCGATCTCTAGGTCTCGCTTGTGCCTGGGCCTGCGCATACTGTTGCGACCTCTGCTGGAATGCCTTAGCCTGTGGAGGCAAAGGCCTTTGAATCTGTTGCTGCACTATTATTGGTACCCTGATATGCGGCGCTGCTAGCCGAACTGCTGACTTGGCCGATGATGATCCAGTCTGGTTCCTCCTAGGAAATGCTCCAACCATGTGGTATGATGCCCCACACACCAAGCACAATCCATGTGTCCTACGGTACTCTGATACTATATGCCCAAATTTTTTGCAATGGAAACAATTACGGAAAGAAGAAGAATATGACTATCTCTGCTGAGGAACGTGTGGGAAGACTGCTGAGATGATGTTGTCTTCCTCGAGGATCCAATCGTCAGGGCTCTAACTGCTGGAGCTGTTGCTGATGAATGGGATGCTGATCCTCCAAACATATTTGGCCTCTTTTGGCTCCCAACTCGATCTGTAATCATTTGCGATGTGTACTCATACCTCATGGCTGCTCGTATCACAGCGTCAAAGGTCTGAAACTCATGCTGCTCCAATGCCAATATAATCTCTAAATGGAGTCCCTGCTGGAACCTCATCGCCCTCTCCAACTCAGTCTCTACCAAACTCTGTCGCGTAACCGTCGACGGTCCTGCTCTCCTGCCATAGGTTGTTAAACCTATGCTGAAGCTCATAACGCGCAACTGCGTCAAATACCTCGCCTGAAACCTCTCAGTAAAAACTTTCTATGGAATCTGTGTTGTGAGAGAAATCTCATGCGCTGCCCATCGTCACTAACCAAGTCCAACAACTGTAGCCTCACTACTGCTACACGCTCTCTAGCTGGAGTCCCTGCTGCCTCTAAGAGGGCCTCAGTGTCCTGCAGCCAAGCATCGGACAAAACCGCATCCTCTGTGCCATAAAAGTACGGAGGACTGAGATGCCTGAAGCTAGTCGCAGAATTATGGATCTGAGAACCACTTTGCTCCATCATTGTTTGGACCGACTGAGTGAGTAAATTACTCTGGTGCTACTGGGTCATCATGAAATCTTGTAAGAATCCATCAGGGCTCGGGCAACACCCTCTGGCAGCTCAGGCTGAACTGGGTGCACAGGTGTTGCCTGCTGGTCCGATAGTGCCGGCCTATCTACCTCAGGATCTACTCTAGACTCTGCCCCTGAATGCGGAGGCCGATCTCCAGGAATATGTTAGGCTCCCGAATGCTGACCCTCCTCGAGCTGTACTCGATCCATCTGGCCGATAGTGACAGGAACAATGCCTTTGAAAGTTTAGGACACAAGAGTCAATCGAAGAATATGATAGATCAACAAATAAGCATGTATCAGATCAAGAATCAGGGATAGAGAAAAATGACTAGGGATCAAGGGAAATATTTTAGGATTGAGACATCTAGCAACAGCAACAACCCCCACATATCTATAAAAACCAGATCAAATCTGCTCATACAGACATAATCCGCTCAGACAGACCTGCATGGACCACCACTAAAACCGTGACACGCCCATGAACCAGATTTCTGGAGAGCAAGGATGACAAGGCAATCTACACACACTTAGAGCACTCCAGTACTCTGCATATACGGTAAAGATGTAAGACATGAGGGGTCACTACTACAAACCATCAGTCAAGCCTAGGTTCAACAAACCTTAGTGTCTCAATTACAAGAATAACTAGAATGATAACAATATGTAAGATCAGCTAAAATATAATAGTAAAGCATCCCAAACTATAATATACAGATGATCATGATGCTAGTAAATACAGAATGAATAAACTAGTCAGAATCTGAGTCATACATGATCAACCCTAGGATATGTCAATCGCTAATGCCCGTAGGCTAACTTATCAAACCAAAACACGAGCTAAACACGTGCTTGGTGGCTAAATGCCCATAAAATAGAAATTACATCAGAGTGGGAAAGTAAGAAAACCCCACTCAAGCGGTCTGGTGCTCCTGGTGGCTACCATCCTCAGGAAAGTATGGAAGATCCTCTGGTGCTGCTACTGGGTCTGGCCATGCAAAACCAGTCGGGTCAGACCCCCAAATAACAAGTATCACAAAGGAAACCAATCTAGGAACTTAAACCAACAACACAAGAAATACAAATACTGAAGGTAAAGACTGAATGTAAATGATCTCAGAATAATAATAAAAATACTGTAAACATGCAATGAGATATATCCTGAACTGATAATCAATAGGGTAACAAGTGCAAAAAAAAAGTGTGATCATGTCAAGCTTAGATTGTCCATCATCCATAAATTATGACAAATTATATAAGTACGGCTTGATACTTAACTAACTAGGGTTATCAGAATCCTAATTACTAACAATTATAATGCAATGCGATGCTAGAGTTCCTTCTGATTGCATACCCCTGCAGTCCGTCCGGAATATCCATACGCATAAACCAGTACCGGATACTCCTCAAGATGCTCTATAATATAAGCCACTAGATACTCCTCAAGATAACTGTATGAATAACCGGGACTGCATACAATCTAAAAAAATTCCTAGCCATGTACTAAGTGAATCTCTAGTTATAAATCCCTAGCAGTTTCTTGTATGAATTTGGGTGTGGCATTCCGCAAAATCCATCCTAGACATGATGCAACAAAAGAAGTTCTAATAAAAATATAAACCAGTTTAATATATATTGCACAACCAAACTCATGTAAGTCACGACAACAATCAAGCCACGTGTCACCAAGTGAAGCCATGTAAAGCCAAAGCCATGTCAATCCAGGTGAAGCCAGGTAAAGCCATATGAAACCAGGTAAAGCCATGTACAACCATGTGAAGCCATATCCAACTAGATAAAACCAAGTAAAACCAAGTCAAGTCATGTCCGATGAAGCCATTTAAAGTCATACCAAGTCAAGTCCAGTCAATCATGTCATCACGTGTAGCCGGGCAAAGTCGGGTAAAATCGAGTAAAGCCAAGTCAAGTCAAATCAAGTCAAGTCAAGTCTAGTCATCTGAAGCCATGTAAGTTCATTTCCAAAATTAGGTCAAGTCATCGCTTGTCCAAGAAAAAGCCAAAAGTTTCAACATAAAATTACGAAAACCAAGAGTTCCTAAAGAAAGAGCACGATCGGAGTACCGTCGGTACAGTCCAGTACACCGTCGGTACACTGGTCCAGTACACCGTCGGTACACTGGTCCAGAGATAGAAAAAACACAGCAAGTTCTGGATTCCAATAAATTAGCATACCGTCGGTATACTGAAGTATATTGTCGGTATGTCGTTCCAAGTAGGCAAAAAGTTACTGGAAAATAAAGTTCCACAAATCGGTATACCATCGGCACAGCCCAGTACACCGACGGTATGTCGGCTAAGAAAAATATCTAACAACGACGAACACCGTCGGTATGCCTATAGAGTTCACAGAAAAATATCTAAAAATTAAGTCGGTCAAAATTGGTTTTCCGTTGGTATACTGTAGTATACCGTCGGTATGGCGGTTTTCAAGAATAAACTTGGTTAAATCAAGTCTGATTTACGGGACCCAAATCAATTCCCAAAAATTAGTCTCATATCACAATATGGACTAAATCTAACGGTCACAACTCCGGTACCGTTTCCGTTACCGAGTTATCAAAAAGGACGGAACGAGATTCTACCAAAAATCAAAATGAGATAGTCACTAGGCGAGAAATCAGTATATGAACAATGATAGTAAAGTAATTCTAAGCTAAAAAGCAATAACCAAAGCTCCAGAAAAGTAAAATAACAGAAAGTAAAAGAAATTCACTAAATCGGTAAGGTGTACTTGCCTAACGCGAGCTCCCAACCTAAACCTTCTAGTCCACCACCACGAAGGGGTTCAGAAACCACAATCCATGTCTCAAGACCACGCTTTCAAGCTTGAGAGAGAAATAAAGAAGCGAGGAGAGAGAAAGAGAAATAAATAAATAAATAAAATATCTCGAGTACTATTTATAGAGAAATATCTCAAAAATATCTCGAAAGTGAAACAAATATCTGTCAGAAAGTATACCGTCGGTATACTATAGTATACTGTCGGTATACCGGTCAGGTAGTAAATTTTTAATTTTAAGAATTTCTGAGCTTCCTCGAGATCCAACAAAATGCAATAACTAGAACAAAAATAAATATCCGCATAAAATACGAATACTGTGAGACGAGTCTCACAGAAGTAGAGAGCGAAAGGTCCACAGGAGGATATGTCTTCTCAAAGGGTGGAGCTGCTATATCTCATTCCTCAAGGGAATCTGAGTTCTATGCACTGGCGGCTGCAGCGGATGAAGCAGAGTGGCTTCGGGAGCTCATATATGATCTTCCAGTGGTTGGTGCGCATATTCGGCGGTACCGATTAACTGCGACAACCAGGCGAATGCAGCAGTGGCATCAATTTTTTCTCTTCAATGGTTAGAAGAGATCTATGCGGCTAAGGCATATGGTGTTGTATGAGCGCATCAAGGATGGCGTTATGGTAGCAGTTAATGTTCGGAGCTAGGTAATTCAAGCAGATCCGTTCAAGACACTATATAAGTGCATCAAAGATAGCAGTATTACAGTAGTTGATGATCGGAGTCAGGAGGGTCTGGATGATCCATTCATATAAGACCTCAAGCGCCAGCTGATCATAAGAACTATAAAGGAGCGTAGTACTCCATGTTATAGTGGCGACACCATATAAGGTATCTTGACAGGATAAAGCCTCGGCTTCAAGCCATGTCATAACGGCGTAAAACAGCATACAGTCAATGACACAGCATACATGGGCTTGGAGGACTTTTAATATTCTTTCTTTGTAATTCTACCATAAAGTTTTATGTTATTAGTTCAAAGAGAAATATACTAGGCATCTAGCTTTTGGTTCAAAGAAGGATCATTGACTGGAAGAATATCAGGAATAGTGGGTAGTCTTTTGAGACATTAAGGGATTACGGACCCAGAACCACTGTTGTCTACTATCTGTTCTTTGAGTAGAACACGATCCTGTGGGAGGATAGCTTAGACGCCTTAATAAGTTCTAGGATATTTGGAATATCCGGCATGCTTTACAGGAAGCATGATAGCATAACACTACAAAGGAGCAGAGAACTTCATGCTACAGTGGGTGATACCACCATGAGGTTCCTCGATAGGGTAATGCTTCGGCTTCGCGAGCTATGTCACAGTGGCGTAGCACCGTATATAGGCATGTGGTCTAATACTTTAAAATAAAGAGTGGTAGGCAGCACTACAAAGAGGCCGGTGTCCTATTGTTACAGTGGTGTGACACCACCAAGAGGTACCTAAGGCATCGGCTATGCGAACCATGTCACAGTGGCGTAATACCGCAAGGAAGCACAAGGCTTCATGCTGGGTAGTTTGGCACTACAAAGAGGTTGGGACCTCACGCTACAGTGGATGACGCCACAATGATGTGGGACCTCTGCTTTGGGCCATGTCATAGCGGAGTAGCACCACAAGCAAGCGCAAGACTTCATTCCAATGACTCTTTAAAAGAACTCACCTAGAGTGTATAGAAAGATATATAGGCCGCCTCTTGAGGGTAAACTTGTAGATGCCCAAGATACATATACCGAAACCAGGCATGCACAGGGCCTTTAATGTGCAATCGAAAGCACAACTGATGTCATTGTGTGAGTGGAAAGAATTGTAGCTATGGTGCAGAATTCATGGCTTAGTCCATTCTTGTATCATACTATTATTTGACCCATGCGGGAAGATTCAAGTCAAAGCGACATCTATCCTAATGCATGATGGACAGTCACTGCGGGGAACGCTCAACCCATATATTGAGATATGTGGGGGATTATTGGTATTTTTGCCTTTGGACTAGAAAAGATAGTCCCACATTGGCTATACCACCAAGTGGTTATCTCAATATAATACTTTGTATGGGTTGAGGTGTGAACATGGGGTGTAGTGGGGCACATGGGTGCCATGTGGGGGTATTTTATTAGGAGAAAAAATGATTAACTCCTCAATTAAAGATTTTAAGATTTTTGTCATGCTCTTGGATATTATCCCATAAGAGCTAAGCCAAAAAGGGGCTTATCGACTCGGACTCGGACTCAGACTTGGGCTCAAGGGCGCAAAGTGACGATTTGTTGGCGCACTTTACACTTAGCACGTCAGCATTGTCGCAAGGCGCTTGTGCGCTTTTGTTGCACTCGTGAGCTCGTTTAATGCCGAGTTTTATGCTCGGGTTGCATGCGCGTGTTGCATGGGCGTGTTGCATGAGCGAGCGTTGAGCGGGTGTTGAGCGGGTGTTGAACGGGCGCTGAGCGGGTTATGCATTGGGCTGCGATTGTGGTATATCAATTCTATATATTGGCTTTTTAGTCCCACATCGAAAAAAGGAGGATGGGCTTCTATCCTTCCTTATATAAAGAGCCATCTAGCCTCTTTTTGAGATACACCAAAAAATTAAGAAAGATGAGTCCAAAGGAGTCCGTTCAAGTCACACAAAGAAGTGACTATGAGTGTTTCAGAAGTTTTCTTGTGAACTTACTGGCTCCTGGGAGCAGATCGTCGATAGAAGACGAATCTTGCTTTGAGCAACGGTGGTCTTCACCGCCCCAACAAGAATATTTTTTTATTCTATCTTCATCTCTTTTCTTCTAGTTGTAAATGTTCTATCCCAATTGCAACTGCATTTAAAAGGAATAACGTATTTTTGGTTCTTTAGCTCAGTAATCTAGAATGAGTTGTAATCAGCTACTATATTGTATTTTTATATAGTTTTTCGTTGGATCGAGATATAACAGTGAGAAAATATTTGTGTGAACTCCTGATCTCGACTTCAACTTCTTGTTCTACTATCTTTGATTAAGCATCGGGATTAACAAAAAGTCCCTGGCTCAAGGAAGCAAGAAAATTACACACACTATGCTTTATATTTTATCTTCAAAATAATAGTGGTTAGTGTAATGGCATTTACATAAAGTATAAAACATTTGTAATATATATATATATATATATATATATATATATATATATATATATATATATATATATATATATATATATATATATATATATATTTATTTATTTATTTATTTGAACTAAGAACCTCTTATGTGCAAGTCTAATATAATAACCACTTCACTACAATTTCTTTGTGATAAAAAGGGCCCATGGTAAATACTAGTTCTATTTTCGGTAAAAAAAATATTTCTATATTTAAACAAAAAAACATTTGGGCCCTCCTGACCTATGGAGTCCTGGGCGGTCGTCCTGCATATATATATATATATATATATATATATATATATATATATATATATATATAAACTAACTATATGTTACTATCTAAATATATATCAAAAGTTCTACAAACATATCTATCACAAATTTTATTTAAAATATTTTTAAATTATATTTAAAATATTTAAAAAAATCTCTAATTTTTTTATACTATTAAATTGTTTTCTCTTTGGTATGTGCATTCGCACGTGAACATGACTAGCATATTATAAATAGCCTTGAAAATGGCTTAAAATAAGTGGTCTTATTTATATTCTCACGTAATGAATATATTTTAGAACTTGTTCATGTTTAGGTAGTTAGAAAGACTTTACATTTTTCTTCTTAATTACCTTAGGAGATAACATATATGATAGTTAAATTTTTATTTTATTTTTTATATTAATAATTTAGGATAAAAGTACGACTTAAACGGTTCATTTTTGAATCATTTTTAAATCGTATTATAATAGTAGTGATATCTATAAAAAAAAAATCTAATTAAAATATGTTCAACATTTAAATTATATTAAAACCACATATATCCAAAGTTTAAAACACACATGTACATATATTCAGGCCTAAACACTAAACTGATATAAAATTCAGAATCTAAACTCTAATCAGTCCATTCTATATTTACAGTATTGGTATTTGAGCCTGATTAATTTACTATATAATCTTTTATGGCTTGTAAAAAAAAAATAGTTGTAATGATTACTGAAGAACCATAGGCTGATTCATGAGCTCAAGTCTTTGGGCTTGCAAGTTGGACTTGGGTACTTGGGACCCAAATATTATTACTTTCTCATTCAAAGCGTCTTTGTTAATGTTTTTTTTTTTTTTACTTTTCGGCATAACGCACGGGATCCGACGTAACATTTCAAAATTTTGTGCACACTGTATTGCATGTCTGTGGACTCATTGCCTCTCAACTCCCACCATTTATAAATAGAAAGAATAATACGCCCCCGTGGCTCGATCCACTGACCTTCTGCCACCCAACCGGGATCTTATACCTCTCATCGGTAACCACAAGAGTCACTCGAGTTCGGTGCGTCATTGTTAATGTTAACACCAACCGTCTCCATCATTTGCATATAGGCAGGCTATCAGTCAGGGGTGGATCTACATGAAGACAAGTGGGAACAGTTGACCCTACTAAAATTTTGCTTCCGAGTTAAATTTTTTTGCTCTTTTTAATTTTTTTTTCATCAATTTTATATTTTGTCCCTCCAAAATTTGTAATTACTAATTTATACATACATATTTACATCAAATTTTACTTTTTAGTTCATAATTTTAAATCTAAGTCTCTAAACATCTAACTTTATCTTGGGAATAATTTTTAATGTAGTGAAATTTTTTTTTTTAATTCCAATGTAGTATATTTTATTTAACACAATTTTAAACTTTTTTTATATTTGAGATTGACCCCACTCTACTGAATTTCTGCGTCTGTCACTGCTATCAGTGTTGACCAACAAAATCATTTGAGTCGAAACGATCGAACAGCAGCCGTCGGCTTCTCGTTAGAATCGACGAGTCCTATTGGTGCACGCCATCATTTTCTCGAAGACAATTATTAGTAATTTAGTTGGCGCATTATGGTGGTTCGTATCATGGTCGTTAATACTGATCATGTTTAAGTTGTGTCATCGCCCACGGTTCCAAAAACTGGAAAAAAAAATACTGAACTCAGCTGATTCTTGTGGTCAGCGAGATGAGGTATTACCTTCCTGGTTTGACGGACGGTCTCGCAATCAAACAACGGAAAGATGTGAATGTGCGTGTGAAATTGGTGGTAATGGATCCAAATGACATGCAACGCATCGTGTACAAAGTCTCATGCGTATCGCCAGACATCGCAAAAAGAAGAAGTGAATTTCTATTTTTAAGATTTAGACTTCCTATATTTTAGAAACTGAAGTAGTCGAGTCCCTTAGAATACAAAAAATATATATTATTTTATTAGTATAGTGGTTAAATATCGAACTTAACTTGCTCTTGTGGTTAGTGAGAAGAGATATAACTTCTCTGGTTGGACGGATGTCTCGGAATTAAACCGTAAGGGAGGTGTGGGGACAGTGGACCCAAATGACATATAACGCAGCGTGCGTAATGTCCCGTACGTATCGTCGGACATCTAAAAAAAATAAAGTAAAGTGATTAAATACAAAAAAAAATATATATATTTGTATTAGATCCTTAAAATGTTAGAAACGGTCCGGGTACGTATGTAACTTTCAGATGTGCTAGTTGTTTCTGTGGATGCTTGGGATTTTTTGTGAGAGTGGTAACTTACAAAACTTGCTTATTTACTTAACAATTTATCACAGAGCTCTCCATTATGATTAGCTTAGCTTGAATTGTTAAATCTTAAGAACCCTAACTCTTATTGTAGGATATGATTGATGGATATCCGCATGGAGAAATGTGTGAGCTAAACGTATTGATTCATGGAGATTATCAACACACGAGCATACAGTTCCAACTAGAAAGGTTCAGTCGCATTAATGAGAATTAATCAAATAAGGAGGAGCTACACAACAAAAAAGAGAGTATGAGAGCATATACCTATAGTATCAATGATTTATTATGAGTTAATAATAGCTAAATATATTCATTATGAATTAATAATATCTAAAGTTTATTTTGCCGACAAATAGGTCAAAGGGAGGAGTGGCTCGCCAGAAACAACTCCCAATAATCGCAAATTAATTAAGTTCCTCAAGTGCATACAAACAAGGAAAGTTAGAACTGATGTTTCCTATCGGTACGATTATTCTTGATCATTGTTTTCTGAATTGATGAGTAAAACAAGTCCTCAAATCATTAAACATCACAATGATTAGTTGTTAAAATATGCACAATTAGTACAAGCCTTATAATTGTAATAAAAAGAATCTATATTACTATATAATAAAAAAAATTAAACGTGAGAATTTTTTTTATTATAAAATTACTGTTATTTATGATTACTAATTAAAATTGTTCATTAAATATAACATGAATAGTTAGATAATTACGTATAGAAAAAAATTATAAGAAAAATATTGTTTGTTCTTTTCAAGTAGTAGCAATCTAAAATACTTTGTTCTTTTCAATTAGTAAAAAAAAAAAATTAATAAGATAAAATATATACAACATACATACATATATACTAGTATTATTTAAAGTTAATTAAGAGTGGTGACATAACATAAAGTCACAACTATGGTGCGTATAATAACAACACTGTGAAATACAAAGTAATAATAGTCATGCATGCATGGTCCTAATAAGAGCTTGATTATTTCATGTTACATCCTACCAAACTATTCCTAGCACTCGATAAAATAAGTACCGTTGCAACTTTCAACCGATTGGACGTTGAATTAGGAGTGGAAGCATATGCTGTTGATGGGAGGGAGAGGGATTGGAAAGACTTTCAGCGTACGTAGAGAAAAAGTCTTAGCAGAGAGTTCGACATTGTTCGTGCACTCGACGTATAAGTGTCAATTCCAGTATATTAACCTGATACCGACATGCTGCCAATCTTCATCAATTTCATGCACTCGAAGACTTCGCATTATTGGCCGATATATTAATATTTTTTTTTTCTGGAATAACTAATTGACCATTAATTAATTAGGAGCAGATCGATAGTGACATAGGCAGATGGAGGCATTACTAGAGACTAGAGTGCTCCGTTTGTTCTCCTGTTGCTTTCCGTAGATATTCTAGCTAGCGGCTGGACGGAGATACTTTGTGTGAGTGAGTGAGAGGGACGACTCCATTGTTTTGATGTACTACACTGGCGACAGTTAATAATACTTTTTTTTTGGAAAAGAAAATAAACTTCAATTAAGAAACTGAGGAGAACCAAGTTCATTTACAAGATAATGACTGATATCGTCGGTCATCAATTGTTGGATACACGAAGGAGTATCATAAGAAAACGAGAAAGCCTCAAATTCAAAGTTTCTCTGGCTAAGGTGTGGGCTACCATATTAGAGCTTCTTTCGGTAAAAGTAATAGAATCTGATCCGATATCTTAAGCCCAGGGGACTTAAGAACCAAAGTTGGCGTATCAAGTCACAATGCAGGAAGAGATGGTTCATGTCCACCTTATCGACAAGACAGAATGGGCAAGATGGATATATAGACGGTACCCTTCTATTGATAGCAGCCCGTAGTGGTAGAGCTTCCACCATCAACCGCCAAACAAAATGTTGTACTCTGTGGGAGATGTTCCTGCACTTCCATAATTCCCTCCAAATGTTAGTAGATTCATGTGAGGATGAAAAGAATGCACCTTGGCGTCTTATTGATTCATACAACAATTTTGCTGTGAAGGCGCCATTCTTGGTACATCTCCAAATAAGGCAGTTGGGTCCATCCCCAAAACTCATATCAATCCTTTGGATTGTTGCTGCTTCCAATGGTGAGAATAAGTTGTTGACGAGAGCAGAATTCCATCTCTATGGCCTTGGTAATATCAGATCCCTCACCAGCCGTGGGCATGATGCACTACTAAAATAAGCGGAATTAGCGACGTCAACGAAAAACGTCGCTAATATAATATAAATTAGCGACTCCATGTAAAAACGTTGCTAGACGTCGCTAATTGGCGATATTTAGCGACGTTTAGCGACTTTTATTCAGTTTTTAAAATATTAGTCCAATAAGTTCAATTAAGGTCGCTAAACGTCGCTAATATTTTTATTTAGCGACGTATATCTTTTAGACATTTAGCGACGTCATTAGCGACATTAAAGACGTCGCTAACTTAGCGACGTCATTATTGGCGTCGCTAAAATGTCGCTAAATTTGTTTCATTTACGGCCGATTTCTCCTATTTTCTTCGATCTTTCCCTCTCCCTCTCCCAAATTTGAAACCCCTCTCCCTCCGGCTCCTCCTTCCTCCGGCTCCCTTCCTCCCTCCGGCAACCCCCCTCCGGCCGCCTCCTCCCCCTCCGGCTCCCCTTCTCCCTCTAGCGTCCCCTCCTCCCTCCCGGCGACCCCCCTCCGGCCGCGTCCTCCGCCGTCAGCTCCTCCTTCCTCCGACTCCCCTACTCCCTCCGGCGTCCTTCCTCCGGCTCCCCTCCTCGGTGAGCTCTTCTCTCTGTCTCCTTTCTCTGTCTCTATCTTTCTCTCTAACACGACACGACTCAACACAACACAACATGATACGACACGATACGACATGACACACACTAACCCTAACTCGAACACACATATACACACACACACACGCGCGGACACACACTAACCCTAACCCTAACCCTGCTTGCTGTGCATTGCTGCTGCAGTTGCTCTTCTTGCTGCTGCAGTTGCTCCCCTTGCTGCTGCTGTGCATCCCCTTGTTGTTGCTGCTCTTCACTGCAGTGCACAAGAGTGCACTACGACTCCCTCTTGGCTTGCACAACACTCCCACATCTCACACTCAAATCCTGGACTGCCCAACACTCCAACACTGTAGTGCACAACCTGTGTATACTATGCACTTATACATGGGAAAGATATCATAGGTGATGTAGGAAAACTAGGGTTTGGTGCAGTGACATTTGGATTGAGCACGAGTTGCTTGAAATCCTGGAGTTGTTCTCTGGTTATGAGAAAATTGGTAATATGTTGTAGTTTGGCAAGGGTTTTAATAAAAAAAAATTGTTGTACTGGGGTTGTTTGATTTGTTTGAGGAATGGATTGAGCTACTCCAGTAGGGATCATACCAAATTATGGTTGATTTGGTGCCATTCCAGCTGAATTTATATCAAATTATGGTATATTTGGTATGTTTAGAGGGGATTGAGGTGTTGCCATGGATGGAGCATATGGTGGAAACTCAAACCCTCTTCTTGACATAGCCAATTCCTCTAACAACCAATCAAATTTTTATGGTTCAAGTGATGAATTGTACCTTCCAACGCAAGTATCCTCCCATTTGCATCAGGTAGGTATTGATTCTTTGGAGAGATCCAGCTCTGGAGCCATGGCTGCTCGAGTCGTGCTCTCTACTAGCTTCAAGAGCATGATCCAAAGGCTCTGATACCAATTGATACCAAATTGATGGATCCTCTTCCCATTTCGTCAGGAATTGGAGGAGAACAATCACACTTAGCCAAGAAAACTAAATAAATTGTAAAGAAATAAAGAACTAAATTAGGAAAGAACTAAGATTTTTATTTAAACCATATGTACACACACACACACACACACACACACACACACACACACACACACACACACACACATAGGGCGCATTGTGTATCAAGTTAAAGCAGTTCTTACCTTCCTCCAGAGAATTACACTGTATATAATGATTTATAGGATATATACTGTCATTTTTGCATAAGTATCTAGAAATGGATATGAATTACTATCTGCGTCATCGTTCGTGGATGTACAACAGTCATCCTGATGACATGTGCGGTGTGCGGGATGAATTCATTGAGGTTGTACAACAGTTCCTGCAGTTCGCCAAGGCGTTCCCTCAGTACATGGACGGTACCAAAATTAAGTGTCCGTGTGTGAGATGTCACAACTTGAAATATCATCCAGAAGTGGAAGTCACATATCATTTGTACTCGAAGGGCTTCATGCCGAATTACTATCAGTGGACCACGCACGGAGAACTTGTGTCTCTAAAATCGGAGTCGGAACCTTATGTGGAGACGTATATGGATGCCCACGACCACGCTGCTTACGACGACGGGTGGGTGAACATAGTTTTTGATGCGGCGGGACCTAGTTTTAATCCGGACAATTATGATACAGCTGAGGAGGCACCGAATGCCGATGTTAAAAGTTTATGGAGTTGCTGGAGATTGCAAGGACTCCACTATATCCTGGTTGTGAGGATCATTCACCATTGGAGGTGGTTACATTATTATTGAGCATCAAGTCTGATTTTAACATGTCGCAAGAATGCTATAATCAACTGATCAATTTGATTATAGAGATCTTGCCCGAGGGTGCAAAGTTGCCTAAAGTCTTTTATCGATCTAAGAGGATGGTGAGATCGCTCTGGATGGGATACGAAAAAATTGATGCATGTCGCAACGGGTGCATGTTGTACTACAAAGACGACAAGGATGAAGATGCGTGCAGATTCTGTGGTGCTGATCACTACAAGGCCACTGGTAGAGGATAGTATGTCGGTGCAAGAAAGCCTACCGATTCGATGCACTACTTGCCTTTGACGTCGCGGTTGCAGTGGTTGTTTATGGTTAAGGAGACTATAAAAAATATGAGTTGGCACAAGCGGAAACAGATCGAAGGAGTATTGGATCATCCATCCGATGAGACATATGGAAACACTTTGATTGAGAGTATCCAGATTTTGCTTCGGATCCGCGTAATATCATATTGGGGCTCTCCTTTGATGGTTTTACCCCATTCGGACTTTCGGGCTTCCAGTATTCATGTTAGCCTGTGATCATCACTCCGTACAATCTACAGCCTTGGATGTGCATGAAGACTCCGTATATGTTCCTAACCGTTATTATTCCGGGTCTGAACAATCTGAAGACGAACATCAATGTGTATTTACAACCTTTGATAAATGAGTTGAATCAGCTGTGGAAAGTAGGTGCCAACACGTACGATATTTCTAGAAAGCAGAATTTTCAGATGAGGGCATCACTTATATGGACCATCAACGACTTTTCGGCCTATGAAATGTTATCAGGATGGAGCACCCATGGTCGTCTCTCATGTTCATATTGCATGGACAGTACTAAGGCTTTTCGTTTGAAACACGGAGGCAAACCGTGCTTCTTCGATTGTCATCGACAATTTCTGCCAAAGATCATCCGTACCGGAGGAACAGGAATACTTTTTGTGCGGGCGTTATGGAGAAGGCCAATCCACCGCCAAGGTGGCCCGGATACACGATATGGAAAGAGGTAAATGATTTACCAAATGTTATCGAAGAGCCTGCTAAGGGGTACAAGTGTGACGGATTTGGTCGCACCCATAACTGGGCGAAGAGGAGTATATTCTAGGATCTGCCATATTGGAGCACCAATCTGATCAGACATAACCTTGATGTCATGTATATCAAGAAGAATATGTTTGATAATATAATTAATACTGTAATGGAGGTAAAGGGGAAGACGAAAGATAATCCGAAGGCCAGGTTGGACTTAGAAGAAATATGTAGACGTCCTGCATTATATTTGATAGAGGAGAGGAATGGAAAGTTAAAGCAACCAAATTTAGTTTTCTCACTGGAGAAAGAGGATAAAGGGAGACTTTGTAGGTGGATTCAGGGTCTAAAGTTTTCAGACGGGTACGTATCGAACTTGAGAAGATGCGTCGACCTCAAAGAGAACAAACTGGCGGGTATGAAGAGCCACGATTGTCACGTATTCATGGAGAGGTTAATTCCGATTGTATTTCTGGAATTCTTACCGCAGGTCATTTGGGATCCATTGACAGAGCTCAGCATATTCTTCAGAGATCTTTTGTAAACCCCCTCGACCAGATTTCAGTAATTTAGGATTATTTGCAATATTTTAATTTATTTTGCTTACATATCATATTTTCTTGTGTACCTGTCCATCACCGAATTATTTGGAGCTTTACCTTGACTGTTATCCCCGAACGAAGTTCACCTACCTCTCATAGACATGCTAGTCTATTTTTCTGCACTTTGTGCAACTCCCAGATACTCCGTTTTGTGCCTCGTTTTAGACGCACAAATATCGTTACCAACGTACGTATTTAAATACCCAGATCTGTGCCCACCTTTGTACCAATAGAGATTTGAGGCCCAACATGCACATGTTTTGCCCAAACAAAAATACGTTAATTTTTTACACTGAGTATACTAAATTTAGTATATTGACACCGTGCTAAAATTATGGCCCTACCTGCCGTTAAATAATTAGAGAACGTCGTGCGCAGTATTTATTAATTATTTAATACGATGGCCGTATCACCCAAGAAAACCAGGCCCAGTCCCTGCCCAGACTCACCCCCACCCCCCCTCAGGACCCTCACACAGCTTTTTCCTTCAATTATGTGAATTTTAGTATTTTTAGGAATCGGGTGTTTTTCCCAGACAATTTCGTAAATTGCGTAAATTCCCAAAATAGGACCTTTACGCAATTTATGAAATTACAGGGACTTTTCTGCAAAATTTCGTGTGAGGTGTCAGTCTCCTATTGGCCTGTGAACCTGCACCGTCCATTAGGAGGCGGGACCCACCCGAAAATATCCCGAAAATATCTTTAGATATTTTACTTAAAATATCTATTTAATTTTCTATAAAAGAAAAATAAAATAAAAAATAAAAACCCAAACCCAAACCCGATCCCCCCCCCCTCAGCCGCCGGCTACCCCTCCCCCCCCGCCGGAGTAGCTCCCCCCCCAGGCGAGCCTCGCCCCCCCCCCCCCCCCGCGGCGAGCCTTCCCCCGCCACTTCCCGATCTCCTCCTCCTCCTCTTCTCCTTCCCCGACTTCCTCTTCCCCTCTTCTCCTTCCCCATCGCCGGAGCCACTCGCCATCACCACCATCGACCTCCTCCCTGAGCCCGCCTCGCCGGCCTCGACTTCCTCCTCCCCCTCCCCAGCCCGCTCGTCTTCCGCCTGACTCGGCCGAGCAGCCTCGCTGCTCTCGGCTGAGCCGAGCTCATCTCCTTCCCCAAGTTCACCTTCTTCTCCCCAAGCCAACCTCGCCGGAGTCCAGTCTCGCCGAAGACTCCTCGACCAGGGACCCCGACGCCGCCCTCCGCCACCCGACCCCGCCTCCACCCCCCCCCCCAGCAGCCACCCCGAGCCCCATCTCCGCTCGTCTCAGCCGTGCTCCAACCCAGCTCCTCCGTCGACGAGCCGACGACCCCGGAGACCTAGCTGCAGTGGCTCCAGACCACCCCGCGACGACCCCGACTGGAGCAGTACCGGACACAGCACAGTACCGGACACAACAGAGCCTGGACACAGCCCGGACACAGCCGGACACTGTGTCGTGTCATGTCAAGACGACCCGGATACAGAAAAATTCATTCTGCGGAGCCCTGTTCAGGTAACCCGTTCTATCTCCTCGTAGTTTCGTTTTTAATTCCGTCAGTTGTGACACGTAGGTTATGTAACCCTCTAGATGTCCGTGCAACCCGCTCGGTGCATCGCGTCCTGTGGCGATCGCGATACGCGATCCAAAAACAGGAAAAACAACACCCGTTTCACCCAAAACTGAGTATGCCCCGCCAAACGGGATGACTTGGTCGTACGCGATCTTCACCAAAACGTGCGCGCCATTGATACGGACGTGCGAGATTTCGCAGAAGTTGATTTGGATGTGCGTGCACACCGGAATCAACGCGTATCCGCCGACAACGTCCACTATCCGCCTGTTCTGGAATACGCTGTAAATTTTGTGTACACACGTCGGATCGAAACGAAACTTATGCCATCGGACTCATAGCAATACGCTGGTCCTGTGATCCAAGTTTGGTTCAATTCTGAGAACGTTGACAAAATCCCGTATCGTGGGCCCCACCGGCTCCACTTGACGGGCGATTTTGTGATCGGCACCTCAGAATTCAGTTCTGGACATTCCGTTGGATTCGTATCGACGTTCTGGACTTGTTGACACTAAGTTTGGCGAATTTGGAGACCTTTGACCCTGACACATTTTTCGGTGCAAAGTGGCCCATATGTGGATCCCGCTTTGACCGAAAACTGTCATTTTTGCCCCTGTGTCCAAATTGGACTTAAGGATAGGCGTTTCTAGCTATTTGATATTTTCTGAGACTGTTAGTGATATTTATTTCAGCGTTCGGAGACATTTATTCTGAGGCCATAGTTTCTGACTTTTGGCATTTGACATCTGGACGTTATAATTGTAGCTCTCTTGCCAGGCAAGTATACCTTGCCTTGTTGTACTGTTTAAATTCAGTTATTGTTAGTTACATATTTATTTATTTTAATAAAATATAAATTTTTGCGTCCGAGAAAACTCGGGTGCTGTCAACGAAGGCGTTGACGTTAGGACTTGTGTCTGACCTAGTGTCTAGTAGACCCACCTAAAAGTTGTGAAGTTATTGATATAACTTCCCAGGCCTTGACACGTATCATTACACGTCACAGAGTGAGTTCATGTAGGGACGCGTGCCTCATGCGCGACTGGCCATCAGTGTGAGCAACACGTGTAACGGTATCTAGCTTAGTTGATTATTTTACTGAGACTTGCATCATAGTAGGAGGTGCCCAAGTCATTTTCACGACTTGTACATCTATATTGGGCGGGAAAGATGTAAAACCCCCTTCCTAAAAATCGTATATACCTTTTATTATTATTTATTAATTTAAATTGTAGTAATTAGGTCTAAATAGGAGAAATAGATTTTTAATAATTTTTATGTTAGGTGTTCGGGCACTTAGATGACTTATGGGACCATCAGAAATTTTTAGAAATTTATTCCATGTAGGAGACCCCTTGAGCAGTTGCTAGCCTAATGGTGTGCATTACCCTAATCTATAAATATTCTTATGAGAATATATATAATATATATGTATACACAAATATATATATATATATATATAAATATATATATGTATATATATATATTAAGAAAAGAAAAGATTAAGAAAAGAAGTATTAAATAAGAATTTAATAATAATAATAATAATCAACTACTACTTTAGCAACTATCAGCAACTATTATCCCACTCCTTAGCATTTTCTATTCCCACTTCAGCAAATATGCAGGGACCCGCCCCTTAGTATACTATCAGCAACTTAGAAGCAGCAACTTGGCATTGCTTAAGACCCGACCCTTTGCACGCGGCCGAAACCTATTCCCCTTCTCTTCCCTATTATATTATATATATATATATATAGTTGCCTCTCAAAAATCCTAACCTAAATCTCCTGACCTCCTCTTCCCATCTAGAGCCGTCACCGCAGCCAGAGAGCCACACCAAGCCATCCAACCATCCCGACGACTCCGATCTCGCGTCCTACAGAATCCCACTCGAAGCACCTTCGCTCCGGAGTGATTTTCCGTCGACTCTCTCAACCAAACGCTGTTCCGTCTCCACCGGTATGCTCACCCCTTAACCCTATTCCATAGTTGTATTATAGCCAACCTCGGAAAACGTGTACCCCTAGGCAAAAAATAGCATCCAAAATGGGCGCGAGCAGACCCAATTCTGGAATCGCAGAAAACTACGTTGACCATCCATATTGCCGAGTTCGTATCTCCCACCACAGAGATCCGAATTCGGTGATTCTTTTTTATACCTGTAGAACACTTGACCTAGTTTATTTTCTGTTAAATAACCCTATGCTATTAGTTACTGTGGACATAGTTAAATTCGTCACAAAACTGTGCGCACCCACTTTTTTCAGATTTCCAAAAGTTTTAAAACGGAGCGCGCCCCGCCGTGTGCCAAGTGTACCGAATGGTGCACGCAGCGTAACCAGACACGTGAAAATTCGTGGGGACTGATTCGGACGCGTGTGCGTGCCGGAATCAGGTCGTATCCGCGGACACACTCCGTGTCGCAACTTTTGTGGAACTCGCGCGTATTTTGTGCATGCTTGTCAGATTGCGACGAAACTTGCGCCAATGGACTCGTGGTAACGCGCTGGTCCTGTGACCCAATTTTTACGCAATTCTGAGACGGTTGACCAAATCGCCAATTGGCGGGCCCCACAGTTGACTTTTTGGACAAAATTTTGTTCGGCTCATCGGAATCCACATTTGGACATACCGTTGGCTTCGTATTGACATTTAGAGTTGTTTGACCTATAGTTTGTCCCATTTAGAGACTGTTACCCTTGGCACGCTTTTCGGTGCAAAGTGGGCCACACGTTGACCCCACTTTTGCCCGAAATTACCGTTTTGCCCCTATGTCCAAATTGGACGAAAGGGATGTGCTTTTTAGCTATTTTGCTCATTCCGGAAACGTTGGGGATGTTTATTTCAGCATCCGGAGACGTTTGTTCGGAGTCCTTAGTTCCAGGTTCCGTGTCCTTGATATTTGGGCGCGTACACTTTACAGATTTCTTGCCAGGCAAGTATACCTTGCCATTGTACTGTATTTACATTCCATATGAGACATGCATGTTTATTTTTTGCTTATTTAGTTCATTTATTTTAACTGCTATATAAATTGCGCGTCCAAGGAAACTTGGGTGCAACGACGGTGTCGTCGTACTATATTTTTATTTATGTATATGCATTAGACCTACTTTATGAGACTACCCCATCTTCATGAGGCATTTATGTTTCATTGGCCATGACACTATTCTTACACGAGTGTGAGTCACATGTAGGACACGGACTTGCGTACTCGGCTGGCCATTGGTACGTATAGGTCGTGCGACGGATAGGGATAACTGCCAATAGAAACTTTGTATGCTAGTAGACCTGGCGGTTATTAGAGGTTTATCGTGTCATGGACATGACATGCTTAGAGCATTGGGTGGGGAGAACAACAAGTACCGCATTTGAGCTCCTTTACACTTTTTCTATTATGCGCCCGGATTCTCCGCCGGAGATACGGGTGGTGATGACCACTATATATTATATTATTATCAGGCGGGCCTCCGGGGTTCGAAAGTCGTCGTGCGTTTTTAGGCCCCTGGATCTCCAATAGAGAACCATGCCAAATCCTAGTTTTTCAGCCAGATAGCTCACTTGTGGGAAAAGGTGTTCTTAACTGCATTCACTTAGACGGTTAGGCGACCCCAATGGATGTTTATTTTCAGTACTTTATTGGCATGTGCTTTTTGTATCTTGTTACGTCCCTCTGAGGACCTGGTCCCTTCCAGATATAGGTAAGCAGGAGTACCCGCAGGAGTATGGACCTGGACCTGACGCTACCTATCAGTCTGAGGTGATCTTATCTTCTGATTATATGTGATTCATTGCAGCAGTTTAGAGATTTTGGTTGCTATTCTTTTCGAGGCATTTATTCTTATATTAGAGTTTATTCTCTTCTCTCTTTAGTAGTTTATTATAGTCGATTTGCAGTGGATTTTTTTCCACCCGACTATCACACTTTGAGATTACTATTTGAGACTGCTTCTTTGATATTCAGTTATTAATTTCCATTATTCTATTATTTGTGCTGTGGATGAGATATAGAACTGCGTGTGACTTGTTGTGACATATATTACCACTGTGGAATGGATATTCATGTACAGCGTACGTGTGTATATGGTTTCCATATATTAGAGTTCGTATACATACGGCTGGCGTGTTACGCATTCCTAGTTCTACGTATTTTGGGACTGGGGCGTGACATATTTTTTGTGGTGGCCCATGCAGGTCAAGAATATATTGTCTCGGTTACGTAACTGTACCGAACAAGCCTGTGTATAGGAATAGAGTATAAGGATCTCATCCACGCTTGATTGAAATTCATCCTTCCTATTTAATACTTGCATCATGTTTGATTCTGGTACTTTTTCTAATAGTTTCGTACATCAACTACAGAGAGATGGATTTGCAAAATGGATGTACTACCGCCGATGGCGACGCAACTTCTGGAGTCAATGGTCAGACTCAATGAGGGACCCCAACGATTCCTAGGCTTCCGGGGCCAGATAGACAGACTCACACCCCAGTTCCATCTGATCTTCCCGCTTCACCTATTGGGAACCTTCCACCTATCCCAGTACCGCAAGATGGCCAAGCGCAGATTTTCCAATTCTTTCAGATGATGATACAGGAACAGAGGCAGCAGGCAGCCGAGCAGAGGCAGCAGGCAGCCGAGCAGAGGCAAGAATTTTTGGCAGCACTGGAGAGGATGGCTGCACATGCTACTGTACCAGCCCAAGCACTAGCTCCAGTACCTCGAGCTAGGGTTGGATCAGTAAAGGATTTTGTTCAGATGGGTGCAAGGCAGTACAAGGGCACTGAGAGCCCGGAGGAGACTACCAGCTGGATCACTCACACGCAGAAGCTACTGGAGGCATCGCAGTTACCCACGGATCTATGGATGACGGGTGTACGGACGCTTCTAGATGGTAATGCTCATCACTGGTGGGAATCCATGGAGCGCCAGTTGCGTACTTACCAGACTTGGGAGCAGTTCTTGGAATGCTTTGAGGGAAAGTACTTTTCGGACACTG
Source organism: Iris macrosiphon (assembly GCA_036927795.1). Lineage (NCBI taxonomy): Eukaryota > Viridiplantae > Streptophyta > Magnoliopsida > Asparagales > Iridaceae > Iris > Iris macrosiphon. The sequence goes on along the minus strand of JAYESA010000008.1, from coordinate 195,980,650 downwards.
TCAGGGACACCTTGTATGATCAGTTTCTTCACTTGGAGCAGGGGAACCGAACAGTGGACGAGTATGATGCCGAGTTTAGTCGACTCAGCAAATATGGCGCTGCTTTGATACCAAATGACTTGGCTAAGGCTAAGAGATTTCATCGAGGACTGACCCAGGAGCTACAACATTATACAAGCTCGCAGTCCCGAGTCTCTTATGCTGAACTACTGACAGAGGCCAGATTTCAGGAAACCATTAGCAGAGGAAAAGGAGGCCAGCTGAGGACACAACAAGGATCAGCAAGGATACAACAGGAACCAGCCAGGACACAACAGGGAGGACCTATCAGACGTCCTTTGGCACAACAGCATCAGCAACATCGAGCAGCACCGTACCAGAATCTGGGGAAGCCCTATTGCAGTTATTGTGGGAGGAACGGACATATTTCGAGAGATTGTCGGACTCGCTTGGGTCAGTATATGAGATGTGGCTCTGGACAGCACCTGGTGAGAGACTGCCCAATGCAGCAGACACTTCCACCTCCAGCCCCGAGATTAGCGCTTCCAGCACCAAAGCCAACCTAGCAGATGACTGGACCGGGAGCACCTCGACCCCCAGCAGCAGGAGGATTTCATAGAGGACCACCGCTACCCACTCAGGAGGAGCAGTATATGAGGACTGGACATGGACAGCCGCAGAGGAACGGGCGAGCTTTTGCATTGGAGGTAGATGACATGGATCATGAGGTGGATGTCATAGCAGGTATTATCCTTGCTTTTACTTTTCCTGCGGTGATATTATTTGATACGGGAGCCACCCACTCATTCATATCATCTAGTTTTATTGCCAAACACAACATTGCTTCTACACCTTTATCTAGTTGTGTTAGAATTCTTACCGGAGGAGGAGTTGTACCAGTTAGTCGAGTTTGTAGAACGGGCCCTATAGTGATACGTGGCAGAGAGATGAATGTCCAACTCTTAGTCCTTCCTATGCCGTCTTTTGATATTGTGCTTGGAATGGACTGGCTAAGCAAGTACCATGCTTTTTTCGATTGCTTTGGAGGAAGCATTCTTTTTAAGGTACCAGGCCAGCCTGAACTTGAGTTTGCCCGAGGATCCACAGAAATCCTTGATGGTATGCAGCTCGCAATGGACGATATTGTCTATCACCCTATTATTTCAGAATTTCTAGACGTCTTTCCAGAGGATTTGCCAGGACTACCCCCAGACAGAGACGTAGAGTTTTCAATTGAACTAGCACCCGGAGCAGCACCTATAGCATCGCATGTTTACAGACTGGCGAAGAAGGAGATGGACGAGCTGAAGGCACAGTTAAAAGAGCTAGAGGAGAAAGGTTTCATCCGACCGAGTGCATCACCCTGGGGAGCACCAGTGTTGTTTGTACCCAAGAAGGATAGGTCAGTGCGTATGTGCATTGACTACCGAGCCTTGAATGCAGTGACAGTGAAGAACAAATATCCATTGCCACACATTGATGACCTGTTTGATCAACTCAGTGGAGCTAAGGTATTCTCGAAGATAGATTTGAGATCGGGATATCACCAAGTGAAGGTACGAAAGCAGGACATTCCGAAGACCGCATTCAGAACAAGATATGGACACTACGAGTTTTTGGTCATGCCATTTGGATTGATCAATGCTCCAGCGATCTTCATGGAGTTGATAAATCGAGTCTTCCACCAGTACTTGGACCAGTTCGTGGTCGTCTTCATAGATGATATACTTGTCTATTCGAAGAGCCACGAGGAGCACCTGCGGATTGTTCTAAAGACTTTGAGGAGAGAGCAGTTATATGCTAAACTCAGCAAATGTGAGTTCTTCTTGGACAGAGTTTCATTTCTTGGACATGTTGTTACAGGAGATGGTATTTCTGTTGATCCAGAGAAGATCTCAGCAGTTGAGACATGACATGTTCCTAAATCAGCAGCAGAGGTGAGGAGTTTCCTTGGACTTGCGGGATATTACCGACGGTTCGTGAAAAACTTCTCAAGAATAGCGGCACCTATGACTCGTTTTACTTGTAAGGACCAAGAATTTATACGGACTGACGAGTGTCAAGCAGCCTTCGAAGAGTTGAAGAAGCGAATGACTACAATACCAGTATTGACGATTCCGTCAGGATCAGGAGGTTATGTGATCTACAGTGACGCATCAGGAAAAGGCTTATGATGCGTATTGATGCAGCATGGCAAGGTGATTACATATGCATCTAGACAGTTACGAGTACATGAGAAGAATTATCCGACTCATGACTTGGAACTTGCAGCCGTTGTATTTGCTCTGAAGCTATGGAGATATTACTTATATGGAGAACGAGTGGAAATCTATACAGACCACAAAAGCCTCAAGTACGTCTTCACGCAGAAGGAGTTAAATATGAGGCAACGTCGATGGCTCGAGTTGATGAAAGATTTCGAGATAGAGCTACATTATCATCCAGGCAAGGCTAACGTGGTAGCAGACGCGTTAAGCCGGAAGCCAGCAGCTTACTTCTTGACAGCACAGAGGGAACTATTGGAGGACTTGCAAGAGCTTGGCATTGAAGTAATACTACCCAGAGCAGATGGGACACTAGCCAACTTGCAAGTACAATCATCATTGGTAGAGAGGATTAAGGCATCTTTGCCTACAGATGCCAGATTCAAGAGACTAAAGGAAAGGACAGAGGCCGGAGAGCATACCGAATTACGCATTCACGAGGATGGGACATTACGATGTGGTGATCGTCTTTATGTTCCAAATGGAGAGATTCGACAGGAGCTGATGGCAGAGGCTCATAGTTCAATTTATTCTATTCATCTTGGAGGCACCAAGATGTATCGTGACTTACGACAACACTTCTGGTGGCATGGAATGAAGAGAGAGATAGCTCGCTTTGTAGCTAAATGTCTGGTATGTCAACAAGTGAAGGCGGAGCACCAGAGGATAGCAGGATTATTGCAACCACTTCCGATTCCAGAGTGGAAGTGGGAGCACATCACTATGGACTTCGTCACGGGTTTTCCCAAAAGTCCAAGTGGGAGAGATGCAGTGTGGGTAATAGTGGACCGACTCACCAAGTCAGCCCATTTTATACCTTTTAGAGTGGGTCAGTCTACAGAAGCTTTAGCTGACTTATATATGAGGCAGATCGTGAGATTGCACGGCATACCAGTCAGCATTATATCGGACAGAGATTCGCGCTTTACATCGCACTTTTGGAGGAGCATGCAGGAGAGTCTTGGTACTCGTCTGAAGTTCAGTACATCTTACCACCCGCAGACAGATGGGCAGTCGGAGCGTACTATTCAGACATTGGAAGATATGTTGAGGGCTTGCATGTTAGACTTCGGAGGATCATGGGAAGACCACCTACATCTTGTAGAGTTTTCTTACAACAACAGCTATCAAGCGAGTATTCAGATGGCTCCGTTTGAAGCATTGTATGGAAGAAAATGTAGGTCTCCTGTGTGTTGGAGTGACGTAGGAGAACGTCAGGTTTTGGGACCCGATTTGGTGGTCAACACTGTAGAGACAGTCAAGAAGATTCAGGGACACTTGCGAGCAGCGCAAGACAGACAGAAGCAATGGGCAGACCTTCATCGTCGTCCCTTGGAGTTCAAAGAGGGCGATCACGTCTTCTTGAGGATATCACCGACCAGAGGCACCATCCGATTCGGAGGGCGCGGCAAGTTGAGTCCAAGGTATATTGGACCATTTGACGTGCTCGAGAGAGTTGGAGAGGTGGCATATCGACTTGCGCTACCACCTTCACTGGAGGGAGTACATGACGTATTTCATGTGTCGCAGCTCAGGCGATATGTGGCAGACAGCAGTCATGTTCTCGACCATTCGGAGATCACCATTGGGCCGATCTTGTCTTACCAAGAGCAACCCGTGGGAATCCTTGATCGTCGAGAGAAAGTGTTGAGGAACCAGTCTATTCCCTTGGTTCGCGTAGCATGGAGACATGGCGCGCCAGAAGAATCAACTTGGGAGCACGAGGACGACATGCGCAAGCGTTTTCCGAACCTATTCGTAGACCAAGGTATGAATTTACATTGTTAATTTATATCTTATACCATCCTTGCATTCTATCGTGGCTTAATTTTAATTTCGAGGACGAAATTTTTACAAGTTGGGTAGAATATAAAACCCTCTTCCTAAAAATTGTATATACCTTTTATTATTAATTATTAATTTAAATTGTAATAATTAGGTCTAAATAGGAGAAATAGATTTTTAATAATTTTTATGTTAGCTGTTCGGGTACTTAGATGACTTATGGGACCATCAGAAATTTTTAGGAATTTATTCCATGTAGGAGACCCCTTGAGCAGTTGCTAGCCTAATGGTGTGCATTACCCTAATCTATAAATTTTCTTATGAGAATATATATAACATATATGTATACACAAATATATATATATATATATATATATATATATGTATATATATATTAAGAAAAGAAAAGATTAAGAAAAGAAGTATTAAATAAGAATTTAATAATAATAATAATAATAATAATAATAATAATAATAATAATAATAAACTACTACTTTAGCAACTATCAGCAACTATTATCCCACTCCTTAGCATTTGCTATTCCCACTTCAGCAAATATGCAGGGACCCGCCCCTTAGTATACTATCAGCAACTTAGAAGCAGCAACTTGGCATTGCTTAAGACCCGACCCTTTGCACGCGGCCGAAACCTATTCCCCTTCTCTTCCCTATTATATTATATATATATATATATATATATATATATATATATATATATATATATATATATATATATATATATATATATATATAGTTGCCTCTCAAAAATCATAACCTAAATATCCAGATCTCCTCTTCCCATCTAGAGCCGTCACCGCAGCCAGAGAGCCCCACCAAGCCATCCAACCATCCCGACGACTCCGATCTCGCGCTCTGCAGAATCCCACTCGAAGCACCTTCGCTCCAGAGTGATTTTCCGTCGACTCGCTCAACCAAACGATGTTCCGTCTCCACCGGCATGCTCACCCCTTAACCCTCTTCCATAATTATATTATAGCCAACCTCGGAAAACGTGTACCCCTAGGTGAAAAATAGCGTCCAAAGTGGGCGCGAGCAGACCCAATTCTGGAATAGCAGAAAACTGTGGTGACCACCCATATTGCCGAGTTCGTATCTCCCACCACAGAGATCCGAATTCGGTGATTCTTTTTTATACCTGTAGAACACTTGACCTAGTTTATTTTCTGTTAAATAACCCTATGCTATTAGTTGCTGTGGACATAGTTAAATTTGTCACAAAACTGCGCGCACCCACTTTTTCCAGATTTTCAAAAGTTGGAAAATAGAGCGCGCCCCGCCGTGTGCCAAGTGTACCGAATGGTGCACGCAGCGGAACCAGACACGTGAAAATTCGTGGGGACTGATTCGGACGCATGTGCGCGCCGGAATCAGGCCGTATCCGCGGACACACTCCGTATCGCAACTTTTGTGAAACTCGTGCGTATTTTGTGCACGCTTGTCAGATTGCGACAAAACTTGCGCCACTGGACTCGTGGTAACGCGCTGGTCCTGTGACCCAATTTTCACGCAATTCTGAGACGGTTGACCAAATCGCCAATTGGCGGGCCCCACAGTTGACTTTTTGGACAAAATTTTGTTCGGCTCATCGGAATCCACATTTGGACATACCGTTGGCTTCGTATTGATATTTAGAGTTGTTTGACCTATAGTTTATCCCATTTAGAGACTGTTACCCTTGGCACGCTTTTTAGTACAAAATGGGCCACACGTGACCCCACTTTTGTCCGAAATTATCGTTTTGCCCCTGTGTACAAATTGGACGAAAGGGATGTACTTTTTAGCTATTTTGCTCATTTCGGAAACATTGTTGATGTTTATTTCAGCATCCGGAGACGTTTGTTCGGAGTCCTTAGTTCCAGGTTCTGTGTCCTTGACATTTGGGCGCGTACACTTTACAGATTTCTTGCCAGGCAAGTATACCTTGCCATTGTACTGTATTTATATTCCATATGAGGCATGCATGTTTATTTTTTGCTTATTTAGTTCATTTATTTTAACTGCTATATAAACTGCGCGTCCAAGGAAACTTAGGTGCAACGACGGTGTCGTCGTACTATATTTTTATTTATGTATATGCATTAGACCTACTTTATGAGACTACCCCATCTTCATGAGGCATTTATGTTTTATTGGCCATGAAACTATTCTTACACGAGTATGAGTCACATGTAGGACACGGACTTGCGTACTCGGCTGGCCACTGGTACGTATAGGTCGTGCGACGGATAGGGATAACTGCCAATAGAAACTTTGCATGCTAGTAGACCTGGCAGTTATTAGAGGTTTATCGTGTCATGGACATGACATGCTTAGAGCATTGGGTGGGGAGAACAACAAGTAACGCATTTGAGCTCCTTTACACTTTTTCTGTTGTGCGCCCGGATTCTCCGTCGGAGATACGGGTGGTGATGACCACTATATATTATATTATTATCAGGCGGGCCTCTGGCGTTCAAAAGTCGTCGTGCCTTTTTAGGCCCCTGGATCTCCAATAGAGAACCATGCCAAATTCTAATTTTTCAGCCAGATAGCTCACTTGTGGGGAAAGGTGTTCTTAACTGCATTCACTTAGACGGTTAGGCGACCCCAATGGATGTTTATTTTCAGTACTTTATTGGCATGTGCTTTTTGTATCTTGTTACGTCCCTCTGAGGACCTGGTCCCTTCCAGATATAGGTGAGCAGGAGTACCCGCAGGAGTATGGACCTGGACCTGACGCTACCTATCAGTCTGAGGCGATCTTACCTTCTGATTATATGTGATTCATTGCAGCAGTTTAGAGATTTTGGTTGCTATTCTTTTCGAGGCATTTATTCTTATATTAGAGTTTATTCTCTTCTCTCTTTAGTAGTTTATTATAGTCGATTTGCAGTGGATTTTTTTCCACCCGACTATCACACTTTGAGATTACTATTTGAGACTGCTTCTTTGATATTCAGTTATTGATTTCCATTATTCTATTATTTGTGCTGTGGATGAGATATAGAACTGCGTGTGACTTGTTGTGACATATATTACCACTGTGGAATGGATATTCATGTACAGCGTACGTGTGTATATGGTTTCCATATATTGGAGTTCGTATACATACGGCTGGCGTGTTACGTATTTCTAGTCCTACGTATTTTGGGACTGGGGCGTGACAAAAGACATCTAGTAGGCGTATGGGATACCCCCATCCTTGAGTTTTTATCCTTCGTTCCATGCTCCTCGGAGATGGACGATTGCAGAGTGCCTATACGTCTGGGGGCATATGACACATATACTAGCCAGTCATGACGATTGGTGAATTACGTCAGCATATGTCTACCCTACACTTTTCCATGCGTACTACCAGGTCTTTAAATTGTAATCACTTAAATGGTTAGCATACCCCATTTATTTATTCAGTATTTACATACATGGCATATTATTTTCTGTATCTTGTTATGTCCCTCTGAGGACCTGGTCCCTTTCCAGGCGTAGATGTTCATGAGTATTCGCAGGAGCGCATATCCGGACATGTTACGTGTTTTCCGAGGAGGTCTTCTCTTTGAGCCTCGTGATTGTCAGACGTTGTTCTTATATGGTGTGTATCTGGTTCCTTTTTATATTCTATTTCGGCAGTGGATTTGTTTCCATCCGACTGTCATTCTTTAGATACTTATTATTGAGATCTAGTTACATGGTTATTGGTTATTCATATTTGATTTCTGTGGATGAGATTTAGATATTACCCTGTGACTTGTGATAGTTTTATCACTTATGAATTATTGTTCATTATACAGCGTACGCTCGTATATATGGTTTCCATATATTGGAGTTGCCATATATACAGGCGGCTGGCATGCTTACGTGTCCTAGTCCTACGTATTTTGGGACTGGGGTGTGACATCTTTGTTATACTAAGTTGATCGTCGATTGTCTAGAAAAGTAAGAGAAGGACATTACGGTAACACTATGTAAGCTCGAGAAGTTATTTCCTCATGGATTCTTTGACTCTATGGAGCATTTTCCAATTCATCTTTTCTATGAGGCACGTGTTGGTGGTCCTGTCGGTTATCGGTGGACGTACCCCTTCAAGCAGCATCTGAGTCACCTAAAGAGAAAGGTAAAAAATAAGGCACAGGTTGAGGGCTCTATTTGTGAAGCTTATGTTCTCGAGGAGATTACAAACTTTTGCTCGACGTATTTCAAACCTCATGTTGCTACTAATAGAACGAAAGCTCCGAGAAACGACGACGAATATCAGAAATCTAATGATGCAATACTCAAAGTATTCAATGCGTCCGGAAAGCCTTCGGAGAAAATGAAGTAGAGATATTTGAATAACGACGAGCTAAGGGCTGCTCAGTTTTATATATTACTCAATTACGACGAAGATGAAGTTGAGAAGCTAGAGGGGTAAGTAATTAATACGTCCATGTTTATATCATCTCAATATAATAGTATAAGATACTATTATGCTACTAATCAGCAGTTGCTTCATTGTTTTTCAGCATATATAATGATGAGTTGAGGTAGGTTAGACCCTACATAATAAACAAAGAAGTAGAACAAGAAATAAGATATCATTTTCCTTCTTGGTTGAGCGCATATGTAAGGTGCTTGGTAATTACTTTTTATTTCTGCACTTGCAAACCAAATAACTTACTATCGCTACTTTGGTATTTAGGTCGATCGTCTAATAACACCCGAGACTGAATCTATTAGAACTCTAGCCAAGGGACCAATTACTATTGTTAAAATATGGCTAAGTTTCTGTGTGAATGGGTTTAGGTTCAAGTCAACAAATTCTCCTATCAGAGACAGCTTTCTGGATCTTGATTCCATGAAAAACAGTTATTTGTGTATCAAATCTTCGAACTATAAAGACGTCGATCCATGCAATAATTTCTTTGGCATCTTACGAGAGATTGTGGAGTTGACATATAATTATGGCACAGAACCTGCTAATATCGTACTATTCAAGTGTGCATGATTCGATCCGATTCAAGATCAAGATTGGAAATTTGATAAGCATGGCCTTGTGGATATAAACTATAAGTGTAGATATCAAGGCTACGAACCATTTGTCCTATCAAGTCAGGCTCAGCTCGTGTACTTCACAACTTATCCTAGATAGGGAACAATGAGGTCGGATTGGTGGGCAGTATACAAGACTAAAGCTAGAAATACTTTTGACATTGATGAAATAACTTATCAGGAGGACGAGCTACCTCTTATAACAAATATTGTAGATGTGGACTCAACGGAAGTTACTCATTACACGAGTAATAATGTAAAAGATGTAGAATTATCCGAAGAGGAAGACGAAGACGAAGTAGATGAAAGTGAAGACGAGAATGAGGAAGAGGAAGAGGAGGACGAGAAAGGCGAACAAGATAAATTTTTTGAAGATGATTGAAAATAAAATAGTTTGCCTGTAGAATGTAACTATATTTTGACTATAGAATGTACTATCCATTTAGACTTGTGACACCACTGGTTATTTACTGTACAATTCTATGAATGTTGTGAGATATGCATAACATTTTGACTGTAGAATATACTATATATATGTGTATTTCTTTATTCATTATATGTTGTTATCAGGTATGACAGGACGACGCGGAGGGTTCGCGGGTCCCGAGGTAGACAGAGTGCTCCTCCGGTATTGCCTAATGTTGGTTCCGGATCGTCGTCGCCCAGTACTCCAGTATATCGATCAGTCACATCTCCGACTGCGACAACGTTATGTTGCATTACTCCTGGGACGAGTAGTTCCAAGCGTGATAGTATTCCCTCGTCCAGCGTTCCTCCTGCTAACGGAACCATGGAGACAGATGAGCATGTAGAGGAGGTCGTGCCGACGTTGTCCCAGCATCATCAAGATCCTCTATGCGCACCTCCGGAGAAGATGATGACAGAGATTTGGGCCGACGGTACAAAGTAAGTCAATTAGATGGTTTAGCATCATATATATCGTGTATTTCTTTATTCATCATATATTGACTTTTTTGATCTAAATAATTATCTATGTATAGATATCGTCCATCGTCGGTTCAAAGATGCCTAGGCCTATTTCTGAGGAACAACTATGGTGGCCCTTGGATCAACTACTCTGAAGCTCCGGAGGAGAGGAAGGCTTTCTGGTTTGCGCACTTCAAGGTAAAAGTATATTATATAAATCCTCTAATTTATACATATTATATTACTTATCCGTGATGCTCACTTACTAAATTATTTATTGTAGCAAACGTATTTCTATCCTCCGTACCGGGCTGAGTTGATCGAGCAGATGTTTCCTGCCATTGCCTCCAAGCCTATCTGTGATGCTCTGGATGACCAGAAGGCTCATGATCGTGCTGGAAAATTGATCCAAGATTGGATCACGCCTGAGCAGTGGACTGCGATGAGGACTAGATTCGACGATCCGAGCTACAAGAAAAGGTCTGAGAATGCCAAGGCAGCTAGGCGGAATACTGCAAAGTGGTGTGGTGGCTCGATTTCGATGACAGAATATTTTCGTCGTTTGGTATATTTTTGTTTAAGATATATTATTTTAATGTAAGTACGATAAAATGGTAGTAGAAAAAATGTTTAATTTTAGTACTAAATAATATATTTTTAACAGGTACAGAGGGGTGAGGATGCAAACATGGTGACCGTCTTCTTGGCCACCCAGCGCAAGGACGGAAATCTCATTGATGAGAGGGTCTCACAGATCTATGTAAGTAGTACTTTACTTTATGTTAATTTTAATATAACTTAGGCAATAATCGAGTATCCAAACTTTTCTAGGCCGAGTATCTTAGGCTACTGAGCGGACGACTGCTAGTGCACCTACAGCTGGAGAGGCTGGTACTTTCTCGCAGCACGCTCCAGCTCCGTCGGTGAACGACCTGTGGGTGACTGCCGCTAGTGGTCTCCAGAGGGGTACGTACTACGGTACAGGATCCTATGGTGCCCTGGTTATGACGCAGTCATCTAGGGCCTCCCCGACAAGTGCGCATTCCCCACAGCCCTCGCAGTCGTCGGCCAGAGTCCAGGAGGCCGTTGACTGTCAGATTGCGTCTCTCCGTGACGAGTTGCTACGAAGGATGGAGGAGCAGCCCCGGTCCCAGCCGCAGGCGGACGATCCGACGCTCATCGCACAATTCGATATGTTCGACCACAGCATCACGGAGCTCCAAGATTTGACAAATGATCTTAGAGCCTCGACAGAGCGCAGCATGACGGAGCTGCAGGCATCACAGATATCCATGGGCGAGAGGCTGACGATAATGCAGGATTCAATGGTTCATAGCAGTACGAGACTGTTATCTACCATGGATTCTTACAACCAGCGACTCGCAGAGTTGGAGCGGATATGTCCTCCTGGTGCGCCTACACCGACACAGACTCCACCGACGTTACTGCCTTCTCCATCGACATCGGTGTTGATTTCATGGGAGCAGTATGATCTGTTCTTATCATTCATGTGCGTCGGTGGTCATCCTCCTGCAGATCCGCAGTAGTATAGATATTTGCATGGATATTTGCTGGATATTTGTATTCTTTGTATTATTTAGGATGAGACTCATTGTATGAATATATATTTGCTGTATTTTTTACGACGATATTTGTTGGATATTTTATTTTCTTTAAATTTTATTATAGTATTCATATTAAATATATGTTAATTTACCGGTGTTGAGTGTTCAACCCAAGGGGGTCGGCAAATCCAGAAAATTCAACGGAGGGTTGCTACGGGTCTATTTGTACATATTGTGAATTAATAAACTGCAGGAATAATAGTTTGGAAACAATTCAGTTTTTATTTTTTTTATTTTTTTACTGTACAATTAGCGATGTTTTTAGCGACGTTTAGCGACGTTACTACACGTCTCTAAATACGTCACTAAGTTACGACGTTACTACACGTCGCTAATGACATCGCTAAAAATGTCGTTGTACGTCGCAATTTGCTGACATAGCATAATTGCCAGGTCATCAAAGACGTCGCTGTAATATCGCTATATAAGTCACTAATTAGCGATGTTAAGCGACAGATGAGCACGTCGCTAATTAGCGATGTTGCATCGCTAAACGTTGCTAATCTAGCGACACATTTACGTCGCTAAAAAATGTTCGTATAGCGACGTTTAGCGACATTTTTTCTTTCAGCGACTAGCTGAAAGGCGACTTATGTAAAATGTCGCTAATTATGTCGCTAAAAGTAATTAGCGACGTTTATTGGTCATTTAGCGACGTTTCTTTACGTCGCTAATTTAACTTTTTCTGGTAGTGATGCTGGTAGACTTACTTTATCAATGCGACCCTTTGGAAAAGAAGGCACCCATGGGTCGTCGCGGATGTTTATCCAACCTCCATTAATCCCCCAGAAACAGTATGGAAGAAGATGACTTCGTGCTTCTAGTATACTGCTCCAAGTGGGCGATGCTCTCCCTATTTTCTGCACAGTCTAAAAGAACTTGTTATGTAAATAAATAACTCACAATAGTTGAGCCCACAGGTTATCAGGATTTGTTAAGAAGGGCCAAATGATCTTCCAAATGAGTCTCTCGTTCACCCACTTAGAACTCCGAAAACCCAATCCACCTTCCCATTTCGGTTTAGTGAATTTGCTCCATCTAATATAATGGATCTTCCTCTCTTCATTTGATTCTTTCCACCAGAATTTACGTTACATCTGATCCAGTTTGGAAGAGATAGTAGATTGAATTTTGTAGGCTGATATGTAGTAGATGGGGATCGAACCCAGTGTGGACTTGATCAAAGTTGATATACCCGCATGGGAGAGGAGTTTAGATTTCCAACCTTGTAGCCTTGAGTTGCATTTGGAAAGGAGAGATGAATAGGTAGAGGAACGAATTTTGGCTTTCAGCAAAGAATGACCAAGGTATGTATCTTCAACCTTCATCAACGACAACTGCAAACAAGATGCTAATCTGAGAAGATCCACAGCAGAGACTGACTTGCTAAAGTGTATGCTGGATTTCTTGTAGTTAATATTTTGACCTGACCAAGAAGCAAACTTATCAAGAATGATATGTTCACTCTCAAGCATTGATACTTCCGCCTTGACAAAAATCAAGAGATCATTTGCAAAAAGCAGATGGGAAATCGATGGAGAATATCTGTTTATTCTGATTCCACTGAATAAGTCATTCCTCTCAAAGCAATAAAACAATCTTGAAAGTACTTCAGTACATATAATGAAGATGTACGGGGACAGAGGGCATCCTTGCCTTATACCTCGACCTGCTTGGAACCATCCTTCTGGTGACCCATTGAGTAGAATGGAGAAAGAAGAGGTAGTCATACATTTTATAATGAGGTCGTTACTATGTCCCCGGATACCTACACCATATAAGGTATCTTTGATAAACGACCATGAAAGCCGATCATAGGCCTTGGATAAATCTATTTTAAGGGCAAAGAATATTTTGTTATTTTTGGAAAGTTTTATGGCATGAATAAACTCTTGATCCACTATTATATTATCAGTTATATGGTGACCGGGCACAAAAGTATTTTGAGTAGGGGAGATGATTCTTTGGAGGAGAGGTCTCAACCGATTAGTTAGGATCTTGGATATGGTTTTATAGGAGACGTTGCACAGGGAGATTGGTCGATAATCAGCAGGAGTGGGAGTGTTATCTTTCTTTGGGATGAGAACAAGGTTAGTGTGGTTCATATAACTGGGGATAGAAGTTGATCGAAAGAATTGTTGGATAGTGTTAATGAATGACTTACCAATGATGTTCCAACTGGCCCATCTGGTAGCCCATCTAGCCCCGGAGCCTTAAGGGGACTCATACTTCTAATGACCTTCTCGACTTCTTCACAGGTTGGGGGATTACTCAAAGCCTCATTCTCATCTTGGGTGATTGGATTATCAGAAACAATGAATGAGTTATCCATTGGAAGACAATGCTCTGCCTGGAATATGGATTTTCATTGGGAGATGATAGCACTCAAAATCTTAGTTTGGTCAGTCGTCCACATTCAATCTTCTAACTGTAGAGCCCTTATGCCAATCCTCCTTTTTCTATTAGAAGCAGTAACATGGAAATACTTAGTATTCCTGTCTCCCGATTTGATCCAGTTGCAACGTGATCTCTGTTTCCAGCAGATCTCATCAAGATATAGAAGATCATTCAGGCTCAGACCTTAAGCAATCTTCATCAATAAGAGTGTGGTTCGTTAGTCTTTGCTTTTGTAACTGTAAAAGTTGTTGTTAAAGTTCATCAATTCGCAATTTGATATTGCCAAAAGTTCTCTTCCCCCATAAATGAAGGTTAGTAAGAGTAGAGCAAAGTTTATGATCAAAACTAGAGGAACACTGCATCTGAGTTCTCTTCCCAGGATCTCTTACGCTGATCATTGAAGTCTTCATGCTGCAACCAGAAAGCTTTAAAGCGAAAGACCCGGCTGATTCGTGGAGTAGTGTTATCAGTGTTAAGAAGGATTGGTGTATGATCACTGTTCAGTCTTGGGAGGATTGAAACAGTTGTATGAGGGTTGCGTGCATACCATTCAGCATCACCATAGGCGCGCTCCACACGTTCCTGAATGTTGGCAGAAGGACATCTCATGTTCGACCAGGTATATGCAGGCCCAATAAAGCCTAAGTCAATGAGTCCACAAGAGTTCAACATATCAATGAAAGAATTGACTGCAATTATATCAAAACTCCTGCCTCCGAATTTGTCCCCTTGTGTGGCAATTGCATTAAAATCTCTAATGTAACACCAGGCTATTTGAAAAGAGGATATAAGAGATTTGATCTTGGACCATAGTCTAGGTTAATCTTTTCTCTTTGGTGCACCATACACACAAAGCAAACTCCATTCAGGAGAGGTATTGGTGGCTAGGATGTGAAGAAGAATCAGGTTTGTGGAGGAGAATGAGATAGAAGCGAAAATGGAATCATCCCAACCTAAGCATAGTCCACCAGCTCGATAAATAGGTGGAACTGTGAATAAATTAGGATATCCAAGAGAATTGAGTGTTGGGGAAGGGTTTTGGAAGTTTGTGAGAGTTTCAGATAGGAAGAAAATAGATGGGCGGGTCAATTTGAGGAATGATCTCAGAGTACGGATTGTCAGGGCATTCCTCAATCCACGACAGTTCCAAGAGAATACTAACATTTTTCTTACGGCTGTTTAAGGTCAGTCGCCACCACCTTATCATCAGATTGAAGCACCAATTTATCTTTAATATTACTCTGAGAGGATGAGGAATTGGAAATATCAGCAAGAAGTAATCTCCTTTTGATTTGTGGTCGATGTAGAGAAGGAGTACTACTATTGTGTATCTGGAGTCTAGCTAAGCCTTCCAAGTGATTTTGAGGAAAGTGGTCATAGGGACATGGTAAGAGCATGAATTAACCAGAGGTGGTGAAGAAGGAAGTTCAATGATGTGGATTCGCAGGGTTTCTTTGGGTTCAGGTGTGGTGATTTTGAAAGAAGGGAAAGAAATTGGGCCAGGAGGGATGAGAAAGATGC
This sequence comes from Iris macrosiphon, assembly GCA_036927795.1. NCBI lineage: Eukaryota > Viridiplantae > Streptophyta > Magnoliopsida > Asparagales > Iridaceae > Iris > Iris macrosiphon. The sequence goes on along the minus strand of JAYESA010000008.1, from coordinate 195,965,107 downwards.
AGTGGAAGAGGGATGGGAAGAAGGGTTGGGGGGAAGGTCAGGAACAAGGGATAACAGAGTATTATAGTTTGGAGGAGACGGGAAGTGATGATGAATTTGAACTTTGTCCAAAAGAGATGCTTCCTCCGAGTTTGAAAGTAGTGAAGAAGTTAGGGTGATAGTGGAAGTGACACTTGGAGAAAGCACTTGATCAGAAACTGACTTGTTTGTGGGACTAGAAATGGAGGTTTGACCATGGTAATATGTTGATGAGACAATGACTTCTATATTCTGATTGGTTGGCATGGGCCAAGCAACTAATTAAGAATTGTTGCTCTCAATGACCTCATGTTCAGAAATAACTGTCCGTATATGGGGGGTAGTATACTTAGACAGTTGCACTTGGGTCTTGTTGATGACGGCCGGAGTAACACCGGTAGCTTCCCCTTTCGGTTGTCGAGGCTTATGTAGGATCATATGATCATTGGAATTGGTTTTACGAGTAGAATCAGACATGTTTGTCGTCTTGAAATCATTCTCCTGGAATCGAGGTTGAAGGAGGGTGAGATCTTTGTTCTTTTCATCTACAGCCCACACTACCAGAAAAAGTCAAATTAGCGACGTCAAAAAATGTCGCTAATCATGTTTAGCGACATAATTAGCGACGTTTTACATAAGTCGGAAATCAACACGTCGCTGAAAGGAAAAACGTCGCTATACCGACGTTTTTTAGCGACTTAATTGTGTCGCTAAATTAGCGACGTTTAGCGACGTAGCGTCACTAATTAGCGACGTAGAAAACGTCGCTAAACGTCGCTAATTAGCGACATATATAGCGATGTGACAGCGACGTCTTTAATGACCTGGCAGTACTGCCATGTCAGCAATTTGCGACGTACAACGACGTATTTAGCGACATATTTAGCGACGTATTTAGCGACGTTTATTAACGTCGCTATTTAGCGACGTATTTAGCGACGTGTATAAACGTCGCTAAACGTCGCTAAACGTCGCTAAATACGTCGCTAAATTTTTAAAAAAAATTAAAAAAAAAAATGAAAACTTACGACTGACTTGTAACCTATAAAATGGAAGTATCACCTAGGTTGCTCTCTTAGGCAGAACGGCTGCTCCTTCCAAGTTTAATATTCGTGCAACCTATAAAACGATAATGAAAACTTACGATTGACTTGTAAGAAATTTAACAAAAGATTACAAGGCTTCACATAGGCATTGGATCTAAAATGAGTTAGGTGTATGTGTATGTTACATGTTTGTTTTCATTTATCACTTTTGATTTTACTTTGACTTTTAATGTAACAAACAACAACATTATGCAAAAAAAAGCTATTAGACTTCAATCAAATTGAATCAAGCAAGCATACCTCCCTCAAAATCTTCTTGTCCCCTCTTCCGCTAAGTTCACCAATTCTTGATGTAGAACAGCAACAAGTCTGCAGATGTAGCCCTAATGTGTTGCAGCCTAACTTCAATATCTAACTCATGCTTCCAAACTAACAGCCTAAGGAAGGAAGCATAGACCCAAGTTATTCATTCTGTGATGGTGCCGAGCCATAAGATTAGGATATAGAAAGTATAAAACAATGTCCATTTTCTAATGTAGGTATTACTAATAAATTATCTTTATGCTTGGATGCCGTAAGTAAATGCCATAAGTAAATGAAGAAAAGCCAACTTGATTTCATAGTACAATGGAAACCTTAAAAAGTAGAATAAAAATTTAATTGGAATAGAGATTGTGAGAAATTTAGTTCCTATGCAAGAAGTAACATGATGTAAGGCGTTGAAGACATTGCAGAAAATAAATAATGTTACCATATATAAAAGAAACTGATATTGTATCTTCCATGATTCTTAGAACTTTAGACATTTTATGTAACACTATACATCTAGTAAGTATGGACACTCCAAAAGTAGGTGTTGCTTCTATGCCATTGTGTCGAATACATATTGAAAACATACATAAACACTCCAAAATATGCATAATATCGTACCTCCACCATATCGTGTCGGTTTATTTGTGTCTGAGCAACATTAATAAGAAAATTCTCTTATGACTTAACCCAATCCTTAGAATTTGTTGACAGCAAACAAGTGTAACAAAGATTCTATTAAACCTGAAGACTTGATGATTAAAAATATGAAAATAAAGAAATGGATAAGTAACAAAGATTCTATTCAACCTGAAGAGTTGTTCTTTCCATACCTCAAGCACTCTAGTAGAGAATCTATGGTGCTTTTTATGTTGTTGGGTGCTCTGGACATGGTTAGTGACTGGATTTGCAAGAAACTTAAGCTCCATGCAGTACGATTCCCTCACGATCTTCGCACCTTTGAAAGCGTAGTCGAGGCTCGGATTCCTGCCATCGAACAGATTCGAAGACAACCCATTATTGTAGAAGCCGTTGACGAGATTTGAGAAATGAGCGAATATATGAACTGACAGATTGCAAATGGGTTAAGTTATGGATTACAAAAAAATCAGTAAATGAACTGACAAATTCCATGACTGGCTTTTAGCATAATATTACTGCTCCATGTTGGTATCAACTTTCCTAGTGAATTCTATCAGCAAGAAACGACATTCCCATAAATTTTACAACATGGAAGTCCAAAATATTAGATCCAAAGCATAATTAGAGCAAACTCAGCCCAAAAAATTATGTCCACACCAAATGAGCACATCATGACTTAAATAATTAATTGATTCAATTTATGATGCCAATTCTAATAAAATATAAAGTTAATAGATTCTCAAAGAAATAGAGAACCCCCAAATCAGATTATGAGCAGTATAAATTGAATAGATCATAACTCTAACACATGGGAAGAAAATTATCTCGAGAGTTCGAAACCCCCAAATCAGATTATGATGCCTAGCATCCCTTCCTTACCTGGCTCTGCACCGCCACCATGTGCACCGACAACACAATATAAAGAAACCCTAAATTTTCTAAAAATAAATAAATAAAATATAGATCTGACTGGCAAAGTTTGTAGAGAGAGAGAGAGAGAGAGAGAGAATTTGTCGATCATGGCAAGGCGGTAGATGAGGACTCCTCCATGAGCAAACTCAGCCCAAAAAATTATGTCTACACCAAATAAAAAGAGAGAGAGAGAGAGAGAGTTAGGGTTTACCTAGAGGAGGAGGAGGAAGAGGAGGAGGAGGAGGGGGGAGGATGCTGCCGGAGGGGGGAGGACGCGGCGGAGGGGGGTCGCCGGGAGGGAGGAGGGGGCGCTGGAGGGGGAGGATGCGGCCGAGGGGGGTCGTCGGAGGGAGGAAGGAGGAGCCGGAGCGGGAGAGATCGAGGCGCGCACGCGGGTTTGAAATTTGGGAGAGGGAGAGGGAGAGATCGAAGGAAATGGGGGGAATCAGCCCTAAGTAAAAAATTTAGCAACGTTTTAGCGACGCCAATAATGACGTCGCTAATTTAGAATTTAGCAACGTTTTTAGCGACGTCAATAATGACGTCGCTAATTTAGAATTTAGCGACATTTTTAGCGACGCCAATAATGACGTCGCTAATTTAGCGACGTCTTAAACGTCGCTAATGACGTCGCTAAATGTCCAAAAATATATACGTCGCTAAAAACGTCGCTAAACGTCGCTACATAAAATATATTAGCGACGTTTAGCGACCTAAATTGAACTTATAGCGACTAATCTTTTAAAAACTGAATAAAAGTCGCTAAACGTCGCTAAATGTCGCCAATTAGTGACGTCTAGCGACGTTTTTACATGGAGTAGCTAAATTAGCGACGTTTTTACATGGAGTCGCTAAAAAACGTCGCTATTCTAGTAGTGCCTTTTTTTATCAATTTGTGTCAGAAGGGCCTGACGATCTGTACAGGCCATCATTTGATGTCCAATTCTGGCACAGAATAGACAAATACGATGAAGGCGTTTATAAAGAACATGTATTCTACTAAGCGTACCTCCATCGAATGTGATGTTAATGAAATTAACAAGTGGTTGTGAGATGTCAATGAGAATCATCACTCTAGCATAAGTTTTCCACTTGTCTTCATATGCCTCAGAGCATGATTGTGCAATCCCTAAAGAATTGGCAATTCTACCAATGGCGCCTTTGTTGAGAAATTTTGGAGGAAATTTGTGTAATTGAACCCACTATTCTACGAATTGGAATAGGTATTCCTCAGAGAGTTTAACCCGTCACATCTTTCCACAGCAAGTAGATCCTCATTGATTCTCCAGGGGGCTTCCTGGATAATTATGTTCACATCAGAGACAATTGGTAATCGAACTAGGAATGAACCTGAATGAAGATTGAGATCTGAGACATGAATAGGCTTTGTAATCCTCCAAATTTTGCCCAAAATATTTGCTAGGGAGGGGCAAGAAAATTGTCGGCTTGTGAAAGGTTTAACTGTTATTGATCTTTGTCATTTAAAACCCTTTGAGCCATCTCTGGATGACAGTGCCACAGTCGGCAAAGGCACTGGTTCCTTTAGTAAGCCCGCCATTTTCTCAATAACATCACTGAAAGACATGGAGAGAAATGAAGGATAGGAAAAGGGAAAACAGGGGTGTGAGATGAGGGAAGATGTCCCAATCAGAGGTGACAGGGAGGAAAGCAGAGGCATGGGATGAAGAAACCATAGGATGAAGGGAGCAACCTGCAAGGGATGGGGAGTAGCGGTCTTCAGCAGAAAAATTTTATTGAGACAGTTAATAATACTAAGACGATATTTTTGTGACAGGAAACCGCTAAAACAGAAAACTAAAGTATAGAATCGTACGTAGCCGACAATTTTCTTCTTGAATTATTAAATTTATAGAAGAAATTGTATCTCCATGTTTGACAAATAAAAAAATATTTACAAAAATATACCATTTATATATATTAAAAAGTATAAGAATTTTGATTATTTAATATATTCAATAGTTGTTATTATTTGTTTGTAACTTTCTATAGTATAGTTGGTTAAGATAATGTACCTCTATTAAAAAAAGTTTAATTACTATTGGCTTCATAAATATTTTACTAATTAATTTTTATTGACTCCTATCTAGGACCGAACCTGACTCAACCTGAAGTTATCTAGGACCGAACCCGACTCAACCTGAAGTTGGACTCAATAGAACTAAGATCTAAATTTGAGCTAAATCTAATTTATTCTCCCAAGAAATTAATATACTACCCTATTTTAAGAGGAATAGATTTTCTATGATCATGAGGTTTTCCGGGATATTTAAAATTTTCAAGAATAAATTTTAAAGCCCAAACTAAACATATTATTGTATTTTTTTATCGTATTTTTTTTAGAAATATAAGATTTTCTGAATACCAAATGCGCCTTTCATTTTTTGTTGTTGATATTTTGTAATTAATAGAAATAAATGAAGTTTCATAAATGGTACGTGTTGACTACCTAATACAGCCATATGATGAAGACTTAGGATCAAGGTAAAATTTAAAAGAAATAAATACACTCACCCCCCCTATGTTTTAGGAGTATTACAGAGAGTATTCCTATTTTAAAACTAATTATAAGAGGTACTTCTCTCCTTTAGAAAAAAATAAATATTGGGGTAGTGAGTGTTATAAGTTTCTATAGAAAATATAAAACATAGGGGTGGTAAGTGTATTTAGTTTCAAATTAGGGGTAATTAGTATAATAAGTATAAAAAATAGGGGTAGTTAACGCAGTTTTCCGAATTTAAAACATTAAGCACGACACATAAAGAGTTGTCAATGTTATTATATGATTGGATACCTCATTAATGGCTACATGTATATGAAGTAGTTTAAGTGGAAAAAACTTTGATACAGCCGGCTATATCAAATATTTGATACAGTCAGTGTATGACAAGTGACCCCCCTCTCCCTCCCTCTCTTTTCGTGCAGAGGGGCCCACTTGTCATACACCGGTTGTATCAAATATTTAATTAGTTATGTATGTTAACAATATGTACCGTCTTCTGGAATTTTATGTTTCCATTGTTATGTTATACGGATATGGATATGGATATGACAAGAGTACGACATAACATGATATTAATGCAGTGAACGAGACACAATACCTAAGTCGAGTGTCTTATATACTATATTTCAAAGTATATAAGTAAGGTAGAGCCAATATTGTGTCTGGGTGGGTGTCACGTCCCAATCTCCCGCAAGTTCGATCGTCCCCGCTAGACGTGAATCACCATATTAGAGCGCTCCCACAGGACCATCGTTCCAACGGGGCATGTTGTCGTACGAGCCTGGAGTGGCACTCGCACAAGGCGATGATGTCAACCATCATGGTTATCATCGAAATGACCAAGTTGCAGCGAAAGTCAAGTATTTTTACGACCAGCACAAATCAGAGTATACGCAACGAAGCTCTCAAAGGGTCCAAGTGAAGATCAGCACTCTTGCTCTTACTTGCCCACAAAGGTACTTACCGTTCCATACATCATGTCCCGTATATTCAAGCTGAGCCACTACACCTGTGTACCTGAAAGATATACCCACAAACGTGGGTCAGTACACAACCGTACTAGTGAGCAGGGTAACCCACTCGTCTAAAACGATACTAAATAGATAGTGAATGCAAGAAGTTATATGGTGATCTTTTTACTTGAATCCAGATTTATTTTATAGCATGACATGTTAAGAAAAACTGTAAAGCATGTTAAGAATGCAAGCATTGAACTCAACTAAATATACTAACAGTTATCAATCTCAAAGGAACTAAATATGCAAATATGTTCTACTCAAACCCCGAAAGTTAAGCGTGAACCTATCGAACCACATCGTACTCCAAGTCTCAAATTCAATCTTGATTTGCACACTCTTGCCCAAGGCAAGGTAGCCGCCCGTCGTCTACTCAAACGCAACAACAACCAAAGTAACTCTTATCTATATGAAGGTCACTGGCCAAGTCATAAAGGACTATCCGAGAAATTTTGACCCTACCCGATCCAGCACTGAGTAGCTAGTCCGCCTAGTGGTCTCGAACTGCAAGTACCCGTTCTTCGAAAGCACGTTACCAATGTTTTCTCCATGACCAAACGGTCCCGGTGCCCCGGTGCAACCTGTTCGAGAAAACTAAACCCTGTGCGCAACAGGTTATCCGTGACCATGCAACGATAAAAAGTAGGTACGACGAGGAACGCGATATCTCGTCCCACAGACGCTACTTGCCCTAATCCATCTGAAATACCATAATCGTTCTCAAATTATTGCCCAAGGCACCATTCCCAAATATCTTCACTAGGTACCATGTCGCTTCTCGACACAGTGCTCCGATTGGTACAACACCCCTCGCTCTGAATGCTCCGTGGCACAATGTTCTCTCCGATGCAGTTGTCCGATTTTGAACCACAATTGCACGCTTTGTTTGACAAAGTATTCCAACTTGATACTCGTGCGCAATGCACGCTCGCTTGCTAGAATATTCTGGTGCTCCAACTAAGATGATCCACTCAAGGCCCCAACTTCTATCATTCCAAACGATGCACACTCTATGCACTCCACGGTACGGTATTTCTATGTTCCAGTCCAAGTATTTAAGCAATTATGTGTGTTCCAGTTATTAGACATGAAGAAGTAGAGGAGAAGGTACATAGCCCACCCACCAAGTTGAATCTGCTAGCACGCTGTCTTGCCGATACGACTGATTCCTTGAATTCGTGGTCCGATGCGAAGCACAATATAATCAATTGGTATGACCGTGCGAGCAGGTCGTGCTCTCCAAATTATCCGACCCGATCGGACTAAGGAATACGGCATTATCGCTCCAAATCTCGCTATCTTGCACTTGCTCTGAACGAACACACTGATTCTATTGCACGATGCCCATGTCTCAGCCCGTGCGAGCCGCTTCTCTGATTGCACTGTAATCACCCTAAAATTTACAGTTTGTTAAAATCGATTTTTGGGATTTTTCTGCAATTTTCAGGAATTTACATAAGTACATTGGGTGATTATATAATTTTTAATTGCTAATAACTAATATTAAAATATAATAAAAATATGATTTTATGGTGTAAAATAGAAAACCGGACTTAGGGTAATTTTTCTGGATTTTATTGGGCCTTGGACCTATTTTTAAATACCTAAAAACTATTTAAAACTAATAAATTATTAATTAATATTTTTATTATTATTATTAGTAGTTATTATTTACTTTAGGCCCGGCCCAGTGGGCCGAAGCCCAGCCCAGCCCGCAGTGCTATCGGGTCGGGCGGGTCCGCCCAACCCGAACCCGCGCCCGACCCGACCCGACCCGAGAGAGCCCATCCCCTTCCCCACGCCTGTGCCCGCGGTTTCCGTCGCGTTCTCCGGCCACGTCGCCGGAGAACCGCTCGGCCTCACCCCACGACCCCACGTCACCCCTCCGCCTTCTCCGCCACATCCCCGGCCAGCCCCCTCCTCGGCCACCCTATAAATACCCTCCCTCATCTGATCCCCTAAAGCGAACCCTAGCTCCCCTGAACCCCGATTCCGGCGACCCCAAGATCCGGTGACCACCACCTCGAACCCCTCCTCCTCTTCTCCGGACGACGCCGCTCCACCCGCCGAGTCTCCTCCCCCAGGCGCCAGCAGCACCAGCAGCAGCACCAGCACCCGCGGCTGCTTTCCCCCTCCTTCGCCCGGAGCCGAGAGCCGCCGTCCTCCCCGGGCCCATCTCCGCCGCCCTGAGCCACCTTCCCCAGCGAGTCTCGGTCGAACCCGTCCAGCGTAGCTCCGGACACGCGGACACAGCCCTAAACCCTAACCCTAGGCGTGTCGGACACGAGTCAGACACGAAGGAAACTCGGTTTTTCAGACCAGTTCAGGTACTTGTAACTCCTTGCTCGTAACTCGGATTTCGATTTCGTAAATTGCAACGCATAGCCTGTATGACCCTCTCAGTGCCCGGACAAACCGCTCGGGGCATCGCGTCCTGTGGTGATCGCACACCGCGATCCAAAAATAGGAAAAACCAGACCCTGTTTCACCCCGGAACTGAGTACGCCCCGCCAAACGGGATGACTTGGTCGCGTGCGGTCTTCACAGATACGTGCGCATCGTCGATACGGACGTGTGAAATTTTGCGAAAGCTGATTCGGGTGTGCATGCACACCGGAATCAACGCGTATCCGCGGACATCGCCCCGTATCCGACTTTTCTGCAATTTACCCTAACTTCGTGCACACACGTCGGATCGAGACAAAACTTGCGCCATCGGACTCGTAGCAATACGCTGGTCCTGTGGGTCAAGTTTGGTTCGATTCTGAGAACGTTGACGAAATCGCGTGTCGTGGGCCCCACAGGACCCACTCGACGGGCGATTTTGTGATCGGCTCATCAGAATTCAAATCTGAAAGTTCCGTTGGATTCGTATCAGTGTTCCTGACCTGTTGACACTAAGTTTGGTAAATTTTGAGACCGTTGACCCTGACACATTTTTCGGTGTAAAGCGGGCCTACCGGTGGACCACGTTTTGGCCCGAAATTATCGTTTTTGCCCTTGTCTCCAAATTGGACCCAAGGATAGGCGTTCCTAGCTATTTGACACCTTCTGAGCGTGATGGTACTGTTTATTTCAGCTTTTGAAGATATCTCTGGAAATTTCCGAGAACAGGACCTTAGTGGAATTCAAACATCAGGCAAGTGCACCTTGCCAAACTTGCAGTCTTTATCTTCATATTTCCTGTAATAATACTTTGCTGGTTGTCTTGTGTAAATTTATATAAACTTGTTTAAACTGATTAACCTAGAAAACGGAGGACGTACCTAGTGTCCGATCATAGTCGGGTGCCAACACCGTACGCGATGTTGGGTTCGTCATTTAGAGATGGATTTGCGATACCCTATACTTTTGTACTTGACATATCAAGTACCCTACAACCCAGGACACTTGACACTATACATGGATAGAATCTTTCTGAGACATTCATGGTGATTCTGTATAGGATACAGGACTTGACAGAGATATTCTAGTTATAGACAGTTTGACTTGTTGCATTAGTTATAATCCCGCTGACATGGACATGAGACATTATGGTTTGCGTGATTATATTGGGTGGGGAGAGACACACAGGCTACAGGCTGTTATATATATATATTTACTATTATTGTGAGGTTGTAGACTCTCCAGCAGAGCTAGACCCTTTACGTGTTATTACTGCTACCGGCTCCCCGACACAGAGCTTGTAGCGGTCTCAGCCTGAGTACTAGTGTTGCTCTCATTTGCATATCACATAGATGGTTACATAGTTTACCCTGCTATTTCATTTAATTTAATTGTACTGCATTTATTTGGCTTGTTTTATTTTGTGCCTTGCTATGTCCACTGAGGACCTGGAATGGATTATGTCCCCAGGTTTAGCCGAGAAGCAGTACCCCAAGATATACGGGACAAGAGATAAGGCTATTGCTGGACTTGATACTGGAGCAGAACTGAACCCTGCAGACGAGGTGATTGCCGAAGACTTCTCCTGAGTACCCGATCCCGTACTCAGTATTTACTTTATGTTTATCTCTTTTGTTCCTGGCCTATTGAGCCAGTGTATTCAGACATAAGTCGGATTGTTTCTCCGACTAACTTGTTGTTGCTACTTATTTCCATTTCATTATGCAGTTTATTTCTTTATCTTTATGGATGAGATTAGTGTGACTTGTTGTAGTAGACCTTCTTTACAGCTTAAGTGCACCCTGATGGTTCCATTAAATTGGGTTGACCATCGGTGCGTGCTGCTGGCCATTGCCACGTGTCCAATCCCTCGGTATTTTGGGACTGGGACGTGACATGGTTTTTGTGGTGGCCCATGCAAGTCTCAACTAAATTATTCGGTTTCAACTTAGGGACCGAACAGGCCTGTAATAAGATAGGATAAGTTATAGGATCTAATCCATTGATTGAATCATTTTTGGACTCTATGTCGAATTTAATTTAATTGCTTGAATTGTATCCTGATTTGATTCCTCTGTGCGTTCTCATTGTTTTCTTTTTATGCAGAGTAATGGATCCCAGAAGTGGTGACGAGAATCCTTTGGGTACACTGCCTGAAGCTGTGGTTACCTGTAAAGCTGGAACGACGCCAGATACCAGAGGACAATCCTCTCAGAATAATCAAACTGGCCAGCCAAGTTCCAGGTTCAGGCGTGATGACATCCCGTCTCCACCCCAGTTCCCTCCTATGATGCCTGTCTTTCCTCCAGGGCAGGCAATGGACGGACAGCAAATATTCCAGATGTTCTACGCTATGATGCAGGCACAACAACAGATCCAACAGGAGGCCCAACGTCATGAGGCCGAGAACCTAAGAAACAGCCTAGTCGCAGCATTGGAACATGCAAATCCACCAAATAGGCGGCTAGCGATGGGATCTATCACGGATTTCCATCAACTCAAACTCTGTACCTTCTCGGGCAAGGAAGGACCAACTAAAGTTCATGAATGGCTTACGAACATGCAGCATCAGTTGGAGGCCGCTGAACTTCCAAGGGACAAGTGGATGATTGCCGTCAGGATGCAACTGACGGACAATGCGCACCATTGGTGGCTGTCCGAAGAAAGAAGGCTCGAACATGATCAGGTCACCTGGGAGGAGTTCTCCAGACTCTTCCAGGATATGTACATCCCTGCTGTTGCTCGGTCAGAACTCCGAGACAGATTCAACCGCCTGATCCAGGGCAACATGACGGTGGAGGAATATAACGCCGTTTTCATTCGCCTGAGCCGCTTCGCCCCTTCTCTAATTCCTACCGAAGAAGAGAAGGCGGAGAAGTTCTTTGATGGACTCAGGTTCGAGCTTCAGAAGTTAATCGGATCGGTCGCGCCCACATCTTACTCCGACGTCCTAGCTGCAGCACGTCGGATGGAGCGCGTTACTCGAAGGGAATCAAGCCTGAAACGTCCATTCTCCTCAGCACCGTCCAAGTCTTCACCTGGGGATTCTGCCAAACGGCCCCAGAAGAATCTGCCTCAGAAAGCAGCATCAAAGAACCTACCTACTTGTTATTACTGCGGCAAAGTAGGTCATATTGAAAGAGAATGTAGACGCAAGCTGGGACTCTGCCTGGTTTGCGGATCCGGACAACACTTCTCAAAGGACTGCTCGGAACGTCGAGAGGGAGTTCCGAATCAAACAGCTCCACATGCACCTAGGCCAGCTCTTCCAGCTGGGGGAGCAACTCAGACAGGGCCTGGAGTAGCCAGGCCACCACTACCACCTCAGGCGGCTTTGTTCCAGCAGGCTCGTCAGCAAAGGGGTCTCGCTCAGGGACGAGGTCAGGCATATGCACTAGCAGTCACTGAGGAAGCTACTGCAGGCGAAGTGATAGCAGGTACCATATTAGTAGCTTCAATTCCTGCTGTAGCATTATTTGATTCTGGATCCTCGCATTCATTTATTGCTGCTAGCTTCATAGCCACACATAGAGTAGCTACCGCACCTCTCTCGAAGATGAAGAGAATTCTAACGGGAGGTGGAATTATCCCGGTTAGTGATATCTGTAGATCATGTTCGGTAGTAGTCTGTGGCCGAGAGATGCGAGCCCAATTCCTGATCTTTTCTATGTCTGATTACGATGTTGTACTTGGTATGGACTGGTTAAGTCAGTACCATGCGACACTGGATTGCCGGCTTGGAAAAGTGATATTTAGACCCCCTAGCCTTCCTGACTTTGAATTTCTTCGAGGAGCGATAGAACAAGGGGTCCAGCCAACTCTTAGGGTATTAACTGTAGAAGAGGATTCAGGTTACCCAAGAGTCATAACGGAATTTGTGGATGTATTTCCCGACGACCTTCCAGGTTTACCACCTGATCGGGAGATAGAATTCACAATAGACCTAACTCCAGGAGCTGAACCTATCACTTCATCGGTATATCGGCTAGCACCTAAGGAGTTAGTGGAGTTGAAAGCACAAGTTGACGATCTTCTGGAAAAAGAATTTATCCGGCCCAGTGTTTCACCTTGGGGAGCACCTATACTTTTTGTACCCAAGAAGGACAGAACCGTGCGGTTGTGCATTGATTACAGAGCCTTTAATGCTGTAACTGTTAAGAATCGGTACCCCTTACCACGTATTGATGACTTGTTTGACCAATTGAGTGGTGCTAGGGTATTCTTAAAGATTGACCTTAGATCCGGTTATCACCAGATTAGGGTGAAGAAGGAAGATATCCCAAAGACGGCCTTCAGGACTAAGTATGGACATTATGAATTCCTAGTAATGCCGTTTGGTTTAACCAACGCACCCGCCGTATTTATGAGTTTGATGAACGGAGTCTTCCATCAGTACTTGGATAAGTTCGTGGTGGTATTCATTGATGATATTCTAGTCTACTCCAAGAACCACGAAGAGCACGAGGAACACCTAAGAATTGTGCTAGAAACTTTGAGAAGGGAGAAGCTATATGCCAAACTCAGCAAATGTGAGTTCTGTATGGACAAGGTGCCATTCTTAGGACATATTATCTCGGATGAAGGACTGTCTGTGGACCCAGAGAAGGTCACTGCAATAGAAACCTGGCCTACCCCTACCTCTGTTGCAGAAGTGAGAAGTTTTCTTGGACTTGCTGGGTATTACCGGCGGTTCGTAGAAAATTTTTCAAGGATCGCAGAGCCGATGACGAAGCTGACATGGAAGGATCAGGAGTTCATATGGACGGAAGAATGCCAGAATGCCTTTGAAGAATTGAAGAGGCGTCTAACAACAGCACCAGTCTTGACTCTTCCCTCGGGGTCAGGAGGTTTTGTTGTTTATAGTGATGCGTCCGGTAGTGGACTAGGTTGTGTCTTGATGCAACATGGCAAGGTTATCGCTTATGCATCGAGGCAGTTGAAGGTCCACGAGAAGAATTACCCAACGCACGACCTGGAGCTACCTGCAGTGATTTTTTGCATTGAAGATCTGGAGACATTATCTGTATGGAGAGAAGGTCGAAATATTCACTGATCATAAGAGCTTGAAATATGTTTATACTCAGAAGGAGCTCAACATGAGGCAAAGGCGTTGGCTTGAGTTGATGGTGGACTTTGACATAGATCTGTAGTACCACCCGGGGAAAGCAAATGTTGTAGCCGATGCCCTCAGCAGAAAACCCTCGGCTTATTTCTTAACTGAGCAGCCTCAGTTATTACAAGACTTGCAAGATCTTCAGATAGAGGTTGTTCTACCTGGACAAAATGGTTTGCTGGCTAACCTTGAAGTTAAGTCATCGCTGGTGGAGAGAATCAAAGAAGCTTTGCCTAATGATGCCAGATTTCGAAGGCTGAAAGAGAGAACCAAAGCAGGCATGCAAACGGGACTTCACATCCACGAGGACGGGACATTAAGGTGCGGAAATCGCCTATATGTTCCAAATGGAGAATTAAGGCAGGAGTTGATGACTGAAGCACATAGCTCCATATACTCTGTTCATCCAGGAGGAACCAAGATGTACCGGGACTTAAGACAATATTACTGGTGGCATGGAATGAAAAGGGAGATTGTCCGATTTGTGGCAAAATGCTTAGTCTGCCAGCAGGTGAAGGCCGAGCACCAAAGGACTGCAGGTATGTTGCAGCCACTTCCCATACCTGAATGGAAGTGGGAGCATATTACCATGGACTTTGTCACTGAATTTCCAAGAAGCCCTAGTGGAAAGGATGCGGTATGGGTTATCGTGGATCGGCTCACTAAGTCGGCTCACTTCTTGCCATTCAGAGTCGGACAATCCACGAAAGTACTAGCTGACATGTATATGCGACAGATCGTAAAATTACATGGAGTGCCGGTTAGTATTTGTAAGCCCCTGATTTTTCGAAAATATTAAAATTAGGATTTTCAACAATTTTCTGGAATTTTTTTGGAATTTTCTGAAATTAAAATCAGGGTTTTCAAATATTACATGATTTTTAATTGATAATAAACAACATTAAAATATTATGAAAATAATATTTTTGGGTGTAAAATGAAAAATTGGACTTAGGGTAATTTTTCTGGAATTTATTGGACCCCGGACCTATTTTAAAACACCTAAAAACTATTTATTTATTTAATTATTAATTAATTATTTATTTATTATTATTATTATTATTATTATTATAATACCCAGCCCACTGGGCCCGGCCCACCGGGCCCAGCCCGAACCCAAACCCAGCCCGCTCTCCACCGGGTCGGGTCGGGTCTGACCGCCGTCCGACCCGCCAACCCGACCCGGCCCCCCTCTCTCTCTCCCCACGACCCTGAGCCCGAGTCCGGCGCCGCTCCGCCCGGGCCGCCGCCGCATCCTCCGGCCTCCCCTCCGCGCACCCCGCCACGTCGGCTACTCCGCCCGCACCCCTCGGCAACTCCGCCACGACACGCCGCCCTATCCGGTGACCTCCAGCCCCCTCTCCTCTATATAAACCTCCGCCGTCCCTAGCCGCTGCCAGCACCGCCTAGACGCCGACCGCCAACGCCACCTTCCGCCCTTGCCGGCGACCACCCTCCTTCCTCCTCCTCCTTCTTCCCTCTCCCCGGCGGCCCAAGACCCCGACAGCAGCACCAGCGGCAGCAGCGGCTGCGCCGACAGCCAGCCGCCGCCCGCGGCCTCGCAGCACCCGCCCAGCCCACGGCCGGCCTCCCCCGCGGCGGCGCCGTCCTCCTCCGGCCGGGCTCCCTCGTCGGAGTTCAAAGCCCTAGCCCTAACCCTAACCCTAATTCCTAAATCCGCGTGTCCGACACGAGTCGGACACGACTCGACCCTGAATTTTCAGGTCCCCTTCAGGTACGCGTAACTTCTTGCTCGTAGCTCTGTTTTCAATTCCGCAAATTGCGTTGTGAAGCCTGTATGACCTCTCGGTGTCCGGACAAACTGTTCGGGATATCGCGTCCTGTGGTGATCGCACACCGCGATCCAAAAACAGGAAAAAACCAGACCCTGTTTCACCCCGGAACTGAGTGCGCCCCGCCAAACGGGACGACTTGGTCGCGTGCGGTCTTCACAGATACGTGCGCATCGTCGATACGGACGTGTGAGATTTCGTGGAAGCTGATTCGGGTGTGCGTGCACACCGGAATCAACGCGTATCCGCAGACATCGCCCCGTATCCGCCTTTTCTGCAATTTGCCCTAACTTCTTGTACACTCGTCAGATCGAGACGAAACTTGCGCCATCGGACTCGTAGCGATACGCTGGTCCTGTGGGTCAAGTTTGGTTCGATTCTGAGAACGTTGACGAAATCGCGTGTCGTGGGCCCCATAGGCCCCGCTCGACGGGCGATTTTGTGTTCGGCTCATCGGAATCCAAATCTGGAAGTTCCGTTGGGTTCGTATCAGCGTTACTGACCTGTTGACACTAAGTTTGGTGAATTTGGAGACCTTTGATCCGGACACATTTTTCGGTGCAAAGCGGGCCCAACGGCGGACTCCGTTTTGACCCGAAACTGCCGTTTTTGCCCTTGTCTCCAAATTGGACCCAAGGACAGGCGTTTCTAGCTATTTGATATCTTTTGAGCGTGATGGTAATGTCTATTTCAGCATTTGGACTCATCTCTGGATATTTCCCCGAAGAACTATTAATCGGATCCAAACAACAGGCAAGTTCCTGCACTTCAAGTTTATTCTTATATTGTGATAATTAATTTCTTGCTCTACTAGCATCATTGGATGATTACACGTAGTGTTAGAACACTGGATTTTCATGTCTTGAATACTGGAGTTCATGTCTTGTTTTCGTGTCGGGTGGGAGAATACGAAGGAGGCATGTAGTTTACCCTTTTCCCTGGATTGTCTAATAGCTGTTGGTACACGACTGTCCATCAGCCGGATCTCGATTATATTGTCTAATAGCCGTTTATGATGGCCGGATTAGCCTTATAAACCCCTACATGCCAACTATGTATTCTAAAAATAAACACAAGTTCACACAGATAGTTCTGGTCATGTTATATTTCTTGCTGGCTATTGTAGTTTCATTTCCTGTTTCATTTATTTTTGTTTCTCATATTCCTGTTTACAGCTAACTCTGAGATAATAATGTTCTGCTAATGCTGTTTCTCAACATGATATCCAATATTTAATTGTCATAAAATATTTAGTTTAATCTTGTTGTGCACTGTGTACTTTGCTCCTTTCCTGACTGGATCTGTTGTTTAGGCGATGATGAGAACCTTGCCCCCACCTATTATGGCCCCTATGAGGCAGCAGGTGATACAGTTGCAGAGCCAGTTCCCGCACAGGAAGCTACTCCTGATGAGTAGTTAGCAGTAGTTATCTTAGTTTTGCTCTTTATCTTAGCAATCGGGTTTGTCCCCGATTTCATTCTGATTTCTGTACTAAAATATTTGAATCTGTTGTCACATTTATTTCAGTTGCAATCTTAAGTTTCATTTCTCATTATTATCTTGCCTATATTATTTGTGAATGAGCTAGTTAGTAAATTTGGATTTGACCCAGACAGCGTACTACCGCCGATTCTGCGGCGTAGGCTGGACGTACCCACGCACTCGTGCCCGAATTTCCGGGTGCGGGTCGTGACACGTTTTTATGGTGGCCCATGCAGGTCAAACGACTAAATTGTTCGGTTTCAACTTAGGGACCGAACAGGCCTGCAATAAGATTGAGGATTCTAGGAAAAGCTCGTTCACAGTATAGGGTCCTGATTTCAATTCTTAATATCACTTCTGATCAATTTTTCCTATCGTCCTTGATTTCCAAGTAAACTATTCTGAACACCCTATCCCTTCATCTTTCAGAATGGTCCAGACAAGGAACACAGTAGGAGGCACATCAGAACCAGCTGAGCAGAATATGCCCGAGACTCTTGCACTTCCGCCGCCTCCATCTGTTCCGGCAGTTACCCTAGATGGGGCACAGCTGCTAGGAGTGTTCCAGGGATTGGTGGAATCCCAGAAAGAACAGACTGCACTTCTGCGGACCAGCCTCTCAGAAGCTATTAAGTCCCAGGAGTCGCCACTCAAGAGGCCAGGGAGTGCCAAAGACTTCAAAAACCTCAGACCCCCTGGAATTTTACGGAACTGAAGGCATTCTCTATGCCGATGAATGGATAGAGAACGTAGAGAGACTCCTGAAGACTGCTCGGGTTCCTGATGATCTCAAAGTGGAGTCCGCAAGCCTGCAACTGTTCGACATAGCTCGGACCTGGTTCAGAGATGAACCCCAACTATCTGCTCCTGACCTCACCTGGGAAGATTTTAAGAGGCTATTCAAGGAGAAATTCTACCCCGAAATGGCTCGGGAAGCTCTCGAAAGCCAATTCGAGAGACTGGAGCAAGGTAACCTGACTGTTGATGAGTATACTGCTGAATTTAGCAGGTTAAGCCACTTTGCGGAGTACATGGTTCGTACCCCGGAGGACAGGGCCCGTAGATTCAAGAAGGGGCTATCTCCGGATATTCGCCTTGCTGTCACCACCAGCCGAGCTCGCACCTACGAGGAAATCTTGAGCGTGGCACAAGGCGTTGAGAGAGACATGGGGCATAAGCTAAAGCGAGAAAGAGATACCGGAAATGCGGGACCCAACAAACGCCCTTTTCAACAACAACAGCAGAGGGCCCCGCAACAAGCTCAGCGTCCTCTCCCTCGAGCTCCAGTACCCCAACACCAGGCCCAGGGACAGAACCAACAAGTTGCTGCTTGTAACTATTGTCATAGACCAGGCCATACTTGGCAAGTTTGCAGAAAGAGGCTAGGTGTTTGTCTACTTTGTGGCTCAGCAGCACATCAAGTGAGGGACTGTCACGCTGCTCAAGGACGCGGACAGGCTTACGTGATGACCGTGGAGAACGCGCAAACTCTGGAAGCAGCCAATGCCCGTAAGTGATTCGTAGATACCTTTTCTGGTATTGTTTAGCTCGTGCCTATTGGTTCGTGACCTCAGCCCCAACCTAGTAATTTTTTTGAACTTGCTAAATATCCTAGTATGCTTTTAAATTTGATAACTGTAGAGATTTTTGGAGGCTTTTGCTATTGTGCTTATTTTGTGTCTTGTGAACTTCAATAAATTTGTACCTCTTTTCATCATCATCTAGCGCACTTAATTTTGCTAAACTCGACTAATGCTGCTATTTTATAGCCTAGTTTTGCAAGCTTCCTCTTTATCGGGCTTGTTCATGACACCTGTATTATTGAGGCCTGATCAACCCCACTAATACAAGTGTCTACTCAGAATCAGTGTACTACGGTCTGATCAACCTTAGTGCATTTTGATTCGCACTTCGCACAACTACTTTACGTGGATTGAGATATATAGTTGACTAGTATACTTGCCCCCTAAATACGTCCGAGCATATCGTATCAGCATTACCAGAATAGAATCTCGATCCATAACCGCCTGACAATTCCCATTAGAATTCCTTAAACGCCTTGATCCCTATACCTCTATTCTACCACCTCGCCCTTAAAACTCTTTATTATTGATCCTCGTCTTCCCTTATTTCGGAAAGACAAAAACCTGTGGTTGGTATGAGTTGATTTGTAGTGCTAGACATACCCCTCAGACCGGACGAATTGATGATAACCCTTTATGACTAAGACAAGACCCTATGTGCTGTGTTTGTGTTGCAGACTTAAGATTCAATACCATGATTTATTAAGTTGGGACCTAGCTTTACTAGTCGTACAGTCTTAGAGGATATGGGTAAAATTCTAAGTTGGGTAGCGACCGCAATGTTCACCTGAGAGAAACCCGTTAGACTGTAATCAAGTGAGTTTGGACAGAGAGAGCCCTGCCATAATTTAAATTTTGAGGACGAAATTTTTATAAGTTGGGTAAATTGTAAGCCCCTGATTTTTCGAAAATATTAAAATTAGGATTTTCAACAATTTTCTGAAATTTTCTGGGAATTTTCTGAAATTAAAATCAGGGTTTTCAAATATTACATGATTTTTAATTGATAATAAACAACATTAAAATATTATAAAAATAATATTTTTGGGTGTAAAATGAAAAATTGGACTTAGGATAATTTTTCTGGAATTTATTGGACCCCGGACCTATTTTAAAACACCTAAAAACTATTTATTTATTTAATTATTAATTAATTATTTATTTATTATTATTATTATTATTATTATAATACCCAGCCCACTGGGCCCGGCCCACCGGGCCCAGCCCGAACCCAAACCCAGCCCGCTCCCCACCGGGTCGGGTCGGGTCTGACCGCCGCCCGACCCGCCAACCCGACCCGGCCCCCCTCTCTCTCTCCCCACGACCCTGAGCCCGAGTCCGGCGCCCCTCCGCCCGGGCCGCCGCCGCATCCTCCGGCCTCCCCTCCGCGCACCCCGCCACGTCGGCCACTCCGCCCGCACCCCTCGGCAACTCCGCCACGACGCGCCGCCCTATCCGGTGACCTCCAGCCCCCTCTCCCCTATATAAACCTCCGCCGTCCCTAGCCGCTGCCAGCACCGCCTAGACGCCGACCGCCACCGCCACCTTCCTCCCTTGCCGGCGACCATACTCCTTCCTCCTCCTCCTTCTTCCCTCTCCCCGGCGGCCCAAGACCCCGAAAGCAGCACCAGCGGCAGCAGCGGCTGCGCCGACCGCCAGCCGCCGCCCGCGGCCTCGCAGCACCCGCCCAGCCCACGGTCGGCCTCCCCCGCGGCGGCGCCGTCCTCCTCCGGCCGGGCTCCCTCGTCGGAGTTCAAAGCCCTAGCCCTAACCCTAACCCTAATTCCTAAATCCGCGTGTCCGACACGAGTCGGACACGACTCGACCCTGAATTTTCAGGTCCCCTTCAGGTACGCGTAACTTCTTGCTCGTAGCTCTGTTTTTAATTCCGCAAATTGCGTTATGAAGCCTGTATGACCCTCTCGGTGTCCGGATAAACTGTTCGGGACATCGCGTCCTGTGGTGATCGCACACCGCGATCCAAAAACAGGAAAAAACCAGACCCTATTTTACCCCGGAACTGAGTACGCCCCGCCAAACGGGATGACTTGGTCGCGTGCGGTCTTCACAGATACGTGCGCATCGTCGATACGGACGTGTGAGATTTCGTGGAAGCTGATTCGGGTGTGCGTGCACACCGGAATCAACGCGTATCCGCGGACATCGCCCCGTATCCGCCTTTTCTGCAATTCGCCCTAACTTCTTGTACACTCGTCAGATCGAGACGAAACTTGCGCCATCGGACTCGTAGCGATACGCTGGTCCTGTGGGTCAAGTTTGGTTCAATTCTGAGAACGTTGACGAATCGCGTGTCGTAGGCCCCACAGGCCCCGCTCGACGGGCGATTTTGTGTTCGGCTCATCGGAATCCAAATCTGGAAGTTCCGTTGGGTTCGTATCAGTGTTCCTGACCTGTTGACACTAAGTTTGGTAAATTTGGAGACCTTTGATCCGGACACATTTTTCGGTGCAAAGCGGGCCCAACGGCGGACCCCGTTTTGACCCGAAACTGCCGTTTTTGCCCTTGTCTCCAAATTGGACCCAAGGACAGGCGTTTTTAGCTATTTGATATCTTCTGAGCATGATGGTAATGTCTATTTCAGCATTTGGACTCATCTCTGGATATTTCCCCGAAGAACTATTAATCGGATCCAAACAACAGGCAAGTACCTGCACTTCAAGTTTATTCTTATATTGTGATAATTAATTCCTTGCTCTACTAGCATCATTGGATGATTACACATAGTGTTAGAACACTGGATTTTTATGTCTTGAATACTGGAGTTCATGTCTTGTTTTCGTGTCGGGTGGGAGAATACGAAGGAGGCATGTAGTTTACCCTTTCCCCTGGATTGTCTAATAGCTGTTGGTACACGACTGTCCATCAGTCGGATCTCGATTATATTGTCTAATAGCCGTTTATGACGGCCAGATTAGCCTTATAAACCCCTACATGCCAACTATGTATTCTAAAAACAAACACAAGTTCACACAGATAGTTCTGGTCATGTTATATTTCTTGCTGGCTATTGTAGTTTCATTTCCTGTTTCATTTATTTCTGTTTCTCATATTCCTGTTTACAGCTAACTCTGAGATAATAATGTTCTGCTAATGCTGTTTCTCAACATGATATCCAATATTTAATTGTCATAAAATATTTAGTTTAATCTTGTTGTGCACTGTGTACTTTGCTCCTTTCCTGACTGGATCTGTTGTTTAGGCGATGATGAGAACCTTGCCCCCACCTATTATGGCCCCTATGAGGCAGCAGGTGATACAGTTGCAGAGCCAGTTCCCGCACAGGAAGCTACTCCTGCTGAGTAGTTAGCAGTAGTTATCTTAGTTTTGCTCTTTATCTTAGCAATCGGGTTTGTCCCCAATTTCATTCTGATTTCTGTACTAAAATATTTGAATCTGTTGTCACATTTATTTCAGTTGCAATCTTAAGTTTCATTTCTCATTATTATCTTGCCTATATTATTTGTGAATGAGCTAGTTAGTAAATCTGGATTTGACCCAAACAGCGTACTACCGCCGATTCTGCGGCGTAGGCTGGACGTACCCACGCACTCGTGCCCGAATTTTCGGGTGTGGGTCGTGACAGTATTGTATCAGATCGAGACTCGAGATTTACATCTCACTTCTGGCGAAGCATGCAAGAGAGTCTCGGCACCAGGCTCAAATTCAGTACTGCCTATCATCCTCAGACAGATGGCCAATCAGAGCGCACAATTCAGATCTTGGAAGATATGCTGCGATCATGTATACTGGACTTCGGAGGATCTTGGGAAGATCATCTGCACTTAGTGGAGTTCTCCTACAACAACAGCTATCAGGCAAGCATTCAGATGACACCTTTCGAGGCGTTGTACGGAAGGAAGTGCAGATCGCCTATATGCTGGAGCGATGTTGGCGAACGTCAATTACTGGGCCCAGAGTTGGTAACAGAGACAGTGGAGAAAGTAAGGCAGATTCAGAATCATCTCCGTGCAGCCCAGGATTGACAGAAGCATTGGGCCGATGCGCACAGACGTCCCCTGGAGTTCAAGGAAGGAGAGCATGTATTTTTGAGGATCTCGCCCACTAGAGGTACTATCAGATTTGGCAGCAGAGGCAAGTTAAGCCCAAGGTATATTGGGCTATTTGATATCTTAGAGCGCATTGGTGAGGTGGCTTATCGTCTTGCATTATCTCCATCCTTAGAGGGAGTGCATGATGTATTCCATGTCTCACAGCTGAGGCGATACGTGACTGACCCAAGCCATATAGTTGATCATTCTGAGATTTCGGTGGGACCTAGCCTGAGATACGAAGAGCAGCCAGTGGGTATACTCGACACCAGTGAGAAGACACTGCGAGGGCAGACAATCAGACTGGTTCGGGTAGCTTGAAAACAGCACTCTCCTGGCGAATCGACCTGGGAACGAGAAGATGTTATGCGCCAGCGTTATCCACACTTATTTGCAGATGCAGGTAAAACATAAGCATTCTTTAATTCTGTAAATTCGTGCCTTTGTAGTTTACCCTTCGATTGCGAGGACGCAATCCTCTTAAGGGGGTAGATTGTAATCACCCTAAAATTTTCAGTTTGTTAAAATCGATTTTTGGGATTTTTCTGCAATTTTCAGAAATTTACATAAGTGCATTGGGTGATTATATAATTTTTAATTGCTAATAACTAATATTAAAATATAATGAAAATATAATTTTATGGTGTAAAATAGAAAACCGGACTTAGAGTAATTTTTCTGGATTTTATTGGGCCTTGGACCTATTTTTAAATACCTAAAAACTATTTAAAACTAATAAATTAGTAATTAATATTTTTATTATTATTATTATTAGTTATTATTTACTTTAGGCCCGGCCCAGTGGGCCGAAGCCCAGCCTAGCCCGCAGTGCTATCGGGTCGGGCGGGTCCGCCCAACCCGAACCCGCACCCGACCCGACCCGACCCGAGAGAGCCCATCCCCTTCCCCACGCCTGTGCTCGCGATTTCCGTCGCGTTCTCCGGCCACGTCGCCGGAGAACCGCCCGGCCTCACCCCACGACCCCACGTCACCCCTCCGCCTTCTCCGCCAAGTCCCCGGCCAGCCCCCTCCTCGGCCACCCTATAAATACCCTCCCTCATCTCCTCCCCCAAACCGAACCCTAGCTCCCCTGAACCCCGATTCCGGCGACCCCAAGATCCGGTGACCACCACCTCGAACCCCTCCTCTTCTTCTCCGGACGACGTCGCTCCACCCGCCGAGTCTCCTCCCCCAGGCGCCAGCAGCACCAGCAGCAGCAGCACCCGCGGGTGCTTTCCACCTCCTTCGCCCGGAGCCGAGAGCTGTCGTCCTCCCCGGGCCCATCTCCGCCGCCCTGAGCTGCCTTCCCCGGCGAGTCTCGGTCGAACCCGTCCAGCGTAGCTCCGGACACGCGGACACAGCCCTAAACCCTAACCCTAGGCGTGTCGGACACGAGTCAGACACGAAGGAAACTCGGTTTTTCAGACCAGTTCAGGTACTTGTAACTCCTTGCTCGTAACTCAGATTTTGATTTCGTAAATTGCAACGCGTAGCCTGTATGACCCTCTCGGTGCCCGGACAAACCGCTCGGGGCATCGCGTCCTGTGGTGATCGCACACCGCGATCCAAAAATAGGAAAAACCAGACCCTATTTTACCCCGGAACTGAGTACTCCCCGCCAAACGGGACAACTTGGTCGCGTGCGGTCTTCACAGATATGTGCACATCGTCGATACGGACGTGTGGGATTTCGCGGAAGCTGATTCGGGTGTGCATGCACACCGAAATCAACGCATATCCGCGGACATCGCCCCGTATCTGACTTTTCTGTAATTTACCCTAACTTCGTGCACACACGTCGGATCGAGACAAAACTTGCACCATCGGACTCGTAGAAATACGCTGGTCCTGTGGGTCAAGTTTGGTTCGATTCTGAGAACGTTGACGAAATCGCGTGTCGTGGGCCCCACAGGCCCCACTCGACGGGCGATTTTGTGATCGGCTCATCGAAATTCAAATCTAAAAGTTCCGTTGGGTTCGTATCAGCGTTCCTGACCTATTGACACTAAGTTTGGTGAATTTTGAGACCGTTGACCCCGACACATTTTTCGGTGCAAAGCGGGCCCACGGGTGGACCCCGTTTTGGCCCGAAATTACCGTTTTTGCCCTTGTCTCCAAATTGGACCCAATGACAGGTGTTCCTAGCTATTTGACACCTTCTGAGCGTGATGGTACTGTTTATTTCAGTTTTCGGAGATATCTCTGGAAATTTCCGAGAACAGGACCTTAGTGGAATTCAAACATCAGGCAAGTGCACCTTGCCAAACTTGCAGTCTTTATCTTCATATTTCTTGTAATAATACTTTGCTGGTTGTCTTGTGTAAATTCATATAAACTTGTTTAAACTGATTAACCTAGGAAACGGAGGACGTACCTAGTGTCCGATCATAGTCGGGTGCCAACACCGTATGCGGTGTTGGGTTCGTCATTTAGAGATGGATTTGCGATACCCTTTACTTTTGTACTTGACATATCAAGTACCCTACAACCCACGACACTTGACACCATACATGGACAGAATCTTCCTGAGACATTCATGGTGATTCTGTATAGGATACAGGACTTGACAGATAGTTATAGACAGTTTGACTTGTTGCATTAGTTATAATCCCGCTGACATGGACATGAGACGTTATGGTTTGCATGATTACATTGGGTGGGGAGAGACACACAGGCTACAGGCTATTATATATATATATCTACTATTATTGTGAGGTTGTAGACTCTCCAGCAGAGCTAGACCCTTTACGTGTTATTACTGCTACCGGCTCCCCGACACAGAGCTTGTAGCGGTCTCAGCCTGAGTACTAGTGTTGCTCTCATTTGCATATCACATAGATGGTTACATAGTTTACCCTGCTGTTTTATTTAATTTAATTGTACTGCATTTATTTGGCTTATTTTATTTTGTGCCTTGCTATCTCCACTGAGGACCTGGAATAGATTATGTCCCCAGGTTTAGCCGAGGAGCAGTACCCCGAGATATACGGGACAAGAGCTGAGGCTATTGCTGGACTTGATACTGGAGCAGAACTGAACCCTGCAGACGAGGTGATTGCCGAAGACTTCTCCTGAGTACCCGATCCCTTACTCAGTATTTACTTTATGTTTATCTCTTTTGTTCCTGGCCTATTGAGCCAGTGTATTCAGACATAAGTCGGATTGTTTCCCCGACTAACTTGTTGTTGCTACTTATTTCCATTTTATTATGCAGTTTATTTCTTTATCTTTATGGATGAGATTAGTGTGACTTGTTGTAGTAGACCTTCTTTACAGCTTAAGTGCGCCCTGATGGTTCCATTAAATTGGGTTGACCATCGGTGCGTGCTGCTGGCCATTGCCACGTGTCCAGTCCCTCGGTATTTTGGGACTGGGGCGTGACATACACTGAACTCTATACACCATTTGCACAAGAAAATCAACTCGAATCAATACTTGTTCCATTTCAAATCTCAGCGTAATGCACCGTGCGGTTACGGAACATTACAGTGGGCTTCAGCCCATTCATTTTTTTCCTATACAGGTTAGATTACATGCAATTTTTTACCTCTAATTTTACACTACAAAAATATATTGTTTAGCAACGTAATTATTCGTCGCTAAAATGTATTTTTCCGTCGCTATTTATATTTAGCGACTGATTAGCGATAAAAAATTTATGTCAGAATAATTAACATCGCTACGGGAATTCTATCGCTAATCTTTATCAACGAATTAGCAATGGAATGAGCGACATAAAACCAGCCACGGATCAATGACGTATAAATTTTGTCGCTAAACTTTTTGACTACTTACCGACGGATTATATGAGCCAAAATTTGCCCAAATTTCCAAAAGGTTTTGCATATTCAGGTTTCACAAAGTTCGTCACTAATTCGTCACTAAGTCGTCACTCTCAGTAACGGATTAGCGATGGATGTTAGCAACGGACTCTGATACATGTTTGGCACATTTATGTGTATCAGATGTTTTAGCGACGTAATAGTTTATCGCTAGGTAGTCGCTGGCCTGAGATTTTCCGTCAAAAATTCGTCGCTGACATGAGATTTTCTAGATTTTTCGTCGCTATTACATCGTCAGTCCGTCGCTAAAAGTAATATTTTCCCAGAAATCAATTTCTGCTGAGCATATATCTGTTATACATTCACCAATTTCTACACAAATAAATTTTACACAAGTAAATTCCACACAAACTAATAAAACCCACATAAACATGTATAAATGTTATATATAAAATAAAATAATAAATTAGAGTAATCCAAACTTGTACAAATACTGTTATACAATCCCACAAAGTCAAATAAATACAATCAAGTCAAAAAAATACAACCAACTAAAAAAAATTCCACAAACTCAAAAAATCTATCAAATTGACGGTGGAGGTGGAGGCGGAAGCGGCTGTCGGCTAGCCATGTACTGCGCCACAACCATAGGGATGATATCATGTAGATCATCAGGAGCAACGGCAGATGGAGCAGTGGCGGGAGCCGTCGAAGGAGCTGGATGACCCATTGATGCCATCGGAGGAGCTGGAGCCATCGGAGGAGCTGGAGGACCCAACATAGTAGCCGTAGGAGGAGCTGTCGTAGTAGTCGGAGGAGGAGCAGGTGCTGCAGCATCATGAGTGTCTATCAACTGTCGGATCAGCCCATGTAGCTCATGCACAGTCATCGTTAGCTGCTCCAGAGATATCGCACTAGAAGGAACGCCGGAGTCGGGTACTGATGGAGCTGAAGTAGCCGTCGGAGGAGCTCTGGAAAGAACCAACGGCTGGGATGCCAACGATCCGGTACCGTATACGTTGCCACCTTTTCCTCTCTCAAAATCTTGAACCCACTGATCGTTTCTCTCAGTCGGCGTACTGCTCTCAGCGCCCCCCTCTAATGTCTTATATGTCTCCTATATGCATTTATATAAATAGGTTTAGAGTTAAGGATTTTAGAGTTATATGTGCTATATTTGATTTTGGTTAGAGTATCATTTTAGATACTATATATCATAGTATATGTATATAATTTGAGTTATATTTGCTGTATTTAATTTTCATGATATCTTAAAATAGGATATTAACCAAGATTCAAAGTATCGGAATCGAAATCGGTATCGGACCATTCTTATGAGGTTTAAAGTAAATTGAACCGGTATCGAAATCGGAATCAGAATCGGTATAGGAATCGGAATCGGTATAGTTTGACTGTTTGACCTAGAGTTGACTTAGTTTGATTGTTTTGACCTAGAAATCTAGAATCTAATTAAATTATAAAAATAATCTAATTAAATTGATAAAAATTTATAAAGACAACATACATTTGTTTTGGGCTCATCTACGAGCTTCCCATCATTCTTTCTTTTCTGGGTCCGCGAGAAGATTGTTGGGAAGTCAATAGTTTTTGGGTCTTTTTCGGCTCTAGCGGCCTCATCGCACTATAAAAATTAAGCAATAAATAAATAATAAAAAAATTAGAATTATAAAAAAATCGATCTAGCGGAAAATTTTAATACTAACCATCCGTCGAAAATGCTCGACGGTCGGAATGCATCCACCAGTATGGAGACTATCCTTAGCACAGGCAGCCTTCGCCTTCTCGTACTTGGCCTTGTAAGTCGAGGTATCCATCTTCTTCTTCATATCCTCCCAGTACTCCGCCTTCAGTCACTCCTTGCGGTCATCCGGTCCAAGTAACGCTAGAGCCTTCTGGTCATTGATCATATCTCTCAAACTCTTGCTGGCGACGGTCTTGTAGCACTTCCGGATATCACTATCTCTATGATCCGGCCACCATTACAACCTCTGCAAATTAAAAAAATATTTTTTATCATTGTAATCAAAAAAATTATATATTATTATAAATAAAATTCATATACATACATCGAGCTTCTCCAGCCAAGCGAACCGTCGATCGAGCGGGATGTCACTAAAGTTGATATAAGGCCATCAAAGTAGCCCAGCGTGATCTCCCCTAGATTATTTCTAGCCTTGATTGGGAAGAATCTGAAATAAGTAGACAATATACAATTAGAATAAAAATTATAAAATAAATGTATGAATTGACAAATAAATGCTTACATCGCTCCATATCCTCATAGCTCGGGACGACAGATATTGGCTAGCCACTCTGGTAGAGTAGGCAGGGTCTGCAAATTCTGGACAGAGGCCATATACTCTGTTGTCCACAAGAAGGCCTAGAAATTGATTTTCTCATGTGGGAGCAACTTGTGGAGTAGCCGGTGTAGTAGTGTCGGTAGTGGCTGGAGTAGAAGAAGGGGTAGCAGTTGATGGAAATTCGGGAGATGGAGTAGCTCCTCCTACTAAAAAACAAGTATATGGCGGGGATAAACCATCCGCCGCATCTACGAACTCGTCCTCAGGTCGTGTACAAGAATCTGGGGTAGCAGGTGTAGCGGACGGAGGATGCTGAGAATATGATCCTTTCTGAACTTGTCGTTGTCCTCGTCATCGACCCGCCATACTATAGGTAAATCTGCAGCAAATAAAAAAATGGTGTCATCAAACAGATATCATAAAGTAATGGTGTGGTGAAATAAGTAAATACTAGTGTGATGATAAAATAAATAATAATTGTGTCATGAAATAATTAAATAAATATCTAAGATAATGCATATGTATGTACGTACTAATCTTCTTCATCTTTCAAATCGTCATCGTCTTCCGAATCATTTTTTGAATCGTCTTCATCTTCTACTTCTTCATTTTTATTTTTACTTCTACTATCACTATCACCTTCATCTTCCAATTCTTGTTCCTCGCTCGATACCTCTATATCAGAGTTCTCCTCTATATGAGGTAAATATTCTATCTCAACTCTTTATTAACTCTATCATCCTCTACGGTAACGTCAACCCTCATACCATCAACACCGGCCAAACTCATATATTCAAGTTGAGGCATGACCACTACATCCTCTTGGTATGCTAGATCCCCAATATTATATGTGTTTCTAGCTTTAGTTTTGCATACAGCCCACCAATATTTATTATTACGTCGTCGACTAGGATAGCTCGTATAATACACTTGAACCGTTTGACTAGCCAACACAGATGGTTCAAAATCTATATATCTTTTTCCATATTTTATATCAACAAACTCAAACTGTTTGTCAATTTTCTATTCTTGCTAGGGTGTTGTGTCGAATAAATCATATTTAAACAGCATAATTTTTGTCTTATAAGAGTAATCCATCTCCACGACATCTCTTAGTACACCGTAATAGTCGAATTCTGGATCTGCATCATAGACTGAACCCCTCACACATACTCCAGAATTTTTTGTATAATTAGCCTACTCATCGACAAATCATTGATTAGTAGAATTATCAATGGTGCTAAATTTGAAGCCATTGATGGTGTATCCATCCCAACACTTTGTCCTCTTGCTTAGTCCAATAGCTAATGCTCAAAATCGTTCATTCTATAAGTCTGTACCAGGACAAAAAACCTAAAATATTACGTATTATATAGATATTAGACAAAGATTGGTTTGAATGCTAAATTTAGAATGCTTAATGTTTAGGATCCGTACATAATTATGGAACCACGATAAAAAAAATGTATCAACCTCTCTATCAAGATCATCTTCATTAATATTAGGTCTCTCCATTTTTATCTTAGCTCTAAAAGTACTAAGATAATAAGGAGAATAGTTAGTGCAATTTTTTTCCAAGTATATACAAAATTGAAATATCTAGGAAAGATGTGTCGCTTACTTTTTAATATCTTGCATATACCACTATTTAACAATATATACCGATGAGCGGCTTCAAACTCATCGTCTTCCAACCAACGTACTTTAGTAGCACTTGTAGGCTTTTCTCCCATATTGAATATAGTGTGGATTACACTATTCGGGGCATCAACCCCACTGTCATCATTCCTTGGGGCTCTATTGCAATTTTTTTTGACATGAGTATCAAAGTAAATTAAGCAGAAGTTTGAAACATCCTCAATGATATATGCTTCGTATATCGAAACTTCTACATGAGCCTTATTGCCAACATTCTTCTTCATGTGATGTAGATACCTATAGATAATATATTGAATCTTAGAATTATTTGAATAAAAAAATTATTAGTATAATGAATTTATACATCTCAAATGGATGCATCCATCGATAATGGACAGGAGTACCGACGCATGCTTCATATGCAAGATGAATCGGCAAATGCTCCATACTATAAAAAATTGAATGAAGCACCATTTCTAACCTACACAATGTCAATACAATATTCACCTCAAGTTCTATTATATGTTGCACCGTCAACTTTCTTGAACACAAACCTCAAAAGAATATAGATAATTCGGCCAACGAAGTCCATACTTGATAAAACAATATCTCTCTCAGAGCAATAGCTAGTAACCTCTCCCTAAACACATGGCAATCATGACTCTTTATCCCTGTCATCTTGCGTTCGTTGAGATCGACACATCTTGTCAGATTTCACACGTAGCCGTCAGAAAATCTCAACTTTGAAATCCAGTTGCATATTATCAATTTATCCTCCCTACTCAATATAAATGGAGCTTGAGGCTTGACCCAATTTCCATTGCCACTTTGTTTTAGGTGTAAATCTGAACGCCTGCAAATAATTTCTAAGTCCTTTGTTACTTTGACATTGTCTTTCATTTTTTCTTGATATCCATCACCGTATTGAAGATATTGTCGAATATATTCTTTTCGATATGCATGACATCAAGATTATGCCTTATGAGATTATCTTTACAATAAGGTAAGTCCCAAAAGATACTCTGCTTCATCCAATTATGCCTACGTCTGAACCTTTCAAAGTGATCGGCTGATATCAGATCTTCTATCACAGTCGGCAATCCATCTACCTCTTTCCAAAATTCGTCTTCTATCAGTCTCAACTGGGGAGGAGATAGTTCATGTTTACCATCTCTAAAGGAATCTATGTTCCTTCTCCGCGGAGGCAACGCAGGAAGGAACTTACGGTTAATCAAAAAAGCGTAATTTTTTTCCATTCTGGAGACGGAATACCTTACTATTTTCCATACATATCGGACAAGACAAAGTACCATAAGTACTCCACCCTGATAACATCACATATGCTGGAAAATTGTTTATGGTCTACATAAGAGACGCTCTCATCTGAAAGTTCTTATCCTTCGATATATCATATGTCCGAATGCCGAATTTTTATAATTATTTCAACTATTCACCAACGGTTGCAAGTAGATATCAATGTTCTTCTTTGGATTTTTCGGACCGGGTATGATAAGTGTCAAGAACATGTAAGGAGTCTTCATACACATCCATGGTGGTATATTGTAAGGAGTCAAAATCACCGGTCAACAAGAGTACTGAGATCCCGACTGTCCAAAAGGAGTGAATCCATCAGAACATAAATTCAATCGGACATTCATGAGTGTCATGACCCGCACCCAGAATTTGGGCATGAGCCGTGGGTACATTCAGACTACGTTGTAGCATCGACGATAGGACGCTGTCTAGGTCTCAAAATATTAACACAAATCACAAACAACCTGTCAATGATCTCAGCTCCATAAGGAGGACAAAGAATATGCATATGATCATCAATTCATAAGGTACTCAATCACAAAACTATAAAGAAAGTAAATGGCGCGATAAGATATAAAAAGATATAAAGAAGTTCTAACATAAGTCTAGAACACAACTTAAATAACAAAAGTTTAGAGTCTAGCTATCTCAACATAATACAACCCAAGTCTCAAAGTTTAGAACAATTTAATACATAATTAAACTGGGCTAAGTGTTGTCTAAACAACTGCGGGTGGTATATCCTCTAAGGGGAGTGGCTCCGGTGAAAACTCTGGGATGTAATCACCATCTACTCCTGGACCATAATAGGTAGGACAGAAATCATCAATATCCTCTAAAAATATTATCCAGTCAAGATTGGAGCGAAGCACAAACACTAACAGCAATTTCAATTATATTGATAAAAACTATAAAACAGTGTAAGAAAATACATAATGGAAGAAATACCGAAAGATAAGGAATACTGGAGAGACATGTAATCATCATATGGAACTAACTAGCAATGAACAGATATATGTGAATGCTAGAAATGAATGTACTGAAATAAAAGAATAAAAATTCTAGCTAAGTGTTGTGAAATATTAATTTGCTATGTGATCGGCTTAGGATTAGGTCAGGCTTGTTAT
This sequence comes from Iris macrosiphon, assembly GCA_036927795.1. Classification (NCBI taxonomy): domain Eukaryota; kingdom Viridiplantae; phylum Streptophyta; class Magnoliopsida; order Asparagales; family Iridaceae; genus Iris; species Iris macrosiphon. Next base: position 195,932,035 of record JAYESA010000008.1, on the reverse strand, counting down.
ATATGATTAGCTATGATACATGTGAGGTCAGGCTAACCATCTGATTAGATATAATGTGAGCAATAGTCAGGCTAATCATATATAACAGGCTATGAGGCATATAAATGGTCAGGCTACACCCTATGTGATGTGTGGGGTGAGCTATGATGCATGTAAAGTGCGGTATGATAACATAACTTGCTAATATTTCTCCGTCCCAGCTAGTACGATAGATTCCAATCACGACTCCTCATGACAGGTATCTATAATATTAGCCCGTATATCTGTTGTGTCGGAATCAAGTATACACTACAACTAGAATCATAGTAATGATCAAAATAATAAAAACTGTCAAAGAATGTACTCGCCATGTGGTCCTGAGCAAAGTGTGGGGATCAATGACCAAAATAGAGTCACAAGACCTAAACATGGAATAATAATGTCAGTTAGGGATTTGGAATGGTAAACATGTGAAACTGGCTAAGTATGGTATTTCTGGGCCATTTTTGAGTCCATACTAGGTTAGATAAGGCATACTAGGTCAATCCAGTCAATATTAGTTCTATTCTAACTAATTTGATTATACTAAAGATACTTAGCTTATACTAGTTGATATCCTAAATAGTAACTTAATACTTATTTTACTTTACTTCTAATAACTTCGTATGCCAAGACCTTAGTGACTAGTTATCACTGATACTTAGTTAATATTAGACAATACTCATATAATACTCTAACTAATAACTTGGTACTTAACATATATCTAGACCACACCATACCTTAACTCAAGACTCATAATGTATATAACTTACCTTAGCTACTCTAGTCTTCAATTTAACTGATACCATAACTTATACCTTGCAGACACCCTTAATGCACAATACTAGGATTCCAACTAATACCTTGCTGATATATAGGTATCAGTGTTCACCCACACGAATAAGCCTTCATCCAAATATTCTCACATCTGTGTTCAGACCTTGCACAGAGACTCGTCACCAAAACCTAAACTCTAGACTCCTCAACTAACATACCCCAAGCCAAGCTTAGATGTTGTATCAGCAATGGGGTAATACCCTATCTCAACTGTTGCTTTGAGCAGTTAACACCCAGTGTAGTGCACTAGGTGCACTGTAACCAATTTTTCAGGTATAACCTATTTCCAAACTTGATGTGTCCAACCTCTCTTACCTGATACATAAGGCTACCACCCTTGCCTCTAACGCCTGCGGTAGTACCTGCATTTTACAGTCCATACTGAAGCACCTACTTCTAGTGTCAACTCGAGCACCTCCTTAGGGTATCAACTCCATCTTAGTATTGATACTGCTCGTGCACCTATACATGCTTAATGCACCAAAGTGTTCCAAATTACTGTTACCTGACTGATATCAGGTATCAATCCCTATTAAATATAGGTAAACACACATCCTAGGATACCAGTGCATCATTAATGCATGCCCAAAACTCACCAATTTGCTGTATAAACACACAATGTCTGGACACAGATCAGGGTACCCCTTCTCTCCCAGGTTGCACAGCAACAAGTGCCACCAATTTGCTCTTGCATACTACGCCAATAGTGCCTACCCGAGCATATGTCCCCCCCCCCCATGCCACAATAATGCATCCTTAACACAATAATTGACTGCTGCCCTCAGTTACAACTGCAACTATAGCAAGTCTAATTCCCCAACTCATACACACCCAACTCCAAGATAACACCTCACATGAACCCTTAACCTGATATTGTCCTGACCCCCATCTACTGCACATGTGTGCAGCACAATAATCCTTCGAACTGTTGCTGACACTGATACCTACAGTGTAACATCCTCAGAACACCACACATACGAACATGCCACCCTTATACACTGTCACTGACACAACACCTATGCATTACACATTAACCTTAATGCACTGACTGTAACCAACTGACCATAAACCTCACTACTCACATATATCCCGACACTCTCCACACCAAGAATAGACACTTAAACACGTATATATATATATATATATATATATATATATATATATATATATATATATATATATATATATATATATATATATATATATATATATAGACACACACACACACACACACACAAATATGTGCAACACTAATATATATACATGTATATATAAACATTAGGATACCCACACTATTAATAGTCATTCCATCAAACACCTTAAGTACACAAGTCAAGATACCCTCTATAGTGTCATGATACTCCATCAACCACTTGTCAAATCCCTAAATATACAACTAATGGCATATACGCATATCAAATATATTTTTGTATATCTAATATGATTAGTTATAATGAACAATAGAGGGGAAATTTATTCTTAAACACAAAACCCCAAATGTGTACACAACTTCATGAAGAAACACCATAGAAACCAATAGAGACTCACTCTCTCCCCTTGTGGCTATTCATAAACCATGGGTGGGCTCCTAATGGTCAACAAAACCAATAAAACATAATTTAAAAGAGAGATTTCAGAATTTTATCTCTTGGGAGATGGATTCCCAATACAAAGTCAAGGATTCTCTAGCTAAGCCTCTTCTTCTCCCATGCTCCTTGTGAACTAAGCTTCTAAGCTTCTTATATGAGGGAAATGAGAGGAATTGGGGTTTAATTTCTAAAATTTGGTGGAAGAATGAAGGAGTTTGGGGAAGAACTAAATCTAGAATTTCATGAACAAATTAATTCACTTGAGAGAGGCTCCCCCTCTGCTATATAGGGTCGGCCACTAATCTAGGGTTTGGTTAATGCACAATGTCCCATTTTTCCTCAATGGTTTGTCATGAAGAGTTATTCAAATAAGTAGAATTTTTATCCCAAGTGAGGGTTTAACAAATTTTCTAATTAAAATAAAGGGATTAACTAGTGGGTCAAAAAATGTCTAGTCTAAGGTTTAGTCTAATGGCCACATCAAGTCTATCCCACTAACCCATAGCATTAATACTAATAGTATAACATATTATGCATATTATGTAACTACAAACACAGTATATATATATATATATATATATATATATATATATATATATATATATATATATATATATATATATATATATATATATATATATATATATATTGTAAATAACAACAATGTCCCTACTCTAGAAATGTGGTAGTGACAATAGGCTCCGCAGAAAATTCAGAATGACAGAGATCAACATATTTCAATGCCTTTCCATCAAAAGGATAAGATAATTCTCCTTCATCCATCTTTCGTTTCTTGCTATGTCATGTCATGTGTTGTGCTGTATTTGCGGACATATGCATCCTCTGCAGTCTCTTTGTGATCGACAAAAACTATGTGTACTTGTAGGGACGCAACCTTGCTCGTGCAGTTGACTTTCCTTTGTCGCAAATTGGCTTGTACCGGTCCGCATGACAGAAAATGCATTTATCTTTATCATCGTTCTTCTGGTAGTACAACATGCAACCGTTTCGATAATAATCTATCTATTCGTAGCCTAATCTGAGTTTATGGATCATCATCTTCGATTTGTAGAAGTTTTCAGGCAACTCCTTCGATCATTTTGGCAACAACTCTCTAAAAAACTGAATTATTCGGTCATAGCGTGTCACGCCCCAGTACCAAAATGCCGAGGGACTGGAGATGCGTGACAATGGCCAGCAGCACGCACTGATGGATAACCTAATTTAATGGAGCCATCAGGGCGTACTTAAGCTGTAAATAAGGTCTACTACACAAGTCACGCTAATCTCATCCATAAAGAAAAGGAAATAAACTGCATAATCAAATGGAAATAATGTAGCAACATCAACACAGCAAGTCAGTCGGAGCAACAATCCGACTATAGTCTGAAATAAACTGGCTCTATAGGCCAGGAACAAAAGATGTAAACATGAATTAAATAAATGAGTGCTGGAACAGGCACTCAGAAAAAGTCCTCGGCAGTCACCTCGTCCTCAGTGTTTTGTTCAGCTCCAGCAATAGGTTCAGCTCCGGTCCCGTATATCTCGGGATACTGCTTCTCAGCTAAACCTGGGGACATAATCCATTCCAGGTCCTCAGTGGACATAGCAAGGCACAGATAATACAAGCCAAAATGAATAAGCAGTGCAATAAATAATGAAACAGTAGGGTAAACTGAGTAACTAACCATCTATGTGATATGCAAATGAGAGCAACACTAGTACTCAGACTGAGACCGCTACAAGCTCTGTGTCGGGGAGCCGGTAGCAGTAATAACACGTAAAAGGTCTAGCTCTGCTGGAGAGTCTATAACCTCACAATAATAGTAGATATATATATATAACAGCCTGTAGCCTGTGTGTCTCTCCCCACCCAATGTAATCACGCAAACCATGACCATAACGTCTCATGTCCATGTCAGCGGGATTATATCTAATGCAACAAGTCATACTTTCTAATAATAATAACTCTGTCAAGTCCTATATCCTATTCAGAATCCCCACGAATAACTCGGGAAGATTCTGTCCATGATAGTGTCAGGTGTCCTGGGTTATAGGGTACTTGAGAGGTCAAGTACAAAATAAGGGGGTCGTAAATCCATCGCTAAATGACGAACCCAGTACCGCGTACGGTGTCAGTACCCGACTATGATCGGGCACTAGGTACGTCGTACGTTCCCTAGGTTAAGCAGTTTAAAATAGTTTATATGAATTTGCACAAGAAATCCAGCAGAGTATTTTTACAGAAAATAAGAAAATAATGACTGCAAGTTTGGCAAGGTGCACTTGCCTGAAGTTTGGATTCCACTAAGGTCCTGGTTTCGGAAATTCCTAGAGATGTCTCCGAAAGCTGAAATAAACAGTACCATCACGCTCAGAAGGTGTCAATCAGCTAGGATCGCCTGTCCTTGGGTCCAATTTGGAGACAAGGACAGAAACGGTAATTTCGGGCCAAAACGGGGTCCATCGGTGGGCCCGCTTTGCACCGAAAAATGTGTCAGGGTCAATGGTCTCCAAATTTACCAAACTTAGTGTCAACAGGTCAGGAACGCTGATACGAACCCAACGGAACTTTCAGATTTGGATTCCGATGAACCGATCACGAAATCGCCCGTCGAGCGGGGCCTGTGGGGCCCACGACACGCGATTTCGTCAACGTTCTCAGAATCGAACCAAACTTGACCCACAGGACCAGCGTATAGCTACGAGTCCGATGGCGCAAGTTTTGTCTCGATCCGACGTGTGTGCACGAAGTTAGGGTGAATTGCAGAAAAGGCGGATACGGAGCGATGTCCGCGGATACGCGTTGATTTCGGTGTGCACGCACACCCAAATCGACTTCTGCGAAAACTCGCACGTCCGTATCGACGAGGCGCACGTATCTGTGAAGACCGCATGCGACCAAGTCATCCCGTTTGGCGGGGCGTACTCAGTTCCGGGGTGAAGCAGGGTCTGGTTTTTCCTGTTTTTGGATCGCGGTGTGCGATCACCACAGGACGCGATACCCCGAGCGGTTTGTCCGGGCACCGGGAGGGTCATACAGGCTTCGCGCAGGAATTTACAGAATCGAAAACTGAGATCAGGGTTGCAAGTTACGAATACCTGAAGGGGACCGAGAAATCGGGGCTTTTCGAGTCCGAATCGAGCTCGTGTCCTGGACGTGTCAGCGGCGTGTCCGGGCTCGTATCCGCGTCTGGGTCGTGTCCGCGGCGTGTCCGGGGTTCCTCAGCCGTGTCCGGTGCTCTGGGGGGGCTGGCCGTCGGTCGGCGAGGCCCTGGGTGGTCCGGCGGGGTTGTTGACAGCGGTTAGGGCGGCGCCGAGGGGTCGGCCGGCGGCTCGAGCAGTCGTCGAGCGGCGTCGAGCGGCTGCGGGAGGTGTCTGGAGGTCGGGGAGGAGAGAGGAGCAGGGTGGAGGGGGCTCTGGACGACGGCGCTGCGCTGGGCGGCGCAGGGAGGAGGATGGCGGTCTGGGAGGGAGTCGGCGGCGAGCTAGGGAGGTGGGCGGCGGTCGGGGTAGTTAGGGTTAGGGTTTGGGGGGAGGAAAGCGGAGATAGGGGCTGTTTATATAGGGCTTAGGGCGGAGCGAGGTCGGGGACGACGTGGCGGGTGATCCGGAGGGGGAGGCGCGGTTTTGGCGGAGGGCGTGGCCGGAAAATGCGTTGGCCGGCGGGGTTTCCGGATCGTGGGGGGGGACTGGGTGACAGGGGTGACCGGCGGGTCGGGTCGGGCGCGGATCCGGGTGAGCGGACCCGCCCGACCCGATAAGTCTTGAGGGCTGGGCTCGCTGCTACTGGGCTCGGCCCACTGGGCCGGGCCGGGCCCGAAACTTAATAATAAAAATATAAATAACAGTAAATTAAATAAATTAATAATTAATAATAAATTAATTCAAAAATAGTTTTTAGGCTTTTAAAATTAAGTCCGAGGCCCAATAAAATCCCAGAAAATTACCCTAAGTCCGGTTTTCTATTTTACACCATAAAATCATACTTTCATTACATTTTAATGTTGTTTATTGGCAATTAAAAATTACAAACTCAATACAGGGCCTATGTAAATTCCTGAAAAATGCATTTTAAATCCCAAAATTGATTTTAAAAAAATCTGAAAAAAATTTTAGAGTGTTTACAATCTACCCCCCTTAAGAGGATTGTGTCCTCGCAATCGAAGGATAAACTATAAAGACAGAATTTACAGAATTAAAATGCTTAGGTTACCTGATTCTGCAAATAAGTGCGGATAACGCTGCCGCATAACATCTTCTCGCTCCCAGGTCGATTCGTCAGGAGAGTGCTGCTTCCAAGCTACTCGAACCAGCCTGATTGTCTGCCCTCGCAGTGTCTTCTCGCTGGTGTCGAGTATACCCACTGGCTGCTCTTCGTATCTCAGGCTAGGTCCCACTGAAATCTCAGAATGATCAACTATATGGCTTGGGTCCGTCACATACCTCCTCAATTGTGAGACGTGGAATACGTCATGCACTCCCTCTAAGGATGGAGGTAATGCAAGACGGTAAGCCACCTCACCAATGCGCTCCAAGATATCAAATGGCCCAATGTACCTTGGGCTTAACTTGCCTCTGCTGCCGAACCTGATAGTACCTCTAGTGGGCGAGATCCTCAAAAATACATGCTCTCCTTCCTTGAACTCCAGGGGTCGTCTGTGTGCATCGGCCCAATGCTTCTGTCTATCCTGGGCTGCACGGAGATGGTTCTGAATCTGCTTTACTTTCTCCACTGTCTCCGTTACCAACTCTGGACCCAGTATTTGACGTTCGCCAACGTCACTCCAGCATATCGGAGATCTGCACTTCCTTCCGTACAACGCCTCGAAAGGTGCCATCTGAATGCTTGCCTGATAGCTGTTGTTGTAGGAGAACTCCACTAAGTGCAGATAATCTTCCCAAGATCCTCCGAAGTCCAGTATACAAGATCGCAGCATATCTTCTAGGATCTGAATTGTGCGCTCTGACTGTCCGTCTGTCTGAGGATGATAGGCAGTACTGAACTTGAGCCTGGTGCCGAGACTCTCTTGCATGCTTCTCCAGAAGTGAGATGTAAATCGTGAGTCTCGATCTGATACGATACTAACCGGCACTCCATGTAATTTTATGATCTGTCGCATATACATGTCGGCTAGTACTTCTGTGGATTGTCCGACTCTGAACGGCAAGAAGTGAGCCGACTTAGAGAGCCGATCCACTATGACCCATACTGCATCCTTACCACTAGGGCTTCTTGGAAACCCAGTGACAAAGTCCATGGTAATATGCTCCCACTTCCATTCAGGGATGGGAAGTGGCTGCAACATACCTGCAGTCCTCTGGTGCTCGGCCTTCACCTGCTGGCAGACTAAGCATTTCGCCACAAAGCGGGCAATCTCCCTTTTCATTCCATGCCACCAGTAATATTGTCTCAAGTCCCGGTACATCTTGGTTCCTCCCGGATGAACCGAGTATATGGAGCTATGGGCCTCTGTCATCAACTCCTGCCTTAATTCTCCATTTGGAACACATAGGCGATTTCCGCACCTTAATGTTCCGTCCTCGTGGATGCGAAGTCCCGTCTGCAAGCCTGCTTCTGTTCTCTCTTTCAGCCTTCGGAATCTGGCATCATTAGGCAAAGCTTCCTTGATTCTTTCCACCAGCGATGACTTCACTTCGAGGTTAGCCAGCAACCCATTTTGCCCAGGTAGAACGACCTCAATCTGAAGATCTTGCAAGTCTTGTAATAGTTGAGGCTGCTCCGTCAAGAAATAAGCTGAGGGTTTTCTGCTGAGGGCGTCGGCTACAACATTTGCTTTCCCCGGGTGGTACTGCAGATCAATGTCAAAGTCCACCATCAACTCCAGCCAACGCCTTTGCCTCATATTGAGCTCCTTCTGTATATAAACATACTTCAAGCTCTTATGGTCAGTGAATATTTCGACCTTCTCTCCATACAGATAATGTCTCCAGATCTTCAAGGCAAAAATCACTGCAGCTAGCTCCAGGTCGTGCGTTGGGTAGTTCTTCTCGTGGACCTTCAGCTGCCTCGATGCATAAGCGATAACCTTGCCATGTTGCATCAAGACACAACCTAGTCCACTACCGGACGCATCACTGTATACAACAAAACCTCCTGACCCTGAGGGAAGAGTCAAGACTGGTGCTGTTGTTAGACGCCTCTTCAATTCTTCAAAGGCATGCTGGCATTCTTCTGTCCATATGAACTCCTGATCCTTCCGTGTCAGCTTAGTCATCGGCTCTGCGATTCTTGAAAAATTTTCTACGAACCGCCGGTAATACCCAGCAAGTCCAAGAAAACTTCTCACTTCCGCAACAGAGGTAGGGGTAGGCCAGGTTTCTATAGCAGTGACTTTCTCTGGGTCCACAGACAGTCCTTCACCCGAGATAATATGCCCTAAGAATGGCACCTTGTCCATACAGAACTCACATTTGCTAAGCTTGGCATACTGCTTCTCCCTTCTCAAGGTTTCCAGCACAATTCTAAGGTGTTCCTCGTGCTCTTCGTGGTTCTTAGAGTAGATTAGGATATCATCAATGAACACCACCACGAACTTATCCAAGTACTGATGGAAGACCCCGTTCATCAAACTCATAAATACAGCAGGTGCGTTGGTTAAACCAAACGGCATAACTAGGAACTCATAATGCCCATACTTAGTTCTGAAGGCCGTCTTTGGGATATCTTCCTTCTTCACCCTAATCTGGTGATAACCGGATCTAAGGTCAATCTTGGAGAATACCTTAGCACCACTCAACTGGTCAAACAAATCATCAATACGTGGTAATGGGTACCGGTTCTTAATAGTTACAGCATTAAGGGCTCTGTAATCAATGCACAGACGTACAGATCCGTCTTTCTTGGGTACAAAAAGTATAGGTGCTCCCCATGGTGAAACACTGGGCCGGATAAATCCTTTCTCCAGAAGGTCGTCAACTTGTGTTTTCAGCTCCACTAACTCCTTAGGTGCTAGCCGATATACCGATGAGGTGATAGGTTCGGCTCCTGGAGTTAGGTCTATCGTGAATTCTATCTCCCGATCAGGTGGTAAACCTGGAAGGTCGTCGGGAAATACATCCACAAATTCCGTTATGACTCTTGGGTAACTTGAATCTTCTTCTACGGTCAATACCCTAAGAGTTGGCTGAACCCCTTGTTCTACAGCTCCTCGTAGAAATTCAAACTCAGGAAGGCTAGGGGGTCTAAATATCACTTTTCCAAGCCGGCAATCCAGTGTCGCATGGTACTGACTTAACCAGTCCATACCAAGTACAACATCGTAATCAGGCATAGAAAAGATCAGGAATTGGGCTCGCATCTCTCGGCCACAGACTACTACCGAACATGATCTACAAGTATCACTAACCGGGATAATTCTACCTCCCGTTAGTATTCTCTTCATCTTCGAGAGAGGTGCGGTAGCTATTCTATGTGTGGCTACGAAGCTAGCAGCAATAAATGAATGCGAAGCTCCAGAATCAAATAATACTACAGCAGGAATTGAAGCTACTAATATGGTACCTGCTATCACTTCGCCTGCAGTAGCTTCCTCAGTGACTGCTAGTGCATATGCCTGACCTCGTCCCTGAGCGGGACCCCTTTGCTGACGAGCTTGTTGGAACAATGCTGCCTGAGGTGGTAGAGGTGGCCTGGCTCCTCCAGGCTCTGTCTGAGTCGCTCCCCCAGCTGGAAGAGCTGCAGGTGGAGCTGGTCGATTCGAAACTCCCTCTCGACGTTCCGAGCAGTCCTTGGAGAAGTGTTGTCCAGATCCGCAAACCAGGCAGAGTCCCAGCTTGCGTCGACATTCCTTTTCAATATGTCCTACCTTGCTGCAGTAGTGGCAAGTAGGCAGGTTCTTCGTTGCTGCTCTTGGAGGCGGGCTCTTCTGGGGCCGTTTAGCAGATTCCCCTGGTGATGACTTGGACGGTGCTGAGGAGAAGGGACGTTTCAGGCTTGATTCCCTCCGAGTAACGCGCTCCAGCCGACGTGCTGCAGCTAGGACGTCGGTGTAAGAGGTGGGCGCGACCGATCCGATTAACTTCTGAAGCTCGAACCTGAGCCCATCAAAGAACTTCTCCGCCTTCTCCTCTTCGGTAGGAATTAGAGAAGGGGCGAAGCGGCTCAAGCGAATGAATTCGGCGTTATATTTCTCCACCGTCATGTTGCCCTGGATCAGGCGGTTGAATCTGTCTCGGAGTTCTGACCAAGCCACAGCAGGGATGTACATTTTCTGGAAGAGTCTGGAGAACTCCTCCCAGGTAACCTGATCATGTCCGAGCCTTCTTTCTTCGGACAGCCACCAATGATGCGCGTTGTCCGTCAGTTGCATCCGGACGGCAGTCATCCATTTGTCCCTTGGTAGTTCAGCGGCCTCCAACTGATGCTGTGTGTTTGTAAGCCATTCATGCACTTCAGTTGGTCCTTCCTTGCCCGAGAAGGTACGGGGCTTGAGTTGACGGAAATCCGTAATAGATCCCGTCGCTGGCCGCCTATTTGGTGCATGCTCCAATGCTGCGACCAGGCTGTTCCTTAGGTTCTCGGCCTCCCGGCGTTGGGTCTCCTGTTGAATCTGTTGTTGCGCCTGCATCATGGCGTAGAACATCTGGAACATTTGCTGGCCGTCCATTGCCTGTCCTGGGGGAAAGACAGGCATCATTGGAGGGAACTGGGGAGGAGGCGGGATGTCATCACGCCTGAATCTGGAACTTGGCTGGCCAGTTTGGTTGCTCTGAGAGGATTGTCCTCTGGTATCCGGCGTCGTTCCAGCCTCGCAGGTAAACCCTGCTTCTGTCGGTGTTCCCAAGGGGGTCTCGTCACCACGGCTGGGATCCATTTCTCTGCATCAAAAGAAAACAATGAGAACGCACAGAGAAATCAAACAGGATGCAGTTCAAGCAATTTAATTGAATTCGACATAGAGTTCAAAGACGATTAAATATATGGAAGAGATCCTATAACCTATCTTATTGCAGGCCTGTCCGGCCCCTAAGTTGAAACCGAATAATTTAGGAAGACCTGCATGGGCCACCACAAAAACCATGTCACGCCCCAGTCCCAAAATGCCGAGGGACTGGAGATGCGTGGCAATGGCCAGCAGCACGCACTGATGGATAACCCAATTTAATGGAGCCATCAGGGCGTACTTAAGCTGTAAATAAGGTCTACTACACAAGTCACGCTAATCTCATCCATAAAGAAAAGGAAATAAACTGCATAATCAAATGGAAATAATGTAGCAACATCAACACAGCAAGTCAGTCGGAGCAACAATCCGACTATAGTCTGAAATAAACTGGCTCTATAGGCCAGGAACAAAAGATGTAAACATGAATTAAATAAATGAGTGCTGGAACAGGCACTCAGGAAAAGTCCTCGGCAGTCACCTCGTCCTCAGTGTTTTGTTCAGCTCCAGCAATAGGTTCAGCTCCGGTCCCGTATATCTCGGGATACTGCTCCTCAGCTAAACCTGGGGACATAATCCATTCCAGGTCCTCAGTGGACATAGCAAGGCACAGATAATACAAGCCAAAATGAATAAGCAGTGCAATAAATAATGAAACAGCAGGGTAAACTGAGTAACTAACCATCTATGTGATATGCAAATGAGAGCAACACTAGTACTCAGGCTGAGACCGCTACAAGCTCTGTGTCGGGGAGCCGGTAGCAGTAATAACACGTAAAGGGTCTAGCTCTGCTGGAGAGTCTACAACCTCACAATAATAGTAGATATATATATATAACAGCCTGTAGCCTGTGTGTCTCTCCCCACCCAATGTAATCACGCAAACCATGACCATAACGTCTCATGTCCATGTCAGCGGGATTATATCTAATGCAACAAGTCATACTTTCTAATAATAATAACTCTGTCAAGTCCTGTATCCTATTCAGAATCCCCACGAATAACTCGGGAAGATTCTGTCCATGATAGTGTCAGGTGTCCTGGGTTATAGGGTACTTGAGAGGTCAAGTACAAAATAAGGGGGTCGTAAATCCATCGCTAAATGACGAACCCAGTACCGCGTACGGTGTCAGTACCCGACTATGATCGGGCACTAGGTACGTCGTACGTTCCCTAGGTTAAGCAGTTTAAAATAGTTTATATGAATTTGCATAAGAAATCCAGCAGAGTATTTTTACAGAAAATAAGAAAATAATGACTGCAAGTTTGGCAAGGTGCACTTGCCTGAAGTTTGGATTCCACTAAGGTCCTGATTTCGGAAATTCCCAGAGATGTCTCCGAAAGCTGAAATAAACAGTACCATCACGCTCAGAAGGTGTCAATCAGCTAGGATCGCCTGTCCTTGGGTCCAATTTGGAGACAAGGGCAGAAACGGTAATTTTGGGCCAAAACGGGGTCCACCGGTGGGCCCGCTTTGCACCGAAAAACGTGTCAGGGTCAATGGTCTCCAAATTCACCAAACTTAGTGTCAACAGGTCAGGAACGCTGATACGAACCCAACGGAACTTTCAGATTTGGATTCCGATGAGCCGATCACGAAATCGCCCGTCGAGCGGGGCCTATGGAACCCACGACACGCGATTTCGTCAACGTTCTCAGAATCGAACCAAACTTGACCCACAGGACCAGCGTATAGCTACGAGTCCGATGGCGCAAGTTTCGTCTCGATCCGACGTGTGTGCACGAAGTTAGGGTGAATTGCAGAAAAGGCGGATACGGAGCGATATCCGCGGATACGCGTTGATTTCGGTGTGCACGCACACCCAAATCGACTTCCGCGAAAACCCGCACGTCCGTATCGACGAGGCGCACGTATCTGTGAAGACCGCATGCGACCAAGTCGTCCCGTTTGGTGGGGCGTACTCAGTTTCGGGGTGAAGCAGGGTCTGGTTTTTCCTGTTTTTGGATCGCGGTGTGCGATCACCACAGGACGCGATACCCCGAGCGGTTTGTCCGGGCACCGGGAGGGTCATACAGGCTTCGCGCAGGAATTTACAGAATCGAAAACTGAGATCAGGGTTGCAAGTTACGAATACCTGAAGGGGACCGAGAAATCGGGGCTTTTCGAGTCCGAATCGAGCTCGTGTCCTGGACGTGTCAGCGGCGTGTCCGGGCTCGTATCCGCGTCTGGGTCGTGTCCGCGGCGTGTCCGGGGTTCCTCAGCCGTGTCCGGTGCTCTGGGGGGGCTGGCCGTCGGTCGGCGAGGCCCTGGGTGGTCCGGCGGGGTTGTTGACAGCGGTTAGGGCGGCGCCGAGGGGTCGGCCGGCGGCTCGAGCAGTCGTCGAGCGGCGTCGAGCGGCTGCGGGAGGTGTCTGGAGGTCGGGGAGGAGAGAGGAGCAGGGTGGAGGGGGCTCTGGACGACGGCGCTGCGCTGGGCGGCGCAGGGAGGAGGATGGCGGTCTGGGAGGGAGTCGGCGGCGAGCTAGGGAGGTGGGCGGCGGTCGGGGTAGTTAGGGTTAGGGTTTGGGGGGAGGAAAGCGGAGATAGGGGCTGTTTATATAGGGCTTAGGGCGGAGCGAGGTCGGGGACGACGTGGCGGGTGATCCGGAGGGGGAGGCGCGGTTGTGGCGGAGGGCGTGGCCGAAAAACGCGTTGGCCGGCGGGGTTTCCGGATCGTGGGGGGGGACTGGGTGACAGGGGTGACCGGCGGGTCGGGTCGGGCGCGGATCCGGGTGAGCGGACCCGCCCGACCCGATAAGTCTTGAGGGCTGGGCTCGCTGCTACTGGGCTCGGCCCACTGGGCCGGGCCGGGCCCGAAACTTAATAATAAAAATATAAATAACAGTAAATTAAATAAATTAATAATAAATTAATTCAAAAATAGTTTTTAGGCTTTTAAAATTAGGTCCGAGGCCCAATAAAATTCCAGAAAATTATCCTAAGTCCGGTTTTCTATTTTACACCATAAAATCATACTTTCATTACATTTTAATGTTGTTTATTGGCAATTAAAAATTATAAACTCGCTACAGGGCCTATGTAAATTCCTGAAAAATGCATTTTAAATCCCAAAATTAATTTTTAAAAAATCTGAAAAAAAATTTAGGGTGTTTACATAGCGTTCCTGCGGCAAGTTAAAATCAGACTATAGGTCCAACAGACGTATCACCACCGATAGGACAGAATGAGAATCATAATCCGGGTATAACGGAGTATCGACTTTCTTGAATATATCATAGAATTCTTTCGCATCAGGATTAGGATCCTCCGAATCAAAACTTCGACTGGCCGCATCAAATACCAACTCACGCGCCAGGTTTCGCGTCGATATTCAAATTTATCTTCGAGAGTGGACTCTTCTACCTCTGTATTGAAGGAGGAATGATGATATTGCAAAAATAAAGGTTCTCCTTGAGCCGTCCACTCCTTGTAGTTTGGTACAAAATCCTTCTTGTAGAGATGCCCCCTTACGAGATCCACCTCTTTGAATGGTATATTACGGCATTTGACATAAGGACACTTGATGAGCCTCACATCCATGAAATGAGGTTGACTACGGGCGTTTTTGAGAAATTTCTCAACGTCTGCCATGAAATCATTTGTCAAACCAATTCTACTCTCATGTCGTCGACTGTACATCCATGATCGGTCAATTAAGTATCGACTCATTGATTTTGCATGTACCATATATATTAATTCAAACAATATAGATTAATTAGATTCAAGATGAGTTAAGATATTTTATAAATGATTGGTTAGTTAGGATAATTGAAGAAGAAGCCTCATAAAGAACTAAATATTCTAAAAGCTAGAGTTAGGATACTTATTTTACACGTATCCAAAATCATACTTCCTCGACACTCATTCGAATATGGCCGGTACACGCTTTAGCATAGTAAGGTTGTAAAAGCAAGTAAAAAATAAATTTATCTATCACATATAAACTAATCGACAGGGGTGACTACTATTTTATTCAATTTCAAAACTACTAAGAAACAACACTAGAAATACTTAAAATTATGCCTAAATGTTTGAAATATATTTTCTAAAATGTTATTAATTTATTAATAATTATTTATTTTTTGATACAAAAATCTGATACTTCGATCCGTAACAGACGATATGACTGATACTCTGACTCACAATTCTATATCTACTTTAAGTACTTAGTACCTAATTATAGTAACTAAATATACTTTTAAGTACTCCGATCCGTAACCGACGATATGGCTGATACTTTGATCGGTTTATTTGCAAAAAATTTTGCTAATATATATAGTAACTAAATATACCAATTTTTTTAAACCGAACCGAATAATGCTCACCCCTAACTGTGACTGTGTCCGTGTCAAAACCCAGATACAGCAAACCCAAATCGTGTCCATATCTGTATCGAGAAGAAAATTTTGGTAATCAACACTATGTTTGTATCATGTTTCCGTGTTTGTCTCATGTTGGTAAACCTAATTCAATTTCAAAATTACTAAGAAATTTAACCTAGATCAAAACTATCCAAAGTATGTCATGTCATATATATCAAAATATGCTATAGAGATATTGTGTTTCCATATATCAAAATGTATTATCTCATATCTTTTTAATCTCAACTCTTTTCTAGTATGGAAAACTTCTAATTATAACTAACAAAATTCAAATTCTGCCGATATTAACCAGTGCATAATTGTAGTCCCTCTTTCATACAGATACACAGGTCATGGTCTGTTCAGCTCCAACTCAACTGTGCAGTCCCCCATATAACTCTTCCAAATACCCGAGCACCCTGAACTAACTCACTACCCAGTCCACCCCCATATTGCTGCCACTGATCACTAATACCCCACAGCTCCCAAATACTTTTAAACCTGAGCCTTGATCTCTAACATACTGCTACTCCATGTACAGCTCAAACACTGCAAATTTTGGATCTGCAGTAGGAACTGCCACATCCCACACGGACTGATAGTATCACACCCTCACAAATTCCTCAAATCAGGTACAATTGCACTATGAAGTCCCCATTGAATTGTTGCTTCTACTGCAACAATGAATTTGAGATACCTGAGCCCTCGCAAATCTTGCACACCCTTACCCATACACACTATACTTGCACCATCACACCCTCCTTAGATACACACTCTCCCAGCAACCACACTCTCCATATCACACTAGCACAACCCTCTTCATTGTCCTCCTTACACATGAAATACACACCCATATCTAATATAACCCGCCTTACACTACACTACACCACATAGATACAACACAATATTACAAACAACTCATGTGCAAGAATACCCGAATGATACTCATTACACATCCATGTCTAGTGTATCATGTTTGTAGGTGTGTCCAGCCCCCACAATTCAAATACAATAATTAACCAAATCGAAATGAGGGTAAGGGTTACCTTAGACGGAGGAGAATGCGATATGACGGAGGCGGAGGGGGTCGGGGTGGAGGAGGAGGGCTTGGTGGTCAGACGCCGGATGAGGAGGAAGAGGAGGAGGGTCAGGGGTCGGGGGTCGGTGGAGGAGGAGGAGGAGGAGAGGGGGTCGGACGTCGGAGGAGGAGGATGAGAGGACGAGTGAGGGGTCGGGTCTCGAGAGGGCGAGTAAGGGGGAGGGGCTGCCGGAGATAGGGAGGTCGCCGGAGAGGGGGAGGGGCGGAAGGGGGGGTCGCCAGAGATATCGAGAGAGATAGAGAGAGAGAGAGAGAGAGAGAGAGAATGGGAGAAAATGAAACGCGGCTTGGAATTTTAAGTTTTTGCAGCAAAGGATAATTTTTTCGCTAATTCATCGCTGAAATAATAGAGATGGATTAGCGATGGATTATTGACAAAATATATTTACATAAATAACTTAGTCGCTATCTCATCGAATTTTCGTCGCTGACTCAACGTCGAATTAGTTTCCGTCGCTGAGATCTGTCGCTATTTAACAATATTTTTGTAGTGTGAGTCCACACATGCCAACAACAGTCCATACTCCAATAGTCCAGCTTTTCTTTGTTTTACTATCCCTTTCCCAGAACTCTGCTATCGAGTGCCCCCTCGTCCTTTTTCCCCGTATGAACACTCTCCTCCCTACACAACGTCTCTCTATATAACTCACATTCTATCCTCTTTTATTCTTATTCTTCAACCGAAAACCTCCATCATAACCGAGACCTCGCCATCGTCCACAGACTACAATGGGAGCCAAAGGAGGAGCTACAATAATAGCGTCAATCTCCCTCGCCGACACTTTCCTCACCATTCTATCCCCAGCACCCTCGACGAGTTCTGTCACATTACGGAACCTCTGTTGATTGTGAAAGATGGTACCAAAAGCTCTTAGTAATTGAATCTATGGCTAAAATAGCCTACCGGGTAAACAAAATATTTTTTATTAGTTTTTTATTTTCTTACCATTATAACCCCCGGTCGGCACGTTCCCACACGATGAAATTGTTAGTTTTGCCCCTGAGTGCCATGTCGATGGACATGAGGAGTACCGTGAGATGAACATGTTTATGATGTCCGACGTTGTGAGGGACTTCCCGAGGGAGTAGTAGTCGTCGTGTGTCTGTTCTCCATGGATGAGCTTGGTGGGACTGGAGTTATATTTGGACGTTGTGGCCCACCAGGCAGAGACAGAGGGGGAGGAGGGGGAAGGGGAGGAAGTCAGAGATTATCGCAACTTGGGGAGGGGAGAAGCGACCGTAGTAGAGGAGGTTGAGGGTGTAATTTCGTTTGAGGAGAGGGCCATTGTGGTAATTTAGGGTGGTAGAGGGAGGTTGGACGAGGACGAGCTTTCATGGAGAGGCGAGGGAGGAGTGGAAGAGGAAGAGGAAGAATAGAAGGTTTTGCTTGAAAATGATGGCCATTTTTTATGACAAATGTTCCAATAAAAATATTAAAACGAGCATATAGTTCCATAAAAAAAATAACAAATCTTTCCAAAATTTTAAAAATTCGTCAAAAAAGTCGGGACATATCTTATAATTTTAATTGCAACGTACAAATAATAAGGCATTTGCTAATTTTATTTTTAGTAGAGGTATATACTAATTTTAACATTTTTAATGAGAATATTTTCTATATATATATATATATATATATATATATATATATATATATATATATATATGGGATATTTTAGCAAATGTCCCTACCAAAATTGTCAAAACTAGCATATACCCCCAGTAAATTAAAAAAATAGCAAATGTCCCCAATTCAAAAAATTCGATTAAAAGAGTGGGGGCATAGTTTAAAATTTTATTTGACCCGTACAAATTATAGGAACATTTGCTATTTTTTTTTTAGTGGAGGTATATGCTAATTTTAACATTTTGTTTGGCGATATTTGCTAATATATATATATATATATATATATATATATATATATATATATATATATATATATATATATATATATATATACGGGATATGAGACATATGCTCATATTCTTATATGAGTCATGCACATGTGGACCAATAGGAATGGATTCCTGCATCCCATGTGCACTAGTACACTCCATTCCTATTGGTCCATATGTGTATTTGCTCATGTAGGAATATGAGCCTATATCTAATATCTCTTTTTTCATATATATATATATATATATATATATATATATATATATATATATATATATATATATGGGTAAATACGATATGAGCCATAGTGCTCATTTTTCTAAATGAGTCATGCACATGTGGACCAATAGGAATAGATTCATACATCACACATGTGCACTAATACACTCAATTACTATTGGTCCACATGTGCATGGCTCATTTAAAAAAATGAACATTATGGCTCATATTCCTATATGAGTCATGCAAATGTAGACCAACAGAAATGGATTCCTACATCCCACCTATGTGCATTATTATACTCCATTTCTATTGGTCTACATGTGTATTGTCTCATGTAGGAATATGAGTCTATTGTTCATATCTATTTTTTCATATATATATATATATATATATATATATATATATATATATTATTTATTTATTTATTTATTTATTATTTATTTATTTTAGTTTTTAGTTTTTAGTTTTTAGTTTTTTTGAGTCGAGAAAGAATGGAGTGGAGCGGAAGTGAAGGGTTTAGGAGTCCGTTTATAACGTGGCGAGGAGAGGGGCTTGTGATTGTGACCGATCATTGGCAATAATGGAGAAGAGTTAATTTAGCTTTAGCTTCTAAGTTGAGTAGTTTTGGTCATCATGTTTATATGTAAAATAATAATGAAAGTCTAATTTGGAGATGGTGGTCATTGCTAAATTCTAAAAGCTGCTAAATTTTTATATGTATGTTTTATTTTTTCAACTATCTTTATTAGTTTTGTCCCTACCAAATATATATATATATATATATATATATATATATATATAATATAACTCCAATAAAAAGTTAGAGACCAGGATTAACCAATATAATATTTTAAATTTTGTGTATATTTTTATTGGATTTTATTCTAGGTCTCAATCCAAAAATGGAAAAGAATAAAACCCTTGTATAAAAGAAGATGAACAAATGTGAAATCCTATTTTGTGTTCTACTTGGAAATGGTTGTTTAGCATTTAATTGTTTCGAAACTGATTGAGGTATTGTATTATTTGTGTTAAAGATGAAAATAATCTCGTTCTTACCGTCAATAATTTGTTGAAAGATATCTTAATATGTGATGTATTTAAAGATATATTTTTTGTCTTTTGTAAGTTTCTTATGTCATATTCCTTTTGTTTATATATATAAATATACTTAATATTATTATTTTTTATTATCATAAAATATATCTAATATAAATCTTATTACAGTATAAATATTATTGTACACTATTGTGACGTAAATGTTACAGAGATATGACTATAAATGTTTTATAATATGGTCGTTCCTAAGATTTAGAGGATATGTTCAAAAATTGAAGTAAAGTGCTATTTTACGTATATAAAAAAATAATTTCTCTACCAATTTAATATATTAATGAGGCGAGTTTAATTTTATAAAAAGAATGACACATGTATATAAATGAAAATAATAAGAGAATATCATTTAACTTGCATGCATGATAAAAATTATAATGATTGACTCACTATCAAGTTTAGATTATAAAAAAATACTATTCAAATTTGTAAAATGTTCATAAACTAATTTGCAATTTTTTTTTAATAAAGATAGGATGAAACATGTTTATCAAAATGTACGGTATATATATACTAGCATGAATTTCTTGAGGCAAAAATATTGTGATTTGAACCATTTTTTTTAACTTGTATTTTATTTGCTATATATATATATATATATATATATATATATATATATATATATATATATATTATTTTTATTTTTATTTTTATTTTCTTCCAAAAAAATATACAAGTTATTATTTTTTCAACTTTCAACCTAGTATTTCTTCTCTACAAAGTTTAGGGATGTCTAGCATGTAAAAACTATTTAAAAAAAATAAATTCAAATAATGCGCATAAAAGCTTGTGTTTTAAAACCATCTAAATTTAAAACTATCTATTTTTTCCCAAAAGCTTGTATTTTACTTGCTAATTAATATTTTTTTAACAATATATAGAGTTATTTATTGCGAACAAATATTTATTTTTCCGATTGTGACTAGAGGTTTTTGGATGTAAAAATTAATTTTATAAAATAAATCAAATATTACATTATACATGTCTAACTTTTGATATAAAACACAGAAATAAATTTATTGTACTAAAATAGAGAGATGCAAGCGGGTGATCATTGTAGCTCTCAACACATTGCACTTTAGCTACATTCCCACTTTATCTGGTCTAATCATTCTTTATAAAAAGTTTATAACAAAGAGCTCCCAAAAATCACTATATTAGAAGAGGGTTATGTTCGATTCCTCAAGATGAACAACATTATGGCCGGACATAATAATAAAGATGTACATGTTGCATAAAATAAGATGTGCACTCGTTATTGGCGTAGGGTTAGGGTGAGCATTATTCAATTTTGAACTGAAAATCGAACCAAATCGAACTGAATAATAAATTCGATTCAATTTGAAAGTAAAAAAACACAATTTCGATTAAAAAAATATATAATTTTCTAATTCGGTTTTGATTTTGTTACAAAATCAAAAATCGAATAAGACTTATTCAACTATGTAAATACCTTCAATTCTTTGCATATGTTATTGTTAAAAATGTGTATATTTTTAAAATAATAATTCAATGTATATGTTTTGAAGTCTAACTTAATAATTTAAAAACTAATTCAAATTTGGAAATAAATTTAAAATACAATAGATTATTTTTTTTTTAATATAATTTAATCAAAATTTCCAACTTTACATCTAGTCTATTATTTTTTTAATATGTTTTGGAATTTCTATCGCGGCCTGATAACTATTTTTGTAGTTTTGTGCTCAATTTACCTCTATTTTTTTCAAAATAATTTTTTTTTAAATTTATTTGCTTTTTCTCTTTTATGATTTAAGATAAGCATTACATTAACCATGTGTTATGCTCAATAAATAATTTTTTTTCTTTTGCCAACATAGTCGATACAACTCAGCAATGGCCCAATGCCAGTGGTCTTACGGATGCACGCAATTGCGACGAATTTGAATTGGAACAAAGCTTTTAGCAAAACACAACGGCCCAACCCCCAAAGTGGTTTTAAATTGAGGTAGCTAAAAAAACGAAATGTTTATTATTTTTTGTTAAAATTATCCTTTCCTCTTTCCTTTGAATTTCTCGTTATTATGTTTCAAGGAATGGTCACTTTAGTGGTTCTAGACTTCTTGTTGGGACACTGATTCAGGACGAGGACACAAAAGTTTATTTAGGCGATAATTGTCGTACTTTTTCAATTTTTATTTTTATTCATCAATGACCATAAAACTAATCTAAAATGCCAAAAAAATAAAATAAAAATACAATAACAACTAAAAAGAGAAGATCTAAACTAATTGTTTGGCCAAAATTTGGTCCTCCATGCTTGAAAATGTTCACCTCCCGGTGAATGGTGTAATCGTGAACTATGTAAGCATGAACATATATTTCTTTTTATGTAATGCAAGAAGTACCAGATTGTTTTTTATACACTATAATTTTTTATAAAAAATTTTGATTAAAAAAAAGTTTTAATAGTAACCTTGGAAGATGGATATTATTTCAGACTCTTTAAATTTGTACCTAACAGTGGACTTATTGGTGTAGATTTGGTTCATTACATAGAATTATGTTAAGGATAATACTAGGAGTGGGGCATGGATATACATTCTTTAAAAAATAAAAATAAAATTATCCTAATTTTATCCGAATTATAAAATTTTAAATTTAAGCTTTTTCAAATTGAATCTCAGCCAAATATAATTTTTTTTAAATTTAATATTTGAACAACTTGAATCTTATTTGAATATAAAATTTAGAATTCTAAATGCTAATGTTCATCTAAAATTTTAACTTAAATATAATACTTATTAAAGTACCTAAGCAATTAGATATTTTTGTATCTTAATCAAATCTAATATTTTAAATTTGATAGCAATATTAAAGTTGCTAGATTTTAAATTTAGCATAACTGAAAAAGCACTTAAAGTTGTATAAATATGTAAATTCAGAGGCGGAACCCCACACGGACATGCGGTCTAATTTTTTTTTTTAAATTACTTTTTTATAAAAGTTTTCTCTTTGTAAACGCTTGATTTTTATAATTTAATTTAAAAATTACATTAATTATTATTGTAGAAAATTTTCATTATTTTTAGTTAATTATAATAAATATTCGTTCATGGATTTATATTTTTGTGTATTAAATTAATTATTAAAATAGGGCAAAAAATATATATTTGAGTGTAAAACTAATAATAGAATTTGTGTAATTTTTCTGGAATTTATTGGGATCCAAAACTATTTTTAATGGTCATATATGCATATATATATTTATTGTTTTAATAAACCAACTCAAACCGAATCAACCCAAACCAAACTAAACAAATCCAAACCTAAACCCGCACCCATAACCCGGTAACCCGACCCGACCCGAAACCCAAACCCATTCTCCTCCCATGTAACCGACCGCACCCCATCACTTCCCCTTCCCGAAATCTCCTTGACCCCTCCTCTTCAGCTCCTTGTAACTCCCTCCCTGTCACCCTATTTAAAGCTTAGCCTAGCCAACCACCACCACCATCAACTCCTCTACCACCCCGACCAATGTAATCCCCCTGATTTTCAAGAATTTTTTTAAATTTGGATTTTTGTCAATTTTCTGAAATTTTCTGGGAATTTTCTGAAATTAAATACAAGTGTTTGAATTATTAAATAATTTTTAAATGATAATAAATAATATTAAAATATTATAAAAAATAATATTTTATGGTGTAAAATAAAAAACCAGACATAGGGTAATTTTCCGAAAATTTATTGGACCCCGGATGGATTTTAAAAGCCCTCAAAACTAATTAATTAATTGAACCCTAATTAAACCGGATTTATTTACATTAAACCAAACCCAACCAAATTAAACCGACCCGGACCGGCCGGTCTGACCGAACCGGCCCAAACCCTTAGCGGGTCGGATCCGGGTAAGACCCGACCCGCCAGTGCCCGAGACCCGAACCCTCTTCTTCCCCAAACTGTCCAGACCCCGACTCTTCCCCTTCCGCCGCCGGCTACCGGCCGCCCGCTCGCCTCGTCGCCTCCACTCCCGCAACGTCCGCCGGCCGCCTCCGTCTCTTCCCTTTCCCTCACCGGACGCCGCCTCTCCATCTTCCTCTACCTCTATAAAACCCGGCCTTGCTCCAGCCAAATCCCCTCCTCCACCTACAACCGACGCCGCAGCCCCCGACCTCAGCCTGCCCTCCGCCCAGTCGACTACCGGCGCACCCGTCCCCAGTCGCCGCCGCCTGTCACCAGTTCCCTCCGCCTCCGACGAACCAACTCCCCAGAACCCCCAACCGAGCCCGACGCCGCCCGACTCCTCAGCAGCCCGACCTCGCCTCCGGGCAGCCCGCCTCCGCCAGCGAACGCCACCGCCTCCGTCCGGCGAGCTGTCCCCAGCTCCTCGACGCCGCCAACTCCAGCGAGACTCGGACCCGGACACAGTAAACCCTAACCCTAGGCAATTTGGACACGACACAGGACACGGCTTGAGACACAAGGATACGAAATCCGGTTTCGCGGAGCACAGTTCAGGTACTTGTAACTTCTTGCTCGTAGCTCTGATTTTGATTCCGTAAATTGTATCGCGTAGCCTGCATGACCCTCTCGGTGCCCGTGCAAACCGCTCGGGGCATCGCGTCCTGTGGTGATCGCACACCGCGATCCAAAAACATGAAAAATTAACGCCCCGATTCACCCCGGAACTGAGTGCGCCCCGCCAAACGGGACGACTTGGTCGCGTGCGGTCTTTATAGATACGTGCGCGTCATTGATACGGACGTGCGGGATTTCGCAGAAGCTGATTCGGATGTGCGTGCACACCGGAATCAGTGCGTATCCGCGGACACCGTCCCATATCCGACCATTTTGTTTCTCGCTGTAAATTAGTGTACACACGTCGGATCGAGACAAAACTTGTGCCATCGGACTCGTAGCAATTCGCTGGTCCTGTGAGCCAAGTTTGGTTCGATTCTGAGAACGTTAACAAAATCGTGTGTCGTGGGCCCCACAGGCTTCCCCCGACGGGCGATTTTGAGAACGGCTCATCGGAATCCAATTCTGGAAGTTCCGTTTGGTTCATATCATCGTTCCTGACCTGTTGACACTAAGTTGGACTAATTTGGAGACCTTTGACCCTGACACGTTTTTCGGTGCAAAGCGGCCCACATTTGGACCCCGCCTTGACCCAAAATTGACATTTTTGTCCTTGTCTCCAAATTGGACTCAAGGACAGGCGTTCCTAGCTGATTAATATTTTCTGGACCTGATGGTGATATTTGTTTCAGCAGCAGGAGTACTGCCCGCAATCCCAGCTGAAGCCCGAGCTATAATTGGAACAGGAAACCCAGGCAAGTGTACCTTGCCACAAATGCAGTTTAATGATTCATTATCTCTTGACTTATTTTCTTGTGATTGTAGTAAATGCTAAATCCTAGGGCCGTGTGACTTGCTTAGCGTTCGATCATAGTCGGGTGCCAACACCGTACGCGGAGTTGTGCAACGTCACTTAGAGCTGGTTATCGTGACATTTATAATTCTCGTACTTGCCCTATCAAGTACATTATACCCAGGACACTTGACATAGAGCATGAGACAGAATCTTCCTGATTATTCAAGGTGGTTCTGTATAGGATATAGATTTCATGACTTGAGCTTCATTTTCTTAGATCTTAATAAATGACGGATTGCATTAGTTTAATCTTGCGTAACATGAACATTGAGAACTGTAATTATATTGGGTGGGGAGAGTATTACCATATCAAGGCTGAATATATAATATTGTGTAATCTGGATGTGTCCTACTCTCTGACACAGAGCTTTGGCACCAGTTCTGGCCCTTCGAGAAAACACTGCTATGGTTTCTTGACACTGATCCTGTAGTAGTCTCAGCCTGAGTATGACTAATAACTCTCACTTGCATGATCACTTAGCTGGTTTAACTACTTACCCTATTGTTCCTTTATTTCTGCACTGCATTATATTGGCTTGTATTTTCTGTACCTTGCTATGTCCCCTGAGGACCTGGAATGGATTATGTCCCCAGATTTAGCAGACGAGATCTACCCTGAGGTGTACGGAACAGGAGAACTACTCGGAGCAGTACCTAAAACTGAGGACGAGGTGATTGCTGAGGACTTCTCCTGAACAATTGCTTCGCCATGCTCAGTCATTATGGCAAATAGACTTTATTTCCTGTTTAATTAAACTCTTTATTTCCTGATTCTGAGAACATTGTAACAGACTTATTATCGGATTGTTCTCCGATTTTATGTTACTTTGACTGGTTGTTGTTTAATATTTCATTTGTTGTTATTGTTATCTTTATTCTGGGGATAAGATTAGTAAATCCTGACTATTGTAATACAGCTTAAGTATGCCCCGATGGATCCATTAAATTGGGTTTGTCCATCGGTGTGTACTGCTGGCCATTGCCACGTGTCCAGTCCCACGATATTTTGGGATTGGGGCGTGACAACCAACCTCGACCGCCAACGACCGCCGGACAGTCGCCGCCGCACGCCGCAATAAGCCTCCGCACAGCCGCCCAAAATTCCGAGCAACAGCGAGCATCAAGATACCCATCTTCCCACCCCTATATCTCCCT
Organism: Iris macrosiphon; assembly: GCA_036927795.1. Lineage (NCBI taxonomy): Eukaryota > Viridiplantae > Streptophyta > Magnoliopsida > Asparagales > Iridaceae > Iris > Iris macrosiphon. Next base: position 195,905,440 of record JAYESA010000008.1, on the reverse strand, counting down.
GCACAGTAATCAAAATATCGACATGTCGAATCCTATGCGAATACCACATGACCCTCTTGAACCCTGTATAATTAGTTAAGTGTATCGTATCCTGTGTCGGTCGTAATTTGTGACGCAAAACAGGAAAAAAATGACCCAGTTTGTAGTTCAGAAACTGTTCCAACCACCCATGTTCATGTCTGATTTTCTTCCAACCTAGTTAATATTTTTAAATTCTACTTGGACATTAATTTAGACAACATAAACAAGTTTTAATATCTTTAATTAGTTTATTTAATTCGTTGTATGCTGTATTTTATTCGCTGTTGAATTTGACCTAAAACTTGGTTTTCTAAACTCAAAATTTTCCGAAATGGGGTACGATCCGCTAAACGAGGCGACTTCGTCGTGTTCGAATTACACCAAAAGGCGCGTATCATCAACGCGGACGTGTGAGATTTTGTAAAAGTTAATTTGAATGTGCGTGCACACCGAAATCAATCCGTATCCGTTAAAAAATCTCATATCTGCTTGTTTTGACACTCGTCATAATTTTGTGTGTTCTTGTCGTTTCGCAACAAAACTTGCGCCATCGGATTCGTAGCATTACGCTGGTCCTGTGACCCAAGTTTGGTTTGATTCTGAGAACGTTGACGAAACACCATTTTGTGGACCCCACGGTTCCACTTGACGGGCGATTTCGTGACCGGCTCATCGGAATTCAGTTTTGGACGTTCCGTTGGGTTCGTATCATCGTTCTGAACTCATAGACACTAAATTTGATGAATTTAAAAAATTGTCTTTAGCACATTTTTCGGTGCGAAGTGGGTTATATTAGACCCCGCTTTGACCCGAAACTGTCAATTATGTGCCTGTGTCCATATTGGACTTGTGGGTAGTCAATTCTAGCTATTTCAAGTATTTTGAGAGCAATAGTGGTATTTGTTTCAGCATCCGGAAGTGTACTTGGAGATTTCACTGTTATAGGAGCAACTAACGGAGCTCAGAACACAGGCAAGTTTACCTTACCAACTTGCAGTAGATCTTGTGATATTATTTGCTTGAGTTATTTCCATATACTTCTGTGTTGTACCTGTTCAACCTAGGACCGTGAGACATTGTTTAGCGTCCGAACAAGATTCGGGTGTCGACGTCGTACGCGGAGTCGTGTAAGGTCACTTAGAGAGTTGATACAACGATCCTATATATTTTTACGTGCTTGCTTTATCAAGTACGTCATACCATAGGACACTTGACACTATTTATATGACATAATCTTTCCTGCATTATTCATGGTGATTCTGTATAGACTTATAGGATTCGTGACATGAGACTTGCATATACATAGATATCATTATGACTCGATGTACTAGCTAGAGGTCATGATCTTGCGAGTTATGGACATGAACGTTGTGGACATGAGACGTGTGATTACATTGGGTGGGGAGAGACACACAAGCTATAGTCTGATTATATACATATATACTTTATTATTGAGGTGCTTTAGTCTCTGTTCCAGAGCTTGGCCCATTACGTGATATTAATGCTACCGGCTCCCCGGCACAGAACTTGTAGTGGTTTCAGCCTGAGTATTAGTGATGCTCTCATTTGCATTTTACTTAGCTGGTTACATAGCTTGTCCTAAGGATCTATTTTATTTACTGTATTTTATTTGGTTTGAGTTATTCTTGTACCTTGCTATGTCCCTTGAGGATCTGGATCCAGATTATGTCCCCAGATACAGCAGAGGAGGAATACCCCGAAATATACTGTGTTGTACAGAGTATACTGTGTTGATACAGATGCTTTTTATTTTTATTTTTTGGATGTCCGTCGATACGTACAGAGTATACTGTGTTGTATGTTATTTGGATCAACTGCTTCCACACCTTCCTTACAGTTTAATTCTGCGACCTCCGTTCAGCCAAAAATGTTATACCTCTTCTCACTGACCATAAGAATCAGTTTAAATCAGATGCTTATTAAGCTTTTGCATGTTAATTATTTTTCTCCTTCTCTTTAGTTATATAGTAATCTACTATCCCTGTTTTGGTAACGTATGTAACATGTGTCGAAGTACTTTTAGCTAATGTACAGGCCATAATCGAACCTTGATATAATAACTGTGATTTAGTTGTTGGATAAATTATATGGATCGATTTAAGATCTTCTTATTATTACCCAACATTCAATATACAAAATACTCAAGGCACTGTTTAGTTCGCAAATTTTGAATACAAAAATGGTAAAAACTAAAATTTTAGCTACCGCACATATTGATTATATTTTAGATATATATAACTATATTTGGTATCCTTTTAGTTTTTGGATTATGGATCGTCATCCAGCCTGTTGTGGAACAAGTCTCCTGGTGGGGCCAAGCACAATGTACATGGACGTTGGCCGGCATGTGCATTGCAGTTGAACCCATGCTATTTTGGTGGAGTTCGCACTCCGAAAACGCTTCGCTAACATATTTCATTCTGGAAAAAAAAAAACATACAAAAATTTGTAGGACGTACCACTAAAAGCATCTCCAATAGCTGAGATCCAAAACCACATCCTTGGACCTGGAGCATAAATTTGTAATGAAAAAAACATATTAGAAGGGCCGGGTCATACAGAAATCATAGAAAATTGATTGAAACATTATTTATTTATTTTTCTTTGTTCTTTTCTTACTCGTTTTTGAATTCAAAATAGGTTCGAATTATCATACCACTCTATTAGATCTTACTTAGTCTACAAACATGAACTTCCACACTTTGAATATGTACAAATTTTAGATATAAACTATACCTCCAATGGATAGGGGTAGGCTTGTAGGGGTGAGCATTATTCGATTTTGGACCGAAAATTGAACCGAACAGAATAAGAGATTCGGTTCGATTTTAAAAAAAAATCGATTCGATTTCGGTTTTGAAAATACTAAAAAAAATTATTCGGTTTCGGTTTTGTTTTTTTGTTTCGGTCCAAAACCGAAAATCGAATAAAACTTTTTTAGTTTATATATATATATATATATATATATATATATATATATAGATGGTCTAGTGGTAAGGCTATGAGTACATGGAGGGTGGGGAGGACGAGAACAGGTCGAATCTCGGGTTGTGGGGGAGAGAGCTTAGGAGTAGAATATATATATATATATATATATATATATATATATATATATATATGGTCGGACTTGAGTTCATGAGAGTCCTAAACGAACTTTAAAAAATGAAACCCCCATATATAATGTATAAAAAAAAAAAAAAATTGAAAACAAGTATATTAAAAAAATGCTCCACAACGACTTGAACCTAAGACCTATAGAATATAAGTTTAACATAATAACCAATACACCATAATTATTTTATTTTAAAAGGGGCCTATAGTCCATACTAGTTCTATTTTAGATAAAAAAACAAATATTAGTATATATATATATATATATATATATATATATATATATATATACACTAATTTTTTGGACCTTCCTGATCTGTGGGACCTGGATGGTCGTCCTTACTGTCCCGGACCAGGTACGGCCCTTACTATATATATATATATATATATATATATATATATATATATATATATATATATATATATATATATATATATAGTACATATATATAGGTATAAACTAATATATCTAGATATATTTAGTTACTATATATATTAAAAAAAATACAAAAAATTGAAAATTAGAATTAAATCGAAACGATTTAATTCGGTTTGGTTATGGACTATTTCGATTCGATTTCGGTTTTATTTATTAAAATTTTGGTTCAATTCAATTTTTGGTTATTCGATTCGGTTGGAACCGAATTAATCGAATGCTCACATCTAGATAGGAGTAGACAATAGTGAGACTCTTATCGTACTAATTGAATATGAGTCCTACTATTAACGTTCCAATAATTAATCTAATCTGGTCCACTTGCTTTTAAAAAGAATATTATAATTTGGTTTGAAAAAAAATTGGTCCCCCGCTCCAGTAGCGAAATAGTTCTCACGACTTGTTGAACCGTTCCGAGGAAAACAGCTAGACCCGCGCTCCCATAATCTTTTCTCCAGCAGGATCGAAGGTACGCGCGCATAGAAGAAAAGCTGCAAGCATTGAGAGAGAGAGAGAGAGAGAGAGAGAGAGAGATTCCACCTCCTTTTAGTTTTTCCCTATAAACACGACTCACCAGTAGAGTAGCTGAAAGCATTGAGAGAGAGATTCCAGCTGGCTGCACACTCAGCCCCAGCTGTCCAGCTACCGTTCGGACAAAAAACCTATATAAACACTTAGCCCTCCCTTCTTAAATAATCATCAACTCATCTTCTTCTTCATCAATCGAAAGACGATCAAGAAATTAAATAAGCTTACTTATGGTTATGGGCTCTAAAATGTCTCTTGTTGTGTGCTTATTTCTGTCTTCATTCTTCTTCTTCATCCAATGCTCTGCTGGAGCGAGGAAGCTCACCGCTCCGGTGGAGGAGCAGCCGCAGCCGCAGACGACGCCGCTCATGAAGTACCACAACGGCGCTCTGCTCAGCGGTCCCATCTCCGTGAACCTCATTTGGTACGGTAAGTTCACCGCCTCCCAACGGTCCATCGTCTCCGACTTCGTCTCCTCCCTCTCGGCCTCCACTACTCCCAAGAACCCGCAGCCTTCCGTCTCCGGCTGGTGGAAAGCAATGGAGAAGTACTACTCTGAGTCTCGGTCGAGAACAAAAATGCCTAAGCTCAGCCTCGGCAAACAAATCGTAGGCGAGTCCTACTCCCTCGGAAAGTCCCTGACTGACTCCGACGTGGCCAAGCTGGCTACGTCGAGAGGAGCCCACAGTTACGGCATCAACGTCGTCCTCACCTCCGACGACGTCGCGGTCGAGGGCTTCTGCAGGAGCCGTTGCGGGAGCCACGGGTCGTCTCCCCCCCGGTCCGGGTCCGGGCGGTTCGCCTACGTCTGGGTCGGGAACTCGGCGAGGCAGTGCCCGGGGCAGTGCGCGTGGCCGTTCCACCAGCCGATCTACGGGCCCCAGTCCCCGGCGCTGGTGGCGCCTAACGGCGACGTGGGAGTTGACGGGATGGTGATAAACCTGGCGAGCCTGTTGGCCGGGACCGCCACGAATCCGTTCGGTAGCGGATTCTTCCAGGGGGCGAAGGAGGCTCCGTTGGAGGCGGCGTCGGCGTGTCCGGGGATCTACGGGAAGGGGGCTTATCCCGGATACGCCGGGGACCTGCTACTGGACCCCGCAACTGGGGCCAGCTACAATGTCAACGGGGCCCACGGGAGGAGGTTTCTGCTTCCGGCACTCTTTGATCCTTCTACGTCTTCCTGTTCTACTATCCTTTAGTTTAGATTTGGAAGGGTAAATATTTCCTTACAAGTTTGTAAATTTTTTCATTCTATTCAATGAAATTTTGATTAGTAAACACTTGGTGCTCTATGTGCCGTCGTTTATTTGATGGCAAGCTTTATTTTCTCTATGGTTTGTTTGAATACCTGAGGCTGTTTGGTTCGGCGGTGTGAGATCAATGAAAAATTTACAAGTCTATATTTTATGTTTTGTCGTTTAGTTATTCTGGTGCATCCGTAATTTTCTTAAGAAGCCCGTCTAGCTCAGTTGGTAGAGCGCAAGGCTCTTAACCTTGTGGTCGTGGGTTCGAGCCCCACGGTGGGCGATATTTCTATTGTTTTTTTTTTCTCTTACCAACATTTGAAATTTCATCTTGATTTTATTTAACTGACATTATGAGATGCTCTTATGCTTTGCCAATTTTGACACCTTCAATTGCTTCATAGATGGACATATATGCACCAGCTAGTCCTACCGAAACAAAACTAAAGAAACACGGTCGACATTATCAGGATCGATCCAAGTTATTTGAATGTCCAAATTATGAATCTAAAATGTGTCCTGGGATTATTTTAAAGTTACTTGCAGCGAAGACCTATAATTTTGGTGTGTCAAACAATTAGGTCACAAAAAAAGATAAAAAAAAAATAACATCATTTCCCAGTGTCCAAACGAACGCTTTCGTGTTTCCGAAGTGTCAAAATCAATTTTGAAACCAAAGAATTAGAATAAAATATTACAGCGATGGCGTCGTATTATGTACAAATAATTTGTTCAAACAAAATATTTTTTTCATAAAATTAGATAAAACAAAAAAAATCCAGAAAATTATCTCTACAGACATGTTCCACCATCTTAGTTGGCATGCGGATGGCAAAATCCAACATAGGGTGCCAAGCTAGCCGGGGCTGGAATGTTTGGATTTTTTTTTTGTCCCGCCACCGATCAATCTCTCTCTCGATAAAAAATAATAATAAAAAAAATGAATAATAATAATATTATTATTATTATTATTGTTAAAATTTAGTTAACTGAGTTGGTGTAAATTGGACATTTTTTAATTTTTTATTAATTTTTTTTACAGGCAGATGAAATTTTGCCAACACAAACGGCAGAACGTGTCTCTACATATAATTTTTTGAAATATGTTTCGTTTTACATAATTTTATTAAAATTTATTTCGTTGGAACAAAATTTATGTATTATTTATAACGGTTTGAATTAGAAATAAATAAATAAATAAGTTAGCACAAATAAAACCTTAGCACAAGCGACAAAAAAAGAAGTAATAATCTATGCCGGTCTCTATCGGTGGCTGGCGTTGTTGGGGCCCATACGTTGGCTGCACTTTGATTAGATTCACGACCTTCCCTTGCATTGAATTTATCGGAATTCAAACCTGGCAAATTACGATAGCACCCTCGTCCTATAAGAACACACTACAGCTGGGAATTACAGTGCGTCCGGGCTGGCAGCTGGTAGTGGCCTTCTTGGAATGGGGACCAAGATCCCTCTGTGGGCCCAAGCAAAAAAATAAAAATAAAAATACTTTATGGCCCCGGTCCGACTCTGCTGACGTGGCCAGTTCCATCCTACAAATGCGAGGATTAGATCAGCTGCCTGACGTTTCCATCCTTGTGCCCTCTTCTATTACTACGTGGGTCTCACTGATTTTAAAAAATTTAATACTTTTTAACCGGTGGGACCCACGTAATGCATAGAAAAGAGAACAGAGATGGGATCCTTGGGACAGCATTTTGGAAAAACATATCTCATCAAGTGGATTACAACAAAATCTCTTACAATCGTCATGTGGTGGCCACGTGACGTCAACGTGACCGTCGTCCATTGGAGAAGGAGGGATAGATGGAGATCCGGTGGATGTTCGGTTGGTCGTCACGTGGTCGGAACACCACGTGACGATCGTTCATTAGAGGAAGAGTAGAGCTAGGAGATGCCCACATAGCAGGATGAGTGAGAGGGTTATAAGAATGTTGTAAGCATTTGGTAGTAAACTTAGCATTATTGTCTCCCAAATGCAGGTCCCCGACCAAAAAATTATTGTCCCCTCCAATTTGGTGTCGTTACATCAGCGCGGACCACCAGTCTCCGAGGGCCATAAAGTATGGTACAAAAATAAAAAGAATATTTTTATTCATCCTTTCAAATTATTTTTTCAAACCATTTTCTTCTCTATATAATAGCTGACGTGACAGTAAACATAAAAGCTAAAATAATAATTGTAAAATTAAATTAAATTAAATTTAAATTTAAAATTAAAATTAATAATTTTTTTTTTTGAATGATTAATTTTTTGGACTAAAATTTATCATGTTATGTCATATCAGTTTTCACATAAGAAATAATGATTTGGAGGTACATTCTGGAGAGATAAATAATATTACTAATTAAAAAAAATTATGTTCATATGGTTGAGTTTTCTTTTATATTTTTAATTGTAAATTACAATTGTAGAATATATTTTTATAATTTCTCTGGTTTCCTAAGATAGATTTACAAACTATCATCACTTATTACGGTTTTAAAAATAAAATTTCCATCTTTTATTTTAAATTAAAGAAAAATTTGATAATCTATTTTTAAAATCTCTAAACATTGTAAGAACTTGTTTGGCAAATACAATTCTCTTTTAACTTTCTTCCAGCTCTTATTTTGATATAAAATCAAATATATATACCTAGCACTTTATTCATTAATATATAAGTTTATGATTTTTTTTTTATATTCTGTACAATTATATATAAAAAAAAAATTCATATAAAAATCTCTGTATTAAAAATGGTCTAATTAAATATCCCTACTTACTAAAGTAACTGCAAATATTAATCTCTCCTCCCTCGCTAATAGTGCTGTTTGATTGAACGGAAACATAGTCCATTTCTAATTTTTGTTTCTTTAAAAAAGAGCTGTTAAGCCCACATTTTCTTTTGTAACCATTTGATCCCTAGTGACAGTCCTGACTCAAGCCGGATACGACAACCAATAAAGTCCCAGCATTTTGATATATATATATATATATATATATATATATATATATATTAAACGGGAAAATCCTAATCTATGAGCGGCGGCGAGAGAGATACGGGGATAGGGGGTGCATGGGATCCCGACGAACGCAACAGCGGTAGGGGGATGGTCGATACGGCCGTTCGAGACGGGGGCGGATGGACTACCGTCCAGCGGGGACGGAGGAGATCATGGGGCGAACGTGTAGGGGCAGCACTGGAGCCAAGGGGGAAGGCAGCAATGGCCAAGTCTGGTCGTGTTGAAAGGCATGGAGGAGGACCTGTAGGTACGGACATGACTGGTGAGGGGGTTTGAATCGCGGTGTCGAGGCAGGGTAGCGGTAACAACCTTGGGCGACAGTCGGGGGCTTTGCCTGGGATGATTGAAGGAGGAATACGACTTATCGTGGCTCGTCCGTTAACGCAGGCAGACAAAGGAAAAACGTCAATGACGGTCCCATCTGGAAGCAAGTCGTGGGCAGACTTCTGTCGTCCGGGGATCGATGTTCACGGATCGCAGATGAAGTACGTAGAACCGAAGATGGTGGGAACGAGGTTGCGTGCATCCTTTCCAGAGGAGGAGTTGGCGGAAACAATCGAATATTGGCGAAAATCTGTGATCGTATATGTGTTGGGGAACATGTCGTTCTATGGCCAAATACGCATCTATGCACACCGTGTGAAATTCTTCGCGAGGGAGAAGGGTTTCTTCTTTGTCCGATTTGATGTACGGGAGGATATGGATCGTATACTCCAAGGAGGACCATGGACTTTTGATGGTAGGGTCATTATTATGAAGGAATGGACGTCTGATTCTCGCTGTGAGAGGGAGGTGTTGCACTCGGTGCCTGTGTGGGTCAGGTTTCCTAAGTTGCCAATAATTTATTGTAGTGTGCCGTTGATGATGTGACTCGCGAGTCTCATAGAAAAACCCATAAAGGCGGATGATGTCACGTCGAAAAGGGCTAAGGTGGACTATGCAAGGGTGTTTGTAGAAATTGATGCTAGTAAAGAGCTCCCTTCGATGTTGGAATATGACGTGCCCTCCGGTGTTGTTTATTACCAAAGAGTGGAATGTGAATTAGCAAGGACGGGAGACACAGGGGGGCAGACTGCTGATATGACGGAAGGCCAGGGGGATGTGCTGGCGAAGGAAGGTCGGGGGGTGAGTCGGGAGATGAGTTAGTTGAACGTGAATGTGAGGAGGGGGATGAGGTCATGGAAACTCAGGGGGAGGAGCAGTTGAACACAACAAGGGAGGGAATCGTAGATGGAGGGCTTGCTCTTGGCCTAGTAGTGAAGGAAATTATAGCAGGTGGGGGACAAGGTCTGCAGATTGACATCGGCCTAGACAAGTGTATCCAGAGAGACGCCAGGAAGTCACCATTGCATACGTGGGTGGGTACACCGGATGTGCCCATCTTGGGGGGAGGGGCAGACAGTATAGGGAAGGGTACCATAGTAGTGTTCCAATCGTCGACGAATCCGCTTTCAACAGGAAGGGGAGGGGCTTTCAGTTCTGTGAATAGGAGTGGAGGGCGTCAATACTTGGGGAAAGGTACGGGTCGGAAGTCGAGAATAGCTGTGTACAAAAAGACCACGGCTCACAACAGCAGAAAATGACACGCGGGACCTTTACGAGAGGAATCGAGCAGTATTCACGCTGGTGAGGGGGACGAGGGAGAGATGTTATGTAAGGACAATCTGGAGTGGTACCAACTGATTACTGAGGCGGATATGCAGCACCAAGATGGAGGCGCACAGATTGATGAGGGAACCGTTGATGCTATTTCCCCTAATAGCAGTTCAGGTGATGTTCAAGGGGACCAAGTTGTTCTTTAATGTCTCTCTTAACTTGGAATGTACACAGGATATGCTCGCTCAGTAGATGGAAGGAGGTGAAACAAGTGATAGGTAGAGGAGAGTTCAGTGTGATAGCTTTACTGGAGACTAAGATTAAGTCTGAGAGGATGTTAGGGAGGAGAACACAAACTCATTGGCGTCAAATACATAATCTGAGTTTGTGTAACATGGCAAGAATTTGGGTACAGTGGGACACTCAAAGTTGGGACGGACATGTGCTTCATATGTCTGACCAAATAATCGTGGTTGAGTTAACGAATAGGGGGGACTTCAGTTCATTTTTGGTGATGTATACGGGGAGAATGATAGGCACCTCCGGGAGTCATTATGGCAGGAAATGATCCACGTTAGTGTATTAGCCGAAGGACAGAAGAAGCTTCCATTAATTCTGATGGGTGACTTCAACGCTTTATTGTTTCAGCATGAGAAGGTTGGAGGAAGGGTAGTCCCGAATTCTATTCTCAGAGACTTCCAACAATGCCTCTTACAGTCTTGATTGTAAAATATTAAGCACGCAGGACATATATGGACTTGGAATAACAAGTCTACACGTAAGCGGGTGGTGTGCCAATTGGACAGAGCATTGAGAAATCGTCAATGGTTCAACTTGTTCACCATTTCTGTGGCGGAGGGTTTGGCGGAAAGTACTAGTGACCATTGTCCCGTAGATGTGCGGTTGACTCCCCGGGAGAAGCCTATGGCCAGGTCGTTTAAATACAATAACAAATGGTCGTTGATGCGGGGGTACGAGGAGGTCGTCATGGAGGGGCTTCGAAGGGAGGTTGGGGGGAACCCACAATTCAGACTTGGTAAACGCCTGAAACATGTCAAGGAGTACCTCAAATGGTGGAGTTGGACGTGCAATAATCGACGGCTCAAGGAGGAGGAAGACAGGATCCGTGAGTTACAAGTAGAACTCCAGGCGGATTTGCTCAATCAGGAATTGGCTGTGGAAGGGGCGGCCCTTATTGAAGAGGTGGGGTTGCTCTGATTGCACGAAGAAATAGAGTTGGCACAAAGGGCTAATGCTCTTGGTTGACGGAGGGGGATTAATGTTCCAAGTTTTTCTATGATGTAGTACGAATGCGGCAACATCGAATCATATTAGCAAGCTAATTGGACCAGATGGTAAAGAGGCTCAGACTCAAAGTGACATGCAGACCGAAGTAATAAGGTACTACTCCAACTTATTTAATCAGATTTCTTATTTGAGTAACTTTCCATCGCTAGTGTGCAAGCAGTTGGTTACGGGGTTTGGCAATAGAACTCTACTAGCACCAGTCAGAATGGAGGAGATCGAATCTATTGTGGTGAAGGCTAATCCAAATAAGACGCCTGGCCCTGACGGATTCGACAGTATCTTATATAAGAAGCATTGGGAGGTGTTGAAGGGTGATGTCTTGGAAATTATACAAGACTTCTTTATGCATGGACGTCTCCTAAGACAACTCAACCATACTTTTTTGACGCATATTCCGAAAAAGGAGGGGGGCACGTCATAGGCGGATTACAGGCCGATATCATGTTGAAATTATCTCTATAAGCTGATCGCATACCTCATGTGTCGGCGAATGGAGGACATCATGCCGGAGTTGATTTCCCCTAACCAAGCAACTTTTATCAAAGGGAGATCGATTGTTGACAATAACCTATTGACACATGAGCTAGTCCGCGGATTCAATAAAAAAGGCGGAAAGAAATCTTGTATTAAATTTGATCTACGCAAGGCATATGATACAGTCAATCGGGAGTTTGTCTGTCATATCATGAATGGGATGTGATTCGATCGGCAGTGGGTGACAATGGTACGAGAATGTATTTCTACGCCAACCTTTTCTATTCTGATTAAGGGACAGCCATATAGGTTTATTCAGAGAAATCAGGGTTTACGTCAGGGGGACCCCTTATCACCGTATCTGTTCACCATTGTGATAGAGTTTTTTACATGTCTTCTAGATGTGGCAGTAAAACAGAAGCGCATTCATCCTATCCACAGGAATGTGAGGCCCCATATATCCCATTTGATATATGCAGATGACTTGCTTGTGTTCCTGACTCCGACATTTTTTGGCCTGCAAGCGTTGGAAGAGATACTACTATGGTTTGCAGAGAGCACGGGTATGCACATCAATAGAGAAAAAAGCACGACTTTCTTTAACCTCCATTGCCCGGACAAGGAGGAAAGGGCCAATGTACTGGGAGTGGCGAGAGGAGAGCTGCCAGTTCGTTACTTGGGGATTCCACTCTCGGTAAATTATGCTAAAGAAACAGAATGTCAGAGCTTAGTGGAGTATACGACGCAGAGGGTTGAGGGTTGGCATGGTCAGAGTTTGTCATTTGGGGGTCGGGTAGAGATAGTGAGGTCTGTTATTTCTGCAATAACATTATACTGGTTACAGGCAATTATGATCCCGACATCTACTATTCAAAAAATTGAGGAGATTTGTGCTAATTTCGTTTGGCACGAAGGCATCCATGGTATCAGGTGGGAAGACATGTGTAGGCCAAGACAGGAAGGATGAGTTGGGCTTAGGTCCCTACATGTCCTACGAGAAATTGCAGGGATGAGACTGACTTAGAAATTTATATCTCAAAAGTCATTATGGGCTTGTCGAATGGAGGGAAGGTATTTGAAGGGGGCCAACTTTTGGATCCATAGAGGAAACAACAATGATTCAGTGACCTTTAAGACGATTTTGCAGTATAGAACTGCAGTAAAGAGTGAGGTCAGTAGGAAGTTTAAAGATGGGATGACCACAAGCATGTGGTTCGACCCATGGCTTCAGCAGTCTAGCCTAGCAGACATGTGGGAACCTATGATTACATCACCTGTAGTAAACCAACAGAGAGTTAGTTGCATCCTGGTTAATGGAGGGTGGCAGTCAGAGCATCACATACGGACAAGTCCGCTGCTTAAATTAGGGAGATTTATATAGATTTGAACATGGTGACAAATATGTGGGTTTGGAACAACTCTCCTAGCGGAAAATTTGACCCGGGCATAGTTTATAATGCTATTAGGGGGTCACAGGCGGTCGTGGAAGATGTTGACTTCATTTGGGTCCGGGGAGCATCAAGAAAAATGCAGTTGTGTCTGTATAAATTGAAAATGGGTAGACTACTCGTATTGGATCGATTGGCAAGATTTGGGATTCAAGTTGAATGACAGGAGTACATATTATGCAAGAATGCAAATGAGACTGCAAGTGGACCAATAGTGGTTAATGTAGTTCGCCTAGTGAGATCATAACGAAGGTTTTATTTGAGCAGGAGCAACGTCTGAACTTGCAGTTTGCTGGCGAATGGGACATCGAAAAAGTGATTAATGTAGTCCGCCTAGTGAGAGGCAGAGGTACATAGTGGTTCAGGTCAGCGAGAATCAGGCTATCAGCAGCGGTCTGTCATATATGAAAGAAAAGAAATCGACGAATTTATGAGGGATTGGACACGTCTACGATAGCGATTTTACATAACATTGAATATTATGTTGGTGTGCTACTAGCCAAAAAAGCATAACACGTGTAAATTGGCTAGCTGATTTGTAAATTGATTTATTTTCAATACAATTAACTTTTTCAAAAAAAAAAGAAGTAAACGAGATATGAGTCATAGTGTTCATATTCCTACATGAGCCATGCACATGTGGACTAATAGAAATAGAGTCCTACATCCCATGTGCACCCATGTGCACTAGTACATTCTATTTCTATTGGTCCACATGTGCTCATATTTCTACATGAACCATGCACATGTGGACCAATAGGAATAGAGTTCTACATCCCATGTGTACTAGAACACTCTATTCCTATTGGTCCATATGTGCACTATTTTAATTTTGAGTTAATATTTTAAAGGGTACTTGAGATGTTATGATCATCGTTTTGGTATTTGAACTTTTTTTTTGGGTTGATTTGGTTGTTAAGTTTTGCATTTTGGTTTAAAGGGTGCCTGAACTATGTTTCGTAATTTTTGTTGGAACTTTTGGATGAAAATCTTTAAAAGTGGACATGTAATGTTCAAGTGCCTTATTTTTTAGTGTTATTTTTGTCATGACCAGTCGTTCCGTCGGCTATGATTAGCCGTCATTTTGTACTAGACAAAAGCTATTTGTTTATGTTGAATCTCTTCGAACACCAAATATTCTTCTAAAAATGATAGTCTAAAAACAAAAGTTTGACAAAATTAATCCTAAAAATAAGATACATGACCATCACATATTCATTTTTAATTGTTTTCATCCCAAAGTACTAAGGAAATATAGTTCGGACACTCTTTAAATCAAAATACAAATCTCATATATCAAATTAATCCAAAAAAAAAATTAATAACCAAAATGGTGACCACGACTCCACGACATTCTTCGGACACTATTTGAATAATTAACTCTTTAAGTTTTTAATTTTTTTCATCCAAAAACTCTGGACCGGCTCTGTTAATTTGAGTGGACCATAACTGGTAGGCTTCAATAATAAAACATAAAATAGATTGCCACATCTGTTGTCTTTAACTTATGGATGTCACGTTAATAGTTGGAACTAAGCTTAGACAAATATAAACTGCATCTAAGAATAGATTATTGCGTAAATGTTAGGTTGTGACGAAACAATGATGAGTAAGATTGAGACGACTGCCATAGATTCAGTAGACAAATCTTGTCTAATTGTTTGGTCATGTTCGTTTACTCACCGGCTGACAGTGTTGTCACCGGATCAACCAAGCGTTCCTATATTGTACCAGCTTTATTTCCTTGCATCAAAGTTCTAATTTTTGTGACCAATAATGGATCAGTTTGGATAAGCTTGACTTGTAATATTATTAGTTAATGATAAATTTTGATTGTTGATATTGTCACAATGAAGAGATGTAGGTCATGTAGAAGTAATATCAATATTAGAGAGCAGTCTACGTAGATAGATGATCTTCCTGGTAGTAGCAGCCATAGCTCTATACTCTGCCTTAGTTGAAGAACATGCAACAACTTCTTATTTTTTGCTTCGCCATGAGATCAACGAATTACCAAAAAATAAACAAAATCCTGTAGTAGATCGTCTAGTGGCCGGATCTCTTGTCTAATCTGCATCAGAAAATATTTGAAGCTCCGAAATAGATGTAGAAGACATAAATAATGGTCGCGTAATGGAACCCTAAAGATATCGGAGAATCCGGAGTAATGCACTATAGTGAGCTGATCGAGGCGCGAAAACGAACTGAATAACAATACAAAGTGCATGAGAAATATCTGGCCTGGTCAAACAGAGATACACAAGTTGACCCACTAGCCGCATGTGGCGAGTAGGATCTGTGAGAGGATCACCATCTTTGGGACGAAGCTTCACATGATGCTATAAAGGAGTATCAACTGTGCGACTATCTGATAGACCAGTAGACGAAATAATCTCCGAAGTATATTTCTGCTTAGAAAGAAAGTATCCCTCTCTTACCTTGTGCAATCTCTAATCCAAGAAAATATTGAAAATTGTCAAGGTCTTTCATATGAAACTGCTGATGGAGGTACCTCTGAGTAGCTGCAGTCCCTGATGAATCATCGTCGGTCAAAATTATGCCATCCACATAGAGTAAAAGAAAAACTCATCCTTGCGGTGACGATCGCACAAAAAGAGAATGATCCTGAGAATACTGCTGAAAATCTGCCTCACAAATAGCACTCCGGAAATATTCAAACCAAGCTCGGAGAGCTTGCTTGAGACCATAGATAACACGACAAATGTGAAAAATATGTCCCGACGGAGTAGAAAGACCTGGAGGGGGCTCCATATAGACAACCTCTGATAAAGAACCGTGAATAAAGGCGTCCTTCACATCCATCTAATAGAGTGGCCACTGACGAGCGGGAGCAACAGCTGATGTCACTCCCCGTTCCCAGTATACGTATTGAGAGCATATTATTTCTAGTTGCATGTTTATTTTATTGCATGAGACTAGACATATTCTTTGGTGGAGGGTTGGTTTGATTTATTTTGAGGTTATGTCTTGTCACGCCCTAGTCCCAAAATATCGAGGGACTAGACACGTGTCAATGACCAGCAGCACACACTGATGGGCAAACCCAATTTAATGGACCCATCAGGATGTACTTAAGCTGTAATACAACAATAAAGGTTTAATATACTAATCTCATCCACAGAAATAAATACATCAATATCAGAAACATAGTGCAATATCAAATCTCAATAAACATAACTCGGGGAACAATTCGATAATGAGTCTGATACAATAGTCAAGAAATAAGATAACAAAAGCATATACTGAGTATGGATAAGACATATACTCAGGAGAAATCCTCGGCGATCACCTCGTCTTCTGGATCTAGTACTGCTATAGTGCCTGCTACTGTTCCTGCTTCTGCTAATGCTCCTGTCCCATATACCTCGGGGTAGATCTCGTCTGCTAATCCTGGGGACATAATCCGGATCCAGGTCCTCAGGGGACATAGCAAGGTACAAAAATAACTCAACCCATAAATAATGCAGTGCAATAGTAAATGAAATAAATAACAATAGGGTAGACTATGTAACCAGCTATGTGATATGCAAGATGAGAGCATCACTAGAACTCAGGTTGAGACCACTACAAGCTCGGTGTCGGAGAGCCGGTAGCAGAGGTATCACTAGTAGAGTGCCTAGCTCTGATGTAGAGTCTGAGGCCTCACAATAAATATATATATATAAATCAGCCTGTAGCCTGTGTGTCTCTCCCCACCCAATGTAATCACACGTCTCATGTCCACGACGTCTCATGTCCATGTCACGTAGGATCATATCTAATGCAACAAGTCACAATAATAGCTAAGCATGCAATATCTATGTCATGAATCATGTAACCTATACATAATCACCAGAAATATCTCAGGAATATTCTATCTCATAAATAGTGTTAGGTGTCATGGGGATGACGTACTTGATGATGCAAGCACGCGAATGTAAAGGGTTTCGATATCCATCACTATGTGACGTTACACAACTCCGCGTACGGTGTTGGCACCCGAATATTAATCGGACGCTAAGCAATGTCACACGGTCATGGGTTTACTATGTACATCACAGAAGTATATATATGAATAAATCAAGAACAATGTCAGATAACTACTGCAAGTTTGGCAAGGTACACTTGCCTGCTGTTTGGTTTCCAACTGCTGTTCTGGTATTCGTGAAATCTCCAAGAACGTTTCTGGATGCTGAAACAAATATTACCATCATACTCAGAAGATATCAAATAGCTAGAATTGTATGTCCTTGAGTCCAATTTGGACACAAGGGCAAAAGTGACAGTTTCTGGTCAAAGCGGAGTCCACATGTGGCCCGCTTCGCACCAAAAAACGTGCCAGAGATAATGTTCTCCAAATTCGTCAAACTTACTGTCTATAAGTCTAGAACAATGATACGAACCCAACAGAATTTCTAGAATTGGATTCCGATGAGCCGGTCACAAAATCGCCCGTCAAGTAGAGCCGTGGGGCCCATGATATGCGATTTTGTCAACGTTCTCAGAATCGAACCAAACTTGGGTCACAGGACCAGTGTATTGCTATGAGTCCGATGGCGTAAGTTTCGTTTTGATACGACATGTGTACACGAAGTTACAACGAGTTTCAGAACGGGACCGATACGGGGCGTTGTTGACGGATACGCGTTGATTCCGGTGTGCACGCACATCCAAATCAACTTTTGTAAAATCCCACACTTCAGTATTAACGGCGTGCACCTTTCGATGAAGATCGCACACGACCAAGTCGTCCCGTTTGGCGGGACGCACTCAGTTCCGGAGAGAAATATGGTGTTGATTTTCCTGATTTTGGGTCGCAGTTTGCGATCGTCCCAGGATGTGACACACCGAGCGGGTTACACGGGTATCGAGAGGGTCACGTAGGGTTCGTGTCACAGCAGATAGAACAGAAAACGGGACAGCGAGGAGATAGAAACGGCTACCTGAACAGGGCTCCGCAGAAGACCGAAATTCCGTCCTCGCGAGGCGGCGCGACGCGGTGGCTAGGATTAGGGTTCCTGCCACTGGGCGGCCGGAGGATGGCGGAGGGGCTGCGGGGATGCGTCGTCGGAGGCGACAGAGCGCGCTGGGAGGCTGGGCGTCGCTGGGGAGCTCTGGCGGCCGGAGGACGGCCGTTGTTGCTGCTGCTGCTGGAGGCGGTCGGAGGAGACGGGGGAGAGGGCAGCGGAGGCGAGGGCCGGTGGCAGCGGGCGAGGGCGGCGACAAGGGGAGAGGGCGGTGATAGTGGCGGAGAGAGGCGAGGGCGGTGGTTGCTTGGCCGGGGCTGGAGGCGAGGGGTTTTATAGGGCGAGGGGAGGGATAGGGCGCCGTGCGAGGCGGAGTCGAGGTGGTCGTGGGCCGGGCGAGGCGGAGCGGGGAGGGGTTCGTGGCGGGGTTGACGGGGTCGAGGCGGGGATGTGGCCGGGCAGCGCGGAGCGGGGAGGGGTCTTGGTCGGGCAGCGCGGGGCGGCCGGGAATCGCGGGTGCGTGGTGGAGAGCGGGTGGGCGGTGTCACGACCCGATTCCTTAGAATCGTTGGGGCGTCCCCCGAATCGTGATGCCGTGCGGGCCTGGGGTTGCGTCCGCACAAGGCTAAAGTATTTTGCATAGCAAGCACATATTCAGAGTACGCAGATAAATTGAAACACAGATTTGAGACATAAAAAAGTTCTCTTTATTGATAATAAACATCTATTACAAACTCTTGAACGAGTTAGCTAATATGCCGTACGGCTTACAAGAAGATGACTCATAATGAGATAGCAGTCCTGTACATTACATCCCTTTATAAACTCAAAATGATAAAGACCTCCAGGCTGGAGGACGGCTTTGCCACGAAGTTGCATTTGTGTATGAAGAGTTGCAAGCTTCTGGCTCCAAAATACTTCAAGGGGCGCGGTGAAGATGCGCCAACAGCTGGACTGGATCGGGAAGACGACTTCGGCTCCTCGCTCGGTTCGCCTTGGTGCGTAGAACCTGTTTCAACGAGGGTCAGCATATCGAAACATGCTGGTGAAGGTGAGCTAGCCTGACTATACCAATCAACACGTTGTTTTAATGAAGCATGCATATTTGTGGGTTTCTATCTTGCCTTAGTTCATTTACAAGTAAGCAGCATATATAATTTACTGAAATGAACTTACCACCGTTCGGTGGATTTTACCTGACCGTCTGAATTACCTGCACAATACTTACCATGACTTCCCTGCCACGAAGACACAAGTTAGTATGCAACAGGTTTAAATATACAAGAGATCACTTGACGTGATGCCACAATGGATAATAGTCACTGGCGGAAATGGTATGCAGCGAATGAACAAGGAGCGCTACATGCCACTCCGTCCAGCACAATGGACTATACAATAGAGTTCCGTCCGGACCGAGAGATAGGGCATGATTCATGACTTCATGTCACGCCCCAGTCCCAAAATATCAGGAACTAGGTCACGTGTCACTGGCCAGCTGACACATCACTATGGGCGTAATCCACTTTGATGGACCCAAAGGGACGTGCTACGCTGTCCTAAAATACTACAAGTATAGAACAGGTAAAACTATCTCATCCACAACAAAATGTTAGAAAAACAAGTGCTGAAATATATATAAAACTGAGTCTGATACAGTACACAACTGGTGAGAATACAAGTCTACTACAAAAACTGATAATAACGCAGAAAAATCAGATAGACTAAGCAGTGTCTATCTGAGCAAAACATCTCCATCTCCTGGTGGCAGGCCTCTAGGGTCAAGCATACTCTGAGGGCGTCTCCTCGAGCTCCTCCTCAGTAGCACATCTGGCCTCCTGATCAGGGCCGTACACAGTGGGGTAGAAAGCCTCGTCTAGATCTGGCAGGGAACCAGGTCCTCAGTGGGATGTAACAAGATACAGGAAATGACATGCCATGTATGTAAATACTGAATAAAGAAAATAAATACAGGGTGCTAACCATACTAAGTGAAAATGCAAGTAAAGATCCAGTAGTACGCATGGGAATGTGTGGCTAGACATACGCTGACATAATTCACCAATCGTGGCGACTGGCTAGTATATGTGTCGTATGCCCCCTGACTCAAGGGCACTCTGCAATCGACCATCACTGGTACGAAGGTATAAATCATATATGGAGGGGGTGTCCCATACGTCTACTAGTTATCTTCCCCATCCCAATGAAACTAAATGTCAAGTCGTACATTTTCTGAGTTATTCTAATCCGTGATGCGGGTCACACGTACTGGTAGCTAATCACATACGCAGCTCGCATCCCAATATGTAATGCAACCATGTTACGTGTTCCCGTGATAGGGTCTAGAAGAATATCAAAATACTCTCACAGCTGTTGGTGAGTCTGTAATGCTAAGTTATTTACACTAATCGTCAACGTATTAGTTGACTATACCAGAGGCAGTCTCTGGTACTCATAGTATATGAATTTCAGAAACATGAAGCATAGAACAATATTTGAGGATTTAAACATTTAAACTTGGCAAGGTATACTTGCCTACTCCTTGATATTGTTGAAACCCTGATTTTACAGTCAGTTGTGAAGGTGCTGGTGACAGAGGGTCACTGGCTGTGCTAAAGTTGGTTTCTGTTAAAATAGACAGGGTTCTTTAAATATCATGGCTGTAATATAAAACATATATATATACACATATATAATATAGATATATATATATAGTAGGTATATATATATATAGATATAATATATATATAACAGTATATATAGTATATATATAAAGAACAGATAAATACAGGTATAAATATATAGTAGCAGGGTATATCCACTGCGATAGATATATAATATTATCAGGGTGTATCCTTTGATATAATAATAAATAGTCAGGGTATATCCACTGAGATATAATATTATAAATTAAAATGACAGGGCAAGAATTGTAAATGTATATATCTATGTATAATATTATCAGGGTCTATATGTGACCACTGGATAATAAGGTGCAATATATGATTAGGCTGTAATATCCAGCACAATATATAATATATAATATTAAATTGAAATGACATTTGCAAGAATTGAAATATAATATATATAATTAAGCTGTATTACCCAGCTGGATATTAATAATAATATATATACATATAGATATATATATATATATATATATATATATATATATATATATATATATATATATATATATATATATATATATATATATAATATAAGTGCAGGTATATAAAATAAATAAACCAAAATGCATAGTATATGTATACATATATACTGTGTATTTTCACAGTGAATTATTACATAATATATATTTAGAGATATATATATTATATACATATATATAATATATATACATATATAACATATATAATTATATGTATTATATACATATATATATACATAGTTATATTTATATATGTAAATATACATATATAAATATATAGTATACATATATAAATATACACATATATATATAATATAGTAATATACATGTATATAGTATAATATACTATATTTATATAGTATAATAATATAATACATGTATATAAATATACATATATATATCATATATATATACATATACATATACCTATATACGTATATACATAGGTTTATAGGGTTAGGGTTTATACCTACTGGCAAGGGGGGTCCCACACGGTATCGCCGGCGGGAGGACGGCGGCGGAGCTGGCCGGAGGCGGCCGGAGGAAGGAGAACAGCAACAGCAGCTGTTAGCAACAGCAGCAGCAACAGCGGAGTGCGGGGGCTGCCGGCGGCGGAGGAGCGGCGGGGGTGGCCGGGCAGGTGGTGGGTTCGGCAGAGGGGAGGACGGCGGTCAGTTTGGTGATGGTGGCGGAGCTCCACGACGGTGGTGGTGGCGGCTAGGGGCGTCGGGGATGAAGGTGGCAGCAGCTATGGTTAGGGGGTGGTGGCTGCTGCGGGGGCTAGGGCGGCCGGAGGAAAGAGGGGATCAAGGCGAAGGTTTGGGCAGGGTTTGGCCGGAGACGGTGGTCGGAGACGGCGGCTGTGAGGGTTTGAAGAGGGGGGGGGGGGTCGGGTTTATATAGGTTTAGGGCCAATGGCAATTTCGTAAATAAGGTAAAGTTTGAGGGTATTTTGGTAAATCTGGATTTTTGGGATATTTCCAGCAGATTTTTCTGGAAGTTATGGGTGGGTCCCACTCACCTATGGTCTAGCCAATAGGATTAGGCCACCTAGCATACAATTTTGCATATAAACCCCTAACTTTTCAATAATTGCATAAATGCATAAAATTTGTATTTTGCGTAATTTTGCAATTACCAAATTTCATATACTGATTTCCCGTAATTCTGAATTGTACAAAAATGAGGGAAATAGCTGGGGAAAATATTTTGGACAGTGTGGGGTGAGTCTGGGCAGGGGCAGGGTCTGATTCTGCAGGTGATACGGTCATCGTATTTATTATTTAATAAATACTGCGCACGGTGTTTACTATTTATTTTGAGACTGTTAGGGTCATAATCTTTCTACGGTGTCAATATGATAATTGTAATACAATTAGAGTAGAATATTATCGTATTATTGGTTGGGCAAAACAGGTGTCTATTGGTCCTCAAATCACTAGGGTACAGAGGTGGGTAAAGAGCAAAAATTTAAATAGGAAATAAATAAAATGAAGCACCAAACAAGGTTTCTGGAAGTTGCTAAAAATACAGAAAATGTAGTCTAACAAGTCTAGGGCAGGTATGTGAAATTTGTTTAGGGTTAACAGCTAGTGTGATGCCCTAATCAATTGTGTAATGAACAGGTGCACAATCAATATATAATAAATAAAATAAAAAAAATTGTCATAAATCTAATTAATCAAAACTAATCCTAAATTACAGAATTCTGGTCGAGGGAGTTTACAATCTACCCTCCTTAGAATATTTCGTCCTCGAAATAAAAACAACCATATAATGAGAATGAAAGATTAATTAAGGACATAAGATGATTAAGAAAAAAAAAATTTCATTTGAAATATTGGACATACCCTGGTTTGGAAATAGGTGAGGATAACGCTGTCGAATATCCTCTTTTCGTTCCCAGGTGGATTCACCGGGTGCATGATGTCTCCATGCAATACGAACAAGAGGAATAGTCTGACCTCGCAGCACTTTCTCGCTACGGTCCAGGATCTCTACAGGCTCCTCCTGGTACGATAAGCTCGGTCCGATAGTGATCTCTGAGTAGTCTAGCACATGACTCGGGTCTGGAATGTACCTCCTCAACTGAGATACGTGGAAGACGTCATGTACTCCCTCCAAGGTCTGAGGTAGAGCTAGCCTGTAAGCAACTTCTCCGACGCGATCTAGCACATCGAAGGGTCCAATGTACCTTGGACTTAGCTTCCCTCTTCCTCCAAATCTGATAGTTCCTCTAGTAGGTGAGATCTTTAAGAACACATGCTCCCCTACTTGGAACTCTAGAGGTCGTCGGTGAATGTTGGCCCAGTGCTTCTGCCTGTCTTGTGCAGCTCGTAGGTGTCCCTGGATCTTCTTTACTTTCTCCACCGTACGAATAATCAGTTCTGGCCCCAGAATCTGTCTCTCGCCAACATCACTCCAGCATACTGGGGAACGGTATTTCCTTCCATACAAAGCTTCAAAGGGAGCCATTTGGACGCTCGCTTGATAGCTGTTGTTGTAGGAAAATTCCACCAGATGTAAGTGATCTTCCCAGGATCCGCTGAAATCAAGCATACAGGCTCTCAGCATATCCTCTAAGGTCTGGATGGTACGCTCTGACTGGCCATCTGTCTGCGGATGATACGAGGTGCTGAACTTGAGGCGGGTACCAAGACTCTCTTGCATACTTCGCCAAAAGTAAGATGTAAACCTCGTATCCCTGTCAGATATTATACTGATTGGTACTCCATGCAGACGCACTATCTCCTTCATGTACATATCTGCCAAGACTTCTGTAGATTGCCCGACTCTGAAAGGTAAAAAATGAGCAGCCTTAGTGAGTCTGTCTACAATTACCCAGACAGCATTACGACCACTAGGACTTCTTGGGAAGCCCGTAACAAAGTCCATCGTAATGTGTTCCCATTTCCATTCAGGTATTGGGAGATGTTGAAGTAGACCGGCAGATCTTTGATGTTCAGCCTTGACTTGCTGACACACCAGGCATTTAGCCACAAAGCGTGCTATTTCCCGCTTTATTCCATACCACCAGTAATATTGTCGCAGATCTCTGTACATCTTGGTGCCTCCCGGATGTATAGAGTATGTTGAGCTATGGGCTTCTGACATCAGCTCATTACGAAGTTCTCCATTTGGAACATAAAGACGATCACCACATCTTAGAGTCTCATCTTCGTGTATGCGACATCCTGTCTGGATTCCAGCTTCTGTTCTTTGGCGAAGCCTCTGAAATCTTGCATCTGTTGGTAGAGCAGCTTTGATTCTTTCCACCAAGGTTGATTGCAGCTGGTAGTTTGATAACTGGCCGTCAAGTCTGGGCATAATGACCTCTATTCCCAACTTTGCTAGATCTCTCAACAGATCTGGTTGGGTGATCATAAAGAATGCCGAGGGTCTTCTGCTTAGAGCATCAGCTACCACATTTGCTTTCCCAGGATGGTACTGTAGATCAATCTCGAAATCCGTCATCACTTCAAGCCATCGTCTTTGCCTCAGATTTAAGTCTTTCTGAGTGTAGAAATATTTTAGGCTCTTGTGGTCGGTAAAAATCTCCACTCGTTCGCCATATAGATAGTGTCTCCATAGCTTCAGGGCGAAGATGACTGCGGCAAGCTCTAGGTCGTGAGTGGGGTAATTCTTCTCATGAGTCCTCAGCTATCTTGAGGCATAAGCTACAACCTTCCCATGTTGCATAAAGACACAACCAAATTCTTTTTCGGATGTATCGCTATAGATGACGAAACCTCCGGATCCAGATGGTATTGTCAAAATGGGGGCTGTAGTCAGACGCTTCTTCAACTCATCAAAAGCTGTCTGGCATTCTTCAGTCCATAAGAACTCCTGCTCCTTGCGGGTAAGGCAAGTAATCGGTTCCGAGATTCTTGCAAAATTTTCTACGAACCTCCGGTAATATCCGGCAAGTCCTAGAAAGCTTCTCACCTCTGAGACATTGGTCGGAGTTGGCCATGTCTCCACAGATGAAATCTTTGCAGGGTCCACCGAGATGCCTTCTCCGGTGATCACGTGCCCAAGAAAAGCAACACGATCAAGGAAAAATTCACACTTGCTCATCTTGGCATAAAGGCTCTCCCGTCTCAGCGTCTCTAGTACCAGTCTTAAGTGCTCTTCATGCTCCTCGTGGCTCTTCGAGTATACCAGAATGTCGTCGATGAAGACTACCACAAACTGGTCCAGATATTGATGGAACACTCGGTTCATCAGGTTCATGAATACAGCAGGTGCATTAGTCAGTCCAAATGGCATCACCAGAAACTCGTAATGACCATAACGAGTTCTGAATGCTGTCTTCGGAATCTCTTCTCTGCGTACCTTGACCTGATGATAGCCTGATCTCAAGTCTATCTTCGAGAATACCACGGCTCCTGTTAGTTGATCGAACAGGTCGTCAATTCTCGGCAAGGGATACTTGTTTTTGATTGTTAGAGCGTTGAGGGCTCTGTAATCAATACACATTCGATATGTTCCGTCCTTCTTAGGTACAAACAGCACTGGTGCTCCCCAGGGTGATGCACTAGGACGAACAAATCCCTTGATCTGTAGTTCCTCCAGTTGAAACTTCAGCTCGTCAAGCTCCTTCTTCGCCAGTCGGTATACATTGGAGGATACTGGTGCAGCTCCGGGAATTAGCTCAATAATGAACTCCACTTCTCTGTCAGGCGGTAGGCCTGGCAATTCTTCTGGAAATACGTCCACGAACTCTGCTATAACTGATGGAAGTGCTGTCTCCATCGCCATGTAGGCTCTAGGAGTCTGGCCTACTCCTTGCTCTATGGTTCCTCGGGCATATTCGAACTCCGGGTGATCTGGGGGTCTAAAGATAACACTACCCTTACGGCAGTCTAAGATAGCATCGTTCTGGCTTAGCCATTCCATGCCTAAGACAACGTCGAAATTTGGCATGGGGAGTACCAAAAATCGCGCTCTTAGTCCTCTACTACAAACAACTACCGGACAGGTTTCGATAATGTTGGTAACTGGAACAATACCTCCTCCAGTAAGTATTTTCCAACACTTGGGTAGCGGGGAAGTGGATAGCTTGTGCATGGCTACGAAACTACTGGATATGAAAGACAAAGTAGCCCCAGAATCGAATAATACAGTTGCAGGTAATAATGCAACTAAAATGGTACCTGATATAATTTCCCCTTCAGGCTCTTCTGCAACTGCAGCTAACGCAAAGACTTGTCCCTGTCTTTGCCCTCCAGGTTATTGTCTGGCCTTGAACTGGGTCTCCTGAGTAGGCAAGGGTGCTCCTCTCTGATATCCTCCTGATGTGGAGAGTAGCATCTTCTGGGCTTGTGCTCCTGGCTTCTGCCCTTGCTGAGGTGTTGCATCTCTGCGTTGTGGGCAGTCTTTGGCCATGTGTTGGCTAGCTCCACATAGCAAGCATAATCCCAGCTTCTTTCTGCAGTCTCTCATAAAATGCCCCTTTTTGCCACAAAAGTGACAAATCGGGAGCTCCTTCTTCTGGTAAGGCCCCGTTGTCTGCTGAGTCTGATATTGGGGACGACGTATAGGTCCTCCTGCTCCTTGCTGATTCTTGGCCGGGAAGGTTGGATTTGAGCGTTTTGCTCCTCGGCCAATTGCTTCTTGCTCCCTCGCTTCGGTAAGAACCTCGTTGTAGGAGATTCTTGACTGCATTGTTGTGTACCTCTGGAGCTCGTAGTTAAGGCCATGGTGGAATCTTTTAGCCTTCTTCAGCTCGTTCGGGATCAGATCAGCACCGAAACGACTCAGTCGGCTAAACTCTGCGTCGTAAGCATCGACAGTCATGTTTCCCTGCTCCAGGTGCAGGAATTGAGAGTATAGGGCATTCTGGACTGTCGCTGGAAAGTACTTGGCGTTGAAGTGCTCCAAGAATTTTTGCCAAGTTTAGTCCTTGCCGATGCTGCGCTCTATGGATTCCCACCAGTGATGGACGTTGCCAAGAAGTTGGCCCCTTACAGCGGTCATCCATAGGTCGGGGGTGAGTTGCGATCCTTCTAGCAGTATTTCGGTGTTGGAGATCCAATCGGAGATCTCCTCAGGAGTTTCGTTGCCTTTGTAGTCTCTCGGGCTCATTTGGCGGAAGCCTCGAACTGTGCCCGCTGGTTGGACAGGTGCGGGTGCCGGAGTAGTAGCTCTCTCCAAAGCCGTCATCAGAGTCTGTCGCAGAGCTTCAGTCTGCTGCCACTGAGACTGTCTCAGGGCCTCAGTCTGTTGCCACTGGTTCTGCAACATAGTCTGGAGAAACTGCAACATTTGAGGTTGACCCTCAAGTTGTGGCATTAGGATGGGCAAGGCTGGAGGTGGAGGCAATGGTGTCTCCGCCTGCGGTGTTGTCTCCTCGCCAGAATTCTGGTGATTGGACGGGGTTCCTTGGACACTTGGCGAGGTGTTTGTGGCTTGGTCAGCCCCATTATTCGCAGGTTTTCCGGGTATGTCCATATTTCTGAAGAAAATAGAGTAATTAAAAAAAATACAAAGGAGATAATAATTGATAATCAAGCAAGCTGCAAATATATATAAAAAACAATTTTAAAAAAAAAATTTGTCAGTGAGGATGAGACCTAATGTTTCTATCCTATTGCAGGCTTGCTGGGCATGTCATCATACCACTAGCAATGTAAAGATAGGCCTGCATGGGCCACCACTAAAACCGTGTCACGCCCCAGTCCCAAAATATCAGAAACTAGGCCACGTGTCACTGGCCAGCTGACACATCACTATGGGCTTAATCCACTTTGATGGACCCAAAGGGACGTGCTACGCTGTCCTAAAATACTACAAGTATAGAACAGGTAAAACTATCTCATCCACAATAAAATGTCAGAAAAACAAGTGCTGAAATATATATAAAACTGAGTCTGATACAGTACACAACTTGTGAGAATACAAGTCTACTACAAAAACTGATAATAGCGCAGAAAAATTAGATAGACTAAGCAGTGTCTATCTGAGCAAAATATCTCCATCTCCTGGTGGCAGGCCTCTAGGGTCAAGCATACTCTGAGGGCGTCTCCTCGAGCTCCTCCTCAGTAGCACATCTGGCCTCCTGATCAGGGCCGTACACAGTGGGGTAGAAAGCCTCGTCTAGATCTGGCAGGGAACCAGGTCCTCAGTGGGACATAACAAGATACAAAAAATGATATGCCATGTATGTAAATACTGAATAAAGGAAATAAATACAGGGTGCTAACCATTCTAAGTAAAAATGCAAGTAAAGATATTGTAGTACGCATGGGAATGTGTGGCTAGACATACGCTGACGTAGTTCACCAATCGTGGCGACTGGCTAGTATATGTGTCGTATGCCCCCTGACTCAAGGGCACTCTGCAATCGACCATCACTGGTACGAAGGTATAAATTATATATGGAGGGGGTGTCCCATACGTCTACTAGTTATCTTCCCCATCCCAATGAAACTAAATGTCAAGTCGTACATTTCCTGAGTTATTCTAATCCGTGATGCGGGTCACACGTACTGGTAGCTAATCACATACGCAGCTCGCATCCCAATATATAATGCAACCATGTTGCGTGTTCCCGTGATAGGGTCTAGGAGAATATCAAAATACTCTCACAGCTGTTGGTGAGTCTGTAATGCTAAGTTATTTACACTAATCGTCAACGTATTAGTTGACTGTACCAGAGGCAGTCTCTGGTACTCATAGTATATGAATTTCAGAAACAAGAAGCATAGAACAATATTTGAGGATTTAAACATTTAAACTTGGCAAGGTATACTTGCATACTCCTTGATATTGTTGAAACCCTGATTTTACAGTCAGTTGTGAAGGTGCTGGTGACAGAGGGTCACTGGCTGTGCTGAAGTTGGTTTCTGTTAAAATAGACAGGGTTCTTTA
Organism: Iris macrosiphon; assembly: GCA_036927795.1. NCBI lineage: Eukaryota > Viridiplantae > Streptophyta > Magnoliopsida > Asparagales > Iridaceae > Iris > Iris macrosiphon. Next base: position 195,876,224 of record JAYESA010000008.1, on the reverse strand, counting down.
AATATCATGGCTGTAATATAAAACATATATATATACACATATATAATATAGATATATATATATATATAGTAGGTATATATATATAGATATAATATATATATATAACAGTATATATAGTATATATATAAAGAACAGATAAATGCATGTATAAATATATAGTAGCAGGGTATATCCACTGCGATAGATATATAATATTATCAGGGTGTATCCTTTGATATAATAATAAATAGTCAGGGTATATCCACTGAGATATAATATTATAAATTGAAATGACAGGGCAAGAATTGTAAATGTATATATCTATGTATAATATTATCAGGGTCTATATGTGACCACTGGATAATAAGGTGCAATATATGATTAGGCTGTAATATCCAGCACAATATATAATATATAATATTAAATTGAAATGACATTTGCAAGAATTGAAATATAATATATATAATTAAGCTGTATTACCCAGCTGGATATTAATAATAATATATATACATATAGATAATATATATATATATATATATATATATATATATATATAGATATATATATATATATATAATATAAGTGCAGGTATATAAAATAAATAAACCAAAATGCATAGTATATGTATACATATATACTGTGTATTTTCACAGTAAATTATTACATAATATATATTTAGAGATATATATATTATATACATATATATAATATATATACATATATAACATATATAATTATATGTATTATATACATATATATATATACATAGTTATATTTATATATGTAAATATACATATATAAATATATAGTATACATATATAAATATACACATATATATATATATATATAATATAGTAATATACATGTATATAGTATAATATACTGTATTTATATAGTATAATAATATAATACATGTATATAAATATACATATATATATCATATATATATACATATATATATATACATATACATATACATATACCTATATACGTATATACATAGGTTTATAGGGTTAGGGTTTATACCTACTGGCAAGGGGGGTCCCACACGGTGTCGTCGGCGGGAGGACGGCGGCGGAGCTGGCCGGAGGCGGCCGGAGGAAGGAGAACAGCAACAGCAGCTGTTAGCAGCAGCAGCAGCAACAGCGGAGTGCGGGGGCTGCCGGCGGCGGAGGAGCGGCGGGGGTGGCCGGGCAGGTGGTGGGTTCGGCAGAGGGGAGGACGGCGGTCAGTTTGGTGATGGTGGCGGAGCTCCACGACGGTGGTGGTGGCGGCTAGGGGCGTCGGGGATGAAGGTGGCAGCAGCTATGGTTAGGGGGTGGTGGCTGTTGCGGGGGCTAAGGCGGCCGGAGGAAAGAGGGGATCAAGGCGAAGGTTTGGGCAGGGTTTGGCCGGAGACGGTGGTCGAAGACGGCGGCTGTGAGGGTTTGAAGAGTGGGGGGGGGTCGGGTTTATATAGGTTTAGGGCCAATGGCAATTTCGTAAATAAGGTGAAGTTTGAGGGTATTTTGGTAAATCTGGATTTTTGGGATATTTCCAGCAGATTTTTTGGAAGTTATGGGTGGGTCCCACTCACCTATGGTCTAGCCAATAGGATTAGGCCACCTAGCATGCAATTTTGAATATAAACCCCTAACTTTTCAATAATTGCATAAATGCATAAAATTTATATTTTGCGTAATTTCGTAATTACCAAATTTCAGATACTGATTTCCTGTAATTCTGAATTGTACAAAAATGTGGGTACAGAGGTGGGTAAAGAGCAGAAATTTAAATAGGAAATAAATAAAATGAAGCACCAAACAAGGTTTCTAGAAGTAGCTAAAAATACAGAAAATGTAGTCTAACAAGTCTAGGGCAGGTATGTAAAATTTGTTTAGGGTTAACAGCTAGTGTGATACCCTAATCAATTGTGTAATGAACAGGTGCACAATCAATATATAATAAATAAATAAAAAATTGTCATAAATCTAATTAATCAAAACTAATCCTAAATTACAGAATTCTGGTCGAGGGAGTTTACACTTCACGCATTGTCCGATACTGATGAACGGCTACGTACGAATAGATGACCGGACGTAGTCCACCTTCAAACCTTCTAGCTCGACTCGCTACATCAGGTAAATAGGCCCTAGCGAATTTGGAGAGTCGGTTGAACTCGGCGGAGTACTCTTTAACTGTCATGCTGCCTTGCCGCAGCTGCATGAACTCGTTCTCCATCTGGCGTTGGACTGGAGGGGGTACATACACCTCTTCGAACGCGACACGAAAAGTCGTCCACGAGATCACCTCCTCTCCGTGATCAAATTGGAGAGATCGTCGATGCACGTCCCACCAATCGTGCGCATTAAGGCGGAGCTGTAGTTGTGCGCAGGCGACGCGCTTGTCTTCGGGGACCTCTAGCAGAACGAAGTGGTCTTCAAGTTCGGCCAACCAATCTAGAGCTACGACTGGGTCCTCAGTCCCGTTGAATGGGGTGTTGCAGACTTTCTTGAAGTGGCCAAAGTCGAAGGCAGTCACGTCCTTCTGTCTTGGAATTTGCGGCGTCTGTACTTCAAGCACGGGCTGTTCCACCGGAGTCACTGGCGTTGCCGCGGACTGGTTGGATGCCAAAGTCTGAACGATCTGCTGCAGGGTATCTACCTGCTTCTGTTGGACTGAGAATCGTGCTTCTATATTGTCTTGAAACTTGAGCTGACTCTCTTCCGCCCGCTTCTCGGCCCGTTCATAGCGAGCCTCGTCCCTTTGTTGGTTTTCCTCCAATATCCGCAACATTCGCTGGATGGGATCGATGCTTGGCGTGGCTCGCTGGCTCCTTGAACTTCCCGAAGTGCCCGAACTACTTCCTTGGCCTTGTGTTTCATCCGGGGCTTGCGCTGCAGATTGCGCTGGAGCCATTCCTTCAAAAGAAGGTAAATTACATTAGTATCATAATGTATTATGGACTTATTGCATGAACGTATCTCATTTTGGCCTAGCGAGTTCAAGAGTTCGCACAGGAATTTGATCGTTAAAGGAACTTTTCCAGCACGAGTCTAAGGAACTTGAATCTGTGCTCTGATACCACTATGTCACGACCCGATTCCTTAGAATCGTTGGGACGTCCCCCGAATCGTGATGCCCTACGGGCCTGGGGTTGCGCCCGCACAAGGCTAAAGTATTTTGCATAGCAAGCACATATTCAGAGTACGCAGATAAATTGAAACACAGATTTGAGACATGGAAAAGTTCTCTTTATTGATAATGAACATCTATTACAAACTCTTGAACGAGTTAGCTAATATGCCGTACGGCTTACAAGGAGATGACTCAAAATAATATAGCAGTCCTGTACATTACATCCCTTTATAAACTCAAAATGATAAAGACCTCCAGGCTGGAGGACGGCTTTGCCACGAAATTGCATTTGTGTATGAAGAGTTGCAAGCTTCTGGCTCCAAAATACTTCAAGGGGTGCGGTGAAGATGCGCCAACAGCTGGACTGGATCGGGAAGACGACTTTGGCTCCTCGCTCGGTTCGCCTTGGTGCGGAGAACCTGTTTCAACGAGGGTCAGCATATCGAAACATGCTGGTGAAGGCGAGCTAGCCTGACTATACCAATCAACACGTTGTTTTAATGAAGCATGCATATTTGTGGGTTTCTATCTTGCCTTAGTTCATTTACAAGTAAGCAGTATATAGAATTTACTGAAATGAACTTGCCACCGTTCGGTAGATTTTACCTGACCGTCTGAATTACCTGCACAATACTTACCATGCCTTCCCTGCCACGAAGACACAAGTTAGTATGCAACAGGTTTAAATATACAAGAGATCACTTGGCGTGATGCCACAATGGACAATAGTTACTGGCGGAAATGGTATGCACCGAATGAACAAGGAGCGCTACATGCCACTCCGTCCAGCACAATGGACTATACAATAGAGTTCCGTCCGGACCAGATCGGTGCCAGTGCCCCAGCGACCGTCCGCAGGAACCAATGACCTTGTGCACAAGTTGTCCGTGATCGAACAATATGTTTACTTAGTTAACAGTTCATGCTTTTGAGGCAACAAGAGTACAAGACAAGCAATGTACAAGACAAGCAATGATTTTCCTAAGCGAACAAGCATGCATTTAAGTATCCGTTCGTGAAGTTTATTGACAAGCATATAACCAAGTCTATTCTCTTTTATCTTGGTTTCTTTTATTATTACTTGGTATCGTTTGATCGGGGCAAAAGAGAATGCAGATTATTAGGGCGCGAAGCTTGGAAGCAGGGCTAGCTAATCGGGTTGGTAGCCACTCACTTAGATTATTGGAAGGGAGAAGGAAATAGGCGCTTCACGACTCCGCTCGTAAGCCGCCTACTGCTCGTTCACCTGCACACGAACAGCTCGATTAATACTTCTTCCTCTCTTTCTAATCTCGGAATAGAAGTGCAAGTCGATGAACGAAAACAATGAAAATCATCGAAACCGTTCAAGGAAAACAAGCAAATCCCAAAACCAACTCAAAGCACGAAAGCAAAAAGCGACATCGAAAACCGAGGCAATAAAAGATAGCAGCGGAGAGGTCCCTCCTGACTCTGCCGCTAAGCCGATCCTTGGGGCGCAGTCCACTGAATATGGGAATCGATTCCGAAGAAACAAATCCATAACGAGGACGAGTTCTTAATTCAATCTATCCCGATCGAACGATACCGTCTTGTGTTTCTTAGCCACGCTCTCCGCACCGGGAGAACGGGGCGCTACATCCTACCCAACTAATTGGAAGTTTTGTCCCAAAACTTAAGAATTGGACCTACCGTTAGGGGTTATTGCGTTAGGACGGCGATCATGACTCAAGGAACAATCACGAACAGAATGGTCTGATCCGCCATAGGCTAGGCATAAACCAAGTTTCAGGCGACAATTATCCTTCGTATGCCCCGACCTGTTACAGAAATAACTTAACTGCCCTGGTTTCCCTCTTTTCGGACCACCGGTGTTTCGGCGCTTTGCAGCGTTGTTTCCTCTCTCGTCGCTTTGGCGTTTATGACTGGATGTATGCACAGCGCCGGCAGGAACGTGAGGATAGTGTGGTTCGAGAGATAGGGCGTGATTCATGACTTCACGCATTGTCCGATACTGATGAACGGCTACGTGCGAATAGATGACCGGACGTAGTCCACCTTCAAACCTTCTAGCTCGACTCGCTACATCAGGTAAATAGGCCCTAGCGAATTTGGAGAGTCGGTTAAACTCGGCGGAGTACTCTTTAACTGTCATGCTGCCTTGCCGCAGCTACACGAAATCGTTCTCCATCTGGCGTTGGACTGGAGGGGGTACATACTCCTCTTCGAACGCGGCACGAAAAGTCGTCCATGAGATCGCCTCCTCTCCGTGATCAAATTGGAGAGATCGTCGATGCACGTCCCACCAATCGTGCGCATTAAGGCGGAGCTGTAGTTGCGCGCAGGCGACGCGCTTGTCTTCGGGGACCTCTAGCAGAACGAAGTGGTCTTCAAGTTTGGCCAACCAATCTAGAGCTACGACTGGATCCTCAGTCCCGTTGAATGGGGTGTTGCAGACTTTCTTGAAGTGACCAAAGTCGAAGGCAGTCACGTCCTTCTGTCTTGGAATTTACGGCGTCTCTACTTCAAGCACGGGCTGTTCCACCGGAGTCGCTGGCGTTGCCGCGGACTGGTTGGATGCCAAAGTCTGAACGATCTGCTGCAGGGTATCTACCTGCTTCTGTTGGACTGAGAATCGTGCTTCTATATTGTCTTGAAACTTGAGCTGACTCTCTTCCGCCCGCTTCTCGGCCCGTTCATAGCGAGCCTCGTCCCTTTGTTGGTTTTCCTCCAACATACGCAACATTCGCTGGATGGGATCGATGCTTGGCATGGCTCGCTGGCTCCTTGAACTTCCCGAAGTGCCCGAACTACTTCCTTGGCCTTGCGTTTCATCCGGGGCTTGCGCTGCAGATTGCGCTGGAGCCATTCCTTCAAAAGAAGGTAAATTACATTAGTATCATAATGTATTATGGACTTATTGCATGAACGTATCTCATTTTGGCCTAGCGAGTTCAAGAGTTCGCACAGAAATTTGATCGTTAAAGGAACTTTTCCAGCACGAGTCTAAGGAACTTGAATCTGTGCTCTGATACCACTATGTCACGACCCGATTCCTTAGAATCGTTGGGGCGTCCCCCGAATCGTGATGCCGTGCGGGCCTGGGGTTGCGCCCGCACAAGGCTAAAGTATTTTGCATAGCAAGCACATATTCAGAGTACGCAGATAAATTGAAACACAGATTTGAGACATGGAAAAGTTCTCTTTATTGATAATGAACATCTATTACAAACTCTTGAACGAGTTAGCTAATATGCCGTACGACTTACAAGGAGATGACTCAAAATGAGATAGCAGTCCTGTACATTACATCCCTTTATAAACTCAAAATGATAAAGACCTCCAGGCTGGAGGACGGCTTTGCCACGAAGTTGCATTTGTGTATGAAGAGTTGCAAGCTTCTGGCTCCAAAATACTTCAAGGGGCGCGGTGAAGATGCGCCAACAGCTGGACTGGATCGGGAAGACGACTTCGGCTCCTCGCTCGGTTCGCCTTGGTGCGGAGAACCTGTTTCAACGAGGGTCAGCATATCGAAACATGCTGGTGAAGGCAAGCTAGCCTGACTATACCAATCAACACGTTGTTTTAATGAAGCATGCATATTTGTGGGTTTCTATCTTGCCTTAGTTCATTTACAAGTAAGAAGCATATATAATTTACTGAAATAAACTTGCCACCGTTCGGTGGATTTTACCTGACCGTCTGAATTACCTGCACAATACTTACCATGCCTTCCCTGCCACGAAGACACAAGTTAGTATGCAACAGGTTTAAATATACAAGAGATCACTTGGCGTGATGCCACAATGGACAATAGTCACTGGCGGAAATGGTATGCAGCGAATGAACAAGGAGCGCTACATGCCACTCCGTCCAGCACAATGGACTATACAATAGAGTTCCGTCCGGACCGGATCGGTGCCAGTGCCCCAGCGACCGTCCGCAGGAACCAATGACCTTGTGCACAAGTTGTCCGTGATCGAACAATATGTTTACTTAGTTAACAGTTCATGCTTTTGAGGCAACAAGAGTACAAGACAATCAATGTACAAGACAAGCAATAATTTTCCCAAGCGAACAAGCATGCATTTAAGTATCCGTTCGTGAAGTTTATTGACAAGCATATAACCAAGTCTATTCTCTTTTATCTTGGTTTCTTTTATTATTACTTGGTATCGTTTGATCGGGGCAAAGGAGAATGCAGATTATTAGGGCGTGAAGCTTGGAAGCAGGGCTAGCTAATCGGGTTGGTAGCCACTCACTTAGATTATTGGAAGGGAGAAGGAAATAGGCGCTTCACGACTCCGCTCGTAAGCCGCCTACTGCTCGTTCACCTCCACACGAACAGCTCGATTAATACTTCTTCCTCTCTTTCCAATCTCGGAATAGAAGTGCAAGTCGATGAACGAAAACAATAAAAACCATCGAAACCGTTCAAGGAAAACAAGCAAATCCCAAAACCAACTCAAAGCACGAAAGCAACAAGCGACATCGAAAACCGAGGCAATAAAAGATAGCAGCGGGGAGGTCCCTCCTGACTTTGCCGCTAAGCCGATCCTTGGGGCACGGTCCACTGAATATGGGAATCGATTCCGAAGAAACAAATCCATAACGAGTACGAGTTCTTAATTCAATCTATCCCGATCGAACGATACCGTCTCGTGTTTCTTAGCCGCGCTCTCCGCACCGGGAGAACGGGGCGCTACAGGCGGGTCGGGCCTGGTCGGGTCGGGTCGGGCTGGGTAGGACCCGACCCGTTAGTGTCTAGGTCGGTCGGTTCGGTTGGACCGGGTTCAGCCCGGTTCAACCCGGTTTGAGCCCGGTTCAACCCGGTTCAGTTGGTTTTTATTAAAATGGGGTTTTTAGGTCTTTAAAATTGTTCTGGGGTCCAAAAAATTCCAAAAAAATTATCCTATGTCCAATATTTTATTTTACACCCAAAAATATTATTTTTATAATATTTTAATATTCAATAAAAATATTTAATTTTATTTAATTCTAAATTACCTTGATTTTAATTAGTTAAAAATCCCAGAAAATTCCAGAAAATTTGGGAAATTTCATTTTAAAAATCCTGAAAAATCAGGGGGCTTACATGTCTTGTTCATGATTTGAACCTTGGGTCAAGTGAACCCCAAATCCTCCATGTGTATAAACAAAATCTCCCCTTCTCTTTCTTCATTCCTTCTTTTCTTTCTCTCTTATGTTTATCTCCCTCCACCCTTAGGCAAGTACATCTTGCATGAGAAATAAAGAAACCCTCTATATTATTAGTCTATTATGTTTATTGTGTGATTTTAAGTATGTTTAGAACTTGGTATTTTCGGGTTTGGTGGATGGAAGGGTGCATATCTGAATTTTTATGAGTGTGGGTGTTCTTGAGTTTTTTTTGTTTTGATCTTCAAAAGATTGTTGTTTTCAAAATTAATTGTTCTATGTGATTGAGCACTTCATTTAGAGCAATTTGGCTTTTGAATCACTTGATTTAGAGTTGAGATGAGAATTGTTCTCTGACACTTATGCCATGTCACATCAATCACCTTTATGTCACTTTTCTGACACTTCATTTATTGCACATTACTTCGACACTTGTCCCAAGTAGTGAACTTTTGCTCGAGCATGTGGCCTGGATGAGCATGCGGCCTGGAGTAGTATGCATCCAAGTTAAAGCATGCAACCGGGTTGGTTCATGCGGCCTGACCTTCTTGTGCATGACTTAGACACGTATTATCCTTAGTGACTCCCTGTGTACACGTAGTACTTTCTTGTTGGGATCATATATTTTATTTGGAATATTTTTTAATCTATGTGGTTGATTCTAGTAATGCTTGTGTCTTGATTCGAAGGAAGAATGGACGTAGTAACCGGACCTCACGCTAGATATGACCTTGTGCTATGATTGTCTATGTACATGGCATAAATAGATTTTGGACTGAGATTTCTGTGCGGACCAGACTAAGTAAATAGTGACTAACCAGCTATGTGCACGACATAAGATTCGTGTTACAATATGATCAAGATTCATGCGACCCAATAAATAATTGGTAATTGGACTCCAATATTGTATTCGTGCTGATACAATTATTGCTTGATATTGTTTATGATCTAATGTACACTGAGGTACGATATACCATGTTACATGTTAAGTAATTTATATTTGGGTTGTATATCGAGAATGTCTCCAAATTCTTGAAAGCGTGATATTATAAATATACTTTTCCCCCCAGCACGGACATGATATGCGAGTCAAGTACCAAAGCGTGGGTAGGATATTAATTTATTGAATGTTTCATACACGCTCGGGTGAATCAAGATTGAACTTCCATGGATTCGTATCTAGAGTTCCCGTACTTTGTACGGTATCTTAAGAAAATTCGCATACAACCACGCCTTGAGATTTCAAAAATAATATAGGATTAATTAGTCAACTAAAAGTGGTAGTAACATTGGAAGAAAACGGGATCCCGAGATCATGCCAACGAACCTTCCCACAGAGATTCATTCTAAGTGCGCCGTGAGCTGGCCACCACAGATACTGTATATCATCCGCCTTAGTGGTGTAACGACCCATTCTGCTCAAGCGGATAACCAATTCAAATGACGCAAGTGCAATGACCTGACACGCTTTGCTCAGTGAGAAGACTTGCTTGAGGCAAAGGATTTCAGACTTGGCCCTTCTGGAGTTCAGACTTAGACTTTCAAAGGCTCGCTCGGAGTATCGCTCGACCGAGGCGAATCACTAAGGTTGGTGGCTACGATGAACTTGTCTTTGCTTAGCCAGCACACTTAAATATGGATGATACATGCTAGATCGCTAGACGATAACCCCTTGCATGCTAATAAAGAATACAACACACCTAGCTAAGAGAATAATTTCATCTTGTATTGCTTGTGTTAGAACATGAAAATTAAACTTGGCTTATAGTTGGACCCTCGTATGCCACCTTAGCTTCGTACTATTAGAATCCACTATGCCTCGAGTAGATCATTATATACTCTTCGTAGTGCACTGCTTCACTTGTTTACACTACTCGTCTTATGGAATATGTCGCCCGATATGTCCCTATACGGTTTTACTCATCGCACGACCCCTTAGACCCGCGCTAAAGTAAAGGCTTATGTTCTAAGGTAGACTATACAATATGTTTCCTTATGCTTATGCTTCCAACAAATGCATGCTTGCCTGCTTACTTTGTAACTTGTACTCGTTGTCTCATTTTAATGCTTGTCACTTATATGCGTGCCACAAATCATCGTACTTCACTATCTATGATTTGCTCAGTTGAGACATGAAGGCTATCATGATAGTCGTTCCGAGCCCAGTATAGAAACATTGAAAGTATTCAGGACCGTAAGGTTGCCAAGGTATTTCCCAAACAAGGGGACTGCATCATGGGCAGTTAAGCAAGATAATATCATGATATCTCTGAAAATCAATACTCGTTCTCAACTGAATCTGATGGCTCGGGAAGTCGATACTGTACATGATAGAGCTTGACTGAACCAGTAACTATATCTGTACCTGTAACTGCGAGAATCTGAAATACTTGAGGATACGCGCGGTCACGGACAACTTGTGCACATGGTGGATTTTCGAATCCAGTTCCGCGGACAGTCGTCAGGGCACTAGGGCCAATCCGATCTAGACGGAACCAACTGGTAGTCATCTGTTATGGGCGGGATGAGTTTAATGCTAACCGTATTATATATTGCTTGCACGCCATCTTTGCCTCGAGACTATACAGTCCAATATGAAAGTCATGCCAGTGACCTTCTATTGTATGGATTATGATGACTCGATTACGGCAACCCGCATGCGAGTTAATGCATTGTAGGCAACCGTTTGGTGTAATACATATGTATCTACAACTGCATCTGAATACCTGAGACTTCTGAGTATAACACATCTAAATAATCCTTTTAACTCGTGCACCTGAGTTAAAACCCCGCTTGTAATACTCGTGTTTGCTTATGCGATTTTCGTGGATTTTCTTACATATATTCGTGCTTGGTTTAACTTAATTTTATCTCTAGACAGGGAAGAATGGATGGTAAGTTGGTAAGTATCTCCGTGTTACTCTTATATCGTACGACGCAAAGCCACACGAGTTAGGCTTTATATTATGCCATGAAACTGATCCTAAGGAAAGAAGAGCACTACTAGAAAAAGCGGGATTAGCGACGCATTTTAGCGACTCCAAACAAAAACGTCGCTAAATCAGTGACTCCCTTAAAAACGTCGCTAGACGTCGCTGAATGACGACATTTAGCGACGTTTAACGACTTTTATTAAGATTTAAAAATATTAGTCGCTATAAGTTTGATTAAGGTCGCTAAACGTCGCTAATATGTATAATGTAGCAACGTTTAGCGTCGTAATTAGCGACGTATGTATTAAAAATATTTAGCAATGTATTTAGCGACGTGTTTGACGTCGCTAAATTTTATTTAGCGATATTTTTTTTACGTCGCTAAACGTCGCTAAATTTTGGTTAATTATGGCTCAGTTTTCTTTTCCCCCATCTGCAAAAATTTCAAAAGTTTTCAAAACCTTTCGATTTCCCCCACCCCCCCTTCTCCGGCGACCGGCGACCGGCTCTCCACGGCTACGGCTACTCCGGCATCCCCCTCCTCCTCCTCGAGCTCTAGGTAAACCCTAACTCTCTCTCTCTCTCTCACACACATGTGACACTGACACAACACACACTTGACAGACACGACACACACGCATACACTGACAGACACACACGACACACACATACACAGACGCAGACACACACACACACACACACACAGACACTGACAGACACACACGACACCTAGGGTTAGGGTTAGGTTTTTTGACCTGGGATTAGGCTTAGGTTTAGGATTTTTGATCAGGGGTTAGGATTAGGGTTAGGTTTAGGGTTAGGGTTAGGTTTTTTGACCTTGGTTAGGGTTAGGGATAGGGTTAGGGTTAGGTTTTTTGATCTGGGTTAAGGCTGGGGATAATAAGGAAAAAAAATCAAGGTTTACATAAAACAAGAAATGTACACGGAGAAAGCAATAAATTTTGTTTATGTTTCAAACTGTTCTAATGATGGATATCCATTTTCAGTAAACTAAAAACTAATTAGACAGTGATCAATTTGGTGGCTTGTTATTTCACTTTTTAGGTCTCTCTTACATGCTTCATTCCAATATACAACTTTACAGGCTGATTAATAATGCATCTTAATAAGTCTGTGTATGATCTATAATTCTTTAATAGTATCATGCTCTCATATTTCGATATTGTGTTTTGCCAATTGTGATATTCTCACATCATAAGTCAGAATATTACTTGTACTTGATGTTCATATTCATGTTTAATTTTTTTTAGTCTTAAAATCATTAAGAGAATGTTGTACATTTCTATTTACCAAATTGAAGGGTCAAGAATGAACAGTACAAGAGATATGAGTTCAACTTATTTATTGGGAGACGATATCTGAAAGAAATGTGAACCTGCACTTAAAGATGTGAAGGACTGGATTCCATACTTGGAACAACCTTTAAGGATGCGAATGATGTGTTTCAGCCGTAAGAATACCATTACCTTCCTTAAATATGAGAATTCAATAAATCAAACATTAGGTTTAGGATTAGGGTTAGGTTTTTTGAATGATATTATCTTGTTGAATAGTACTTTCGTACTTATCTTATTTTTATGGATATCAAGACCCAACTTTTGGATAAAGGTTGCATACTAGCCTTTAGAGAAAGATTATGAGTTGTTAAGGCTAACTTTCCTCAAGTTCTGCTAACCTTCTCATGAACTCCATCCATAAAGTAAAGGCTTGGACTTTGTTGCAGTACCAAGAGTTAGGCAACAATGGTAGCACTGATGTGGAGGGGTAGTATGTGTATAATTCTAAGGTATTGAGGGTTGATTTGATATGTGTCTGAGAGGGCACTGCAAATGTGAGTGCAGGTGTCCATGTGTTGTGTGAGTTCAGGTGTGTGCAAGTGAATGAGGATAGTACTAGAGAGGTAAGTAACAGTTAAGTGTTGAGTGCCAAGGTAGATAGGTAATTTGTTAAGATAGGTTAGATAGTAAGATATTGGTTAAGAGAAGTTGATATCAGTTAGAATAGCAATGTGGAGTAGTGTTATAAGTTGGGCTAATAAAATAGAAGACTTGACAAAACCCTAATAATCATCATCATTCGTATTATCATCTCCATCATCAATACTACCAATAGATTTGTATCCGTTGGTTGACTAGATACATCTTATAGTATTTTTATTGTTAGGACAAAATGTTGAGCAATAGATATTATGGTATCATTATTATACTGCAACAAACAGCTAATTCTTTGTGAGTCATCTAATTCTTCCATTCCGCATTATTAAGGATATGTCTTAAGTAATATCTGTTATCAATTATATTCTTTATTTTCATCTATCTTACCAGATGGCACCCAAGAGAGCGACACCTCCTACTGTTAAGGAGGAAGTGATGCCTCCTACTGTTAAAGAGGAAGTGATGCCTACTACTGTTAAGGAGGAAGAGATACCACATGTTGTATCTCAGACGAGGAGTTCAAGTCACCCAGCACCTATAGCGACTGTATCTCAGACGGGGAGTTCCAGTCACCCAGCACCCATAGCGGAGATTGATAACATAAACGCTGTTTATGCGCAGTATTTGAGGGACTGGTATCTGCCCCAGCGTATTGGATATCCTCAAGATTGATACTGTGATATTTCATATACTTATATATTATGCATTTTGTGTGACTGTGATAATATACATTTTGTGACGCTGTTTATGCCCTGTGATACTGTGATAATTATATATTATGTATTGTGTGACTGTGATATTTGTGTGTATTAATTGTATGACTGTGATATTTGTGTGTATTAATTGTATGACTGTGATACTTTTATTCATATTAAATATTGTTAATCCGGTGTTGAGTGTTCCACCGAAGGGGTCTGCGAACCCAGAGAATTCAACGGAGGGTTGCTCTGTAGTGCCTCGTTCCCCCTATTCGGGGAGCGCGGCTAAGAAATACAAGACGGTATCGTTCGATCGGGATAGATTGAATTAAGAACTCGTCCTCGTTATGGATTTGTTTCTTCGGAATCGATTCCCATATTCAGTGGACCGTGCCCCCAGGATCGACTTAGCGGCAGAGTCAGGAGGGACCTCTCCGCTGCATTCTTTTGTTGCCTAGTTTTCGCTGTCGCTTGTTGCTTTCGTGCCTTGAGTTGGTTTTCGGATTTGCTTGGGTTTTCTTGAACGGTTTTGATGGATTTCATTGCTTTCGTTCTTAGGACTGTACTTCAATTCCAATAATGGAAAGAGAGGAAGAAGTACTGATCAGCTGTTCGTGTCAATACAGGTGATCCAGCAGTAGGCGTCGCTCGAGCGGACTCCTAAAGCACTTCTTTCCTTCCTCCTTCCAACCACTAAAGTGAGTGGCTACCAACCCGATTAGCTGGCCCTTCTTGCTAGTCTTCACATCTAAAATCTTGTGTTCGTGCTTGCCCCGATCAAACGATACCAAGTAATAACTAAAAGATATCAAGATAATAAGGGAATAGACTTGGATCTGTATGCTTGTCATCGAAACTTGTGAACAGTTACTTACTATATGCTTACTTATTCAAAATGTTTACCATATACATATATACAAGTTAGAATGCTTACTTCTTCTTCTATAAATATGCTATATGTAGAACACCCTTTGCCATGCATCAATTATTCAGGAAGACTATGCAAAATACATCACACAATGCTATGTATCCCCTGAATTTATTGCCTCAGCTACATAAATGGCAAACTTAACACAAACGCCGTTGATCACGGACAACTTGTGCACAAGGCCTCTTGGTTCCTGCGGACGGTCGCTGGGGCACTGGCACCGATCCGATCCGGACGGAACCTCAAGATTAGTCTCTCCCATAGGCGGGATGGCGTGTAGTGATACATGTGCCTCCGTCACCTTAGCCTGAGACTAAGACCGTCCATTATGGCATCAAAGCCAGTGATCCCCTCGTATATTTAAACCTGTTGAAACTAACTTGTGTCTTCTTGGCAGGGAAGGCAAGGTAAGTATTGGGCAGGTGGTTCAGACGGACAGGTAAATGTCACCGAACGGTGGCGGGTCATTTCAATGATTCTATATCTATGTCTTGTTGTAAAATAAACTAAGGCAAGATAGAAACTCACAACAAAATGTGCATACTTCATTAAAACAACGTGTTGATTGGTATAGTTGGGTTAGCTTGCCTTCACCAGTACGTTTCGATGTACTGACCCTCGTTGAAACAGGTTCCCCGCGCTAGGAGAACCAAGCAAGGAGCAGGAGACAAACCCCCAATCCAGTCCAGCTGTAGGCACGCCTCGACCGTGCCACCTTTTGTAGCACAAGAAGAAGAAGCATTTTGAAGAAGAAGCCTTTTGAAGAAGAAGCTAGCCACCAAGCAACCAAGCAGCTTCGTGGCAAGGCAGTCGTTCCGACCCAAGGTCTTATATTTTGAGTTGTAGTAAAGGATGTAATGTACAGGACTGCTATCTCATTTTGTGTCAACACTTTTGTAAGCCCATAGAGGCAATCCTTATGACTCAGTTCAAGGAGTTTGTAATAGATGTTCATATTATCAATAAAAGAGAACTTTTCTATGTTTCAATCTGTGTTTCAATTATCTGCGTACTCTGAATATGTGCTCGCTATGCAAAACATAAATACTTAGCCTTGTGCGGAGCGCAACCTAGGCCCGCACGGCGGTCACGCCCGGGGGACGACTAACGATTCCACGGAATCGGGGCGTGACATGCTCCGGGTCTATTTTTAATTAAAAATTTATAAATTGCAGTTTGGAACAATTCAATTTTTTTTTATAAATTTAGCGACGTATTTAGCGACAGTTAGCGACGCCTAGCGACGTTTTTTATACGTCGGTAAACAAGTCGCTACTTAGCGACGTCAAAAGCCGTCGCTAATGACGTCGCTAAATACGTCGATGTACGTCACAAAATGTTGATATGGCAGTACTGCCAGGTCATTAAAGACGTCGTTGTTACGTCACTATATAAGTCGCTAATTAGCGACGTTTAGCGACTTTAATAAACGTCGCTATTTAGTGATGCGGCGTCGCTAAACGTCGCTAAATTTAGCGACACATTAAAGTCGCTAAAAAACGTCGGCATAGCGACGTTTAGCGACATTTTTTGTTTTAGCGACCTAATTTTTTCCGACTGCTTTAAAACGTCCGTAATTACGTCGCTAAATGTGTTTAGTGACATTTTTTTGTCATTTAGCGACGTTTTTGGGCGTCGCTAATTTGACTTTTTCTGGTAGTGTAGAAAGACAACTTAATAGATGGTGCACGGAACCTATATAACGTGTTTGGATTTGTCGAACTGGCGAGAAGCCTCCCCACCAATGCCTTTATGTACTTATAACCCACCAGATTGCTTATAGGGTGCAGGAGAACGTCGTTCGGTGCAAAAATCCTCCCCCTTCGTGCGAGATAAGGCGTGGAGTCCGCTCTGGAGCCTTGGAACGTTGCATCCGGAGCTGAAGCACATTTACAAGACATAATATTGGAACATTGCCTATGTATCATTCCACAATTGTAGCCACTTGGCACGCTTTTATTGTTTCGAGGGAGAACTTCAGCGACTTGTAATCTCGGCCTAGCGCCGCTTGTAATACCGATTCAATATCAATAAAGTGCTTGCTTTACTTCTATACTTGTGTTATTCAATGCTTTCGCTATTGACGACTCTGTGAACTTGTTACCAATCGCCTGTTCGTTTCTTTTTCGCTGCATTCGGACTATCTGTGCGAGTATGTGGCTTGGTCATTTTACCGCCTATTCGGATCATGGCCTTGCACGGGCGTAGCTTGTGCTCGTGCATCATCACATCCAGTTGGAAAAGATCGTCCCGCGGGAGCGCTGGCGCCGTGATTCGTGCCTAGCGGGGACGGCCGATTCCTGCAGGAGATCGGGACGTGAAAAGTGGAGTGCAGTATATGACCTATTATAAATAATACTGAGCCATTATTTCACTATAGGAACATTGGAACCGCTAATACCGTGATGTAGCAGTTATCCTACGGGGAACTGGTGATATTCGTAAATTGCCTGTATAATCATCTATTGGCTCGGTTAGCTCATGTTCTATGGTGGCCCATGCAGGTCAACGACTAAATTGTTCGGTTTCAACTTAGGGACCGAACAGGCCTGCAATGAGATTGAGGATTTTAGGAAAAGCTCATCCACTTGATTGAATCGTTCTTGATATCCATATCGACTTCGAATTATTTTATTGACTTGCATCCTGCCTTGATTCCTGTGCGCCCCTTATTGTTTATTTTGGATGCAGAGTAATGGATCTACCAGCAAGCGACGAGGTTCCTACAAGATCACCACGAGATGCTCTACCAGCACCCGAACCGAGACCACCCTTGGTACCACAAGCAGCACTCTCCCAGCTAGCCCAGCAACAGCAGAGGGCACCACCTCAAGGACGCGGACAAGCTTACGAGATGACCGTGGAGAACGCGCAGACTCTTGGAGTAGCTAATGCGCGTAAGTGATTCGTAGATACCTTTTCTAGTATTGTTTAGCTCGTGCCTATTGGTTCGTGACCTCAGCCCCAACCTAGTAATTTTGAACTTGCTAATAACCTGATATGCTTTTATATTAGATTGTAGAGTCTTTTGTTACTGTGCTTATTGTGTGCTATTTGTGAACTTAAATAATTTGTACCTCATTTCATCATCATCTAGCGCACTTAACTTTTGTTGTACCTGACTTATGCTGCTATTTTATAGCCTAGTTTTGCAAGCTTACTCTTTATCGAGCTTGTTCATGACAAGTGTATTATTGGGGAGGCCCACAATGATACATTTCAGAATCAGTGTATTACGGTCTGATCAACCATAGTGCGCTTGATTCGCCCTTCGAAATAATACTTTAAGTGGATTGAGATAAGTAGTGATTAGTAGACAAATATACTTGCCCTAGACATGTCTGAGCATATCATATCGGTTACATAACTGTATTAATACGAGCATGTGAATAGGAATTACCAAGATAGGATTCAATCCACAACTGCTTTGACAATTCCCATTTAAATTCTTTAAACGCCTTGATCCCGATATTTCTGTTCTATCACCTCACCCTTGAACTCTTTATTAATGATCTTCGTCTTCCCTTATTTCGGAAAGACGAAACCTCGTGCTTGGTATAAGTTTGATATATAGATAGTACTAGATATACCCCACAGACCGGTCGAATTAATGATGACCCTTTATGATTAAGGGAATACCATAGGTGATGTGTTGGTGTTAAAGACTTAAGGATTCAATACCATGATTAAATAAGTTGGGACATAGCTTTACTAGTTGTATAGCCTTAGAGGATAGATGGGTAAAATCTAAGTTGGGTAGAGACCGTAATGTTCACTTGAGAGGAATCATTTAGACTGTAATCAAGTGAGATTGGATAGAGAGAACCCTACCATATTTTAATTTTGAGGACGAATTTTTATAAGTTGGGTAGATTGTAAACCCCTGATTCTTCAAAAATATTAAAATTGAATTTTTCACAATTTTCTGGAATTTTCTGGGAATTTTTCTGTAATTAAAATCAGGGTTTTAATTATTAAAGGATTTTTAATTGTTAATAAATAATATTAAAATATTATAGAAATAATATTTTTGGGTGTAAAATAAAAAAACTGGACTTAGGATAATTTTTCTGGATTTATCAGGCCCCGGACCTATTTTAAAATACCTAAAAACTATTAACTAATTATTTATTTATTTATTTATTTATTCATTTATTATTTATTTATTTAATTTTATCCGGCCCAGCCCAATACCCGAGCCCAGCACTTTGGGCCCAGCCCAGCCCGTCTTAACGGGTCGGGTCGGGTCGGGTCCACCCGAACCCGACCCGTCGCCATCCAAACCCGGCTGACCCGTCCCCTCCCCACGACCCCATCCACCGCTCCGGCGCCCGCGTTTTCCGCCGCCTCCGTCGGCCAGCACCCCCACGACCCCCTCTTCCGCTCCGCCCGGCCTCGACGCCACGTTCCCCTCTCCCTCCGCCATCTCCGGCCGCCCAGACCCCCCTCTCCGCCCTATAAATACCCCATACCCCTTCGACTCCGGCCATCCCTCCCCGCCTGAACCCTAGTGCCGCCGCCGCCGTTCCCCTCCTCGCCGTCGACCCTCGCCCAGACTCGCCGTGCCAGCCCCACTACGCCAGCGGCCGTCCCCGACTACCCAGCGCCTCCCTCTCCTCCCCCTTCCCATGAGCAGCCCGCCTCCGGCCGTCCCTCCGCTCCGACGCCGCCCTCGACCCCGACAGCAGCCCGACGAGCCGCCCCCGCCCTCTCCGGTCGGCCCCCTCCGCAGCAGACCCTAACCCAAGCCCTAATTCTTCCCCGTGTCAACTCGTGTCGGACACGACACGGACACGAGAAATTCCAATTTCTCGAGCCCGGTTCAGGTACGTGTAACTTTCTCCTCGCTGCCCCGTTTTCAATTCCGTCAATTGCGTTGCGAAGCCTGTATGACCCTCTCGGTGCCCGGATAAACCGCTCGGGGCATCGCGTCCTGTGGTGATCGCACACCGCGATCCAAAAACAGGAACAACAACGACCCGATTCACCCCGGAACTGGGTACGCCCTGCCAAACGGGACGACTTGGTCGCGCGCGGTCTTCACAGATACGTGCGCATCGTTGATACGGACGTGCGGGATTTCGCAGAAGTCGATTCGGGTGTGCGTGCACACCAGGATCAACGCGTATCCGCGGACACCATCCCGTATCTGCCTTTTCTGAATTATGCCCTAACTTTGTGTACACATGTCGGATTAAAATGAAACTTGCGCCATCGGACTCGTAGCGATACGCTGGTCCTGTGACCCAAGTTTGGTTCGATTCTGAGAACGTTGACAAAATCGCGTGTCGTGGGCCCCACAGGCCCCGCTCGACGGGCGATTTTGTGATCGGCTCATCGGAATCCAATTCTGGAAGTTCCGTTGGGTTCGTATCATCGTTCCTAACCTATTGATACTAAGTTTGGTAAATTTGGAGACCTTTGACCCTGACACATTTTTCGGTGCAAAGCGGGCCCACATGCGGACCCCATTTTGATCCGAAATTGCCGTTTTTGCCCTTGTCTCCAAATTGGACTCAAGGACAGGCATTTTTAGCTATTTGATATCTTTTGAGCATGATGGTAATATTATTTCAGCAACCGGAGATATTTCTGGAAAATTTCCCGAGGATAAAACTGTAATTGGATCCAAACATCAGGCAAGTACCTGCACTTCAAGTTTATTCTTTATATTGTGATAATTAGTTCCTTACTCTACTAGCACCATTGGATGTTTACACGTAATGTTAGAATACTGGATTTCATGTCTTGAATATTGGATTTCATGTCTTGTTTTTCGTGTCGGGAGGGAGAATACTAGGAGGCATGTAGTTTACCCTTTCCCCTGTCCTGACTGCTAGCTGTTGAGTACGCGATTGTACCTTCAGCCTGATACTCGATTATTCCTGACTGATAGCCGTCTATGACGTGCCTGATTAGCCTTATAAACCCCTACATGCCAACTATGTATTCTAAATACACAATTTCACACACACATAGTTCCTGTTATCTTGTTGTAGTTCCATTTTTCTGTCTCATTATATTTTCTGTTTACTCATATTCCTGATTTACAGCAATTAACCCTTAGTTATTGTTACTTCTTATTTATGCATATCCTCAACATGATACTTGTCAGTTCTTTTCTACTTGTCATAAATATTTAGTTTAAGCTTTGTTGTGCATTGGTACTTTGCTCCTTTCCTGACTGGATCCGTTGATTTAGGCGATGATGAGGACTATGCCCCCACCTTTTATGGCCCCTATGAGGTAGCAGGTGATACTTTTGAGGAGCCGGTTCCTACCCAGGAGACTACTTTTGAGGAGTAGTAGCCAGTTAGCTAGTATTTTTCTTTCAGCATAGTAATCGGGTTTGTCCCCGATTTATCTTCTGGTTATGTAATAAACTATGGATCCGGTTGTCACATTTTGTTTATGAAATCTTAACATTTCTATTCCCCTGTCATTATCCTTGTCTATTTATTTTGTGGATGAGCTAGATTTTAATTTAATTGTGAATATGACCTAGACAGCGTACTACCGCCGACACTGCGGCGTAGGCTGGACGTACCCACGTACTCGTGCCCGAATATCCGGGTGCGGGTCGTGACATGTTCGGCAATGACATGATCTGATGATACCTATTATGCATTATTCTGAGATAACCTCATACTCCACAATTAGTAAGTCGTACAGGTGATTGGCAGATTTTATTAATTGGAATTGGTTGTGATTGTATTATTCTGTTAGTAGCATAGAAAAATGGACTCTCATAGTGTGATGGATTCGACCCTTGTCCTTGTTTTGTTGGAGGGTTGAATTTTTGTGCTAGGATATGCTATGGACCTAGGTTAAGACACATAATATATATATATATATATATATATATATATATATATATATATATATATATATATATATATATAATATTTATTGGTTAGATTTTTTGTTTCTCCATTTCGTGCTTCCTTTGTGGTACTTGCTATTTGGGGTCTAACCCCACTGGTTTTGCATGGCCAGGTTTCGAGCCAGCACCCGAGGATCCAGCGTACTTTCTTCCGACTCATGACGCGTATCTGGAATATGGTCGCCGATGATATTGACTGGGTTTCCTTATTCCCCGTTCGTTATTGTGCATTCTACTCTTTTGGACGTTTAGCCACCGGCACCGGTTAGCCGGCATGTCTGGACATTTAGTTTTCTTTCCATGACTGTATATAAATCAAACTGCAACTGTAATACTGTCATGTACTTTTGTTATTCCACCAGCTTCTTAATTTGTACAGCTTGTCTCCAGAACATCTTGAGAAAGCGTTTGGGACGCCTTATTGCTTTGTCATATAATAACTGTTTCTTTTTTGATTGATTGAGATAAAATATTCGTGTGATCCTAAGTGACCCGATTGTAGCATGCACCCCTTTTCTAGTTACAACCGTGATCGCCGTACGACGTATAGTAGCTTGTACGGGGTAGCTGGCCGTATCCGTCTCCGTATTCTGGTACTGGAACGTGACAACTAATAATTTACGAACTGTGTCATTTGAACAACATATGCATAGGTCTCATCATAGTCAATTTCATGCTCCTGTGTAAAATTTCGGACAACAAGTCGAGTCTTGTGTCGCTCAATGGATGATGTAAAAAGTCTTACAACTATGAATATATATAGTGGAAGAACGGATCTTCCATATAGGAGAAAAATTTAATCCTAAATTTTATTAATATCAAATCTTAATTATAATTAATCTTAATAGTTGGAAATACAATAATTAGGAATGTATAATTTTATAGTGCCTGGCATTAGAGAACAATGACTGCAATTTTGCTAGTTTCAACCCTGCACTTGGTTTGGAATCTGCAGCCATTAATCTGTTCCTGTTTGCTAATAGATTCTTAATCGGAATTTGTGCAATATATGAAGGCTTAAGTAATATGTAATGAAATAAATAAAGTTATATTTATGTTATAAAAAATAAGTACATTTTATGTTCGTCATGGGATAAACTAATATTCTTACTCCGCCTTTGTATATGTATGCACTTATATCATCGCCCCTACTAAACATAAAATTAGGAATGCATTGTCAAAAAGGAAGCTTCAGTGACCAATTATTGGAAGGATCAATAATGAAGAAAGCATTGTGAAAAGGAACATATTTTTATCTAAATAAATCCAATCTTGACGCCACCCAGATAAATTTTTTTTTTTTTTTTTTTTTATTTTACTGATTTTGCTTATGTTATGACTACAACCAAATACCTTCAATCCTCTTACAACCATCACGTGACGTCCACATGACGACCATCCATTGGAGGAGAAGGGGGGTGGTTGTTGTACATATTTAATTACCAGCATCAATCATCATGTGCATGCATATGTCGATCATCATTAATTTGTTCCAATCCATGCACGCATGCAACATGAAGCAGCAGCAGCAAGATGCTCGATCGATATCCGACCCGACCTCCGATTGGGCCGGCGAAGAAGGCGTGATCCGGATCCAGGTAAACGCAATATGAGTATATATATATATATATATATATATATATATATATATATATATATATATATATATATATGGTCAGTTTTGTAATTTTGTAATTTAAGTTATCTTATTTCTTTTTCAATTTTTAGACTTTGGATCCGTACAAAACTTTCAATTCTTCAATCCTTATTCCCTACCGACTCTAAGACTCGTATTTATAATCATGACCGGCGTGTTGTCTATCACCTCTAAGCGGTTCAATGGCTATTTTGATTCTAAAGATCTCTCAATTGTTAGATGAATTTATTTTCTACAATAAAGATTTAACATTTGTTTTATTTTCTACGATAATGATCAGATTTTATTTATTTATATAATTTAGGAATTTGGATGTGCATACCTAGTCTTTATTTAAGAAACATTGATATGCTGGCCTAATTTTTATTTATACAATTTAACGGTCAGTACGTCTTCTATTTAAAATATTTTTATTTTCTTCCATCTTCTATAATATAAGGACTATTTGATTTTAACCCCCTTTTAGATTAGGTATATTGATATTACCCTATGTTAGATCAAAAGTTGAGTTTACCCTCCTAAAAGCGTCGTTAAAAACTTATTAACGACACATTCAAAAAATTTAATGACACTTTGAAAACCTTTAACGATGGTTGCCACGTGGTCGGAATATCACGTGGTAGTCGTTCATTGGAGAAGAGATGGGGTCGAGGGTGACCTACATAGCAGGGACGTGAGAGGGTTGTAAGAATGTTTTAAGCATTTGGTAGTAAACTTAGCATTTTTTTTTTTTATGTGGCCAACATCCAGAAAATCGAAAGGAAACATTTATGTGCATAAAAATTTCACCATGGCTTCTAAAAAGTGAACAAGTTCACCAATAATGTGATATGATGCATTGTTAGACTTTATCTAGATAAATCTAGAAAAGTACCAAATAATTCCAATTTTGACTGCCGATTTTTGTTTTCTTTTTTGCATTTTATTTTCAGATTTTCTACTCAGAAAATGAAAAGAGCATAAAAATTCATGCATGGTTACTAATTTTGTTAAGGGAGCTACACGTAGTTGCAAGTAATAGAGAGGACTTTCCACGTCATAAAGCTTTCAATGCATAGTGGGCGGAAGATGAAATTCAACGGGAAATGACTTTCAACATATCATAAATTCCTTTTTTGTTCGTTCTTCTACACATTGTAACTTTAAAGAGAGTCACATACTTTCGAAGAATTTGAATATTAAATTGGTAATCCATGATCTGCTTTGCTTCGGTTATAGATTAGGATTTTCCCGTTTAATATATATATATATATATATATATATATATATATATATCAAAATGCTGGACTTTATCGGTTGTCGGATCCGGCTTGAGTCAGGACTATCAATAGGGATCAAATGGTTACAAAAGAAAATGTGGGCTTAACAGCTCTTTTTTAAAGAAACAAAAATTAGAAATGGACTATGTTTCCGTTCAATCAAACAGCACTATTAGCGAGGGAGGAGAGATTAATATTTGCAGTTACTTTAGTAAGTAGGGATATTTAATTAGACCATTTTTAATACAGAATTTTTTATATGAATTTTTTTTTTATATATAATTGTACAGAATATAAAAAAAAATCATAAACTTATATATTAATGAATAAAGTGCTAGGTATATATATTTGATTTTATATCAAAATAAGAGCTGGAAGAAAGTTAAAAGAGAATTGTATTTGCCAAACAAGTTCTTACAATGTTTAGAGATTTTAAAAATAGATTATCAAATTTTTCTTTAATTTAAAATAAAAGATGGAAATTTTATTTTTAAAACCGTAATAAGTGATGATAGTTTGTAAATCTATCTTAGGAAACCAGAGAAATTATAAAAATCTATTCTACAATTGTAATTTCCAATTAAAAATATAAAAGAAAACTCAACCATATGAACATAATTTTTTTTAATTAGTAATATTATTTATCTCTCCAGAATGTACCTCCAAATCATTATTTCTTATGTGAAAATTGATATGACATAACATGATAAATTTTAGTCCAAAAAATTAATCATTCAAAAAAAATTAATATTAATATTAATATTAAATTTAAATTTATTTTAATTTTAATTTTACAATTATTATTTTAGCTTTCATGTTTATTGTCACGTCAGGTTTGAAAAAATAATTTGAAAGGATGAATAAAAATATTCTTTTTATTTTTGTACCATACTTTATGGCCCTCGGAGACTGGTGGTCCGCGCTGATGTAACGACACCAAATTGGAGGGGACAATAATTTTTTGGTCGGGGACCTACATTTGGGAGACAATAATGCTAAGTTTACTACCAAATGCTTACAACATTCTTATAACCCTCTCACTCATCCTGCTATGTGGGCATCTCCTAGCTCTACTTTTCCTCTAATGAACGATCGTCACGTGGTGTTCCGACCACGTGACGACCAACCGAACATCCATCGGATCTGCATCTATCCTTCCTTCTCCAATGGACGACGGTCACGTTGACGTCACGTGGCCACCACATGACGATTGTAAGAGATTTTGTTGTAATCCACTTGATATGACATATGTTTTTCCAAAATGCTGTCCCAAGGATCCCATCTCTGTTTCCTTTTCTATGCATTACGTGGGTCCCACGGTTAAAAAGTATTAAATTTTTTAAAATCAGTGAGACCCACGTAGTAATAGAAGAGGGCACAAGGATGGAAACGTCAGGCAGCTGATCTCATCGTCGCATTTGTAGGATGGAACTGGCCACGTCAGCAGGAGTCGGACAGGGGCCATAAAGTATTTTTATTTTTATTTTTTTGCTTTTGGGCCCACAGAGGGATCTTGGTCCCCATTCCAAGAAGGCCACTACCAGCTGCCAGCCCGGACGCACTGTAATTCCCAGCTGTAGTGTGTTCTTATAGGACGAGGGTGCTATAGTAATTTGCCGGGTTTGAATTCCGATAAATTCAATGCAAGGGAAGGTCGTGAATCTAATCAAAGTGCAGCCAACGTATGGGCGCCAACAACGCCAGCCACCGATAGAGATCGGCATAGATTATTACTTCTTTTTTTGTCGCTTGTGCTAAGGTTTTATTTGTGCTAACTTATTTATTTATTTCTAATTCAAACCGTTATAAATAATACATAAATTTTGTTCCAACGAAATAAATTTTAATAAAATGTTGTAAAACGAAAAATATTTAAAAAATTTATCTGTAGATACACGTTCTACCGTTTGTGTTGGCAAAATTTCATCTGCCTATAAAAAAAATTAATAAAAAATTAAAAAATACACCAACTCAGTTAACTAAATTTTAACAATATTATTATTATTATTCATTTTTATTATTATTATTTTTTATCGAGAGAGAGATGGATCGGTGGTGGGAGGCAGGATTTTAATTGACAAAAAAAAAAACCCAAACACTCCACCCCCTGCTAGCTTGGCACCCTCCGTTGGATTTTGCCATCCACATACCAACTAAGATGGTGGAACATGTCTGTAGAGATAATTTTTTGATTTTTTTTTGTTTTATCTAATTTTATGAAAAAATATTTTGTTTGAACAAATTATTTGTACATAATACAACGCCATTACTGTAATATTTTATTCTAATTCTTTGGTTTCAAATTTGATTTTGACACTTCGGAAACACGATAGCGTTCGTTTGGACATTGGAAAATGATGTTATTTTTATTTTTTGTGACCTAATTGTTTGACACACCAAAATTATAGGTCTTCACTGCAAGTAACTTAAATGATAATCCCAGCAATCGGTTGACCTTGACTGATAAATCTCTAACAAGTTGCAAGATTTAATAAACTGTGTCAGCTGGCATTTGTCACTGAAGTGGAGACCATACTATTTATTATTTATTTATTATTTATTTCTTTTTTCTACCGAAAATCTCTCCCACTTCTTAGTTGATGCCGGAACTCGATGTCCGAACCTACTCAGTAAATGTTTCGTAACTTTACCACTAAGCTATACCCTAGAGGACACCATAATAAGAATCACATAAATCATCCGGAGGTATAATTTTTTCTTTAAAACCCTTATATTTCTAATAGTTAAAATTATAATCCCTAAATACTGAACAATTTACAACTTAGACCTTTCTTAATTTATATCATCTTGTTTTGAACTCCATCACATAATGTCTCAGTTTGCGTTGTTCCGAACTGTCTGATCCAAGACAATTATGACGACCGTCCAGACCCCACGGACTAAAAGGATCCAAAGGGGAAAAAAAATTTGTCCCAACTCATAAATTAAAAGCAGTTATATGCATGATTATTTTTTTAAAATAATCAATGTCGTGATCTATGTTGTTTACTGTCCATTAATTCTAGGTAGGTGAATTTATTCTCTTTTTTGCATGTTATCAATTTTTTTTTTCTACCTTTTGTTTCCTGTAGTTTTGTGGCAAAACAAACTATATAATAATACTAAATGTATGAATTGAGGACACATTTTAGATTCATATTTTGGACATTCAAATAACTTGGATCGATCCTGATAATGTCGACCGTGTTTCTTTAGTTTTGTTTCGGTAGGACTAGCTGGTGCATATATGTCCATCTATGAAGCAATTCAAGGTGTCAAAATGGGCAAAGCATAAGAGTAGAACTTCGCATTGTTTGAAGGAAAAGAATAGATTGAGTCGATGCCTTGAGCATCTCATAATGTCAGTAAAATAAAATCGAGATGAAATTTCAAATGTTGGTAAGAGAAAAAAAAATAGATTTATCGCCCACCGTGGGGCTCGAACCCACGACCACAAGGTTAAGAGCCTTACGCTCTACCAACTGAGCTAGACGGGCTTCTTAAGAAAATTGCGGATGCACCAGAATAACTAAACGACAAAACATAAAATATAGACTTGTAAAATTTTCATTGATCTCACACCGCCGAACCGAACAGCCTCAGGCCCTCAGGTATTCAAACAAACCATAGAGAAAATAAAGCTTGGCATCAAATAAACGACGGCACATAGAGCACCAAGTGTTTACTAATCAAAATTTCATTGAATAGAATGAAAAAATTTACAAACTGTAAAGAAATATTTAGCCTCCCAAATCTAAACTAAAGGATAGTAGAACAGGAAGACGTAGAAGGATCAAAGAGTGCCGGAAGCAGAAACCTCCTCCCGTGGGCCCCGTTGACATTGTAGCTGGCCCCAGTTGCGGGGTCCAGTAGCAGGTCCCCGGCGTATCCGGGATAAGCCCCCTTCCCGTAGATCCCCGGACACGCCGACGCCGCCTCCAACGGAGCCTCCTTCGCCCCCTGGAAGAATCCGCTACCGAACGGATTCGTGGCGGTCCCGGCCAACAGGCTCGCCAGGTTTATCACCATCCCGTCAACTCCCACGTCGCCGTTAGGCGCCACCAGCGCCGGCCGGGGACTGGGGCCCGTAGATCGGCTGGTGGAACGGCCACGCGCACTGCCCCGGGCACTGCCTCGCCGAGTTCCCGACCCAGACGTAGGCGAACCGGCCGGACCTGGACCGGGGGGGAGACGACCCGTGGCTCCCGCAACGGCTCCTGCAGAAGCCCTCGACCGCGACGTCGTCGGAGGTGAGGACGACGTTGATGCCGTAACAGTGGGCTACTCTTTTCTTTGTACCGAACATGCCCTCCATCCACCAACTGGTGGGTCGGGGTTTCTTGGGGAAAACAAAAAAGAGGGGGAATCTCTGTGCTTGCAGCTTTTCTTCTATGCGCACGTACGTTTGTTCTCGCTGGAGAGAAGACTATGGGAGCGCGGCTCTAAGCTGTTTTTTTTGTCAGAACGGTTCAACCAGTCGGAAGAAAGAAACTCGTGATTTATTTATTTCGCTACTGGAGCGGGGGACCAATTTTTTCCCAAAACAATTTATAATAATATTTTTAAAAGCGAGTGGACCAGATTATATTAACTAATACGTATTAATATTACTCACCTTGCATGCACCAAGTCGAAGAAAAATAATACTATATATGTACTGTTGCTTTGCTAAGAATAACAAAGTTCAAGATAATTAATTAAAAACAGTCTTGTTGGTCCCAAAGTTTGACACGAAAACAAATAATGAAGAATTTACTTGAACACGTAAGCGATGTTCTAAATTTTCATTATATATATATATATATATATATATATATATATGAAACCTTTAGCAGTCCTATCTATCGTATGCTAGCCAAAATTGAACGAAATATTGTATAAACAGCAAAATTTAAAAAACCCTCCAAGTATAGGTATATATTTATTGCTGAGTCGAATTTTGCACATTTAGAAGGATATGACCCTCGGATCCTACTTTCGGTTGAATTTTTTGTTGAGATTTATCACCATAAAACTATATAAGATCTCCTTTATTCTCATAAAAGGGCACACACCTTTTCTATTCTCAAATTTTATTAAATTTTGTCTTCACGTCTCAATCCTTATATGTGCGTTGCAATGGTAATACAGAAATTCTGAATGAAAGCATAAAATTTTAATAAGAGAATGTAGTTTATAAATTTTACAAAAAGAATATAGAAACATCATTTAAAAGAACGTTGGTCCAAATAAAAATTTGAAACGTCCTTCAAAAAAAAGTTTTGTATATAGAAATAATACTTAGCGGAGCTAATCACTGATTAGTCCAAAATAAAAACCAACGAATGACCAGCAAATAAATAAAATAAAATAAACAACCTACGGAAGGTAGTTTCTCAGAAAGAAAATATTTTTCCAAAGAAAGTTTTCTTAGCGGACGCGGATTATTATGTCTAACAGCGATGCGGTATATTTAATATTTTCTCAGTTTTGATCGCGTGGGGGTCATGGTTTGTAATGGACCGAGTGGCCCGGAACCCGACACGGTCAAACTCGAGATGAGTTTGTTCTCAGTTTTGATGCGGTATATTCGGCCCACTACTGAAGCGGGTTTGGTCTGAGTTTGTTTTTTAGGCCCTATCTGGTCCGTTCTCCACACTGGGTCCGAGCTGGACTTATATATTCCGGTCCGCATGCCAGGTTCCGTTTAGGTCCAGTTATATATATATATATATATATATATATATATATATGAGCGGATCCGGAGTCCCGTCCACGGAGCCCGGTCGCTCCCGATACTTGGATCACGCAGACCCCACGAGCGGGTCCTGCGATCCGATGGTGCATAAGGGCGGGTAGCTTGATCCGCCCCCTCCCCCCCACCTCTCTCTCTCTCTCTCTCTCTCTCTCTCTATATATATATATATATATATATATATATATATAAACAAAAAATTTTATTGAAAAGGAAGAACTTTCATGAATTAGCGGTTCAGGGAAGAAGTTTGGGAGAATTTCAAATAAAGTGATAGCACAACAATGTTATTGGCGGGTTATAAGTTTCTAGTTTTTAATGAATACCAACGTCCATTAGAACGTTAGCTATAGTCGCCATCAATCCGACAGTTTTATTGTCGGGCTACTCAATCCCCCATCAACCCGACATTTTTATTGTCGAACTATTCAATCCCTCCACAACCCGTCAATATTACTGTCGGGTTATCCAATAAACTTATAATCCGACAATAATATTGCCGTGCTATCCCTTTATTTAAAAAAATTTCAAACTTCTTCTCTGAGCCGCTAATTCATAAAAGTCCTACCCTTTCAATAAATTTTTTTGTTTAAAAAATTAAGTTTGTAATAGAAATTGGCTGATTTGAATCAATGATCTCCCATATACTTTATAACTTCTCCTACTAACTACAAGACCCATTTTACTTTGTATCAAATATGAATATAAATATGATATACATACTATATTTTAATATATATTTTATTTTATTTTAAAATTTGGATGGCTCGTGGGCTGATCCGGGCCCAACTCGGATTTAGACTAGACCCGGTCCGACCCGTTCTAGTCTGAACCTATTCGGTTCTGGGTCCGAGCTGAATTTAGAGGATCAATTTTAAAGCCCAACCTGGTTCAGATCATGTCTAACCCGATCAACACTGAACTCGAGCCGGCCTGGTCAAACCCGATGCACACCTTGACGGGAGGGTTGGAGAAAATTGATGAGGAGTTAGGAGGGGTTGAATTTTACAAAGTAAAGGAGGAGGAGGAGGAGGAGGAGGAGGAGACATGTTGCTAATAAATAAAATAATGAAAGAGGAAAAAATGTTCTTTGAAAGGATATTTTTCACTCATAAAACGTCCTTTTCCTTACGGATTTTTTCGTTTTAAGTAATATTTTTTTATATAATTATATATAACGGGAATAGTTTGGGGGAATTGCGGGGGGGGGGGGGGGACCACTCGCCAACTCAGTTGGCGAGTTGCTGAGTTGGCGAGGGGCTCGCCAACTGAGTTGGCGGGGCACCCTCTTCGAGGGCCCGCTCGCCAACTCAGTTGGCGAGCCGCATAACGTTGCATGCCGTTAACCAACGGCTATAATCCAAACGGCTATAATTCTCCTCCTATAAACACCCCCCCACCCAACACTCCTCTCACAACATTCTCATTCTCATTCTCCTCCTACCCCAAACCCTCCTTACACCAAACTCCTCCTCTTGATATTTACTGGCGATGGCTACCCGCAATGACGGTCGTATTCCTGGCGGACCGACTACCGAGCTTATTCTTAAGCAACGTGAAGAACACATTTCTACTCAGATTTTTACTGGCGAGGTATTTTTTGAAATTACAAGTTGCTAACTTTATTAATGTATATATTTTTTAGAATGCCTATGTTTACTTTATTAATGCATATAATTTTTATAGTTATACGACCATGATAATGCTTTACGAACCCGGATCCACGTACATTGGCGGGCTGAAAGGAATTATCGTACGTGGGAGCTTAATCCAGCTCAAAAGGCTTTGGTGGAATCCTTTGGATTCCACTATATAGATCGTGTTAGATATTTAATTCACGATCTTCATTTAGTTGTAAGCCTTGCGGAGCGTTGGTGGCCAGAACGCAACACTTTTCAACTCCCATTCGGCGAGATGACGATCACCCTTTTTGATGTGGCGAATATACTAGGGTTACCTATTAAAGGTAACGCTATATATTTTGATCCGCACTTAAAGGGATCTGATCTGATCCGGAGTTATCTTGGTGTTAGCCCTCCTCCAGGTCTAAAAGACGGCAATTATGTGAAATTTTCATGGCTCCGTGGCAACTTTATAGACCTACATCAAACTATTGATGGGGTGGTTGATGTAAATGAAAATCGGGTATGTTTTTTTTTTAGTAAATTTATTTATTACTTAATTTAGTGGTGCAATTTAATAAATTTGTTTAACACTTAATAAATCCAGGTCATTCGTTGCACTAGAGCCTATCTGCTCTGTTTATGTGGTGCAATTTTATTTCCCGATGCATCGGGAAATATGGTAAATGTGCAGCTTTTACCATTCTTGGATGATCTGACCAAACCTACTGAGCACGCGTGGGGAGCTGCTACTCTTGCGTTTTTATACGCCAATTTGACAGAATTTGTGAGATGCAATCGCAAGAGTATTTGTGGATGTATTTCACTGATACAGGTATGAATGAAAGACCCTAAAAAGTTAGAGTAATTTTATACGCAAATTATGTTTGTACTAATGTCATATTTTTGTTTTATAGTTCTGGTCCTACGAGCACTTCTATATTGGTAGGCCTGTTACCAGCGTTCTCAGTGGTGATGGAGTATTTCCAGTTGCTATGCGCTGGCCTACAGATGTAGTGGATTATCAACACTACCAATACAGGACTGTATCACTATATCGAAGCCAATTTGATACACTGCGGTCTAATGAGGTAATTTTTAAATATGCAATAAATATCTTTAAATTATTGAAGTTTTGATCGTAGATGCCAATTTGATAAACATCACATCTAATCTCTTAAAATATCTTTAAATAGGTAACCTGGTTACCGTACATATGTGAACCCGATGCTCCAGAAATCAAGATGACATCCTATGCATTTAGTTTACACAGATGTCATATTATATATGATCGGTTCACCATGTACCATCCGGCAGACCGTGTTCTTCGGCAATTCGGAATGGCCCCAATAATTCCCGATGATCCACCGACAGTCGGTTATCAGACATCAAATGCATTCCAACGAATCATTGGTCTCGTTGCTGACTGGAATAATCGGTTCGAGAATTATAGTGTGAGGGACATGTCTCCTAGACTAAATTCTCGTGAGGAATGTAAGTTATAAGTTACTCATTATTCGTATTGATTTAGTGTAAATAGTTTGCTAAAATTTTGTTTATATTTTGCAGACATAGGTAGCCTGGACTACAGACAATGGTGGGGATGCCCTCTAATGAGCAACCGAGTATACCACTATGAGGAGCCCAGGTTCAAGACTAGATCCCTAGACGATTCTACTATGCGTGCTTTTATTGATGTAATGAATGATTTGGTATGACTTCATTATACTTTAACTTCATTATACTTTAAAAAATACATATACATAGATATGATAAATATTTTAATTTACATGTTTCAAATTTCAGAGTAGGGTATACGAGCAGCATATACAACAACCTCATATGGAGGAACATGTGACTCGTCGTCTTATGGGGGAGCTTGTTACTCGTGTTCGGCATCTGGGTATTGGACCGGAACCGGAAATGCCTCCGGTACAATCCCGTCTTCCACCGGACTATCCGACCGGCTTAGTACGACAGAGACACTCTCGTCGTCGTCGACGGGATACTGCTGGAGCGGGCCCGAGTTACCAGTATGCTGGAGCGACCCCGAGTTACCAGTATCCTGGAGCGGGCCCGAGTTACCAGTATGCTGGAGCCTACCCGACTTACGAGAGTGCTGGAGCGGGACCGAGTTACGAGACTCCTGAAGCCGGACCGAGTTACGAGACTGCTGGAGATGAAAGCTACCAGATATTCACACAATTTTTTTCGACTCCATCAGCACCGCTGCCTACCCAAACTCAACAAGACCAGGACGAGGAATAGTAGAAAATTGTAAACATTGTATTATTGTAATTTTTGTATGATTTGTAATGGATTTTTATATAAATTTTTTGGTATTGAACAATTACATTTTACTCTCTCGGTTGACTAGTACATCTTCTTCGGTTGTGTCCCATAGCACCACAATTACTGCATCGTAGATCTCTTGTCGATGATTCCCGGGGTTTGATGCGGTTCTTCTTTGGTCTTCCGGCTTTGCGTCTTACATCTGGCACCCCAATTTGTCCTCTTACCAAAGGACCTTGGATCTCGTAGGGAACTGGAATTGGCTCCATATTTTGCGCGTATACACTCCTCAAGGTAGCCGTCGAAAATACTGCAGGATAAAAACTATCAATACTAATATTGCAATATCTACAAACAAAACATGCATGTATACATGGTATATAAGTATGGTACCATCTTAAACATGTACAAGATCTGTCAGTTAGATTAACAATATAGGTTCTACTTGTTGCCCGGTCTATTATTTCAAACCTATAACTATCAATAGCTAATATTTCTAGGTGGTTCTTCTCTTTGATAATAGAAGCCATATTTTTTAACATCTTCGGACAATAATCTGTGTCAACATTTTCAGCAAACTTTCTACGATTGTCATGAAGTGTAATAATCTTGGCTCTAATACCATCGAGAAGTGTTGTTATTGGCTTATCTCGTAATTTCTTAATCCAGCTGTTGAAACATTCAGCAAGATTAGAAGTGTTAATATCTAATCTAGGACAACTAGCATACGCTGTTATCCAATGTTCAAATCGACGACTTTCATCGTTTACACCAAGAAGCCAATCGTACAACACTATGTTCTCGGCTTTAATTATATCAAACATACTCTCTGCATCCGTTTTATTATATGATCTAGCAAGCGAGTCTAACAAGCGTTAAAATACTGGTTCTTTTGTAACTTTTTTCATGTTTTGTTTAAAATGTTGAATACAAAAAAAATGAGAAGATGCAGGAAAAATAGCACGAACAGCATTTATTAAACCCTTTTGCTTGTCAGATATAAATGAAATTGAACTCCAATCATTAAAACAACTTTCAAAAGATATTTTAAGAGAATTTAAAAACCAAGACCAAGAATCACTATTCTCACCTTCAGCAACAGCATAAGCTATAGGATATAATTGATAGTTAGGATCGTGAGCACAAGCAATAAATAAGATACCTTGATATTTTGACGAAAGAAATGTAGCATCAGTACTAATAATTGGTAAACATCCACTTAAAAATCCATCAATACATGCTTTAAAACAAATAAAAATTCGTTGGAAGCTATTGTTTTCGGTAGTTTTAATAAAACATGTACTACCTGGATTTGTCTCCATAATTCTATAACAATACTCCTCAAGACTAGCGTATGCCTCATCATAACTACCATTAATTTCAGCTAATGCTGTCTCTCGGGCTCTCCATGCTTTGGAATAACTAACTTGTATACGGTGCTCCCTATATATATCTTTAACAATTTGTGATGGACTGTATGACTGGTTATCTCTAATAATGTCAATTATCATGGTCTTAATCCATGAAGCGGTAGCTAGTCGATGACGTCCTGTACTAAGTCTTCCTAAACAACAATGACGATTTTCTAATGTACTAACTTTAACTATATCGCCATTTCCAATAGATTTTACATATACTCTCCAATTACAATTCGGTTGATCACAACTATATATAATTCCACGAGCATTATTCATATCACTAGCTGAACAACTAAAATTATATTTAATTGCTAAATTACTGATAAAGCTTCTAAAGTGAGAACGACTAGGAAATGATTGTCCCTTAAATAATTCATCAGTGATAGCTTTTACAACATCATCATCTACCCTATAATCTACATTTTCAACTAAATCATCACTATTTCCTTCGTCGTTGTCACTATCATCATCATGGTTAGATTCATCTGATGAATGACCTTCTTGGATAAATGAAACTATTTGTTGAGAAGAACTAGCACCTGAACTAACATGCTGATATTCAGAAAAATATTCATTATTTCTACTATCTAAGGTTGCTGCTACTTTAATAACATATATTTTTATATACCGTGATTGTGAATTAATCTCAAGAATATAATTCCATGCATCTTCACTATCTATCAAAAAACAATTAGAACCAAAAAT
Source organism: Iris macrosiphon (assembly GCA_036927795.1). Taxonomy (NCBI): domain Eukaryota; kingdom Viridiplantae; phylum Streptophyta; class Magnoliopsida; order Asparagales; family Iridaceae; genus Iris; species Iris macrosiphon. The sequence goes on along the minus strand of JAYESA010000008.1, from coordinate 195,839,908 downwards.
AGACTTCAAAATAAAATCATAATAAATAGAACAACGTTCAATAATATGATTACGTATATTTTCAAAACTAATATTCGGATAAGTTGAAAAAATTATACTTTCTCCTCCTTCGTAATTTAACCCATTTACTGTACCGCCGTGCGAGCATACAATTCTTACGCTACGATCCATGACGGTTGAGAACTTTGGCTACAGAAAACCTCAAATGAACTTTAGCTGCGGGCAGAGAGACAGAGAGAGTGTTGGAGACTTTGCTAGAGGGAAGAGAGAAAATAGAGGAAGTAGATTGAGTGTGAGATGAATGGGTTGAGATAGGTAATTTATAGAGGGAGATTGTAATAGCCGTTGTTGTTAATAGCCGTTGTGAAACGGATCCTTACTCGCCAACTCAGTTGGCGAGCAAACGAGCGTTGTGCAACGGGTTGAAGCCAACTCAGCATGTGGCTCGCCAACTGAGTTGGCGAGCGGGCCCTCGAAGAGGGTGCCCCGCCAACTCAGTTGGCGAGCCCCTCGCCAACTCATCTACTCGCCAACTGAGTTGGCGAGTGGTCCCCCCCCCCCCGCAAATCCCCCAAACTATTCCCGTTATATATAATTATATAAAAAAATATTACTTAAAACGAAAAAATCCGTTTTCCTTATCCCCTTTTTTTTTGGCAGTCTAAGAGTGCAGTGATTAGGAAAAAGCAAATAGAATTAGTAGAAAACATTTTTTGGATGGGCTTTCCCATGCTCTCTTTACAATTTTTAGAAATTTTGTGATCTCAGTTAAATTTCGTTAAAAATTTATACTTTAAACAAAAAATTTCGATGGTAATAAGGACGTAGCTAGTTTCTAACGTTTGTTAGAGTATACAAATATTGTAGAGAGCTGGCCGAGACGAAGGAGGGTTCCATGCTCCAAGCAAGTCATAATTCACCTTTCGCAGGTTTCTCACCACTACTGAGATGCGTCCAAGCGAAATATTCAGCCAATTCGTTATTCCTTTCATTTGAATAATTATAATTTTTGTTTAATTTTCTTTTCATTTGAATAATTATAATTTGTATCTATATATAGGTGTGTAGTCTTGTGTATATGTATGAGGTTGTGTGTGCAAGAGGGAGGGGCTCGATAGTGAGCACCAGCAGCCATAGCACCATGGTATCAGCAGCAGTGCTTAGCAGGCTCGAGCAGCGTGCAAGCCAGCAGCAAGTGCAGCAGCAGAGCTAGTAGTAGCAGCAGCATTGTGAGGCAGTGAGCTACATCAGTATGTTAGCAGCAGCCACAACAACAATGAAACGAACACAACCGTAGTAGCAGCAACGCAACTACACCAGCAGTAGCAGCAACACAGCAAGGTACCACCAGCAGCAGCAGCAGTTTGGGGAGCTCCATCAGCAGGCAACAACTAGGTAAGGTATGGTTTAACGGTTTGGTTAGTAGTTAGTTTGGTAGTTAGTTAGTTGTTAGTAGTTGGTAGTTATAAATAGATCTGTATACATATAGTTTAGCTAGTTATATAGTTAATTAAGTTATCTATATGTAAATACTTGTTGATTATATATATATATATATATATATATATATATATATATATATATATATATATATATATATATATATATATATATATTGTGTCTCTCTAAGTTATATATATATATATATGTATGTATATATATACCTATATTTTAATTTGTAGTTAGTAGGTATATGTATGTTATTGGTAAATATATATATTTCATAGTTGGTATCTATGTATTAGTATATTATATCTTTTAGTAGTTGGTTGTTTAGCATATAGTTAATGTTGGGTAGTGAGCTATGAGTGAGGTTTTGCATTACCTTGAGATACCAAGATAAATGTCAAGGTATTGAGGATACTCAAGATATTTGAGTTGGGTATCAAGATGGGTGTTTAGTGGTGCGATACCAAGTTGGTTCAAAGCCAAGGTATCAACTTAGCATTTGTAATTAGGATTAGTATATTTAATATTGTTTGGATATGCATATATGACTATTTCATATCTTTTGTTTGCGTATCCTAAGATACGGTATCTTACTATCCTAGTTTAGCTTGTTTGGCCTAGATTTTTAGTGTATGAACCCAACATCCTTGAGATAGACTCATGCAATATAGAAAAAAGGTAGTTTAACCAAGTTTGACCGGTTTGACTTAGAGTTGACATAGTTTGACTATTTTGACTTAAAAATGGCTCTTTGACCTAGATGTTGATTAGTTTAACTTATAATCATTCCGAAACCTTGTATTGATGTTGTATTCCATATCTAGGTCTTCGAGGCACCGTACCAAACATCTGTGATACTATTCACCGGACTTCAAGCGAGTACATTCTTTGATAGGTTCTTATTTATGATATCCTCTATGTTCATTGTATCTAGTTGTAAACTCCCAGATTTTGCAAGAATTTTAAATTAGAATTTTTCACAATTTTCTGAAATTTTCTGGAAATTTTCTGTAATTAAAATCAGGGTTCTTAATTATTGAATAATTTTTAATTGTTAATAAATAATATTAAAATATTATGAAAATAATATTTTTGGGTGTAAAATAAAAAACTGGACTTAGGACAATTTTCCTGGAATTTATTGGACCCCGGACCTATTTTTAATTACCTAAAAACTAATTTAATTTAATTTTATTATTATTATTATTATTATTATTATTATTACTATTATTATTATTATTATTATTATTATTATTATTATCAAACCCGGCCCAAACCCCGAGCCCGGCCCGGCCCATTGGGCCCGAGCCCGGCCCAGCCCCCTAGCGGGTCTGGTCGGATCCGCCAGACCCGACCCGCCCGCAAGCCGCACGACCCGTCTTCCCCCACGCGTCCCCTCGGCCCGCGTCTTCCGGTGCTCCGCCCGCCTCGCGCCGCTCCGTCCGGCCCACGTCCATCCCTCTCCGCCAGACCCGGCCACCCCCTCGGCCACGACCCTCCCCCAGCGCCTTTAAACCCCCCCGTTCCCCAGGCCGTCGACCCCACTCCGCCACCTCGCTCCACCACCGTCGACACCTCCGCCCGGACTCGCCACCACCGGCGCCGCCACCCTGCTCCGCCTCGCCTCTCCCCGTCCTCCTCCTTTCTCCCCTCCGGCGGCCACCGCAGCAGCAGCAGCAGCTCGGGCAGCTCCTCGAGCCGCCTCCGGCCGCCCTGAGCCGCCGCCGACGAGTCCCCAGCCACGCCGCGCCGCCCTCCGCCGCGTGCCCCCGAGCATGGCGACGTTGCCCCGGCCGTCCTCCGCACTGAGCCGCCGGATCCCAATCCCGAACCCTTGTAGCGCCCCGTTCTCCCGGTGCGGAGAGCGCGGCTAAGAAACACAAGACGGTATCGTTCGATCGGGATAGATTGAATTAAGAACTCATCCTCGTTATGGATTTGTTTCTTCGGAATCGATTCCCATATTCAGTGGACCGCGCCCCAAGGATCGGCTTAGCGGCAGAGTCAGGAGGGACCTCTCCGCTGCTATCTTTTATTTCCTCGGTTTTTGATGTCGCTTGTTGCTTTCGTGCTTTGAGTTGATTTTGGGATTTGCTTGTTTTTCTTGAACGGTTTCGATGGTTTTCATTGTTTTCGTTCATTGAACTTGCACTTCAATTCCGAGATTGGAAAGAGAGAAAGAAGTATTGATCAAGCTGTTCGTGTGCAGGTGAACGAGCAGTAGGCGGCTTGTGAGCGGAGTCGTGAAGCGCCTCTTTCCTTTTCCCTTCCAAATCTAAGTGAGTGGTTACCAACCCGATTAGCTAGCCCTGCTTCCAAGCTTCACACCCTAAAATCTTGAACTCTTCTTTGCCCCGATCAAACGATACTAAGTAATAATAAAAGAAACCAAGATAAAAGAGACTAGACTTGGTTATTATGCTTGTCAATCAAACATGTGAACTGTTACCTTACTGTATGCTTGTTCGTGCAATGTTCTATAACTGTGCTAAGTATAGATCACATCTTGTACATGCATAATTGTTCAGGGAGGCTATGCTAAATAAATCATGCAATACTGCTTGTCGTGTACTCGTGTTCTTCCACTCGTGTTGCCTCAAATACATGACTGTAAATCGTGTTCGATCATGGACAACTTGTGCACAAGGTATTGGTTCTGCGGACGGTCGCTGGGGCACTGGCACCGATCCGATCCGGGCAAAACTCGTGTGTAGTCGTCGTGTTCGGGACATGATGTAACACCCCGTTCCGCTCAAGCGAACTGCCGACTCAATCGGCAATAGTGCAACTGTCCCGACCCGCTTTGCCTCGACCAAGAAGCAAAGGATATCCAGACTTGTCCCTACAGGAATCCAGCTTGGACTTTCAGAGGCTCGCTCAGACGTATCGCTCTACCGAGGCGAATCATCGCTAAGGTGGGTGGCTACGGTGAACTTATCTTTGCTTAGCCAGCACACATAAAAATCTGGAATATTTATGCTAGTCGCTAGGTGAATCACCCCCTGCATGCTAATAAATCCAACGCACCTAGCTAAGGGAATAATCCCAACTTGTATTGCTTGCTAGAACATGGAAATTGAAATACTACTTATGTTCAGACCCTCGCATGCTAAGTCCCTAAACGGTTTCAACTCTCGGCTTACCTTCGGGTCCGAGCAACGTGCCTGCTTATGTTCCTTAGAAACGCATGCTTGTCTGCTTGAATGTTGCCTTGTTTTCATCCAACTCCGGGAGACTATTTAGTAGTCGTTCCGTGTATGTTTGACCCTGCAAGCATCCTGGACCGTTAGGTCATCTGGCAGCCCCGAACCAGGGGAATGCATCAAGCAAGTTATTCACTGTACAGATCCAAGTATCCCGTATACTCGTGTACTCGTGTTCCTGTGCACTCGTGTTCTCGTGTTCTCTTATTCAAAGTGCACGCGTGTTCTCGTGTTCTCGTGTATCTCGTGATAATTGAATGACCCAAAAAGAAAGTGCATGTCGCGGACAACTCGGAAACGAGGTATAGTTCCACGGACGATCACCGGGGCACTGGGGCCGATCCGATCCGGATGGAACTCTTGTGTGGTCCCTCGTGTTCGGGCGAGTGGTTTGTAGCACCTCGTGTACTTATGTTGCATTCCACTTTTCCGGGACCACATCACGTGTGTAGTCCATCGTGTGCGGACAAGATGGTTTGTAGCGCATCGTGTACTTGTTGCATTCCATTTTGGCCTTGGACTACTTCATGTACAATCCATCGTGTACGGGCGAGATGGTTCGTAGCGCATCGTGTGCTCTCGTTGCGTTCCACTCTCGTCTGGAATTAGTCCTTTATGGCTATGCCAGCGACTCATGTTCATATAGATAAGTCATCCTCGCTTAGCGGCTATCCGCGTGCGAGTCAGTGCATCAAGAACAACTGAGCACACCAAATATTGTCCCGTTCAATGACTCTCATGTTTGCATGTTGCATATGCTTGTCTCCTGAATGCTTATACTTGCCCGTGCTTGAATTAATCATGTTTGCCTTGGACAGGGAAGGAGAAATGGTAAGTTGGTAAGTCTCGCCGTGTTTTCTCAAACATCGCACGGTGCACTACCCGACACGATAAGCTATTCAATGTTTGCATGAAACTGATCCTAAGGCAACTAGAAAGACAACTTAATAGTTGTGCACGGAACCTGTATTACGTGTTTGGATTTGTCGAGCGGGCGAGTAGCTTCCCCACCAGTGCATTCAATGTACTGATAATCCACCAGTTTGAAATGCAGGGTGCGGGAGAACCTCGTTCGGTGTGGACGCCTCCTTCGTGCGTGCTAAGGCCAGGAGTTCCCTCTGAAGCCTTACAACGGTGCGTCCGGGACTGAAGCACATATACAAGACATAAGTTGTGAACATCGCCTGACCATCGCCTGTACATTCATTCCACAGTTGTAGCCACTTGGCACGCTTTTACTGTTTCAGAGAGAGAGGCTTGAGCGACTTGTAATCTCGGCTATACGCCGCCTGTAACACATGTTTCATATCAATAAAGAGATTACTTTACTTGTTTCTATGCTTCCGCTATATTTGCCGACTCAGTGAACCTGTTACCAATCGCCTATGCGTTCATGACTCCGCTGCACTCGGACAATCTGTGCGACTCTGTGGCTTAGAACTCTTGCCGCCAGCCAATGAACCATGGCCTTGTACGGGCGTGGATCACACTCGTGCGGCATCACGCCCGGATGGGTTAAGCGATCGTTCCGCGGGAGCGCTGGCGAGGGTGATTCCCGCCTAGCGGGAACGGCCGATTGCCTGCGGGAGATCGGGGCGTGACATGTTGGTATCAGAGCCTGGCTTCTACGCCTTTGTCCTCAATTCGATATCTCTGTTTTGAAAGCTCGTTCGTGGGTTATGTGCACGCTCTCTCTCAATGCCTCGATGGGATGTTCCAACAATAAGTCTAAATACTTTCAAAATGCGTTTTGAATGTTATGCTTGCTTGTCTGGTTGTATGCTGCGAGTGGCCTTTGAGCCAACCTGTGCGGACTCATCGAGTGTATCGCTAGTAGCTTGTCCGATTTTCACTGACCCTAAGTTTGGTTGAATGTATCTATTCGAGGGATGCCTTGAACTAGTGCACCATCCAAGACTTAAGAAAAGGTGAAACTCGAGTGCTAAGACTTCGCTATCACTGAGCTGGTTGACGTGTTCATGCTAGAAGTGCACTTCGAAAGTGCGCACGATCCAGTCTAAGCGATATGCTGATTTCGAAGCTTGTGCAAGTAAATATCCAAATGAAACAAGTACAAACGACTTGTCTAGGATTACCTCAACCCTAGATTACTGCTTGTCCTTAGTAAGTCTCGAGGACGAGACTTTTCCTAAGTTGGGTAGGATGTAACACCCCGTTCCGCTCAAGCGGACTGCCGACTCAATCGGCAATAGTGCAACTGTCCCGACCCGCTTTGCCTCGACCAAGAAGCAAAGGATATCCAGACTTGTCCCTACAGGAATCCGGCTTGGACTTTCAGAGGCTCGCTCAGACGTATCGCTCTACCGAGGCGAATCATCGCTAAGGTGGGTGGCTACGGTGAACTTGTCTTTGCTTAGCCAGCACACATAAAAATCTGGAATATTTATGCTAGTCGCTAGGTGAATCACCCCCTGCATGCTAATAAATCCAACGCACCTAGCTAAGGGAATAATCCCAACTTGTATTGCTTGCTAGAACATGGAAATTGAAATACTACTTATGTTCAGACCCTCGCATGCTAAGTCCCTAAACGGTTTCAACTCTCGGCTTACCTTCGGGTCCGAGCAACGTGCCTGCTTATGTTCCTTAGAAACGCATGCTTGTCTGCTTGAATGTTGCCTTGTTTTCATCCAACTCCGGGAGACTATTTAGTAGTCGTTCCGTGTATGTTTGACCCTGCAAGCATCCTGGACCGTTAGGTCATCTGGCAGCCCCGAACCAGGGGAATGCATCAAGCAAGTTATTCACTGTATAGATCCAAGTATCCCGTGTACTCGTGTACTCGTGTTCCCGTGCACTCGTGTTCTCGTGTTCTCTTGTTCAAAGTGCACGCGTGTTCTCGTGTTCTCGTGTATCTCGTGATAATTGGAATGACCCAAAAAGAAAGTGCATGTCGTAGACAACTCGGAAACGAGGTATAGTTCCACGGACGGTCACCGGGGCACTGGGGCCGATCCGATCCGGATGGAACTCTTGTGTGGTCCCTCGTGTTCGGGCGAGTGGTTTGTAGCACCTCGTGTACTTACGTTGCATTCCACTTTCCCGGGACCACATCACGTGTGTAGTCCATCGTGTGCGGACAAGATGGTTTGTAGCGCATCGTGTACTTATTGCATTCCATCTTGGCCTTGGACTACTTCATGTACAATCCATCGTGTACGGGCGAGATGGTTCGTAGCGCATCGTGTGCTCTCGTTGCGTTCCACTCTCGTCTGGGATTAGTCCTTTATGGCTATGCCAGCGACTCATGTTCATATAGATAAGTCATCCTCGCTTAGCGGCTATCCGCGTGCGAGTCAGTGCATCAAGAACAACTGAGCACACCAAATACTGTCCCGTTCAATGACTCTCATGTTTGCATGTTGCATATGCTTGTCTCCTGAATGCTTATACTTGCCCGTGCTTGAATTAATCATGTTTGCCTTGGACAGGGAAGGAGAAATGGTAAGTTGGTAAGTCTCGCCGTGTTTCCTCAAACATCGCACGGCGCACTGCCCGACACGATAAGCTATTCAATGTTTGCATGAAACTGATCCTAAGGCAACTAGAAAGACAACTTAATAGTTGTGCACGGAACCTGTATTACGTGTTTGGATTTGTCGAGCGGGCGAGTAGCTTCCCCACCAGTGCATTCAATGTACTGATAATCCACCAGTTTGAAATACAGGGTGCGGGAGAACCCCGTTCGGTGCGGACGCCTCCTTCGTGCGTGCTAAGGCCAGGAGTTCCCTCTGAAGCCTTACAACGGTGCGTCCGGGACTGAAGCACATATACAAGACATAAGTTGTGAACATCGCCTGACCATCGCCTGTACATTCATTCCACAGTTGTAGCCACTTGGCACGCTTTTACTGTTTCAGAGAGAGAGGCTTGAGCGACTTGTAATCTCGGCTATACGCCGCCTGTAACACATATTTCATATCAATAAAGAGATTACTTTACTTGTTTCTATGCTTCCGCTATATTTGCCGACTCAGTGAACCTGTTACCCATCGCCTATGCGTTCATGACTCCGCTGCACTCGGACAATCTGTGCGACTCTGTGGCTTAGAACTCTTACCGCCAGCCAATGAACCATGGCCTTGCACGGGCGTGGATCACGCTCGCGCGGCATCACGCCCGGATGGGTTAAGCGATCGTTCCGCGGGAGCGCTGGCGAGGGTGATTCCCGCCTAGCGGGAACGGCCGATTGCCTGCGGGAGATCGGGGCGTGACACAGGATAACTTGCAGCACAATCGTGTACTCTCGTAGCAAGCTATCCTTGTCCTCGGCTACGTCCACTATGGCAAACATGCCAGTGATCATCGTGTATATTTAAACCTGTTGCAAACTAACTTGTGTCTTCGTGGCAGGGAAGGCAAGGTAAGTATTGTGCAGGTAATTCGAACGGACAGGTAAAATCCACCGAACGGTGGCAAGTTCATTTCATTATTTCATATATATACTGTTGCTTGTAAATGAACTAAGGCAAGACTAGAAACCCACAAATATGCTTGCTTCATTAAAACAACGTGTTGATTGGTATAGTCAGGCTAGCTCGCCTTCACCAGCATGTTTCGATATGCTGACCCTCGTTGAAACAGGTTCTCCGCACCAAGGCGAACCGAGCGAGGAGCCGAAGTCGTCTTTCCGATCCAGTCCAGCTGTTGGCGCATCTTCACCGCGCCCCTCGAAGCATTTTGGAGTCAGGAGCTTGCAACTCTTCATACACAAATGCAGCTCTGTGACAAAGCTATCCTCCAGCCTGGAGGTCCTTATCGTTTTGAGTTTATAAAGGGATGTAATGTACAGGACTGCTATCTCATTTTGAGTCATCTCTTTGTAAGCCGTTCGGCATATTAGCTAACTCGTTCAAGAGTTTGTAATAGATGTTCATTATCAATAAAGAGAACTTTTCCATGTTTCAAATCTGTGTTTCAATTTATCTGCGTACTCTGAATATGTGCTTGCTATGCAAATCATTAAAGCCTTGTGCGGGCGCAACCCCAGGCCCGCACGGCGGTCACGACTCAGGGGACGCCTCGGGGCGTGACAACCCTAACCCTAATTCCTAATTCGGACACAGGACACGTGTCCTGTGTCGTGTCGGACACGATTTTGCCCCTGGTTTTTCAGTCCCGTTCAGGTGCGTGTATTTTCTTGCTCGTAGCTCGGATTTCGATTCCGTAAATTGCGTTGCGAAGCCTGTATGACCCTCTCGGTGCCCGGACAAGCCGCTCGGGGCATCGCGTCCTGTGGTGATCGCACACCGCGATCCAAAAACAGGAAAAACAACGACCCAATTCACCCCGGAACTGGGTACGTCCCGCCAAACGGGACGACTTGGTCCCGTGCGGTCTTCACAGATACGTGCGCGCCGTCGATACGGACGTGTGAGATTTTGCGGAAGCTGATTCGGGTGTGCATGCACACCGGAATCAACGCGTATCCGCGGACATCGCCCCGCATCTGACTTTTCTACAAATTGCCCTAACTTCTTGTACACACGTCGGATCGAGACGAAACTTGTGCCATCGGACTCGTAGCAATACGCTGGTCCTGTGGGTCAAGTTTGGTTCGATTCTGAGAACGTTGACGCAATCGCGTGTCGTGGGCCCCACAGCTCCGCTCGACGGGCGATTTTGTGATCGGCTCATCGGAATCCAATTCTGGAAATTCCGTTGGGTTCGTATCAGCGTTTCTGACCTGTTGACACTAAGTTTGGTGAATTTGGAGACCTTTGACCCTGACACATTTTTCGGTGCAAAACGGGCCCACCGGCGGACCCCGTTTTGGCCCGAAATTGTCGTTTTTGCCCTTGTCTCCAAATTGGACTCAAGGACAGGCGTTTCTAGCTATTTGATATCTTCTGAGCATGATGGTAATGTTTATTTCAGCATCTGGACACATTTCTGGAAATTTCCCCGAGATACAAAACTATAATTGGATCCAAACATCGGGCAAGTACCTGCACTTCAAGTTTAATCTTTATATTATGATAATTAATTTCCTTGCTCTACCAGTACCATTGATGATTACACATAGTATTAGAACACTGGATTTCATGTCTTGAATACTGGTTTTTCATGTCTTGCTTTCGTGTCGGGTGGGAGAATACTAGAAGGCATGTAGTTTACCCTTCCCCCTGCCGTGTTTAATAGTTGTTGGTACGCGACTGTACCCTCAGCCAGATCTCGATTATTCATGTTTAATAGCCGTCTATGACGGCCGGATTAGCCTTATAAGCCCCTACATGCCAACTATGTATTCTAAATACACGTGTTCACACACAATAGTTCTTGTCGTGTTGCAGTTCTTGTTGCCTGGTTACAGTTACATTCCCTGTCACATTTTATTCCTGTTTTACCCTTATTCCTGGTTTATAGAAATTAATCATGTTTTACTTATAGTCCTAATTTATAGCATTAATTCTCAGTTAATCTTTACTATTTATTATGCATACTCTGATCATGATACTTAGTCAGTCTTTTTCCTACTTGTCACAAATATTTAGTTTAATCTTGTTGTGCATTGTGTACTTTGCTCCTTTCCTGACTGGATCCGTTGTTTTAGGCGATGATGAGAACTTTGCCCCTACCTATTATGATCCCTATGAGGCAGCAGGTGATACAATTGAGAAGCCGGTTCCCACTCAGGAGACTACCTTTGAGGAGTAGTAGCCAGTTAGCTAGTTTTTTCTCTTTCAGCACAATACTCGGGTTTGTCCCCGATTTATCTTCTGGCTTTGTATTAACTATGGATCTGGTTGTCACATTTTGTTTATGAAATCTTAACATTTCTATTTCCCTGTCATTTTCCTTGTCTATTTACTTTACTGTGGATGAGATAGATTTAAATTACCTGTGATTATGACCTAGACAGCGTACTACCGTCGACACTGCGGCGTAGGCTGGACGTACCCACGTACTCGTGCCCGAATAACCGGGTGCGGGTCGTGACACATTTTTGTGGTGGCCTATGCAGGTCAACGACTAAATTGTTCGGTTTCAACTTAGGAACCGAACAGGCCTGCAGTAAGATAAGGATAAGTTTAGGATCTCATCCACTTGCTTGAATCATTCTTGACATCTATTTTGGATTTGAATTGATTCCTTGACTTGCATTCTGCCTTGATTCTTGTGCGCCTTTTATCGTTTATTTTTGGATGCAGAGTAAGGGATCTACCAGCAAGCGACGAGGTTCCTACAAGATCACCACGAGATGCTCTACCAGCATGACCGTGGAGAACGCGCAGACCCTTGGAGTAGCTAATGCGCGTAAGTGATTGTAGATACCGTTCCTAGTATTGTTTAGCTCGTGCCTATTGGTTCGTGACCTCAGCCCCAACCTAGTAATTTCGAACTTGCTAAATAACCTGGTATGCTTCTATATCTGATAACTGTAGAGTTTGTAGAATCTTTTGTTATTGTGCTTATTGTAGGTTGTTTTGTGAACTTAAATAATTTGTACCTCCTTTCATCATCATCTAGCACACTTAATTTTGATGTACTTGACTTATGCTGCTATTCTATAGCCTAGTTTTGCAAGCTTACTCTTTATCGAGCTTGTTCATGACATATGTATTAGTGGGTCGACACACTAATACGATTGTCTATTCAGAATCAGTGCATTACGGTATGATCAGCCTTAGTGCATTTTGATTCGCCTTTCGCACTACTTTACGTGGATTGAGATATATAGTTGACTAATATACTTGTCCTAGACATGTCTGAACATATCATATCAGGTTACATGACTGTATTAATATGAGCATGTGAATAGGAATTACCAAGATAGGATTCAATCCACAATCGCTTGACAATTCTCACCTGAATTCTTTAAAATGCCTTGACCCCGATATTTCTATTCTATCACCCCACCCTTGAACTCTTTATTATTGATCTTCGTCTCTCCTATTTCGGAAAGACGAAATCTCGTGCTTGGTATAAGTTTGGTACATAGATAGTACTAGATATGCCACATAGGCCGATCACATACTTGAGGATTAACCTTTCGAAATTGAGGACATATCATATGTGATATGATCGGCGTTGAAGTTCGAGGATTGAATGACATGAGTAAACATATTAAGGAATATTTTCTTAAAGTATATAGTCTTTTGTGATGAATGGGTAAACTCTAAGTTGGGTAGCAATGCATTTGTCAACTCGAGAGGAATGTCTTTTGGATTGTGACCGAGTAAGGTTAGATTGGAAGAAGCAAGCCATTCTAATTTTGAAAATTTAGAGGGGTAACTAAGATGATTAATGAATTGATATCGAGGACCCAATAGTTGTATCTTAGGTACATGATAATGCAAATAAAATCATCAATTTAAATTTAGAGGATAGAATTATAGAATTTCAGACTTGAACATTGGTGGACTACATTTAAATTATTTTTCAATTTGGTGATTTGATTTAAGGATTAAAATTTGAGGGTTGGACTACCTAGTTAGAATATTGAGGATGTGAATGGAATTTAAAAGGTTGGAGCATACAAATGGGAATACTGTTGGACTCGAATCACTTCTAGAGGAATTATGATAGTTAGAATAGTGAGGCAAGGTCATAAGCATGTGCAATCCTTGAAGATGTTATAAGGGCTTACTCTAAAATTTGCCTGTGGGTAATTGGAGGAAGTAAGAAGTAATAACCATAGGTTAAAATTTTGATTGGAACAAGTAGTCACCTTAATCATGAAGTGATTGCAGTGGACATGATTAGGATTTAAATTATCGCAAGGAGATTGCGATTGATGTACATGAAGGATTAATAGATTATGTCTTAATTTTTAAATTTCGAGGACGAAATTTTTATAAGTTGGGTAGATTGTAAACCCCCAGATTTTGCAAGAATTTTAAATTGGGATTTTTCACAATTTTCTGGAATTTTCTGGGAATTTTCTGTAATTAAAATCAGGGTTCTTAATTATTGAATAATTTTTAATTGTTAATAAATAATATTAAAATATTATAAAAATAATATTTTTGGGTGTAAAATGGAAAACTGGACTTAGGATAATTTTTCTGGAATTTATTGGACCCCGGACCTATTTTTAATTACCTAAAAACTAATTTAATTTTTTTATTATTATTATTATTATTATTATTATTATTATTATTATTATTATCAAACCCGGCCCAAACCCAGAGCCCGGCCCGGCCCATTCGGTCCGAGCCCGGCCCAGCCCCCTAGCGGGTCGGGTCGGATCCGCTAGACCCGACCCGCCCGCAAGCCGCACGACCCGTCTTCCCCCACGCGTCCCTTCGGCCCGCGTCTTCCGGCGCTCCGCCCGCCTCGCGCCGCTCCGTCCGGCCCACGTCCACCCCTCTCCGCCAGACCCGGCCACCCCCTCGGCCACGACCCTCCCCCAGCGCCTTTAAACCCCCCCCCGTTCCCCAGGCCGTCGACCCCACTCCGCCACCTCGCTCCACCACCGTCGACACCTCCGCCCAGACTCGCCACCACCGGCGTCACCACCCTGCTCCGCCCCGCCTCTCCCCATCCTCCTCCTTCCTCCCCTCCGGCGGCCACCGCAGCAGCAGTAGCAGCAGCTCGGGCAGCTCCTCGAGCCGCCTCCGGCCGCCCTGAGCCGCCGCCGACGAGTCCCCAGCCACCCCGCGCCGCCCTCCGCCGCGTGCCCCCGAGCCCGGCGACGTTGCCCCGGCCGTCCTCCGCCCTGAGCCGCCGGATCCCAATCCCTAACCCTAACCCTAATTCCTAATTCGGACACAGGACACGTGTCCTGTGTCGTGTCGGACACGATTTTGCCTCGGGTTTTTCAGTCCCGTTCAGGTGCGTGTATTTTCTTGCTCGTAGCTCGGATTTCAATTCCGTAAATTGCGTTGCGAAGCCTGTATGACCCTCTCGGTGTCCGGATAAACCGTTCGGGGCATCGCGTCCTTTGGTGATCGCACACCGCGATCCAAAAACAGAAAAAACAATGACCCAATTCATCCCAGAACTGGGTACGCCCCGCCAAACGGGACGACTTGGTCGCGTGCGGTCTTCACAGATACGTGCGCGCCGTCGATACGGAAGTGTGAGATTTCGCGGAAGCTGATTCGGATGTGCGTGCACACCGAAATCAACGCATATCTGTCACGACCCGCACCCGGTTTAGGGGCACGAGTACGCGGGTACGTCCAGCCTACGCCGCAACATCGGCGGTAGAACGCTGTCAAGGTCTTGATACTATCTAGCCAATCTCACACAAGCATCCAATCTCCATAAGGAGGCACGGATGACACAAATAAAATGAATACATACTCAATCACCGGATGACAGCACGATAAGATATCGAACAAAATTTTAAATACAACACAAGTCCAAAAAGTAATAATCTAACTCAACAATATCCAAGTCTCAATAAAATGTCGGAGACAAATCCGGTACCAAAATAGTCTACTAAAAGAACTAACAAAAATAGTAATTCCGGCTAGGCCTCCCGGAATCACAACTAAACTACCAAGTCTGCAGCTACTCACCATATGGTCCATAAAGCGTTGGACAGCGGTCCTCTAAGGCATAGTCTGGAAAAATATTTCCAGTCAGGAAGGAGCAAAGTACAAATCTCAAATAACAGTTCCATATAATTGATAAGGACTATAAAGTAATAAACAGATCATGCTAGATACTGAGAAGACAGTGAAATAAATGCAATGGCAATTAAAGAGACAGAAAATGTAAAGAGACAGGTAATAGGCAATATGAGACAGTCAGTGCATATATGAAAATAAAAAGAACAAGGTACAGTATCATATACGAGTGAGATAGTATATGATTTAAATAGGGAACTGTAATATATTCTAAGTGTTTGAAATAGTAGTTTCAAAATGTGATCGGCTTGGGAACATGTACGATAGCTATAGGGCCTGATTAATCATGGGTGAAGAGCATGATTAATGTAAACCCCCAGATTTTACAAAAATTTTAAATTGGAATTTTTCGCAATTTTTCTGGAATTTTCTGGGAATTTTTTGTAATTAAAATCAAGGTTTTAATTATTAAATGATTTTTGCCCTTGTCTCCAAATTGGACCCAAGGACAGGCGTTTCTAGCTATTTGACATCTTCTGAGCGTGATGGTAATGTTTATTTCAGCATTTGGACTCATCTCTGGATATTTCCCCGAAGAACTATTAATCGGATCCAAACAACAGGCAAGTACCTGCACTTCAAGTTTAATCTTTATATTGTGATAGTTAATTCCCTGCCTTACATGTACCATTGATGATTACACGTAGTGCTAGAACACTGGATTTCATGTCTTGAATATTGGAGTTCATGTCTTGTTTTTCATGTCGGGTGGGAGAATACTGAAAGGCATGTAGTTTACCCTGACCCTTGCCATGATTAATAGCTGTTGGTACATGACTGTCCATCAGCCGGATCTCGATTATTCCTGTTTAATAGCCGTCTATGATGGCCGGTTTAACCTTATAGACCCCTACATGCCAACTAGGTATTCTAAATACACAAGTTCACACACATAGTTTCTTGTCTGGTTACAGTTCCTATTGTCTGGTTGTAATTCATTTTCCTGTCACCTTGTTCCTGTTTTACTCATGTCCCTGTCTTACAGCAATTAACTCTTAGTTATTGTTACTATTTATTTATGCATATTCTCAACATGATACCTGTCAGTTCTTTTTAATTGTCATGAATATTTAGTTTAATCTTGTTGTGCATTGTGTACTTTGCTCCTTTCCTGACTGGATCCGTTGTTTTAGGCGATGATGAGGACTTTGCCCCTACCTATTATGGCCCCTATGAGTTAGCAGGTGACACATTGAGGAGCCGGTTCCCACTCCGGAGACTACTTTTGAGGAGGAGTAGCCAGTTAGTTATTATTTTATTTCCTATCAGCACATACTCGGGTTTGTCCCCGATTTATCTTCTGGCTTGTATTAACTGTGGTTTGGTTGTCACAGATTAAATATTATGAAATCTTAGCATTCCTATTTTCTGTGATTATTCTTACATGTTTATTATTGTGGATGAGATAGATACTTATTGACCCAGAAATGACCTAGACAGCGTACTACCGCCGACACTGCGGCGTAGGCTGGACGTGCCCACGCACTCGTGCCCGAATAACCGGGTGCGGGTCGTGACACATTTTTGTGGTGGCCCATGCAGGTTTACGACTAAATTGTTCGGTTTCAACTTCGGGACCGATCAGGCCTGCAATAAAGATTGAGGATTTTAGGAAAAGCTCATCCACTTGATTGAATCGTTCTTGATATCCATATCGACTTCGAATTATTTTATTGACTTGCATCCTGCCTTGATTCCTGTGTGCCTTTATCGTTTATTTTGGATGCAGAGTAAAGGATCTACCAGCAAGCGACGAGGTTCCTGCAAGATCACCACGAGATGCTCTACCAGCATGACCGTGGAGAACGCGCAGACTCTTGGAGCAGCTAATGCGCGTAAGTGATTTGTAGATACCGTTCCTAGTATTGTTTTAGCTTGTGCCTATATGGTTCGTGACCTCAGCCCCAATCTAGTAATTTTAAACTTGCTAATAAATGCTTTTGTATCTGATAACTGTAGAGTTTGTAGAATCTTTTGTTATTGTTCTTAATGTAGGTTGTTTGCGAACTTAAATAATTTGTATCTTCTTTCATCACCATCTAGCGCACTTCATTTTGCTGTACTTGACTTATGCTGCTATTTTATAGCCTAGTTTTGCAAGCTTATCCTTTTATCAAGCTTGTTCATGACATATGTATTAGTGGATCGACACACTAATACAATTGTCTACTCAGAATCAATGTATTACGGTCTGATCAACCTTAGTGCATTTTGATTCGCCCTTCCCACTACTTTGCGTGGATTGAGATATACAGTTGACTAGTATACCTGCCCTAGACATGTCTGAGCATAACTGTATTAATACGAGCATGTGAATAGGAATTACCGAGATAGGATTCAATCCACAATCGCTTGACAATTCCCGCCTGAATATTTTAAAACGCCTTGACCCCGATATTTCTTTTCTATCACCCCACCCTTGAACTCTTTATTATTGATCTTCGTCTTCCCTTATTTCGGAAAGACGAAATCTCGTGCCTGGTATAAGTTAGTACATAGGTAGTACTGGATATGTCACATAGGCCGATCACATACTTGAGGATTAAACTTTCGTAATTGAGGACATATCATATGTGACATGATCGGCGTTGAAGTTCGAGGATTGAATGACGTAGGTAAACCTATCAAGGAATATTTTCTTAAGGTATATAGTCTTTTGTGATGAATGGGTAAACTCTAAGTTGGGTAGCTATGCATTTGTCAACTCGAGAGGAATGTCCTTTGGATCGTGACCGAGTAAGGTCAGATTGGAAGAAGCAAGCCATTATAAAATTAAAAAATTTAAAGGAGTGACTAAATGATTAATGAGTTGATATCGAGGACCCAATAAGTTGTATCTTGGATACATGATTTAAATCTTGAATAAATGAAAGTAAAATCGCCAAATTGAATTTAGGAGATATATGATTCAGACTTGAACAGTAGTGGACTACATTTAAATTATTTTTTAAATTTGATGATTTGATTTAAGAATTAAAATTTGAGGTTTGGACTACCTAGTTAGAATATTGAGGATATGAATGGAATTTAAAGAGTTGAAGCATACAAATTGTGAATAGGAATACTGTTGGACTCGAATCACTTCTAGAGGAATTCATGATAATCAGAGGCAAAGTCATGTGCAAATCTTGAAAATGCTATATGGACTTAATCAAAAATCTGCCTGTGGATAATTTGAGTAAGTAAGAAGTAATAACCATAGGTTGAATTCTTGATTGGAACGAGTAGTCGTCTTAAACTTTGAAGTGATTGCAGGGGATATGATTAGGTTTTTAATTATCGCAAAGAGATGGCGATCGACTTGCCCTATGTACATGAAGGGTTAACAGATTATGGCTTAATTTTAAATTTCGAGGACAAATTTTTTATAAGTTGGGTAGATTGTAAACCCCCAGATTTTACAAAAATTTTAAATTGGGATTTTTCGCAATTTTTCTGGAATTTTCTGGGAATTTTCTGTAATTAAAATCAAGGTTTTAATTATTAAATGATTTTTAATTGTTAATAAATAATATTAAAATATCATGAAAATAATATTTTTGGGTGTAAAATGGAAAACTGGACTTAGGGTAATTTTTCTGGAATTTATCGGGCCCCGGACCTATTTTTAAATCACCTAAAACTAATTATTTAATTAATTAATTAATTAATTAATTATTATTATTTTTTTTTTATTTAAAAACCCAGCCCGGCCCAAACCCAAGCCGGCCCAGCCCAACCCTTGGCTGCGGGTCGGATCCGGGTCCAACCCGCGACCCGAACCCGCGAGCCCGTATCCGTTTCCCTAACGGGCCGGGTCGGGTCTGTCCGACCCGAACCCGCCGACCCGACCCGGAGACCCATTCTCTCCCCCCCCCCCACGTCTCCCCGACTTCTCAGCCGGCGGCTCCGGCCACGTCGCCGGAGCCCGCGCCTGACCCACCACGCGTCCCTGCACCCGCCGGCCGACCTCCCGTTCCCCGCGCCACCCGCCGCCTCGTCCGGCTCCCTCTCTCCTCTCCCCCGCCCTATAAATCCCCTCCGTCAGTTGCCCCGACCCCCGACCACGCTCCTACCACCGCCCGTTCGTCCTCCGGTCACCGCCACCCGCCGCTCCTCCACTCCGCCGCCGTCGTCCAGCTCCGGCGCCACTCCCGCGAGGCCACCAGCTCCGCCTCCGGCCACCTACCTCCCCGACGACAGCAGCAGCAGCTGTTCGTCCCCCGCCGCCGGCCGCCTGCCGCATGCCGCTGCCCCCGCCAGCGAGCCCGGCCCCCTCCGGCGAAGCCCCCGACCGCCTCCAGCCTCCCGCCGGCGAGCCTCCGGCCGCCGCAGGCTGAGCCCCAAACCCTAACCCTAATTTCCTAATTTCCCTGTGTCCGACACAGGACACAGTGTCCTGTGGCGTGTCGGACACGATTTTGCCTGGGTTTTCAGGTCCCCTTCAGGTGCGTATAACTTTCGCCTCGTAGCTCCGTTTTTAATTCTGCAAATTGCGTTGTGAAGCCTGTATGACCCTCTCGGTGTCCGGATAAACTGTTCGGGACATCGCGTCCTGTGGTGATCGCACACCGCGATCCAAAAACAGGAAAAACCAGACCCTGTTTCACCCCGGAACTGAGTACGCCCCGCCAAACGGGATGACTTGGTCGCGTGCGGTCTTCACAGATACGTGCGCATCGTCGATACGGACGTGTGAGTTTTCGTGAAAGCTGATTCGGGTGTGCGTGCACACCGGAATCAACGCGTATCCGCGGACATCGCCCCGTATCCGCCTTTTCTGTAATTCACCCTAACTTTGTGCACACTCGTCAGATCGAGACGAAACTTGTGCCATCGGACTCGTAGCGATACGCTGGTCCTGTGGGTCAAGTTTGGTTCGATTCCGAGAACGTTGACAAAATCGCGTGTCGTGGGCCCCACAGGCCCCGCTCGAAGGGCGATTTTGTGTTCGGCTCATCAGAATCCAAATCTGGAAGTTCCGTTGGGTTCGTATCCGCGTTCCTGACCTGTTGATACTAAGTTTGGTGAATTTGGAGACCTTTGACCCGGACACATTTTTTGGTGCAAAGCGGGCCCACCGGCGGACCCCGTTTGACCCAAAACTGCCGTTTTTGCCCTTGTCTCCAAATTGGACCCAAGGACAGGCGTTTCTAGCTATTTGACATCTTCTGAGCGTGATGGTAATGTTTATTTCAACATTTGGACTCATCTCTGGATATTTCCCCGAAGAACTATTAATCGGATCCAAACAACAGGCAAGTACCTGCACTTCAAGTTTAATCTTTATATTGTGATAGTTAATTCCCTGCCTTACATGTACCATTGATGATTACACGTAGTGCTAGAACACTGGATTTTATGTCTTGAATATTGGAGTTCATGTCTTGTTTTTCATGTCGGGTGGGAGAATACTGAAAGGCATGTAGTTTACCCTGACCCTTGCCATGATTAATAGCTGTTGGTACACGACTGTCCATCAGCCGGATCTCGATTATTCCTGTTTAATAGCCGTCTATGACGGCCGGTTTAACCTTATAGACCCCTACATGCCAACTAGGTATTCTAAATACACAAGTTCACACACATAGTTTCTTGTCTGGTTACAGTTCCTATTGTCTGGTTGTAATTCATTTTCCTGTCACCTTGTTCCTGTTTTACTCATGTCCCTGTCTTATAGCAATTAACTCTTAGTTATTGTTACTATTTATTTATGCATATTCTCAACATGATACCTGTCAGTTCTTTTTAATTGTCATGAATATTTAGTTTAATCTTGTTGTGCATTGTGTACTTTGCTCCTTTCCTGACTGGATCCGTTGTTTTAGGCGATGATGAGGACTTTGCCCCTACCTATTATGGCCCCTATGAGTTAGCAGGTGACACATTGAGGAGCCGGTTCCCACTCCGGAGACTACTTTTGAGGAGGAGTAGCCAGTTAGTTATTATTTTATTTCCTATCAGCACATACTCGGGTTTGTCCCCGATTTATCTTCTGGCTTGTATTAACTGTGGTTTGGTTGTCACAGATTAAATATTATGAAATCTTAGCATTCCTATTTTCTGTGATTATTCTTACATGTTCATTATTGTGGATGAGATAGATACTTATTGACCCAGAAATGACCTAGACAGCGTACTACCGCCAACACTGCGGCGTAGGCTGGACGTGCCCACGCACTCGTGCCCGAATAACCGGGTGTGGGTCGTGACAATTAACACTTATAATTTCTATACTGCAATAAGAGGTTATGATCACATTTCGTACTAACTACTTCCCCACCCCCAACTATTACTGTGGATCCAACCATGACACGCCACGATACACGAGCAAGTCCAGTCTATCATGTACGATGTCTAATATACATGTCGTGTACAATGTCAAACGATAATCAAGGTAATATCTCATGACTGCAGATCCAAGCTATACTAGTCCGTGTAGCACAGTGTCAAGGATTCAGATGTAACATTTCTAGATTATTGAACTTTATAGGAATTATCAAAAATTGGAAATTATCAGAGAATGTACTTGCCTTGGGTCCTTAGCTGGTATTTATGGATGTCCTGTTCCAGAGTATCCCCTGGGTAAAACAACAGTCCTAAAAACACATCACAATAACACTGGTATCAGGTGCTACCCTAACACACAGTCTATAAACACTGGCCTCAGGGCCATGCCAGGCAGGGCACTAGTCAACTAGGTCATCTAGTAGGGATACATATTTATTCATTTATACCAGAATACATTTTTATTAAATATATGCCCATACAAAATATATATACACATATATATTTTTATACCAAAATAATAATTATACTATATACATGTATAATAATATACACATACACAAAATACATACCAATATACATATATATACATATGCATTAATTTAAATACTTACTTATTCAATTTATTATACATACTATAATTATACAATTACTTACTAATAAATAAATAATATACATGTTACATATTTTAAATACATACATATACTAAATATACACTATACATATTTGATACACATTTTCTATATGAAAAATACAATACAATATTCAAAATATATATAGCATTTAAATATGTATATACCAAATTATCAATACATACAATATTCTAAACATACACTATACTATACACATTAATTAAATATATATACAATTACATCTACATTAGTTATATATACATTAACATATACCTTAGTTATATATACATATGTATATATATATATGTAAAGAAGGAAGGAGGGGAGAAGGAAACTTACTGTGGGTGGTCGACGGAGGCTCGCCGGGCCGGAGGAAGTCGGGTTGGGTTGGCCGGTTGGACCGGAGGGAGGAAGAGCAGAGGGAGAGGGAGCCGTCGGGTTGAGCAGCAGCCGCCGGAGTACGGCAGGGGGCTCGACCGGAGTTGGAGCAGCGGTCGCCGGAGCTAACTGCGGGTGGAGGAGCCTGGATCTCTGTTGGTGGTGGTGGTGGCTAGGAGATGATGATAATGGTGGTGGCGGTGTTAGTTGATGGAGATGGAAGGAGGGGAGCTCGACACCGGACTGCGGTGGCGGAGGGCTGGCACTGCTCGGGTCGACGGGCCATGGGGCTGCTGTCAGCAGCAGCCGGCGCACAGTGCGGTCGGCGGTCAGTCAGCTGCGAAGGGAGGCGCACAGTCGGGCTGCCGGAGTAGGGAGATGGGAGATGTTTGGGTGGGGGAGGATGCAGGGATGAGGGCCGGAGGGCTCGCTGACCGGAGCAGTCGGCCGGCCGGAGAACAGAGTAAATGGTGATGGGGGTGAACAGTACCCAGGTTTTCCCCCCCTTTGTTCTCCAATTTAAATTCAAAAGAACAAAGAAGAAGAAGAAAAAGAAAAGAGGAGAAGAAAGGAAAAAAAGGAGAAGAAGAAAAGAACTCCTACGTTGGAGGCTTGAGAGGAGGAGATAGAGAGGTGGGGGCTTGCTTGGGGATTAGGGTTTCCTAGGGAAAAGTGTTGATGGGACTTTAAATAGTAAAAGGGTGAGAGGGTGTGTGAATCTAATGGTGAAGATGGACCCATAAAATGAGTGGTCCAGATTGGACATGGAGAATTTCTTCATGTGGGTGAGGGTGAGGGTGAGGGTGTTGACTAGTCAATGTTGGGCCTCTCCATTGGTTTAAACAATTGGGTGTTGACACAAAAAATGCAATTTGCAAATTAGCCCCCTTAAATTTGGGTATTTGCACAGTCACATGAAATAACGAAAATTTGGCGGGCGATTCGGTGTCCGGTGTTTTGTAGGGTCAGGGGGCACTGTAAGTTCGGTATGGGCTCAATTAGCAGGGCACTGGAATTAAATTGAGATTTTTAGAATTGGTTTAAATAGTATCCTCAATTTAATTAGAAAAAATATAAGTTGTGTTCTAAAATTAAATAGGAGTATATGGAGCCAAAATTAGGTCAGGTCATCAATACCAATAATGAAGAAGACTCAGAACAGAATATTACCCTAATTTGGGCCGCACGAAAAATATGTCAAGATTGTCCCCAATTTCGATTGGAACGCACAACGATACAAAATAGAGATTTATTAAATAACGTTCGCGATGATTTTTGTGCGACTAGAAATAATGCACAGAGAGCATAATTATGAGTTACAAAAATAGCAGAATGGAAGGCGGGCATGTCTAGGGCAAGATTGTGAAATTTGTTGGAAGACAAAAGATAGGGTAGTGCTCCAATTATCGAAGCAAAGGCAATGCGCAAAAATATTAAATAACATACGGAAAATAAATTACAAACTCCTAGAATTAAATTCTAAATAAATAATTAAATACAAAATTCCATAATTCCGACAGGTGTTCGTCTACTGGCTGCTAGGTCAAGTCTACCAGCTCAAACAGTAAATGAACACTGCATCTAATACTATATTTAATTACACATCACATAATCATTTATTTAAAATCAAATACACTATCATGAAATTAATTAATTGTAACTACTATAATATTAAATATTATAAAAAGTCAAAAATACCCCTGTTTTCGGAATGTGGTAGTGACAGTATCCGCGGACATCGCCCCGTATCTGACTTTTTTGCAAATTGCCCTAACTTCTTGTACACACGTCGGATCGAGACAAAACTTGCGCCATCGGACTCGTAGCAATACGCTGGTCCTGTGGGTCAAGTTTGGTTCGATTCTGAGAACGTTGACGAAATCGCGTGTCGTGGGCCCCACAAGCTCCGCTCGACGGGCGATTTTATGATCGGCTCATCGGAATCCAATTCTGGAAGTTCCGTTGGGTTCGTATCAGCGTTTCTGACCTGTTGACACTAAGTTTGATGAATTTGGAGACCTTTGACCCTGACACATTTTTCGGTGCAAAGCGGGCCCACCGGCGGACCCCGTTTTGGTCCGAAATTGCCGTTTTTGTCCTTGTCTCCAAATTGGACTCAAGGACAGGCGTTTCTAGATATTTGATATCTTCTGAGCATGATGGTAATATTTATTTCAGCATCTGGACACATTTCTGAAAATTTTCCCGAGATACAAAACTATAATTGGATCCAAACATCAGGCAAGTACCTGCACTTCAAGTTTAATCTTTATATTGTGATAATTAATTTTCTTGCTCTACCAGTACCATTGATGATTACACGTAGTATTAGAACACTGGATTTCATGTCTTGAATACTGGTTTTTCATGTCTTGCTTTCGTGTCGAGTGGGAGAATACTAGAAGGCATGTAGTTTACCCTTCCCCCTGCCGTGTTTAATAGCTGTTGGTACGCGACTGTACCCTCAGCCGGATCTCGATTATTCATGTTTAATAGCCGTCTATGACGGCCGAATTAGCCTTATAAGCCCCTACATGCCAACTATGTATTCTAAATACACGTGTTCACACACAATAGTTCTTGTCGTGTTGCAGTTCTTGTTGCCTGGTTACAGTTACATTCCCTGTCACATTTTATTCCTGTTTTACCCTTATTCCTGGTTTATAGAAATTAATCATGTTTTACTTATAGTCCTGATTTATAGCATTAATTCTCAGTTAATCTTTACTATTTATTATGCATACTCTGATCATGATACCCAGTCAGTCTTTTTCCTACTTGTCACAAATATTTAGTTTAATCTTGTTGTGCATTGTGTACTTTGCTCCTTTCCTGACTGGATCCGTTGTTTTAGGCGATGATGAGAACTTTGCCCCTACCTATTATGATCCCTATGAGGCAGCAGGTGATACAGTTGAGAAGCCGGTTCCCACTCAGGAGACTACCTTTGAGGAGTAGTAGCCAGTTAGCTAGTTTTTTCTCTTTCAGCACAATACTCGGGTTTGTCCCCGATTTATCTTCTGGCTTTGTATTAACTATGGATCTGGTTGTCACATTTTGTTTATGAAATCTTAACATTTCTATTTCTCTGTCATTTTCCTTGTCTATTTACTTTACTGTGGATGAGATAGATTTAAATTACCTGTGATTATGACCTAGACAGCGTACTACCGCCGACACTGCGGCGTAGGCTGAACGTACCCACATACTCGTGTCCGAATAACCGGGTGCGGATCGTGACACTAGTGTAGATATCATTGATTTTTTGACACGATGGTTACACGGATTGGTATATCCGGATCTCGTCATGAGATATTATTCCTTGGTATTTATGATGTATCTTGTTCAAGCCTTGTTCATTGTTCTTCTTGTACATGTACAGACATTAGTTCATGAGAAGAGTAGAGCCCTTATTGTGGAAACCTGTGTCATGACGTACGTACCATGGTTGGATCCACTATACCGGTCGGGGTTGGAGAGTATGTAGTATAGATATGTGACCGTACCCTCCTTGTATCAAGTCTTATTCATTGAATAGTGTTAATCATACACCGCACGTATGATTAGCCAGGCCATATATCTTGTATCAAGTTTCCAAGCCGATCACATGTTAAAGCTGATACTCACTCACTTAGTCATTAGTATTCTTGTTCATTGCCATATTGTTCATTCTTGTATTTATTTCTAGTATTTCCTTTATTGTATATCTCTTGTATATATTGTTGCATCTTGTATATCCACATCTATTTACTGTTACATAGTTTATATCATTGATTACAACTGCTGTTAGAGATGTACTCTGCTCCTTTCCTGACTGAATATATTTTTCCCAGATGACACTGAGGAGTGGTACCCTACTCATTACGGGCCTCAGGATGTTCTGGGCTTAGAGTCAGAGACCCTGGCTCAGGAGAGACTCATCCCGACTGAGACAGACGACCCGAGACTTATAGCTTAGATGTTTGGTTTTTCTTTTGTACTGGATTTGTCTCCAGCTTATTATTTAGTATTTCTTCAGACTCATTGATGTTATTATTTTTGACTCATGAGTTGTTTGTGACTATTCTATTCTTTTATTATATTCGTGCTCATTTTCATCTAGAGCTGTGATTGTATATTGACATTGTTGGTGGCTTATTATATTGTTAGATAGATTACCCAAACATCGTTCTACCGCCGATTCTGCGGCGTAGGCTGGACGTTGTTTCTGACTTGCATCCCTACACTGGGTGCGGGTCGTGACAGCCACTACAAGATGACGATGTCCCTCAGTGGGCTGGTGAGGGCACTTCTCAGGCGACGATTGGTGCGGGCACTACTCAGTGGGCTGGTGAGGGCACTACTCATTGGCTTGACTGGGGCACTTCCCAAGCGACGGCCGGTGCGAGCACTACTCAGTGGGCTGGTGAGGGTACTACTCATTGGGCTGGTGCGGGCACTTCTCATTGGCCTGACTGGGGCACTTCTTAGGCGACGGCCGGTGCGGGCACTGCTCAGTGGGCCCCCGAAGGAGATTCTCAGTGGGATAGTCTATTCGCCCCCGGAGTTACCAGCTATACGCATATCTTGACAACTCCATCAGCACCGATGCCATCTCAAGTGGAGGACAGTCAAGAAGGTGGTGATGATGCGGCCCCGAAAAATACACGAGAAAAGAGGGACCGACTCAATCTAAGAGAGATTGATCGTCTGAACTATCGAAAATTAGCCAAGAGAGGTCGATGAAATTGTTATATCAGTATCAACTTTATTTGAATGCAACTTTCTTCTATTTCAATAAAATTATATATTGTTCTCATAAAATAAAACTATTTAAAAATCTACGACAATGCCTTCATTCTCTTGGTTGGTTTGTACATCCCCTTCTATTGTGTCCTAAACCATTGCAGTTACTACATCGAAGATCTCTTGAAGCTTGATCATTCGCTTTGATCCGGTTCTTCTTTGGTCTTCCTGTCTTGTGTCGTACATCTGGTACTCCAATGTGACATCTAACCAATGTATTTTTGAGGTTGTAAGGGACTGAAATAGGCTCCAAGTGCGGGTCATATACGCTTCTTAATGCTTGCTTAGAGAAAATACCTGGATAAAACTCTCGATGCTAATATTTTTAGACTTACACGCATAATATACATGTACACATGGAAGCAAAGTATGATACCACTTTAAACATGAACAAGATTTTTTATCTAAGTCTACAACATATGTTCTATTTGTTTTACAATATAATATTTCAAACAAATATCTAAATATATTCAACGTTTGCAGCCGGTGTTTTTATTTTATGATAAGAGCCATAGTTTGTAATATTTTTGGACAATAATTAGTTTGAATTTTTTTAGCTTTTTGCTTGTTTTTGTCCTGAAGTATTATAATTTTTGCTCGAATTCCATCAAGTTGTGTCGTTATTGGTTTATCACGTAAATTTTTTACCCAGTTATTGAAGCAATCAGCAAGATTCGACGTGTGAATACCTAATTTGGGATAAGGAGAATAAGCTGTTATCCAGTGTGAAAAAATACGAGTTTCATTATTTACTCCAACGAGCCAGTTGTAAACATCTATGTTTTCAGCTTTAATTTTTTCCAAACAATAGTTCGCATCTGTTTCATTATAGCATCTAGCAAGATAATCGAAACTATGTTGAAAATATGGAAAGACTTTTTTCAAATTTTTTTAAAATGTTGAATACAACAAAAAATTAGACAATTCTGGAAAGATATCATGCATAGCCCTTATCAATACTTTTTGTTTATCTAATATAAAAGAAATTGTATTCCATGCATCAAAATATTTTTCAAAAGATGTTCTCAAACCGTTTAAAAACCAAGTCTAAGAATCAGTATTTTTACTCTCAGCAACAGCATAAGCAATTTGATATAATTGATAATTTGGATCATGAGCACAAGCAATAAAAAAAATACCTTGATATCTAGAAGAAAGAAAAGTAGCATCAGTATTAATCACATGTAAACATCCCCTTAAAAATTCATCAATGCATGCTTTAAAACAAATAAAAATTCTTTTAAATCTATTGTCTTTTGCAGTCTGTATAAAATATTGGCTACCTGGATTTGTCTCAATAATTCTAAAACCATACTCTTCAAGACTGCTATATGCATCAATATAACTACCATTTATTTCGGATAGAACAAGTTCCCTAGCTTTTCAAGCTTTACAATATTTAATATATACTGTGTTCTCTAAATATATCATTTACAACATGCGATGGACTATATGACTGATTATCTCGAATTTTATTAATAATCTTATTTTTAATCCATACAGTAGTAGCTAATGGATGAGAACCTGTTGTAAGTCCACCTAAACAAGAATGTACGTTTTCTAGCGTAGTAATAACAAAACTTTTACCTTTACCACTTGCTTTAGCGTATACTCTCCAATTATAACTTGAATCGTTACATTTATATACAATCCCACTAGCATTGTTTAAAGTAGCATGACAAGTAAAATTATGTGCAATTGCTATATCACTAATAAAATATCTAAATTCAGAACGATTATTAAATTTTCTTCCAATGATTAATCCTGAAATGCTAACACTAACATCATTGCCATCAAATTTATCATCTAAAATTTTAATTAAATCATCATTGTTTTCATCGTCGTTATTACCATCATCTACTATATGTTTTTGTTCAGTAAATAAAATAACTTGATACGAAGAACTAGGAGTAGTATTAACTTGATTAGAAGCACGTATACTACTTACAATATTATTTCTAGGTGGTGGTAAAGTTACATAAATATTAATGTAAGTTGCTTGTACATTAACTTCTAGAATAAATTTTCATGCTTGTTCACTAACTAACTTTATACAATTAGTTAAATAAACATGAACCAATATAAATTCATAATCAATAGAACAGTGCTCAACAATTTGATTACGTAAACTATCAAACAAAATATTTTGATCAATTAAAAAAATTTCAGTTAAACCTACTTCATAAACTAACCCATTAAGCACACCCCCAACCGAACATAATATTGTTAGACTTGGATCCATCACATGAAAATGAGCTTCTAAATACAGAGTGATAGAGCTGAAGTAGCTTCAGTTTGAAAGTATAAATGAGTTGAGTGAGAAATGAATAGCAGAAGAAATTTATAGATATGAAAA
The DNA here is from genome assembly GCA_036927795.1 of Iris macrosiphon. NCBI lineage: Eukaryota > Viridiplantae > Streptophyta > Magnoliopsida > Asparagales > Iridaceae > Iris > Iris macrosiphon. The sequence goes on along the minus strand of JAYESA010000008.1, from coordinate 195,810,237 downwards.
AAAAAGAGCCGTTGTAAAAATATGAACGTTACTATGAACATACCAAAAAAATAAACCGACAAAAAAATAACACAAAAAACAAACAAAAAATCTAACACAAATCAAACCAACACAAAAAATAAAACCAAATCAAACCCTAAACATAAACAAAAAAAAAAGAAAAAAAACTAACCCACCACATTTTCGCCAACACAGTTGGCAAAAATCCAACCACTCTCGCCCAAAATTTGACACGTGTCGAATTTTGTCAGATTTTTGCCAACTGCGTTGGCAAAAATCGAGCACTCCTAATTTCCGCCAACTCAGTTTGCAATATGTATCGGAATTTCAATTTTTTTTAAAGTTTTATTGTTACATTTAATTAATATAAAATTATTATCGGTACAGTAAATTTTTTGGAACTTAAAACATCAAATTTTTTTAACAAAATGAATGTTGTGTTAGTATCGTCATGTCCATACCGCACTATTTCTGGCCAATGTAGAATCATGTCAAACATACTAAAAAATAAAAAAATCTGACAAAAAATATATTTGATTTACCAGGTAGATTCTTTAAGACATAAATTCTAATAATAAATTTTTTTTTTGTATTCTCTTTCACCATCGACAAAAGATCCACGATGTCCCAGAACTCCTTGAGATTGAGAAAATTCGGACGATGGAAGATATGTCAGCGGCGAGTTTGTATATGATGAGAAAATAACGTTTTTTTTTAGGATAAAGGGTGAGAATTCATCTACACTATTTATCAATGAAGTATGTCGCTAGTAGCATTACATGGAGAATAGACACATATAGCAAATTATATTATTTTTAAATTTCTGTATATATTATGTATAATAAAAGTATTGTACGCGGAAGGGTTATAAATTTTATATTAATTTTCTTTTTCATATGACTTGGAAATCAACTTTTGTATAAAAGAGTACTTGGCCGTATCGTGTTAGTATTGAGAAAAATGTGGACCAACAAAAAAGTGTTGACAGGGCAAATCCTAATTCACTTTTTCTTCTTCTTGGTATATGACTTGCTGAGTCTTGACAAAGGAATGAAAAATGCTACAAACTGCATGCACATATATAGTATGCATTTGCATTCTCGAAACTGCACGCATATATGAGTTACTTGGTCTAACAATTAGCAGAGCAGATCTGCTGTCCTACATCATCTTCTATTATATTCTGTATTTTAAATATTATATGTGAATTGGGACAAATTTTGAAAGTAGATATGAAGTTTATGGTCCACATGTAATAAAAGGGGAAACAGAATATGACAGAAGATCTGTAGGACAACAGATCTTCTCTCAACTATTAGGCAGGCTGGAGCCCACTCAGTCCACCAATGGCCACGTCTATGGTTCTAGACAATGTATCTCATAATGTCTCCACCTTCATGTCATCAATTATGAATAAAAAATATTTTGAAAAAGAAAAAGAGGAGAAGTTGTCTTGGAAGTTTGGAAAAAAAAAATCTTAATACTGTTGCATTGGAGAAGACTTTTATGGTTCATTTTATTCTGTGAATATAGTTTTACCATCTAGGAAAGACATTGTCTTATGTCTTATTGCACATAAGAATCACAACACATTAACAGATAATATGGCTGAAGATGCTCTTATCTTGGAGAAATTATTTAGCGGTCCGGGGCCATGGTGAGTCTTGATCTCTAGTAAATGATATGACACATGACTTATGTTTTCTCTATCTCTGTAAGTTTAAATTAATGAAAAAAAAAATATATTAGGTATCAATATATCATTGGATAGAAATCAACGTCCACCATGAATGTGGACCAATAAATAGTTTTTCCTTAACAAAGCATACAAAAAATCAGCACAAGAAGTGATTGAAAAGCAAAATAAATAAATAAATTATTGTAGAAGGGAAAAAAAAAACAACAATTAAATTTTACATTATATCTTCAACTATTATAAATATTTAACTTAATACCCTAAATTTTTTTAATTAATAACTTGATACCCTTAACTATTAAAATTTTACAACTTAATAAAAAAATCATAAACTACCCCTCTCCCCTCACCAGCCTCCCCACCCTCTCTCTCCCCCTCCCTCTCCTGCCGGCGGCACGGACGGGGCCACGGGGGCGGGCAAACAGCAACGACTACAGCAGGAGTAGCGCCCAGGCGGGCGCTAGCTGCACAGGAGGAGGTGAATGGCGGGAGGAAGGAGAGGGGCTAGGAAGAGAGTTGGGGGGGGGGGGGGGGGAAGGGAATTATTAAGTTGAACATTTTGAAAGTATTAAGTTTGAAAGTATTAAGTTGAACATTTAGAATAGTCGAGGGTATTAAAGTAAAAGTTAGCCAAAAAAAAAATTCAACATTATCGCCCACCGTGGGGCTCGAACCCACGTCCGCAAGGTTATGAGCCTTACTGCTCTACCATCTGAGCTAAACGGGCTTGCCATGTATGTCACTAAAATAATGATATGACAAAACAGAGTGAAAGAACGGACAAGAGCGGCCTTCGCCGCCGTTGCTTACGTTTCACTCTCCTTCCGCGTTTTTAAAACCCTCCTGTCACGAACCGAGGTATGTTTTCCAAAACACAATTGGAAATTGGCTGGGTTTCGACTACGGGATCGCCGCCGTCGCCATAAGGATCCTCACAGCTCCGGACTGGGTACTATAAATTTCTAGGAATAAATCGATTTTTTTCTTACTTTTGATGTTATAAACTTATAATTAAGAGAACTCATGTTTTTATTTCTGTCGGATTATGTTCCTGTTAAATAAAGATGCTTCCTTTTTCGTTATAGTTGAGTGAATCATTCTTGGGTTCTTGATGGTGACATATTTTTCCTTCATTTCCATTGCCACTGAGGAAAGCCCTTCTATTATTTTTGTCAAATAAACTTCTAATTGATTAAAAGTTGCTTCCTTTTTTTTCGTTATAGTTTGTGGGAATGGCTCCGGCTCCAATGTAAGTCATAAAGAATAGATTTTCTTGAATATGATAAATAAGGAAGGTACGGATATTTGGAGTACCTGTGACTCTTAGTTTAACAAAATATACTACCTTCTTCTTCTTTGCAGAAGGAACATTTGAATCGTTTGATTTTGTGTTGGTATGCATGGAAGGATGCATCCTAATTATGCAATGGTTGTATGGTTCGATTTGTTCCTCCTAACTTATGTAATCCTTTGTAAGTCACTATTATGATTCAATTCATGGTTTGTTAATGTGCACATTTTCTTGGAATTTCACAAGTCACTATGGAATATAATTTTTTAATGGTATACCTTTCTTCCATTTATATTATTATGTACTTTTTTTATAATACTTACTAGATAACTGATAATAATAAATATAGAACACCACAAATGCCCAGTTTCTTGCCATTATCCTCGTCTAGGGAAACAGCGTCTTATTGTTTTTATCATTAGTAAAAGCATGAATAGGAATTGCAGAGAAACCTAACCTCAGTTTCTATCGCATTTGAGATCTTTAAATACAAATTTACATGGTAAAATCCAAATTTACATTGGCTTTTACCGTGTAAATTCTACGCAGATATGAAACTTATTTATTGCATTGCGTTGCATGGCACGACACTAAAGCTTGTTGCTTGCTTGCATCTCGGAGGATGCATGTTCGAGTTAAGGAAACAACATCTCCATATATAGGGGGTAAGCGGCAGCCTCATGGGATTGGGACGTCTTTTTTACATTTTAAATTTATATTGCACTTTGAGGATATGAAAGTTTATTAGTTAATCGGAAACTTATTTATCACATCACATTGTTATTGTATTTAAGCTTACTTTTCTTCTATACGTTTCCCTCGATTTTGCTTAACTATTTTGATGAATCACCGACTCTCATCATTTAGAAATGACAATGTTTTTTGTAGATCCACATGAAATTTACCTCTACTTAGAAAATAAGTCATCGAGGTTATCAGATAAGGGATACTAAGTCATCGTTGCTCTTTGAATCTTGTTAATCATTAGTGACGAGTGTAAGTTTATTATTTGTGCAGCTTGGGTGCATTAAAGATGCAGAGAAAGCTAGACATGCTGGAGTGGATGCAAATATTGTTCAAGGTCATGAGGCTGGGGCGACATGTAATTGGTCAGGTAGTTCACCCGGTTGGCATTTGTAAATTGTATGATCAGGTTTCGTTGGTGGCAGCATAATTGTGATGGGTTCTCAAGCGCACCTAAACCAAGAGTTGCAAGACCAATATTTAGAATGTAACAACGAACAGGGAGGACATGGACACATGCAACATAGCAAAATAGCACTATTTGCAATAGATTAAATGCTTTGCCTAGATAGCACAAGTGTCAAGATGTTATGTTTTATGCTGTTGTCAAAAGCGCAGTGTCAAAATGTTATATGTGCTCGTGATGTCCGACTGTGTAATTACTGTGTTCTGGATGACCTATTTTTCTGCAGGAAGGCTTGATTGCATTGTTGCCTAGAGTTGTGGATTCGGTTTTAGTTTGCGATATTGTTGTCTTCGCTTGTAGATGGATGGCCGTGGTTATGTCGCAGCTTTGGTCCTTGGTGCTAGTGGTGTATGCCTTGGGACTAGGTAAAAATGTGCTGCTTTTGTTCATAAATCATCGATATTATTTGTCTTAATATGCTTGTTATCTTACAGGTTAGTGGCAACTATGGAGAGCTTCGCCCACCCTTTATACAAGAAAAAGCTGGTTGAACTAGATGATACCAAGTACAGAAATATTTTTGGTCGTTCAAGGTGGCCAGCACCACATCGTGTTCTGGAGACACCTTTCTTCAACAATTGGAGGAATCTCCCGGACCATGAAAATGAGGAAAACCAACTTGTCATAGGTCATTCAGTAATTCATGAAAGAGTAAGTTCGTATTTGATATAATGAACTTAAAGTTTCTTTTTGAAATGTCAAAGATGCTAATTCACTTCCGCATGTAAACAAAAGTAATAGCCTAATAGGTATCAAATTAGTATTGTTAATCTTGATTGTTTTAAGAAATTGGGATATCAATAAGTTCATTGATCTGACCTTTAGCGTAAAGGAACGGAAAATTGTATGTCACGTGTTTCTCACATTGTTAGTGACACAGTTAGGTTTTTGGTGTCGGAGTCATGAACATACATGTAATTTTATATTGTACATTGGCATGTTTCTACGTAGTGGGGTATCACATGGGGCAGCGGTAAGGGGTGATGCTGGCATCTTGAGTATGCAGCTTCGAGCTGAAAAAACAGCTTCTCCATACTTGGGGTACAGATGAGTTCATCTTGACTTACCTAGAACTTGCGTGAACAGGAAGCTCGTGCCACTAGGACCTCCCTTTTTCTCAGGAGTGCTATATATTTACATATTTTATTGGTGTTATTTCTTCAAGAGAGAGAGTTTTTTTTTATATATGATCAATTATTCATCACGTTGGAGAGATTGAGAATGATGTCGTGCATAAAATTAAAATAAAATTGTCAAAATGAGCAGCCTTTCTATAGTACATTGTGATGAAAATGTACCTCTAAAGTTGAAAGAGAAATTCTAGAAGACTGCCATAAGATCAACTATGCTTTATGGATTGAAGTGTTAGAGAATTAAGAAACAACATGTCCAGAAAGTTAGTGTAGCTGAAAAAAAAATACTAAGATAAATAAGTGTCATTACATTAAAGGATAAAATACGAAATGGGTGTATCCATGTGAAGTTAAAGGTACCAATTGAGAGCAAAATGATAGAAAATCATCTTAGATTGTTTGGACAGGTGCCACGGAGACCAATAGATGCTTCCAAAAGGAAGAGTGATAAAATGACGCCGCTAGGACTAGAGGTACGCTTAAAAACATGGTTTGAAGTGTTAAAAGAAGTATATGATTTTTGTTAGCATTATAGAGGAATTGGAACTTAGCAGAGCCGAAAGGAAGATGATGATTCAAATAGCCGATCCCAATTTTTTTGAATAAATGCTTTGTCCTTGTTGTATATTTGAGTATTATTTCGAAACTTAGTTATTAAAGAAGGATAGGTAGTTAATGGAGCTGCTAGGACTAGAGGTAGGCTTAAATAAACATGATTTGAAGTTTTAAATAAGGAGATGGTTTTTGTTAGCATTTCAGAAGAAATAGTCCGTAACAGAGCCGAGCGGAAGAAGAGTATTCAAACAGGGGACCCCAAAAAATTGGGATAAAAACTTTGTTGTTGTATTTCTTAAAGAGACATGAGAGATGTATGCACAATAATTATATGTGATTTACATTCTAAAGAAGAGACTAAGACACAAGATGGTATTCTTCCTCACTCTATCGACAACCAAACAACTTCCCATTCTTCTTGCAACTAACTTGCATGATATTCCAGAGGAGCTGTGTAGTACGTACAAAGGCTTGTGATGGTTATGCATAGCGTAGTAGAAGTCTCTATAAGGGATGTAATTAATTGGAGGTTGTTGCTTGAGGACTTAGTACAAGGTTGCACATAGAAGACTATTGTTTCAGATGTGGACACGATATGGAGCACAGACAAGAATATTGTTTCAGATGCAGACACGGTATGGATATGGAATAATGACATTTTTGAAAGTTTTGGGATATGAATACGACATTGATATGTAATATATACAGATGAAAACGTATTTCGAATCTTCGATACATGTTTTATACATCAAATCTTAATATCTATATTTAAGCATATTTTGGATAATAACTAGGCTACAAAATATTATAGAAACAATTCGATGCAAAGAAAAATTTCTTTCTTATATCTCAATTGTGTCTTACATTATCACAAATCTGTCAAAATTACTTTCAACTAAGTTTTGGATCTCTTTGGAGCCTAGATATTGATGAGCTATATCCGACAAGAGTGTCAAAGAAGTACCGTTTCCAATATGTGTCAAATACGGATACAAGCATGGATACGGTCCTCCCGAGTCCCAAGGAGTATATGTGCAACATAGGTGGCTAGTACGAACACACAACTACAGTATAGTTTATTTTCACATATCAACCCCCATTCTGTAAATTTTTACCATTGAGAGGTCGAATGTCCTACAGTGTGTTGACTATTTAATATTTTACTGTGTTTAAGATCTATCCCTTGTACTGAAATATATAAGGACTTAAGTTGTGCTTTATAGGAGATGTGCAGTATTTCCTCTTTATCTCAAATTGATAAGCAAATTCCATGTACTTTGGAATTCATGCAATAACCCTGTCTAAGTCTTCTCTGTATCTTTGTGTGATTATGGAGTTCCATAATTCTTTGTCTTAGCAATAGTAGGCTAATAATAGACTACAGTAGATAGATTATCACATTGAATTGATATATAAAGTAACCCAATTAACAGATTCGGACCTAAACCGGTCAATCCGTGTAACCCAATTAATATAAGTACTGGATTTGGGTTTAAGATGTGACCCGTCAGACCCGTGTAGGGCTTGTTTGGATTAATGAAAATCCTTGAAAGTGTGAAAGTGTCACTTTCAACCACTTGTAATCCATTCTATATGCTGTCATTTTGAGTTTCAAATTGTGTTTGAATAGATAATATTTTGTCATTTAGGAAGTAAACTTTTTATGTTTCCATTGGTTGGCTGGCAATGGCTAATTTAATGCAAGAGTGTTTATGATCACCCATGGTATACTTATCCCATGCAAACGTACAAATTTATATATAGTTGCTTTTGAAATCATGTTAAAACTTCATATACCTTGATAGAACCATATGAAAACTTCATATTATATTTTCATCTTGTGCTTCAAGAAGAGCACAATAGCACAACATTAACAAATTTCTATTCAGTTGCTATGAAGAGCATAATAGCAGCATGTGAAAACTTCAAAATGAATTAATTAACAAAAATCTATTCAGTTAAAGAAATTTTTTGTAATCTAGTCATTTGAAAACTTCAATGCACAACTTGAAGAGCATAATAGCATTAACAAATTTCTATTTAGTTGCTTCAAGAACAAATTTGTACTATACACCATAATAGCAGCATTAACAGAAATATAATTGTGCTACTGAAAAGCTTATATATCAGTGGCCTGCATTGGATGGAGATCACATCCAAATAAATTAATTAAATTACAACAAACATAAAGCTCCCAGTGTTTTTCCCCCTTCTCTTTCAATTACTTTTTCCTGCATCCTGCTTTCGAATGAATTTTTTCAAATCTAAAGTCCAGATCTAAACATTTCGTACAAATAAAAACATTTCAAAGAATAAGTTTCTCATTATTTCAAAGATCTGTACTTGCAGACAAAAAATCCAAGACACTGGCGTTCAAATAATCTAAAGATTTCTAAGAAATCAAGAGAAAATTCCATATTGAGAAAAAAATGTAGGAAAATGCCCCAAAAAATGTAGGTAAAAGCTCACTTCGGTTGAGAAATGGCAGGAGGAGGTGCATGGTGACCAGAGAGGAGAACACTTCCAGACAGCAAAATCCCACATGCAAGGATGCGGAAACTCCGAGTAGCAAAATCCTCATCATGAGGCGACTTGCAACGAGTTCCTCCACAAATGGGTTGCAAGTGAAAATGGCAAAAGGGAGGCTGACAAGAAAGTGGTCAGAAAGTCTTCACTTTCAATGTAGTCGCAACGTTAACCAAACGTTGAAAGTGACTTTTGTTGGAGGCATATGCAGAAAAAGTGACACTTTTATCTCACTTTCAACCAATTTGCAGCTATCCAAAGAGGCCCTTGTTGCAACAAAGAATGGACGAAAAGTCCCCACAGACCGAGAGGGAACCGCGGCCCGTACCGAGGCTGACGTGCCACACCCCCTTCCCCCAGCCTCCTGGTAACGTGGGCTCCACTCACGGCGGAGCCCACGTTACCGGAGGGGATAGGATTTGCTCAACAATGGGCTCTCAGCCTCCCAGTAGCTCAAACCACAACCCGTGAACGCATATAAACAATCAGAACCCTCCTAACTCTAATTTCGAGAAGTATCAGCCGCCTCTCATTCTCACTCTATTCTTCTTATTTTTTATACAATATCTTTCTGTTTAAATACTATTTCTTCTATATAGGTGCACTCCTATTCTATATCTTCTCTGTATATTTTCTTCATGATCCACTTCTTCTAATCTTCTTTTTGTCTTAATTTTTAGTATGCCCATGTCTTCTTGTCTTAGTTTTTATTATGTCCATGTCCAAGTATTGATGGGACCCTCTTTCCAATTTTGAAGTCACCCCATTACCATCTATTTCTCCTTCATCATCTACTTTGTGTAGCAAGGATTTCCAAGTGTTCAATACACAAGTCTACTCTTAAGACTATAGAATATTTTGGAGTAATTGTTATATTTTTTATTAATAATCTCTTGGTTATTTATAGCCTTACATTCCTTCATCTTACATTAATACCCTATTAAAACCCCCTGTAGAATATTCTAATATTCCAACAAATATACCAAGAATATTCTAATATACCAACACTCCTCAAGATGGGTGAAAGATATTCACTAAGCCCATCTTGTCAGATCCTTTAATCATATCTGCAGAGCTAAGTCCCTTGGTCATACTGTCTGCTACATGCTCCTTGGTTGGAACATAACCTTGCTCCAGTAGTCCACGGTCCAACTTCTCCTTGATGAAGAACCTATCGATCTCGATGTGTTTGGTTCTGTCATGCTGCACTGGATTGTTGGCGATACTGATGGCTGACTGGTTGTCACACCACAACTTCATCTTGGCTCCTTGATCCAGCTTCAGATCCACCAGCATACTATTCAGCCATAGCATCTCTGCAACCCCCAAAGCCATAGCTCTGTACTCCGCTTCAGCTGTCGATCTGGCCACCACCGACTGCTTTTTACTCCTCCAAGAGATCAAGTTGCCTCCTACAAATATGTAATAGTCCGAGGTAGACCTCCTGTCATCAGTACAGCTAGCCCAGTCAGAGTCACAGTAGCCCTCGATGCTCAAGTGATCATTCTTCCTGAATATCAACCTCTTTCCGGGGGCACCCTTCAAGTATCTCAGAATCTGGTACACTGCGTCCATATGATCCTTCCTTGGGTCATGCATGTAGAGGATCATCACACTCATTGCAAAGTAGATATCAGTACGAGTGTGGCTCAAATAGATCAACTTGCTCACCAGTCTCTGGTATCTGTCTCGGTCAACTGGTTCTCCAGTCTCAGCACACAACTTGAACCCCTGGTTGATCGGCGCCGCTACAGGTCTGCATCCCAACATTCCTGTCTTTTTGAGAAGGTCCAGCGCATATTTCCCCTGAGAAAGAACAATCATCTCTGCTTCTCGAGCAATCTCAATCCCAAGAAAGTACCGAAGAAGGCCAAGGTCCTTCACCTCGAACTCCTTGCCAAGATTCTCCTTGAGTCGGGCAATCTCCTGCTCATCATCTAATGTGATAATCGTCCACATACACCGCAAGCATGGTGATGTGGCCTCCACTCCGACGGAAGAACACAGTATGATTAGCATTGATCTGCTGATATCCCATCCCTATCATCGCCCTCCTGAACCTGGCAAACCACGCTCGAGGAGACTGCTTCAGTCCATAGAGGGACTTCTTCAACCTGCAAACCTTGCCCACTGTCTTATTCAGAATTCTGGTGGTATCATCATGTACACTTCCTCCACTAGATCTCCATGAAGAAACGTATTCTTCACATCCGTTGGCGTAGCTTCTGTAACACCCCATTCCGTTCAAGCGGACTGCCGTCTCAATCGGCAATCGTGCAGCTGTCCCGACCTGCTTTGCCTCGATCAAGAAGCAAAGGATATCCAGACTTGTCCCTACAGGAATCCGGCTTGGACTTTCAGAGGCTCGCTCAGACGTATCGCTCTACCGAGGCAAATCATCGCTAAGGTGGGTGGCTACGGTGAACTTGTCTTTGCTTAGCCAGCACACATAAAATCTGGAAATGTTTATGCTAGTCGCTAGGTGAATCACCCCCTGCATGCTAATAAATCCAACGCACCTAGCTAAGGGAATAATCCCAACTCATATTGCTTGCTAGAACATGGAAAATGAAATACTGCTTATATTCAGACCCTCGCATGCTAAATCCCCTAACGATTTCACTTCTCGGCTTACCTTTGGGTCCGAGCAACGTGCCTGCTTACGTTCCTTAGAAACGCATGCTTGTCTGCCTGTATGTTGCCTTGTATTCATCCAAACCCCGGAAGACTACTACGTAGTCGTTCCGTGCCTGAATGAGCCTGCAAGTATCCGGGACCGTTAGGTCACCAAGATAATTCCCGAACCAGGGAATCTGCGCCCTGAATAAATGTATCCCTGAATCACAGCTCGTGGAGCAAACTACTGAATCAACGTTCCTGCCACAACAAGTTCATATATATATATATCCTGCTTCGAACTTGTTCCTGTACCTGACCCTGACCTGCATGTCGCGGACAACTTGTTTCAAGTGAGATTCTCCTGATCTCAGTTCCTGCGGACGGTCTCCGGGGCACCGGGCCGATCCGATCCGGACAGGAACCCCTGTTAGTCTGCCTGCTTCGGGCAGAATGGTGTGTAGCGCCTGTGAACTTATCCTTCACGCCATTCTTGCTCACAGACTAAGTAGCCGCCTGACTCGGAAGGAATGATCTGTAGCGCTCCTGATCCGTGCGTTGCATTCATTTCCTTTCATGTGCTACACTGGTCCTTTATGGCTATGCCAGCGACTCCTGTTCATATAGATAAATCATCCTCGCTGAGCGGCTATCCGCATGCGAGTCATTGCATCGCATCGACTAAACACCTGAACGATAATGTTATAAAATGACCCTCGTGCTTGCATATGCTTGCCTCCTGAATGCTTATACTTGCCCGTGCTTGAATTAACATGTTTGCCTCAATGTTTGCCTTGGACAGGGAAGGAAATGGTAAGTTGGTAAGTCTCGCCGTGTTTCCTCTAACATCGCACGGCGCACTGTCCGACACGTTAAGCTATTCAATGTTTGCATGAAACTGATCCTAAGGCAACTAGAAAGACAACTTAATAGTTGTGCACGGAACCTGTATTACGTGTTTGGATTTGTCGAGCGGGCGAGTAGCTTCCCCACCAGTGCATTCAATGTACTGATAATCCACCAGTTTGTATGCAGGGTGCGGGAGAACCTCGTTCGGTGCGGACGCCTCCTTCGTGCGTGCTAAGGCCAGGAGTTCCCTCTGAAGCCTTGCAACGATGCGTCCGGGACTGAAGCGCTTATACAAGACATAAGTTGTGAACATCGCCTGACCATCGCCTGTAAAATCATTCCACAGTTGTAGCCACTTGGCACGCTTTTAATGTTTCAGAGAGAGAGGCTTGAGCGACTTGTAATCTCGGCTATACGCCGCCTGTAATACATGTTTCATATCAATAAAGAGATTACTTTACTTGTTTCTATGCTTCCGCTATATTTGCCGACTCAGTGAACCTGTTACCGATCGCCTATGCGTTCATGACTCCGCTGCACTCGGACAATCTGTGCGACTCTGTGGCTTAGAACTCAAACCGCCAGCCAATGAACCATGGCCTTGCACGGGCGTGGCTCACGCTCGTGCGGCATCACGCCCGGATGGGTTAAGCGATCGTTCCGCGGGAGCGCTGCGAGGGTGATTCCCGCCTAGCGGGAACGGCCAATAGCCTGCGGGAGATCGGGGCGTGACAGGTTGGTATCAGAGCCTGGCTTCTACGCCTTTGGACTTCGATTCGATATCTCTGTTTCGAAAGCTCGTTCGTGGGTTATGTGCGCGCTCTCTCTCAATGCCTCGATGGGATGTTCCAACAATAAGTCTAAATACTTTCAAAATACGTTTTGAATGATATGCTTGCTTGTCTGGTTGTATGCTGCGAGTGGCCTTTGAGCCAACCTGTGCGAACCCTTGAGAGTATCGCTAGTAGCTTGTCCGATTTTCACTAACCCTAAGTTTGGTTGAATGCATCTATTCGAGGGACGCCTTGAACTAGTGCACCATCCAAGACTTAAGAAAAGGTGAAACTCGAGTGCTAAGACTTCGCTATCACTGAGCTGGTTGACGTGTTCACACTAGAAATGCATGTCAAAGGTGCGCACGATCCAGTCTAAGCGGTTTGCTGATTTTGAAGCTTGTGCAAGTGAATATCCAAATGAAACAAGTACAAACGACTTGTCTAGGATTGCCTCAACCCTAGATTACTGCTTGTCCTTAGTAAGTCTCGAGGACGAGACTTTTTCTAAGTTGGGTAGGATGTAACACCCCATTCCGTTCAAGCGGACTGCCGTCTCAATCGGCAATCGTGCAGCTGTCCCGACCTGCTTTGCCTCGATCAAGAAGCAAAGGATATCCAGACTTGTCCCTACAGGAATCCGGCTTGGACTTTCAGAGGCTCGCTCAGACGTATCGCTCTACCGAGGCGAATCATCGCTAAGGTGGGTGGCTACGGTGAACTTGTCTTTGCTTAGCCAGCACACATAAAATCTGGAAATATTTATGCTAGTCGCTAGGTGAATCACCTCCTGCATGCTAATAAATCCAACGCACCTAGCTAAGGGAATAATCCCAACTCATATTGCTTGCTAGAACATGGAAAATGAAATATTGCTTATATTCAGACCCTCGTATGCTAAATCCCCTAACGATTTCACTTCTCGGCTTACCTTTGGGTCCGAGCAACGTGCCTGCTTACGTTCCTTAGAAACGCATGCTTGTCTGCCTGTATGTTGCCTTGTATTCATCCAAACCCCGGAAGACTACTACGTAGTCGTTCCATGCCTGAATGAGCCTGCAAGTATCCGGGACCGTTAGGTCACCAAGATAATTCCCGAACCAGGGAATCTGCGCCCTGAATAAATGTATCCCTGAATCACAGCTCGTGGAGCAAACTACTGAATCAACGTTCCTGCCACAACAAGTTCATATATATATATATCCTGCTTCGAACTTGTTCCTGTACCTGACCCTGACCTGTATGTCGCGGACAACTTGTTTCAAGTGAGATTCTCCTGATCTCAGTTCCTGCGGACGGTCTCCGGGGCACCGGGCCGATCCGATCCGGACAGGAACCCCTGTTAGTCTGTCTGCTTCGGGCAGAATGGTGTGTAGCGCCTGTGAACTTATCCTTCACGCCATTCTTGCTCACAGACTAAGTAGCCGCCTGACTCGGAAGGAATGATCTGTAGCGCTCTTGATCCGTGCGTTGCATTCATTTCCTTTCATGTGCTACACTGGTCCTTTATGGCTATGCCAGCGACTCCTGTTCATATAGATAAGTCATCCTCGCTGAGCGGCTATCCGCATGCGAGTCATTGCATCGCATCGACTAAACACCTGAACGATAATGTTATAAAATGACCCTCGTGCTTGCATATGCTTGCCTCCTGAATGCTTATACTTGCCCGTGCTTGAATTAACATGTTTGCCTCAATGTTTGTCTTGGACAGGGAAGGAAATGGTAAGTTGGTAAGTCTCGCCGTGTTTCCTCTAACATCGCACGGCGCACTGCCGGACACGTTAAGCTATTCAATGTTTGCATGAAACTGATCCTAAGGCAACTAGAAAGACAACTTAATAGTTGTGCACGGAACCTGTATTACGTGTTTGGATTTGTCGAGCGGGCGAGTAGCTTCCCCACCAGTGCATTCAATGTACTGATAATCCACCAGTTTGTATGCAGGGTGCGGGAGAACCTCGTTCAGTGCGGACGCCTCCTTCGTGCGTGCTAAGGCCAGGAGTTCCCTCTGAAGCCTTGCAACGGTGCGTCCGGGACTGAAGCGCTTATACAAGACATAAGTTGTGAACATCGCCTGACCATCGCCTGTAAAATCATTCCACAGTTGTAGCCACTTGGCACGCTTTTAATGTTTCAGAGAGAGAGGCTTGAGCGACTTGTAATCTCGGCTATACGCCGCCTGTAATACATGTTTCATATCAATAAAGAGATTACTTTACTTGTTTCTATGCTTCCGCTATATTTGCCGACTCCGATCGCCTATGCGTTCATGACTCCGCTGCACTCGGACAATCTGTGCGACTCTGTGGCTTAGAACTCAAACCGCCAGCCAATGAACCATGGCCTTGCACGGGCGTGGCTCACGCTCGTGCGGCATCACGCCCGGATGGGTTAAGCGATCGTTCCGCGGGAGCGCTGCGAGGGTGATTCCCGCCTAGCGGGAACGGCCAATAGCCTGCGGGAGATCGGGGCGTGACAGGTTGGTATCAGAGCCTGGCTTCTACGCCTTTGGACTTCGATTCGATATCTCTGTTTCGAAAGCTCGTTCGTGGGTTATGTGCGCGCTCTCTCTCAATGCCTCGATGGGATGTTCCAACAATAAGTCTAAATACTTTCAAAATACGTTTTGAATGATATGCTTGCTTGTCTGGTTGTATGCTGCGAGTGGCCTTTGAGCCAACCTGTGCGAACCCTTGAGAGTATCGCTAGTAGCTTGTCCGATTTTCACTAACCCTAAGTTTGGTTGAATGCATCTATTCGAGGGACGCCTTGAACTAGTGCACCATCCAAGACTTAAGAAAAGGTGAAACTCGAGTGCTAAGACTTCGCTATCACTGAGCTGGTTGACGTGTTCACACTAGAAATGCATGTCAAAGGTGCGCACGATCCAGTCTAAGCGGTTTGCTGATTTTGAAGCTTGTGCAAGTGAATATCCAAATGAAACAAGTACAAACGACTTGTCTAGGATTGCCTCAACCCTAGATTACTGCTTGTCCTTAGTAAGTCTCGAGGACGAGACTTTTTCTAAGTTGGGTAGGATGTAACACCCCATTCCGTTCAAGCGGACTGCCGTCTCAATCGGTAATCGTGCAGCTGTCCCGACCTGCTTTGCCTCGATCAAGAAGCAAAGGATATCCAGACTTGTCCCTACAGGAATCCGGCTTGGACTTTCAGAGGCTCGCTCAGACGTATCGCTCTACCGAGGCGAATCATCGCTAAGGTGGGTGGCTACGGTGAACTTGTCTTTGCTTAGCCAGCACACATAAAATCTGGAAATATTTATGCTAGTCGCTAGGTGAATCACCTCCTGCATGCTAATAAATCCAACGCACCTAGCTAAGGGAATAATCCCAACTCATATTGCTTGATAGAACATGGAAAATGAAATATTGCTTATATTCAGACCCTCGCATGCTAAATCCCCTAACGATTTCACTTCTCGGCTTACCTTTGGGTCCGAGCAACGTGCCTGCTTACGTTCCTTAGAAACGCATGCTTGTCTGCCTGTATGTTGCCTTGTATTCATCCAAACCCCGGAAGACTACTACGTAGTCGTTCCATGCCTGAATGAGCCTGCAAGTATCCGGGACCGTTAGGTCACCAAGATAATTCCCGAACCAGGGAATCTGCGCCCTGAATAAATGTATCCCTGAATCACAGCTCGTGGAGCAAACTACTGAATCAACGTTCCTGCCACAACAAGTTCATATATATATATATATCCTGCTTCTAACTTGTTCCTGTACCTGACCCTGACCTGTATGTCGCGGACAACTTGTTTCAAGTGAGATTCTCCTGATCTCAGTTCCTGCGGACGGTCTCCGGGGCACCGGGCCGATCCGATCCGGACAGGAACCCCTGTTAGTCTGCCTGCTTCGGGCAGAATGGTGTGTAGCGCCTGTGAACTTATCCTTCACGCCATTCTTGCTCACAGACTAAGTAGCCGCCTGACTCGGAAGGAATGATCTGTAGCGCTCCTGATCCGTGCGTTGCATTCATTTCCTTTCATGTGCTACACTGGTCCTTTATGGCTATGCCAGCGACTCCTGTTCATATAGATAAGTCATCCTCGCTGAGCGGCTATCCGCATGCGAGTCATTGCATCGCATCG
Source organism: Iris macrosiphon (assembly GCA_036927795.1). Classification (NCBI taxonomy): domain Eukaryota; kingdom Viridiplantae; phylum Streptophyta; class Magnoliopsida; order Asparagales; family Iridaceae; genus Iris; species Iris macrosiphon. The sequence continues at coordinate 195,793,474 of JAYESA010000008.1, read as the reverse complement.
ACTAAACACCTGAACGATAATGTTATAAAATGACCCTCGTGCTTGCATATGCTTGCCTCCTGAATGCTTATACTTGCCCGTGCTTGAATTAACATGTTTGCCTCAATGTTTGCCTTGGACAGGGAAGGAAATGGTAAGTTGGTAAGTCTCGCCGTGTTTCCTCTAACATCGCACGGCGCACTGCCCGACACGTTAAGCTATTCAATGTTTGCATGAAACTGATCCTAAGGCAACTAGAAAGACAACTTAATAGTTGTGCACGGAACCTGTATTACGTGTTTGGATTTGTCGAGCGGGCGAGTAGCTTCCCCACCAGTGCATTCAATGTACTGATAATCCACCAGTTTGTATGCAGGGTGCGGGAGAACCTCGTTCGGTGCGGACGCCTCCTTCGTGCGTGCTAAGGCCAGGAGTTCCCTCTGAAGCCTTGCAACGGTGCGTCCGGGACTGAAGCGCTTATACAAGACATAAGTTGTGAACATCGCCTGACCATCGCCTGTAAAATCATTTCACAGTTGTAGCCACTTGGCACGCTTTTAATGTTTCAGAGAGAGAGGCTTGAGCGACTTGTAATCTCGGCTATACGCCGCCTGTAATACATGTTTCATATCAATAAAGAGATTACTTTACTTGTTTCTATGCTTCCGCTATATTTGCCGACTCAGTGAACCTGTTACCGATCGCCTATGCGTTCATGACTCCGCTGCACTCGGACAATCTGTGCGACTCTGTGGCTTAGAACTCAAACCGCCAGCCAATGAACCATGGCCTTGCACGGGCGTGGCTCACGCTCGTGCGGCATCACGCCCGGATGGGTTAAGCGATCGTTCCGCGGGAGCGCTGGCGAGGGTGATTCCCGCCTAGCGGGAACGGCCAATTGCCTGCTGGAGATCGGGGCGTGACAGCTTCCATCCACCATTCGCTGTCAAAGAAATCAGGGTCCTGACGGTGTTCATCTTCGCCACTGGTGCAAATGTCTCATCATAGTCAATGTCGTACGTTTGATTGTATCCTTTTGCCACCAATCGAGCCTTGTAGTGCTCTACTTTTCCATCTCGGTTCTGCTTCACAGTAAAGACCCACTTGCATCCGACTGCCCTCTTTTTCTCTGACAGTTTTACGAGTTCCCAAGTGTGGTTCTTCTCAAGAGCGCCCAACTCCTCGTGCATCGCCGCTTTCCACTTTGAATCGTTCTTGGCAACATGCCAATTGTTAGGTACAGTAATACTATCCAAAGATGCAATGAATGCTCCATGAGAAGAAAAAATGTTATTATATGAAACAAACTGATCAAGGTCCCAACCATATCTATCAGGAGGATTTTCTGTATTGCTGCGAGTGGTCCTTCGTACTGATAATGGTGTGGGAGGAGTAGGAAGAATGATATCACCTGAAGGAGAATCTGGTGGTGGTGGTGTAGGTGTCTCAGGAGTTGGGACGGACGCAGGCAAGGGACTTGGTACTGGCACTATATGTACTGGTCTTGCAGTTTGCTTCACTTTCCTGCTGTAGGTAACTAACTCCCTCTGAGCCGTGGGCCTAACACCTCTCATCGCCTCCTCATGTTCCTATTCACTCTCCTGCTCCTCCTCAAATGTTCCTCCATGCCATACTCCTAAATCGGTCACCACATTCTCACCAATCTCCCTCCCTCGCCTTATACTCTCAGTATCAGGTGAGTTGCTCATGGATGATGTTTCCTCCTGACGGTAGTATGGCTCAAACTCCCTGAAGTGAACATCCATGCTCATAAATTTTTTCTTCTCTACTGGGCTCTAGCACACATAGCCCTTCTGAGTCGCCGAATAGCCCACGAATACACACTGGACTGCTCTGGGGTCAAGTTTTTCAACAGACGGTCTGTTGTCCTTCACAAAACATACGCATCCAAACACCTTTAGTGGCAGTATCCCACTATTATTTTCTTGCAATATCTCACATGGAGACTTCCATCTCAATACCCTCGAGGGCATCCTGTTGATCAATCGAGCTGTTGTCAACACTGCATGCCCCCACAGACTCTGTGGGACATTCATGGCGATCATCATGCTCCTTGCCACCTCTAGAAGGTGTCTATTCTTCTTTTCTGCCACTTTATTCTGTGCTGGTGTGTATGCACAGGTGGTCTGATGCTGTATCCCTTGGGCTGACAGGTATTCCTCAAATGCTTTGTTGGTATACTCTGTTCTATTGTCAGACCTTAGTACCTTCACCACTGCTCTGTACCGAGTCTGGACATGTTTATGAAAGTCCCAAAAACAGGCAAAGACCTCACTCTTATTCTTCATCAAATACAGCCAGGTGACACAAGATGAACAATCAATAAAAGAGACGAAATACTTGTAACCATTCATAGTAGTTGTGGCGCACGACCCACAGACATCAGAATGTATAATATCAAAAACAGAAGAGCTCCTATAGCCCGCACCAACATATGAGCTCCTAGTAAGTTTGCCTAAATCACATGCTTCACATACTAGTTTCTCCTTATTTGCCTTCTCATAAATAGATGTATACAACCTACTTAAAATACCAAAAGAGGAGTGTCCCAACCATCTGTGATGGAGTATCAGTGTATCCTAGACGTATCCGTGTATCCTAGGCACCCATCTTTGGTCCTCTCATTCCTGCCCTTTCTGTCACAGACACCAATGTTGAATTCAGTCATTCCTGATCCAGATAATACAGTCCATCATGCCAAGTGCCAGTCCCAAGTCTTCGTCCCGTCTCCTTCTCCTGGAAGATCACCTTAGGAATATCAAAAGAGAGAATGCATTTTAGTTGGAGGATTATAGAACTAATGGACAAAAGACTGAATGAAAAAGAATGAGCATGTAAAATATTGGATAATCTAACTGAACATGTACAATCGGCAGTACCCTTACCGACCACTGGCTGGAAAGTATCATCGGTTGTTTGAATTATGTCTGTAGATGCTAGGTGAATATAGGAAGAGAACTCACTAGCATTTTCTCTCACGTGTCGAGACGCACCCGAATCGACAATCTAGTCCGACGATCTAAGGGAAGACATAGATGTAAGGGCGAGTGAGTCATCAGTACCTTCCGATGGATGGACATACATGACAGCGTTTCCTCTGGCGAAGACTGAGGTGGACGCCTCCTCAGTCTCATCCTACTGTCTCCATCGCTTGACGCTCTCTGCTTTCTCCTGAGTACCTCCAACATGCCCAGTAGTGCCTGATTCTCCTCAGTATAGGCACCATTAGCTCCCTCCTCGCCTTATGCTACCAGTATGTTCGTCCGGTAACCTCCTCGACTATTCCGTCGACCCTCATGACCACGGCCATGTCCTCCAAACTGTTCACTTCCGTCACCTGAATCTCCCTTCTTGGGTAGTTTGGTGAAAGCATACCTCAGATGGCCCACCTCTTCGCAGTTGTAACACTGTCGGGGGTCTCCCTTAGGTCCTGTGCCGCCTGAATTGGCAACTGCCAGTGCTGTCTTCACTTCAGGAGGACTACATGTCCCTGCCTGTAGCTTGATACGAGTCTTCTCCTGGATTATGGCCGAGATAGCCTCCTCAAGTGTAGGAATCTTCGGTTGGGCTAGAAGTAGTGCTGTCCTCTGAGCAAACACTGCGGCCAGCCTCTTAAGAAACTTCATCGTCCTCTCCTACAGACATACATGTCTCTCCTTACATTTCGGGTTCTCGCAGCTCGTCCGATCTGAGAAGTGATCATAATCCAACCACAGACGCTCCAACTCCGTGGCATACTCCTGTATCATCTTCTCTCCCTGTACGGTGTCGTCGATCACCCCATTTATCTGGAATACCCTCAAGTTATTCCCCACACCATCGTAGGTTCTCCTCAACTTCTCCCACACGTCTTTCACCATCTCAAGGCCATCCACTGTGGCGGCGATCGACTAGACTAAAGAATTGAGGAGCCAATTGTATACCACCATATGAGTGGACTTCCACTTGTCGCGTCCTGCGGAGCCCTCATCCGGCTCTGTCTTCTCTCCTGACAAAAAATCCTCCAGGTTCTTCCCTGCGAGGGTTCTCCTCACCCGTCGTGACCAACTCAGGTAGGTGGTCGGTCCATCAAGCTTCAGATTGATGAATGGAAGCTCCAACTTCGCCAATGTTCGTGTCGCGCTCTCACCAGCCGACAGTTTCATCATCTTCATCAACGTTGCGACCTCCGCAGGGTCCAACTTCTTGATGATCTCCTCCATCGATTCTCCTCTTCTCTGATCATCTCGCACCCGTCCCACGATTCACGTTCGTCATCTTCGTCTCTTCCTAGACCCGATCATGTCTCTCCCCCATTAGATCTAGGCCTTCAATGTCAACGTCTGGAACGACCCTAGGGAGACGCCAGGAACCGCGGCAGAAGGCTCCGCGGGAGTCGCGGCTTCGTGGAGGTGGTGGCGGGCGAGCGGCGACGGTGGTGGCGGGCGAGGGGTGCGACAGCGGTAGTGGCGGACGGTGCGGCAGCGGTGATGGCGAGCGGTGTGGCAGCGATGGCGGTGGTGGCAGCCAGTGTTTGGGAGGTGGTGGCTAGAGTTTGTGCTCTGTTACAATGTAGAATATTTTGGAGTAATTGTTATATTTTTTATTGATAATCTTTTGGCTATTTATAGCCTTACAATCTTTCATCTTACATTAATATCCCATTAAAACCTCCTATAGAATATTCTAATATACTAACAAAGACTTATTTCTATAAAGAAACAAAATGGTTATGGAAAATTATTTGATGAAACTAGGTTTAAGGCGGTAAAGAGTAACTTCATTATGATAATGATAATGGTGACGGAGACACTGTTGTTGTATTTCCTGTTTTTCTTTTTAATTTGCTATATTTGATTCCACCTGGCCTATGGTATCTAAACGGGTTAAACGGGTCAGATTAACCCAATTTTTAGTGGGTCCGTTTCGGATTTACCCTGAACGGGTTGGTTATAAGCTGGTCGGGTTCAGGTTTGAGCCTAATTGGGCTAACCAGAATCCGATCTAACCTGACCCTGCTCAATTACCACCCCCAGTGTTATGTTAGCACTTGGTACTCCGGCATGAAATATGACATATCACTGGGAAAAATGTACTCACTACCTAATGAATGCATCCATGCCCAAGTCCAGAAGTGTCATTAATAAGTTTGTGATTGCGCATGTTGATCCCTGACCAATTGATAATCTGACAATGTAAAATCTCTAGTTCATATAACTATTTGAAGTACCTTCACATGTGTAGGATCTTAACTCAAAGCTAGTATTATTTATATTATAAGTCAGTAATCTTCAGAACACCAGGCGGTACTAGCAGGACCGATAAATAAAACTAGTTTCCTAAGAGAGGGGGGGGGGAGTTGTACTGTGATTTATCAGAATGATCAGAAATTGAAATTAAACTCGCTATTTTCCTTTTTTTTCTAGTGTAATTGTTATATGTTATCTTTTTCTTTTCAGATTAAATTTCATTTAGAGGTTTTTGAAGAATAAGAAAATTATAATCTGTTGGGAGCTTCTTTCTGCAGTTCTACAATCTTATTTCACTACTATATTCTTGTTCAGAAGCACGATTAGTGAGTTTAATCTTCCTCAGGCATAAATTGCACATTTTGACTGAAAAGAAGCATGAGAGCCTGACTGTAACATGAACCTTGAAATTGATGAACTGCAATAAGTAATATTGTGAAATAGATTTTTAGTGATGAACCCGTCCTTGTACCATCTTTATGTTAAAACTTGGGTGAAGATGGGTAATTTACATTCTTTAGCAGGTGGAATTTCTCAACGACTGGGATATTATGACTGCTATCATGTCTCCTCTTGTTCACATCCCACTAAATCTGTAAGTTCTATGGTCTCTTTGTTAGACATATTCAGTCAATGTGTAATAAGATTTGCACACAGTTGTAACTACAAACTCCTTTCGGTAATAGCATGTAAATGCTGCTGCATATCAAAAGTCTTACTTGTTTATGGCTTGATGTAACCGTCGCCTAGAACACCTCCTTCAATTGAATCCACCTCGCTCTGTAAAGTAGGTTTCTACAATGCCACATGAGGCTAATTTGCAGCCAGTCAGCTGTGTTTCGATTGGCATTTTACAATAAGTTGAACTGTAGTATAGTTTGCATTGCAATAAAGCCAGAGTTTCTTTTAAACAAAGGAAGTAATCTCTACAGGTTCATTCCAATTCATTGGGATGTTTGTGAAATGTCTGTTATGCTTGTGTATTAGATTTGCTGTATCAAGGTTGGTTGTAGCACCAACAACTTATTAGTAGAAGTTTATACTGGCACAAGGGGAGGGCACACTAATAAGCAAGTGGGGTCAACTGATCCCACCGGAAAAAGAAGTTATATATGTGTAACCTTTTGTATCATTTGCTGTGGAGGCAGAGGCAAGTGCGGACACAGGCACAGTAATTGCATTATAGAGGTCTTTATATATATATGTGTGTTAACATTTTGTATCATTTAAGTTATTTGTTAAGAGGTAAACTTAGGAATTATAACCTATGTTAGTAAATAGTAATTAATAAATAAATAGTTTAACGCAGTTTAATATTTAACTTAATAATAATAAATAAACTTACATGTTAATAGTCTTTTTGGGTTAACTAGGTTTGGGACCAGAACCATACCGCATCCTCTAAGACTTGGACTATTATCCATGTATGTATACATTGTCATCATGTCCGGCCCTGGCGCCTGGGGCACATCCCAGGGCCCAAAAGGAAGGGGGGCACCATTTATTTTGTTTGTTAGGCCACGGACTCACAGCCTAGGCCCAAATGTTGATGCTTTTTTTTATATCCAGGAAGGGAGGTACCATTTATATTTATATTTTCTGTTTGTTTGGCCATCCAGGCCCAAATGCTACTGTTTTTTATATCCAAGATTTCAAAGGGAGCATTAAAAAAAAAATGTCTAGGATTCAAGAGCCAAATTTTTTTTTTTTTTTTACACATGGGAGAAGATGAATCGGTGGGGCGACCAACCGAAGATTTCTAGAAAGAAGAAAAATTGATTCATCTTCCAACTTTTCTTCTTTTATATCTATTCTACTATATAATGCCAAAACTAGGCTTCACCGTGAAAGTTTTTCGTTCCAAAAATACCCTTCAATACATTTCAATATGTATTAACGTTGATAAGGATATCTATTCTACTATATAATACCAAAACTAGGCTTCACCGTGAAAGTTTTTCGTTCCAAAAATACCCTTCATTACATTTCAATATGTATTAACGTTGATAAGGATATCTAAGTAATTAAAAAAGTAATTTAATACATATTAAATATATGTATGCATGCATGAGGCAACTTGGGAAATGATAGTTAATAAAACAAAGATATGCATGCATGCAAAGTAGGTAGTTTGGAAAATAAAACAAAAGTTAATAAAGCATGCATGCAAAGTAGGCACATGAGCCCAAGAGATAAGAGAAACTTTTCCTATTCCCGTCATTTAATTTCTTCCAACTTTCATGCTCTTGCCTATTATATTTTCACCTATAATAAAATTAAAAAATTGTCGTTTGCTCTTTTAATAAACTATTTCTTTTCCATGTAATATGAAATACGTGCAACGCACGTACGTATATACTAGTATATATATAAAAATATATATATAATGGTTCTCCTGGGCGACTCAGGCGACGACGATAATCTAGGGCACCAAAGGATTCGAACCGACGGGGCTGATGAAGTGCAAGGCAAGATGGCTAGGGGACAGAGTGGTTTGGGCGAGAACGAACTTCAAGGACGGGTGAAGGTGACCGCCAGACGTAGAGGGTCGGCTCCCCAGGTTGGTGCATCCACCGAAAGTAAAGGAAAAGGGTTTCTGCTCCTACGAGCAGACTTCCTCCCCGAAACGGAGGAGGGCGGGCTCAATGGAGACATGTTCTACAGCTATGCGGATGGAGAGCGGGAAGAAAGGGGGAATGGGGGGGAGAGCTTTCGAGCCGAAGAGGACTCATCCGACTCCCCTGGTAAATAGAAACCTCGCGAGAACAGAGGATCCAATTAGGATAACGGGGGACGCCCCGATCTCTTGGGCAGATCTTTGCAAGCCTATTTTGGAGAGGAATAATTTCGATCTGCAGTATGTGGAACCAAAAATGGTCAGGAGATGGAAGGTAGCAGTGATCACTGATGAAGACTTGGAAGCTACGGCGGACGCTTGAAAACACACGTTAATGATGTACGTGATGGGTGCGCGCCCCTTCTATGGGCACCTCAAGCCGTATATTAGCCGGGTCTGGAATCCTTCGGGTAGGCTTAGACCTATACGCGAGGGAGAGGGGATATTTCCTGGTGAGGTTCGAGTGTCAGGAGGATATTGACAAAGTATTGCAGCAAGGCCCCTGGACCTTCGACAGACGCCTCATAATCATGCGTAGATGGCTGGCAGACTCAAAATTCGAAAGAGAACGGCTGACGCTGGTTACGCTTTCCCAATCTAAAGAGAACGGCTGACGCTGGTTACGCTTTCCCAATCTTCACCCCTGACTTTGGAGCGGCTCGGCGATTATGAAACTAGCTAGTATTATGGGTATGCCGCTCAAGGTGGACCAGGCAACTATGACTCTGTCTCACCTTACATACGCTAGAGTCTTTGTAGAGGTCCAAGCCTCTGACTCTCTCCCAAACTCAATCGAGATTGAATTACCTGGTGGACAAGTTATAAAGCAACTAGTCGAATATGAGTGGTTTCCCCCCTCATCCTCAGCGTGTGAGTGCTTTGGGCATACGAGTGAGCTATGCAATGATAAACCAACGGAGAGCAAGATGGATCAAAGGCATCCAGGTGATGTCCCCCCTGAAAGTCACAAGGAAGATATAGAAGAGAATGCACACAGGATGGAGGAGGATACATGCTTGGCAGGCGGATATACAGAGTAGGAGGAATTACTACTCCGGTGCAGGCTGGAACTGATGTCTCTGGGGGAGATGATCAAGCAGGAAGCAGTGGTGCAAAGATGAGGAAAAAGAACCTGACAGGAGACTACTTGAGAGGTGGGTATTCACCATTGGGGGATTCTGCTCAGAGACTAAATTGTCAAACAAAGGAGTTGTCCCATGAAGAGCTCACTCTGGCTAATCCTAAATGGACAGAAATGCTTAGGCAGGAAGCTGGTGGATCTGATATGAAGCGCGATACAAAGAAGAATAGTGAAGGAGACTCATCCAACCCTCTACGGGTGAGTCCCAGATTTGTCCGAGGATCATCCCCTACATAGTTAATGTCCATTATATCATGGAACGTAAGAGGCATAAACGCTGCGGGCAGGTGAAAGTCTGTGCCGGAAAACCTGGTGAAGAGTAAGTGTGGTATTGCGATCCTGGTAGAGACTAAAATAAAGAAGGCAAAGGTTTGGAGAGCTGCACTCCTACGGGATGGGAGTCGGTTAACAATCTGATGCTATGTCCCATGGCGCGGATTTGGGTTATGTGGGATAAATCTGTCTGGACCGGTACAGTCCGTTTTGAAACGGGGCAACTACTTGTGTTGGAGATGCATAATAAAGGTGGCCTTTCCTTCTATCTTGGAGCGATCTATGGATATAACTACAGGCGTCAAAGATATAGACTTTGGCGGGACATCATCAAGGTGTGCAACTTATGGGGTGCCCTTCACCCCATCACGCTGCTTGGGGATTTTAATGCGACCTTATACCCTCAGGACAAGAAGGGCGGTCGTAGAGTTGCAGAATCTATTCTAGCTGACTTCCAGAAATGTCTTCTCTCCTCCGGTCTCGCCTGTCTTAGAGGTATGGATTTGAAATGGACATGGTCTAATCAAACCTCTTCGAGAAGGATTTGGTGCATTCTGGACCACGCACTTGGGAATCCCCTTTGGTTTGAGAACTTTTCCGAGGTTGTATGTGAGAGTCTACCTACAGGAACTAGTGAACACACCCCTCTGCTTATTCGTTTCCGTCCAGTAGTGGTTGAGAAAACTCGGCATTTTCGTTTCAACAATGCTTGGCCTTCTCATGGGGGCTATACGGAGGTGGTCCTGTAGAGCTTGTCAGCTCATATCAAAGGCACTAGTCAATTCAGGTTATGCAATCTTTTGAAGAACTCTAAAGCTAAGCTGAAACATTGGAATGCCTATCGTCCAAAGTCGAGTCTCGTGGAGAAGGAAGCAAAACTTGATGCTATTCAACGTGCGTCCCAGGATGCTGAAGATGGGGACGAGCTGCTTATCCACGAGAATAGTCTTAGGGAGGAGGTGAGTTCTTTGCAAACCCAAGAAGACGTTTTCCTCCGCCAAAGAGCTAAATGTAACTGGATCAGGGAGGGAGACCACTATTCGAAGTTTTTTTACGGTGTGATTAGGGCCCGACAACAACGAAACCACATTGCGCGGTTACTGGACGCTAACGGTAATGATATAGCAGCAGCTAAGGACATTGCCTCAGAAGCAATTTCCTATTATTCTGAACTGTTTAACAGTGAGGATCAAGCTGGGTCCTTTCCCCCCATTATTTGCAAGTGTCTGGTTTTTGAGGCCGGAAATGAGTCTCTTCGTCGTCCGATTGCTGCGGAGGAGATCAAGAAGTTTATCATGAGCGCCCCGCTAAATTCTTCCAACTTCATTGGGACGTGCTCCAGCTACCTATCATAGATGCCATCAGAGAGTTTTTTCGATCGGGCAAGCTCCTGACTCTCATTCCTAAGAAGGAGGGAGCGGTCTCCCTCGCTGATTTTCGTCCGATCGCCTGTTGAAACTTTGTGTATAAGATTATCGCTAACATTATGTGTGCAAGGATGAGGGATCTCATGCACGGGCTCATATCTCAAAATCAATCTGCGTTCATCCAAAGGAGGTTGATCTCAGAAAATTACTTGTTGGCCCACGAACTTATGCGAGACTTTAACAAGCCTAGAAGCAACAAAGCCTGTGTAAAGTTAGACTTACGTAAGGCTTATGATACTGTAAACAAATTTTTTTTGGTGCATCTCATGAGAGAGATGGGGTTTGATAAATGGTGGGTTGACAGAGTGGAAGAATGCATCTCGACTCTGACCTTCTCGATCCTGATTAAAGGCCAGCCGCACGAATTTATCAGGAGTAATAGGGGCTTGCGACAAGGTGATCCTCTTTTCCTCTTTCTTTTTACCATTGTCATGGAATATTTCATGTGTCTTATGGATCGCGCAGTCTATGCGAGACGTATTGTCCCGATTTATAGTAGGATCCAACCGGTGGTCTCCCATCTGATTTACGCCGATGACCTCCTAGTTTTCATTCAACCGTCAGAGCGGAATGCACACTACTTACTTCATGTGCTCAATGCTTTTGGGGCGCTGTTGGGCCTGAAACTCAATAAGGAAAAGAGCCGTATTTACTTCAACCGCTTATGCCCTACTAAAGAACTGTGTCAGCTGACTCTCCAGATTGAGCAAGGGGAACTGCCAGTCAAATATCTTGGTCTCCCGCTCACGATCTCCTATGCACATGCCATGGAAAGCTCTAGCCTCCTACACGCTATCCATGCTCGTGTTGAGGGATGGTAAGCGCTGACCTTGTCCTTCGGTGGCCGTATCGTGCTTGTTCGGACGGTGGTTGCTGCTGTGGTTTTCTACTAGCTGCAAGCGATTAACATCTCGACCGCTACTCTGCAGAAAATAGAACGTCTCTGTGCCAACTTTATTTGGCGGGGTGGGATCCACTCTGTTTCATGGCAAGGCTTGTGCAGGCCAAAGAGGGAAGGAGGCGTGGGGCTTCGCTCGTTGATCTCCCTTAGTGAATGCATGCTACTGAAACGGAGCTGGCGGTTTCTGGAAGGAAAGTCGCTTTGGTCGACTTGGCTTGTGAGTAAGTACACATCAAAGAAGAACTTTTGGGAGTTGCCTAGAGACAACAACTTCTCGGTTATTTCAAGTCTATTCTTCACCAAAGGGTCCGAATAAAACCATTTCTGTCTCGAGTCATCCATGACGGAAAAAATACGGACTTATGGCATGATCCTTGGATTGGACCGAGGAGCGCGAAGGATTTGGTTGGAGATCAGCTCTATGGCAATGTGAGAGATAAAAAGCTCGGGTGTCAGAGCTAATTCAAGAGGGTCACTGGGAACTCGATAGGAATGTGGCGGGTAGGCTTCTGCAGCAGCATATAAGGAAGGTTCACCTTGACCCCTCCGGTGTAAGGGATCACTGGAAGTTGCTCGTAGGGAGCACTGGTAGGTTTGTGTTCAGAGGTGTTTGAAGAGATTCGGCCCAAAGTTTCCCTCCTGGAGTAGTATGACTTTATTTGGGCGAAGGGCGCAGCGGTTAAAATGCAATTGATGATGTATAAAGCTCTACGGAGAAGACTTCTCACCCTTGATAGACTCAACATGTTTGGGCTGCATATTAATGAGCAGAAATATGTGATGTGCGAGGTTGAGGAGGAGTCGATCACTCACCTATTCTTCAAGTGCAATTTCAGCAAGAAGATCCGGTGCTCTCAAAAAGCCATGATGGGGTTAGACAATGACTCGGAGAACGGGCTGGAGGTGGCTGGAGGTTCAAGTCAGATATATATATTTTCATTAAGACACCGGGGGAGCGTCTGGTACAGGAATGTCCGATTACGTTTGCTTTGTTCTGTCTGGCACATTTGGAAAGAGCGAAGCAACCGTATTTTCGAAGATTTGAGGAAAGACGTCCATGGAGTCATTGGTGGCATTGAGCACGATGTCGCCGCGCACGGGGGTAAAGAGGGTTAATCTGGGTAGATGGGGTGTGGATTTGGGTTGGAGTCTGTTGGTATTTGTATTAATCAGTCCTTTGTTTTCTTTCTTGTAACTGTTAGGGCATTAAAAAAAAATTAGGGCATTAGTTATCCACGGATTTATCTTCTATTTTTTCTTCTTATATTTTCAAATATATTCAAGATAGATGAAATCCAGGGAGGCACTGGTGGTGGCGACGTTGGGTTGGGGAAGTACATGTTGGGGTTGGGGAAGTACATGACGACCGTGATTCATGGAAGGAGCACCGCTTCCTGGTTCCAATGCCTCAAGGTTTTTTATTTCTTTTCTTCCATCTGCACCTTCACCCTTCATCTGTTTGATGAAATGTCATAGAGATAGGGTTCATACTAATGAGGCCACTAGGTTAGAGAACTCATATCAACAGACGTCTTCTTTGTATCACGACTTGGCCTCTCTTTAAATATTTGTAATTTCTGCTATCATTAGTATCAGTAGTTTTACTTGTTCCCTTGAAATATAATTATTTTGTTTTGGTCAAAGGGATTTGTTTATGAAGCATTCAGGCTTTTGAATATTTATATGGGTATTAAAATTTTAGATTTTAGAAAATCAGATTTCCGGTATTTATTATTTATTTTAGGATTTAGTTAAACGTTTTCTCCAAATTCCAAAATGGGTTAAACTCATCGAAAACAATATGTTAGTGACTAGATAGCACTCTAGGATTAACTTTGGTCTAAATCACCTAATATAAAATTTGTTATATTTAAAAATTTGTTAATATCTTCACAATATAAAATTTAAAGTTACTCGTTATAGGGATTAGATTGTAGTTTTTCTTTCATTATATCGAATTTAAACATGATGGTAAAAAAAAAACTTGGTCTCTAAAAGATGATTTCAGAGCAATAGGTTAAGCGTGGTTTAGACTGACATTCGCAGTCACGACATTTTGAAATCACGATGCTTTGTTGTGATTGACATTCAATGCGAGAGGTCATTTTTCACGTGAATCATTTTTATTATCTTGGGCTCATATATTAGCATTGCACAATACATATGGATAATGGAAATGCTGCTGAATCAAAATAAGAATTGTTAATCATAATTCCTTTACTCAATGCTCCTTTGAAAACTTAACAAACTAGTTCAACCAACTGCTATCAATAGCAGTCAGTTTCAGATTACTAAGAATTACTGAATGTAAGAAATAGTGTGCGCTAAGAGACAATTTGACAAGAATTTAACTTATCCTTGGTTATGATTTATGAACCAAATCAAAACAGAAAGAGTAGCAAAACAGAGAGGAATGAACAAATAGCAAAACAAACAGATTGGAATGAACTATAAGATAGAGATTGGAATTGATATTATACAATGAGATGGGCCTCTTTTAATAGTTTAATAGAGGGCAGGAATATTTTTATCCCCGTCACAGTTATAAATCCCAATATCATAATTAACATACTGTATCTCATGAATTTTTTTGTAGTAAATTGAACTGGATGAGTTTGACTCTGATTAGGAGCAACAACAGTGGCTGCGTGCTGATTTCAATATTTATGCTCTGATTATAGATGGAAAAAAATACAGTTGAAACATCAAAGTATTTTAAAAGTTGTATTCTTCGAAATTTATTTCCAAGACATCTTGGATCATCCTGGAACTCCATCAGGTGCTCCATTAACTTGTTTTAGTGAATGTGTGTCAATCTGGTCGAATCTTCAATCATCCAGGATACGATGACATTGAGTTCTGTTACTTAAGCGTTTGGTCATGATCTTCATATTGATGTTGACTCAGTCCATAGAACTATTGAAAAATTGACGCTTATGAAAAAAGGGCACAAATTTTTTTTCCGTCCTGGACCTACTAAACCTCAGGACCGACACTGATTGTCATTTGTTACACAGTATATTTATGCTTTAGTGTATGATTTTATTTTTGAGCTTTCTTTACATTTGAAGTTGATTCCTTTTTCTTAAATTTTTTCGTCCGCCCCTGACTAGCACATACATGTTCTATTTCAGAAGTATTCTCACTCGACTTCAATAATTTGCTGAACTTATTGCTTCAATTGGTCATCCTGATAGTTGATCCAAAGGTCTTTCAGCAAGTAAAGGTGATTGTTTGGACCACTCTCTCTAATTTGTTAACCTCACTTTAGAAGTAGAGTCCAAGTAGTCCGGACAAGTTTTTTCCAACTAGAATTCTTTGTGGGTGGGAACTTCAGGGTTATGCGTCCTTGACTTTATTTTGAAAAGTTTCAAATTTTTGCCAGGGAAGGCATGGTTTTTTTTTTTGGATAGAAACTAATAATGCAGCTTTCGAAAATTTTCAAGTCTGGAATCAGCTCCTCCTTGTGCCTGGAAACAAGTATTATTTGTTCATTCTACTAATGTTGCAAGTGAAAGCTGTAATCATGGTATTTGGTACCTACAAGAGCATAATTACCAACACTTGCAAATCCTATGTTAAGAGTAGCATATTTTCTGATAGGAGCTTGCATTCATGCATTTGGTCAGGACAACTTGTGCACAAGGTTTATCTCTCGAGCGTTTTCTGGGGCACTGGGATCGTTCGGCCTAGGAGAGATCTAAATACCCTGAGGTTTGAAGTCCTTACTTACGGGGGGGTAGACACATCTATTAGTGAGATGAGCTTGTACGTCCCAACTGTTAATCCCGTGGAGGGGACCATCATGTAGTTAGGGCGCATGCTAGATTTACCTTCTTGCATACCTAACTATTTGATGCAGAGACGGACAGGAAAAGAGGACCTCGTTTATAAATATATGTATATGTTGCTAACTTGTATGTCTGTTGCAGGGATAATCGTTCGGCTATGGATAAGGATCACTGAATAAGTGATCACTTGTATTTCCTTATGTCCTTTATCATTTATGCTAAATGTGATACATCTGTTTTGCATTGAGTATGCTGCTGCCCCTATTGCATCGAATTGAATAGTCCACTTGAAATACTTGTCTTGATATGAGATGAACAGTCCACTAGAGAACCTTTGTTCCTAAGAGATCGAATATGGTTCACAATACATGCTGCACACTGCACGATAGAACACTGTCTCTATAGCTTGCTTGTATGTATCGAATATGCAAAACTGGTTTCAAAGCTATGTTTTCGAAAAGATGTAAACTGACTATAATCCTGACCTGCATGAAATGAACATAGGTAAAAGTAACAAGATCACTAGTAATGTAATATTTTGCCACATGCTTACTTAGTGTGGGTTTCAGGGGGTGTTGCTTTTGTTCAGTTTATTTTATACTCACCAGTACTTTCTCCAAGGTGCTGATCCACCAACAGTTTGCTTGTTCTCAGATGCTGGATCGTCCGAGAAAGCGATAGCCGTGTCTCATCCCCAGAACCCGGAAATCTGGAGTCGATGCCTTGAGCCGTATCTAGATTGCTTGGGCTGCTTTTGTATAGAGGGACATAATGTATGGAACGGTGTCATTGTAATCGAGAGAAAGAGAGCTTTAGCGAACTGTAACCTCGGCCAAGCGTCGCTTGTAACACTTTTGAATATCAATAAAGAGTTTATTTTCATATGTCATTGCGTTCTTTACTTTTCTCAATATATGTGCCGCTGCTTCCGTATTGAATAGCTTACTTGCCTTTGTTAAAAGTTTTGGCCTTGTGCAAGCGCACTTTAGACTTGTACGACATCATGTCCGTGCGAGGACGATCGGTTCCGTAGGGATCAAGCGAGGACGATCGGACCCCTGCGGAACTGGGACGTGACAGTAACTACACAGCCATAATAACTTATATTTTTCAGTCTACTTTCCATTTGAACCAAACGGTGAAAGTGTAAACTTTTTGCTAAAATCCTGTACTTATCCCACTTTCCGTCTCTATTCTCTTTACCGAACACCTCTTTATGGCGATTCGTTACATTTCTTGCATGTTAACAAACTTTTTATTGTATATTAGTCATATTCACGTGCGACATAAATTTTTTTTTATTATATTATTAAAAAAATAGATAAAAATTAAAATTACATTAAAATAGTTAGATATGTATAAAATTTAAATATTATTTGAATATTGAATATATTTTAATTTGAATTTGTTATAGATATGTATATATGATTTTGGTATATATTTATGTAGTTAGAAGAATAAAAAAAAATGTGAAGGATACATATGGTGGTAGTTAGAATGATTGTAATTTTTTTTTATTTACGTGAGGATATACAATATGGCTTAGACGACTTAATTTAATTTTTTTCAAATTTTTAAAAATGTTATATAATGATATATTATTATTGTATATGAATTTTTTTGTTCTTTTGTTCAGGATGCTAAGTAAACTTTTTGCTACTAAATATGCCGTTGCTAAAGCAGTTACGAAAATTGCTGCTAAAGACATCAATCGTTGCTAGATAAAAGCAGTTGCTAATTGCTTCATTGCTATTGAATGGTCAATGCTAAATTCGTTGTTATATATTCCTTGGTGAAGCATTAATATCCTCATTCCCATGTAACATGTTCTCAAGTAAGTACTAAATTCATTGCTTTTTAAACATAGAATTGCTAAAACTTGCTACACTCTTGCTAGTAAACTTTGTTCTAACGTCGCTGCTATTAAACTCTTCATTGCTAAGACCATCCATAGTATAAACACTCCAATCGCATATTTTAAATTATTAAAAATTATACAAATTATTAATTTTATAATATTTTTTTAATATTGACATACAATGGTATATTCCAAAAAAAAAACTTTAAATTAACCTCCTTTCTCATTTTTTTCTTTATTTTTCTTTCTTGTTTGATAATATTTTTCTTCCTTTTCTATTTTTATTTTTCTTTCTTTTTTGGTAAAAATGGCTCATTTCGGTGGGCCCAAAAATTAATGAGAGGAGCTGGTAAGAGCATCCACAGTGGAAGATATTTTAAGTACTATATTTTGACTTTAGTCAAATTTTATAGCATTTGAAGGATGAAGTGGACACTCGTGCATACTTGAAAATTGCTAGAAAGCTACCAGGCACTCTAGATTTGGAGCGTGTTCTAGCTCCTCTATATTAATTGATGAGCCCACCAAAAGTAACCAAATATAAAAGAAAAATAAAGAGAGAAAATATTACCAAATATGGAAGAAAAATAAAGAGGAAAAAGAGGAGATTAATTTGAAGTGTTTATTTGGAGTGTACAATTGTGTGCCAATACCGTGAGGACACTTCAAAAGTAATAATTTTTAATAATTTGTAGTATGTGTTTAGAATGTTCCCACTGTGGATGCTCTCACGCTCCAAATCTGGAGTGTCTCTTGACTTTCTAGCAATTTTCAAGTAGGGACAAGTGTCCACTGTGACCTTCAAGTATTATAAAATTTGACTAAAGTTAAAATATAGCATTGAAGTCTCTCCCACTGCGAATACTCTAAAGTCGTTGCAAACTTGCCATCCGTTGCCAAATTTGTTCATAAACCATTGCTAGAAATCTTCCGTTGCTAACAAATATACTTTTTATTTTGATATGTACTAAATGTCCTACCCTCCGTGTCTAGGCACCTACAGGAGGAGGGGGAGGAAGGTGTGATTCGATTCCGTGATCTTCCCCACGGGAGATCCACGTCTTAACCAGTGGGCTAGACAGCTAGTACAAGCTGCTAACAAATATACGGTTTGAAATGATCCATGTTACGGAACTAAGACACAGTTGGGTATAGGACCTCCAACGCCTATAAATAACAGTCAAAGGGAGACAGAGCCGAGGCAAGCTTCCACAGTACTTTTCAGCGAGTTTACGACCGTTTACCTAGGGTTGAAGCTGTAATCTCCTACCGACTGGGCATGCCGTTACAATTTTTTTTAAAAAAATATAATAAAATTTATAGAATAATCCACAGGAAGCCCTTGCATATTATAGAACAATCTGACTGAAACTAACACACTACAAGAAGTAAAAATCACATCACAGAAAACAATCTAAGCTAAAACTAGCACATGACATAGCAAAACATAAGTTCACGACCTGATAACCAATACAATATCTACAATCACTATGGAGTTGGAAAAAAAAAATCAGGACTCTTTTATGTTAGTTTGGATGCAAAAAAAAATTGAAGAGAAAAGTAAGTGATTTCAATAAAAAAAATAGAGAAAAAAATGGTTGCCTTGATCCAATTAAGGATTCTTTTTTCTCTTTCAATTTTTTTGATATTTTTAAACTCCGAAAAAAAAATCGATAGAAATTATAATTAAAAAAAAAAAAAAAATTCTTCCAATCTCTTCCCGCCAACCAAACTTGGCCTATAAGATAATAGGGTTGGAGAGGAGATGTTCCAACTCCATGCCTTCACTGGCTAAATTTTGTAAGCTACAAGTACTCAAAAATTTGAAAGCACTACTAAAATTATAGTTGTGGAGAAAAGTTGTCGGGACTACTTGGACTCTACTTCTAAAGTCAGGTCCACAAATTAGATAGGGTGGTCCAAACAACCGCCTTTAGCTGCTAAAGGACTGGGCCACTTCCACCGTTCAGCAAATTATTGAGTCAGACAGAACAGCGAGCCTTGGTACAGCGGATCTATAATTCACAACCATTACTGAAATTTCACATACATATATGTCAATGAATTGGAATAAACCTGCAGAGAGTACTTGCTTAAGAATAATCTTATTCGTCCCTCTGAGCTGTTTTTCAAAATTATTCTTACGTATGTAATATATCAAATAACATAATAAATTTTAAAATTAAAATTATTATTATTATTAGTATTAAATTAACATCAATTTTAACATTAACATTAACATTAACATTATATTAATATTAATTTTTTTCGATAATTAATTTTTTAGATTAGAATTTGTCATATCTGTTATCATGTTAGATACAACATAATACTATTTAATATATACCATGCCAGCTGTCAGTTACGAATAATTTGAAAAAACATTTTGCAGGTAAGAATATCTTATTTAAAAGAAGTCGGACTTTATTGCACTCCAGATCAGACAACAGTTCCAAAATTATTGTAAAATGCCAACTGAAACCCAATGATCGGCTGCAAATTTGCCGCATGTGGCATCGTAGAAACCGACTTTACAGAGCAAGGCAGATTCGATTGAAGGTGGTGTTTTAGGGGCGATTACATCAAGCCATAAGCAAGTAAAACTTTTGATATTCAGCAGCATTTACATGCTTACTAGTTACTTTCATGAAAGTTACACTTAAAAAAAAAAAAAAAAAAAAAAAAAATTACTAAAAATTTGATACAAAAATTTAAATTATGTTAAAATATTTTAAATATAAATTGAATATATTTTAATTATGATCGATTATAAATATATTTTTAAAATTTTAGATATGTATTTAGTTACATAATTTCACTTAGTTAGTTTAAATATAATTTAAATATTGAATATAGTTTAGGATTTATAATTCAGATAGTTAGAAGAATTTTAGGTTTTTAATTTTTTTTTAACTACATCAGGAGAGAACTATGGTAGTTAAAAAGATTTAAAAAAATAAAATAAGTGATGATATACATACGACTTAAATGACTCAAAATGAACAGTTTCTAAGCCGTATTATAATAGTAGAGATTACCGAAAGGACTTTGTAGTTGCAACTGCATGCAAATCTTTCGAGACAAAACATGTCCAGACCATAGAATTTATAGATTTTTTGAGATGTGAACAAGAGGAGACATGATAGTACGTGTTGGTGTTGAATGCGGTTTTGGAGAACACCTCGGAGTGCGACGAGCGTCATCAGTGTGTCGAAGAAGCTTGAAAAGTCGAAAGCGACAAATATGGTGCGTTTAAGTGCGTGCTAGACTTGTATCGAAAAAGTAGTATCATGGGGAGCGGTAATATATACCGAATGTATACCATTGCCGGTATACCAGTCTGACACAGTTTTGTTCCATAATCATTCTGACTCAACGAAGACATTTTTTGGTATACCACCGATATACCGTGTATATCGATGACGAGATTGAAGTCGAAAATAAGTGTCTTATTAACATCGTTAGATAAATATCAACGGTCTAGATATTTACGGGATTAAGGGGCTTTAGATTGATCTTTTCTAACCCTAATCCATTATCACAAGATCAAAAGATGAACTTTCTCAAGAGTTGCTATTTTCTAATAGAGGAAGAAAGAGATTCAGAGTTTCAAAATTTATTTTGGAAAAAGATTCGAGGAGATCATTTTTTTCGTCATGTATTTTTCGGTAATCTTCGCTCTATTCACTGTAATCTATTTACATCCTTAGAAGTATTTTGGTAATCCGTGTGAGTCTGGATAAAAATTTGTAAGGAGTTGGTGTATCTTTTTATTTTATACTAATATTTGCAGGGGCGGATCCAGAAACTGAAATTGGATGGACTACCATGGATTACGGTGGGCTAATCCATATAAAAAAATATATGAAAAAAAAAGAAAGATTTTTTTTTTGTGGGCTAGAGCCCACCCCGACTCTATATTGGATTAGCCCCTATATACTTGAAAAGCCTCCAAATGAAATTTAATCTGAAAAGGATAAAAGAAAAACATACACAATTACACGAAAAGAAAAATAAAACGAAAAATTTCATTCAGAGCGACAAAATTAAAACAAATTTCACTGAGAGCATAGAATTTTTAAAATTTTCACGGAAAGCATCATAACTTTTATCCGAAGGGCGTTTTACGATTTTCCAATTTTTTTTTTTACTTTCCGTCTGGCTGCCGTTAATATATATATATATATATATATATATATATATATATATATATATATATAAAACGTCCTTTGGAAGGACATTTTTTCTAGAAAAAACGTCATTCCAAAGGACATTATATATATATATATATATATAATATATATATATATATTTTAATTACTCTCTCTCTCTCTCTCACTCTCTCTGCTCTCTAACACTCTCTCTGTGCTCTCTCTCACTCACTCTCTGCTCTTTCTCTCTCCTCCTCTCTCTATGTCTCTGCGCTCCCTCTCTCACTCAATCTCTGCTCTCTCACTCTCGCTCTCTCTCTCTCTCTCTCTCTCTCTCTCTTTCTCACTAACTCTCTGCTCTCTTTCTCTCTCACTCACTCTCTGTGCTCTCACTCTCGTTCCTGCTCATCTCTCTCTCTATATATACTCTATGTGTGATCTCTCTCTCTCTCTCTGATGCAATGGGTCCCACTTTTTGGCAGGATCGTTGCGGAGAGAGAGAGAGAGCAAGGGTGAGAGAGAGAGAGAGAGAGAGAGAGAGATCAAGGGTGAGAGAGAGGGATCGAAACGTGAGAGAGAGTGTGTTAGGGAGTGAGAGAGACCGTCACAAAAAGATTTGTGAGAGAGAGAGACCGCCACTTTTTGGTGAGAGAGAGAGAGGGAGTGAGAGAGCGGAACGTGAGAGAGAGAGTGAGAGAGTGTTAGAGAGCAGAGAGTGAGTGAGAGAGAGAGTTATTAAAAAAAATTATATATATAAAACGTTGTTTCAAAGGCCGTTATATATATATATATATATATATATATATATATATATATATATATATATATATATATATTTTAACGGCTAAGACGGAAATCAGACGAAAAATTTAAATCGTAAAACGTCCTTCGGAAAGGCATTATGATGCTTTCTGTGAAAATTTAAAATTTCTATGCTCTTATTGATATTTGTTTGTTTTAATTTTGTTGCTCTGAATAAAATTTTCCGAAAAGAAAATATAGCAAGTTCATTTTTTTTTTTTTTTGATTGATTATGATACGTCGCAGAACCCCCTTGCCTTACGAAACTAGTTTTACGTATCGGTCCTGTTAGTATCACATTTAGACGTTTTTGACATATTAACTTTTTAATGCTTGATTTTGGTACTCTAACTTTATTAAATGTTCTTTTGAAATATTTTTCATTAAATTTAAAGCATATCGAGACTACTTCAAAAATAAATCTTGTGCTATAAAAGTACAACTTAATTACTTGCTTTAAAATTGACAAAAAATTCTTTAAAAAAATAATTTACTAAATTAGGATGTTAAAATTGAACAATTGAAAACTAATGTGCAAAATTATTTCAATATTATAGTCAGAAAATTTACTGTAGCGAAATAAATTTATATTAAATTCATGCAAATGAAGCAAGTTTGCAAAATCTAAAAAAAAAGGCAGGGTCCGCCAACAGTGTTGAACGAAAATACAACTGCTGTACACGTACGCAGCAAAAAAATAAAATAAAAATTAATGTGGGCCCCACGGCCAATTTCCGCCAACACACGTGGGGTCCACGGTTTATTTTATTGTATTTGTTTGATTTGGTTTGTTTGCTTAGTTTGGTTTGATTGGTTTGTTTGGTTGGTTTATTTTAATTAGTTATGTTTTTTTTTTTTTTAGTTTTGTTTTGTAATTAGATTTAAGAAAATTTATTTTAACGAAATAAAATTAAAATAAATTAATTGGAAAGAAATATTTAGAAATATTTTTTTCGAAAATTTGTTTCCAAAGCATCAAAATTTGTATAAATTCCATCTAAAGCATAAAAGTTTAAAAAATTACGAAAAAATATCAATATCAATTGGGCGTTTATATTTATAAATATTATATTTTTATCGTTAATTTTTTCGTCGTTAACAGACGTTAAAAAAATAATAATAATAAAAATATGTCGTAAGAATATTACGTCTGCCGTTGAGCAGACTTCGACCGGCCATAACTACTTGTTTTGAAATTATTTTTCGTTAAATAATACGTCGATTTGTATGTTTTCGACGAGAGTTACACAAATCGTGTAGAAAAAAAATTTATCCGAAGCAAGACGCACATGTTACAGGCAAAAATATAAAATTTAAAACTTTAAAGTATCATAACTTTTGACTGAGAGATCGAAACAAGCTCCAGTTTGTGCCAAAATGACCGTATCGAAAAGTACTACGGGACAAACCGTTTCACCGTTTTACGGACTTTGAAATTTTTTAGAATCTCAAAAAAACGATGTTACGACCTCCAAATTTTACTTTCGGTCTTTTTTTCGAATATTTAAAATTTACTGTAGCGAAATTAATTTATATTGGGTGTGGGGGCCGTAAAACGATAAAAAGTTAACTAAATAACTACCTAAATATCTTGCGATTCTGAAAATTTATATTGGGTCTTTTTTAATTTATTTAAATGATTATATATATGTGCAAAATAATTTTACGATTCTGAAAATTTTCGAAGATAAATTACAAAAGTTATTTAGTTATCTTGCAATTAAAAATATATTGGAAAAATTTGGAGAATCCAATACAAAATAAATTAAAAAAGACCTAAATATCTTGCAATTAAAAAAGACCCAATATAAAAAGATAAAAAAGACCCAATATAACATAAATAAAAAAAGTTATTTAGTTATCTTTCCAATTAATATTAATTTATTTTAATTTTATTTCGTTAAAATAAATTTTCTTAAATCTAATTACAAAAAAAAACATAACTAATTATAATAAACCAACCTAACAAACCAATCAAACCAAGCTAAACAAACAAACCAAACAAAACAAAACCAATAAAATAAACCTTGGACCCCACGACCAATTTCTGTTGGCTGAAATTGGTCCACAGTTGGCAAAAATTGGCCATGGGGGGGCCCACATTAATTTTTTTTTTTTTTTTTTGCTGCGTACGTGTACAACTGTTGTGTTTTCCGCCAACACTGTTGACGGACTCTGCCTTTTTTTTAAAATTTTACAAACTTGTTTCGTTTGCATGAATTTAATATAAATTTATTTTACTATAATAAATTTTCTGTATTATAGTTGAAGTGCCACAAGCATAATTAGCCATAATCCTTGGTAAGAGTTAAGGTCTTTTCCACATGGTACTTGAAATGGTCATATGAGCTATGATTTTCCATTGTCAGTTTATCAATGGTCAAGGATCAACATGGGCAATCACAAAACTTACTAATGGCACTTGGACTTGGGTCATGAATGCATGAATCAGATAGTGAGTACAGGTACAATCCTCGCGTAATGAACTGCATTAATACTAAGATACATACGATAGTGTCGATTCAAAAAGAATTTGGTAAAGAAGGAAGAATACACTAATATTTTCTATATTTTATATTTATTATAGAGTTTTTTATTATTTAAAAAATAATTATACAAATTTGTATATATTTTATTTTTTATTTTAAAATAAACAGAATTAGTGTAATAATTTTTATTATATTTTTCTAAAATAAAAAAATATTTGTATGATAAACATAAAATATAGAATTTTATAGAAGAAGTTAGTATAAATAACGCATACGAGATCTGTATATATCTGACCAATATCTTTGTATCATTATTTGTGAATCAAAATTTAAGTTATTAAAGAATAGAAATGGTAACAGCTGTATCAGTTCTTGATTATACCTCTGGTCCTCTACTTGAGAGAGAGAGTGAGTGAAAACAACTATAGTGAGAAGCTACAAACTAACCCTACTATAGTTATAGTGGTTAGACAAGAAAAATTAATGGTTAGTGTTCCCTAATTGGGATGTGTGACTATTCATCCACTTAAGTACCCCCCTCCATGTGAGGACTTGTACGAAAGGAAGTACCATGGAAAATTACACTTCACACTCGGTCTCTTTCAATGCTCCTCGTCTCCTCCCTTTCTTCTCCTCGTTATAATAGTACCAGTTGTACAAAGTTTTATATGATCGCATTTTTATTCTCTATAAAAAAAATTAGAAAAAAAAATGTTCTTACCCAAAAAGCTTTTGTTATGTGGGGGCAGAAAATTTTCTTCTGTTTGAAAAAAAAGAAGAGACGCCATAGTAAAGATATTTTTTTTTACAAGAAACGTCCTGACCAAGAACATATTTGTTGTTGTTGTTTATTTTCTTTTTAAGCTTATAGATTATAGGAAATTGGTATTTTACTTGAGGTGTTTAGTAGAAATTCAAGTGAAACGTCCTTAATATGGACGATGTTTCAGTTCTTTGTTTACAATTTTAGAATTTTCTTTTTCTTTCAATGTAATTTAGTGAAACTATAATTTTCTGTGTAAAATATTCTGTTTATATATATATATATATATATATATATATATATATATTATTATTTTTAAAAAAAACAGTGGAGAAAGCCGGAGATTTGCTCCCACTATATAAAGTGGATCCGCCCTGACCTGAATTTTTTTTTCGGAATTTTTCAAAAAAAGGAAAAAAATTTCTCATAATTGCGAAAAAGGGGAAAAGTTTTGGATATTTGTATTAAGGGGGACAACTCGCCAAGTTAGTTGGCGAGGTGGGAGTGGGAGAGAGAGACCGCCAACTCAGTTGGCGGGTGGGAGCTGAGTTGGCGGATGATAAGTTGGATATATATATATATATATATATATATATATATATATATATATATATATATATATATAATTTCTTTCTATCAATTAAATTTTGTAAATAGATAATAACAAATTATCTATTATAATATTACAAAAAATTTATATTGATAATACCAAAACAAAAATATTTATTAAAAATTTTAAATCTAAAAATTTAAATAAACCAAAAAATATCAAATAAATAGTATTATGGGATATTTTAGCAAATGCTCCAAAAATATTATTATGAGCATTATAAAATTATGAAGGAAAATTTTATAATGCCCCTACAAAAAATGTCAAAAGTAGTATATACCCCAGTAAAAAAAAAAAAAAAAACTAGCAAATGCTCCAAAAAAAAAATCGGTTAAAAGAGTGCGGGCATATCTTAAAATTTTATATATATATATTTGTATAGATAAAATTTTACTTTTATATATATATATATATATATATATATATATATATATATATATATATATATATATATATATATATATATATATATATATATATTCAATTATCTATATATATTTAGAATTTCACTAATTATGTAGATATATATAGATATTTTTTGTTAGATAATTGTATATAGATATTTGTATATATTTAGAATCTATATTATCTGTATACAATTATCTAATATTATCTGTTAAAAAAAAAGTAAAATTATCTGTTATCTAATATATATTATCTAATATATATTATCTATATATATTAGATAATTGTATATTAGTGAAAATTATCTAATATGTATTATCTATATTATCTGTTAAACAAAAAATATCTAACAATTATCTAACATATTTTTTTTAGATAATTATGTAGATATATACAAATATCTAACAAAAACATATGTTAACAAAAATATATATATATATATATATATATAGAGAGAGAGAGAGAGATAAAAGTGAAATTCTAAAATCTATTTTTTCCAAAATTTTATTATTATTATCTGTATGTAAAAAAAATTCTATTTAAATAACATAGATAATTGTATATATTTAAATTTTATAGGTTCAAAATAAAATACCCAAACAATTTTGAGAGAAATTAATAGATAACACTAAGAATATTTTAGCAAATGCCTCCAAATAAAATGTTAAAACTAGCATATAACCCCTCTTTAAAATTTTAAGATATGTCCGCACTCTTTTAACCGATTTTTTTTATTTTTGCATTTGCTATTTTTTTTTTCTGGGGTATATACTATTTATTTGATATTTTTTGGTATAATTTATAAAAGTAAAATTTTAAGATATGTCCCATAACACTATTTATTTGATATTTTTTGGTATTGTTAAGTTTTTGGATTTAAAATTTTTAATAAATATTTTTGTTTTGGTATTATCAATATAAATTTTTTGTAATATTATAATAGATAATTTGTTATTATCTATTTACAAAATTTAATTGATAGAAAGAAATTATATATATATATATATATATATATATATATATATATATATATATATATATATATATATATATATATCCAACTTCCCATCCGCCAACTCAGCTCCCACCCGCCAACTGAGTTGGCGGTCTCTCTCTCCCACTCCCACCTCGCCAACTAACTTGGCGAGTTGTCCCCCTTAATGCAAATATCCAAAACTTTTTCCCTTTTTCGCAATTATGAGAAATTTTTTTCCTTTTTTTGAAAAATAAACTTGCTTATTTATTTCGGAACAGGTGCCACTCGCTCCAAAATGTCCATGTGACAGTGACATACGTTGCAAAGAAAGATGAAGACTAGTCCTCCCACTTCTGCTGTTTTCACCGTGATTCAAGCCTAAGCCTATGATTTTTCACCGATCACAGTAATGCTTAACTAGCTGTTTCCTCGAAACGGAGAAGTGAAGTGACTAGAGAAGATCAGAAAGATTCAATGTCCCATGTTCTTCTTCTTCTTCTTCTGTCGAGCTAAGCTAAAAGCTAAGCTAAGCAGTGTGTCATTAACCATACTGCAGTCTCCTTCCATGTTTGACTATTGCTAAACTGCACACAGCTGAGCCAAATCTGGAAATCTCAGCAAAGAGAGTAAGAGTAGCACATTGCTGGCAGAAGAGATACGTACGTACGTACGTACGTACGTATGTGGCAGTCGAACCCACCATATTCAAAAAATGAAAGTAATTGTTGAGCACTAATTAATTCCGCTCTTAACCAAATAACTTCAAGTTCAACTACTTCCCAGAGGTCACTTTCTTCACCATACCTATATCACTATATCATCTCCCTCTCCCGTTTCCGCTTCCAAAGCTCATTCCCAAATGACTTGCATGGTCCTTTCATGACCAAGAACTTGATGAGGAGCCATGACCTCCTCCTCACTTCAACACTCCTCCTCCTCCTGACCTTTCCCCTCCCCACCTCCTGCCTACAAGAACTTCCTCTCACTTCCCCACAGGTACGTACGCATTATGCATACATAATCTAGGACTTAGTTTGAATTGCAGTTACGTTGCATAATGTTTTATCAAACGCAAGTACAATTTCAGAAATGTTCGTTTATCCGAAATGAAATCCTTTGGTTGACCAAAGAGTCATTACGTACAGGGAATACAGATGGAAGACAAGATCCGGGTGGGCTCGACCCCGCCCAACTGCCGCAACCGCTGCTACGAGTGCTCCCCGTGCGCCGCGGTCCAGGTGCCGACTCTGCCGAACCCCCGCGCCGTCGGCCGCTCCCGGACCAGACCGCTGGACTACGTCGACCGGCACAGCAACTACAAGCCCCTGGGGTGGAAATGCCGGTGCAGTGACCGCTTCTACAACCCTTAGCTAGCAAGCTATGTTACTTGTTCCCTTCCTTTTTTTTCGTTTCGGTTTTCTTTGTTGCATTCCCATTTTTGCTTTGGGGCTCATTTTGGCTGGAGGCGGAGTTAGAGGAGGGCCGGGGGGGCATGACGTTGTAGTCGTAATTAATATATCTATATTTATGTGGGCTGTGATTTGTGAATATTTTTTATGGAAGCCTCATTTGATCTTACTCTACTACTTCATTAATGGATTATACAGTTTATTATTTATTTATTTATTTATTGCTGTTCAGATTATTTATCATCTCGGATTCTCTTATGTACGTACTAGTAGTTCCCACCGTATTGATGAATGTGCTCCGTCTGTATATCTCGTGTTTGTATTGTGGTGTTTTGGATGGTAGTAGGCACTGTCGTTTCTGAATATGTGCAAACAATACGATTGTACACCTACAATGTTCCAAAAAATTGGGGGACTTTAATTTTTTTTAAGAGATATTTTAGCAAATGTTCTCAAATAAAATGTTAAAACTAGTATATATTTTTACTAAATAAAAACTAGCAAATGTTATATTCTTTGTACGGATGAAGTAAAATTTTAATATATGTCTCCACTCTTTTAATCGATTTTTTTGATTTTGGGAACATTTGCTAGTTTATTTTTTTTCAGAAAATTTACTTTATCAAAATTAAATTATATTAAATTTATGCAAACGAAACAAGTTTATCAAAATTAAAAATACTGTCCAAAATTTGCCAACTTAGTTGGCTTGCACAAAATCAGAAAACAAAGTTGGCGAATTTTGGACAATGGGTCCCACGGGTTGGGGTGGGGGTGGTTTGGTTTGGTTTGATTTGGTTGGTTTGGTTTGATTTGGTTTGTTTAAAGAGTTTTTTTAATTAGTTATGTTTTGATTTTTTTTATTTAGTTTTTTTTGATTTAGTTTAGTTTTGAAATTTGATTTAAGAAAATTTACTTTAATGAAATAAAATTTAAATAAATTAATTGTAAAAAAAAATTTAGATTTAAAAAAAAAAAAAAGGTTTGGTTTTTTAAAAAATTGTAATTTTTTTTTTTGCAATGTTTGATAAGAAAAAAAAAACTAAATAAATAAAATAAAAAGAAAAAAAATTAGTATTTTTTTTGTCCTTTAAACAATGTTTCGTCAACGTTCTCAGAATCAAACCAAACTTGGCTCACAGGACCAACGTAACGCTGCGAATCCGATGGCGTAAGTTTCGTTGCGAAACGACAAACACACACGAAGTTATGACAAGTGTCGGTACAGACCGATACGATATTTTTCGACGGATACGTGTTGATTCCGGTGTGCACGCAGATCCAAATCAAGTTTTCCGAAATTTCACACATCCGTGTTGATAATACGCGCCTTTCGGTGAAATCCTCACGCGACGAAGTCGCCTCGTTTGGCGGGACGTATCCCGTATCGAAATTTTTTGGAGTTTTAAAAACAGATTTTTCTTGATTTTGGAAGTTGATTTTACAGAAATTGGGGACAATTTAAAATAAATTAAAAGATGAGTTTTAAATTTGGTTATGTTTTCTAAAAGTCTATACAAGTGGATTTCTAAAACATTAATCGAGTTGGTAGAAAACTGGACGTGAACAAGGGTAGTTGGACCGAAATCTGACAGTTTTGAAAAATGAATTTTCGTCCAACTTTCGATTCGATTCTCTTTTAAAATAATTCGTTTAAAATTAAAATAGTTGAAAGAGATTAAATAGGGTAGGGTTGTGAACGTACCAGAGAAGAAAGATTAGAATTTGGTTGAGCGACGGAGGAGAAACGTCACCGCAAAGTAGTGGTCGGAGGATGTCACGCGCGCAAAATCAAACCAAACCAAAACCAAACTTCAAACCCAAATAAAAATCAAACAAAAATCCAAAACTAAAATAAATAAAAAAAAATCAAAATCCAAAACAAAACTAAATAAAAAAAAAATCAAAATCCAAAACAAAACTAAATAGAAAAAACTAAATAAAAAAACCAAAACATGACTAATTAAAAAAACAGAAAATTTACTGTAGCGAAATAAATTTATATTAAATTCATGCAAACGAAACAAATTTATAAAATTTTAAAATACATACAGAGTCCGCCAACAGTGTTGGCGGAAAACACAACAGACGTACACGTAGGACCCCACAAGCCAATTTTTGCCAACACTGTTGGCGAAATTGGGGGGGGGGGGGGGCAATTTCGGCCAACTGTGTTGGCGAAAATTGGGTGTGGGGGCCCACGGGTTCGGTTGGGATGGTTTGATTGGTTTGTTTTGGTTGGTTGATTTAGCTTATTTTATTAATTTGTTTTAATTAGTTATGTTTTGATTTTATTTATTTAGTTTTGTTTTGTAATTAGATTTAAGAAAATTTATTTTAACGAAATAAAATTAAAATAAAAAAATGTAAAAAAATTTAGAAATATTTTTTTTCGAAAATTTGTATCGAGAGCATCAAAATTTGTATAAATTCCATCTAAAGCATCAAAGTTTAAAAAATTACGAAAAAAATATCAAAACGTTCTTTGGACGTTTATATTTTTTAATATTATATTCCTATCGTTAATTTTCTTGTTGTTAACAGACGTTAAAAAGAAATAATAATAAAAATCTGCCGTAAGAATATTACGTCTGCCGTCGAGCAGACTTCGAGCGGCCATAACTATTTGTTTTGAAATTATTTTTTGTTAAACAATAAGTCGATTTGTATGTTTTCGACAAGAGTAACACAAATCATGTAGAATTTTTTTTTATCCGAAGCAAGACGCACATGTTACAGGCAAAAATATAAAATTTAAAACTTTAAAGTATCATAACTTTTGAGTCAAAGATCGAAACAAGGTCCAGTTTGTGCCAAAATGACCGTATCGAAAAGTACTATGGGGTAAACCGTTTCACCATTTGACGGACTTCTCAAATTTTCAGAATCGCAAAAAAACGATGTTTCGACCTACAAATTTTACTTTTAGTCATTTTATTTTCGAATATTTAAAATTTACTGTAGCGAAATAAATTTATATTGGGTGTGGGGCCCATGGATTTAAAACGATGTTTCGACATCAAAAAAATATTAAAATTTTTTTTTAATTAATTGTTTTAAATCCGTAAGGCAAAAATAGTAGACATAAAACATGTGCGAAAAAAATATTTCTAAATTTTTCTTTACAATTAATTTGTTTTTATTTTATTTCGTTAAAATATATTTTCCTAAATCAAATTCCAAAACTAAACTAAAAAAAACATAACTAATTAAAACAAACTAATAAAATAAACCAAACAAACCAAACCAAACCAACCAAACAAAATCCAACCACCCAAACCAACCTGCGGGCCCACAAGCCAAAATTCCGCCAACACTGTTGGCAGAATTTGTGCTTGTGCTTGCACAAATTCAGCCAACAGTGTTGGCAGAATTTTGCCTTGTGGGGTCCACTTTTGGCCTTTTTTTTTTCTACGTGTTCTCTTTTGCCTACGTGTTTATTTTTTTTTGTTTTCCGCCAACACTGCTGGCGGAAACTGTCTCTATTTCAAAATTATCCAAACTTGTTTCGTCTGCATGAATTTAATATAAATTTATTTCGCTACAGTAAATTTTCTGTTAAAAAAAACTCATTAAACAAACAAAATCAAACCAAACCAACCAAACCAAAGCATCCCAACCCAACCCGCGGGCCCCACTTGCACTAAATCAGCCAACTTAGTTGGCTGATTTTTTTTATTTAGTTTTGGATTTTGATTTTTTTTGTTTAGTTTTGGATTTTGGTTTGATTTTTATTTGGGTTTGAAATTTGGATTTTGGTTTGACTTGATTTTGGGCGCGTGACATACTCCGACCCCGACTTTGCGGTAACGTTTCTCCTCCGTCACTCGACAAAATTCAAATCTTTCTTCTCTGGTACGTTCACAACCCTACCCTCTTTAATCCCCTTCAAGTATTTTAATTTTAAACGGTTTATTTTAAGAGAGAATCGAAACGAAAGTTGGACGAAAACCCATTTTTTTAAACTGTCAGATTTCAGTCCAACTACCCTTGTTCACGTCCAGTTTTCTACCAACTCGATTAGTAATTTACAAATCCACTTGAATAGACTTCTAGAAAACATAACTAAGTTTAAAACTCATCTTTTAGTTTATTTTTATTTTCTTCCAATTTCTGTAAAATCAACTTCCAAAGTCAAGAAAAATCTGTTTTCTAAACTCCAAAAAATTTCGATACGGGTGCGTCCCACCAAACGAGACGACTTCCTCGCGTGAGGATTACACAGACGCGTATCGTCAACGCGGACGTGTGAGATTTCGCGAAACTTGATTTGAATGTGCGTGCACACCGGAATCAACACGTATCCGTCGAAAAATATCGTATCGACCTGTTCCGACACTTGTCATAATTTTGTGGTGCTTGTCGTTTCGCAACGAAACTTGCGCCATCGGATTCGAAGCGTTACGCTGGTCCTGTGACCCAAATTTGGTTCGATTCTGAGAATATTGACGAAACACCGTTTAGAGGACAAAAAATACTAGTTTTTTTTTCTTATCAAACATTGCAAAAAAAAAAAACTTTACAATTTTATATAAAAATCATACAATTTTTTTTTACAATTAATTTTTTAAATTTTGTTCGTTAAATAAATTTTCTTAAATCAAATTTCAAAACTAAAGTAAATAAAAAAACTAAATCAAAATTCAAAACAAAACTAAACTAAATAGAAAAAAACTAAATAAAAAAATGAAAACATAAATGATTAAAAAAAACTCTTTAAACAAACTAAATCAAACCAAACAAACCAAACCAAACCACCACCCCAACCCAACCCGCGGGCTCCACTGCCCAAAATCCGCCAACTTAGTTGGCCGATTTTGTGCAAGCACAAAATCCGCCAACTAAGTTGGCCGATTTTTGGTAGTGGGCCCAGGTTGGGACCCACATTTGCTTTTTGCTGGCCACATATTGGCTGCGGTCTGTTCTCCGCCAACTGAGTTGGCGGACTGTGTCTTTATTTTTAATTTAGGTAAACTTGTTTCATTTGCATAAATTTAATAATTTAATTTCGTTATAGTAAATTTTTTATTTTTTTTACTGGAGGTATATGCTAGTTTTGATATTTTTGGTAGGAACATTTGCTAAAATATCCTTTTTTTTAACCATCATATATATATATATATATATATATATATATATATATATATATATATATATATATATATATATATTATTAAGAAAATTTTATTGTCAAGCATGAAAGGGACTATAATGAAAAAAATAAAAAAAAAAAAAAAAAATATAGGGTCTAAATTTTCTATTTGGACAAATCAAAACTTAAACTCTAAGTTGGTATAAAATCCAGGATCTAAACTCTAATTAGCCCTATTATTAATGTAAAATTTCTATTTTAGATTTATACCTCCCTATTTATTAGAAACTGTAGTAATATGGTTCTTACAATATTAGAAAAAAAAACAATTTTTTTAAGAAAACTTAAAAAATAAAAAAATATTTTTAGTAGGTGTGGAGTTTAGTAGCTGCTTGTAAGTGGTTGATTTTGGTTGTCCCTTAATCCGACCTTCTGTGAGGCACTTCTTAATGTCCTGGAGGGTTATCTGCGACTTCGATATTTTGTAGGTCACGCTGGACCTGGAAGTTTTGTCCTAAGTCAAAATCGAAACCGAATAATTTTTTTTTAATAATTTTAAAACCGAAATCGAACCGATTTTTTTAAAACCGAATCGAATCTCTTGTTCGGTTCGGCTCAGTTCAATTTTCGGTCCAATATCGAATAATGTTCACCCCTATGCATGTCCCTTGCAGCCTAGTCTAGTACGAGCTAGCCTTTGGCCTGTCAAGGAGTCGAGCCCATAATGACTCCATTTCTGCTGAAATATGTATTTATCGAACCTCTCACCTTACCCATGCCTGAACCTCTTTACAGGATCTTGCATTTGCACTATGAATGCCTTCCTGCACCTCCCGGTTCATGGCGTTAAGACCAGATTTAGCGGTTCAGCTTCCAATCTCATCTCTCCACAACACAATTATTGTCACAATTCTCTTACAGTGGGCCGGTTTGGATGTGAAAAAAATTGGAGGTGGAGACCAAATTTTTGTCGGTAATATGTTTTAGGAAAAAAATAGTTTATGTCGGTAACATGACACTAGAGCTTGTCATGACCTCTTAGTTTCTGCCGGTAACATGTTTTAGGAAAAAATAGTTCAGTCCACTTCTGTATTAATTTTTTTGGTAGGATGTGGGTTAGCCATTGCTTCATGTATTTTCTTATTTATTTATTTATGGTTATCATTTTTAAGTAAAATTTATTAATTAATAATAGTACGCCATTATCAATTTAGCTGAAATTTAATTTGTAAGAAAAATAATAATTAGCTAAAAAGTACATATACTCAGAAATTTTGGACTAGATCGTCAGAACGCATACATCAGAAACACCACATACATAATAATATATATTTAATTACTTTTTAATACTTAAATTAATTAATTTTCCAATACATTTCTTATTTTACAAAAAATTTCTTCCAGAGACAAAAAGTTATATGAAATAGCACTTCAAAGAGCCGAAGTTAATTATTTTTCCAATATATTTTTATTTCACTATCCCTTTGATAGCCATTCAAACAATGTAAGTGAATTATGCAATATATCAAATTTAATCTTAGAGCTGAAGGAAGGACAAAAGAGTGACTGTCAATCTTTATAGGATCTTCCAGTTTGATTCTACATCTATAGACTGAACTTGAAGAAGGGATATTATTGTTCATAGAATCCACAAACTTCATTCTATGGCCATGGGGTCTGTCGTTAGGAAACAATTGTTCAGATGCTTCAGCTGCATGTTCTTCTTCAGTCCCGGTATCCAGTCCATCGGAGTGTCGGGGTATCCGTTGTTAAAATCACCCTCACCCTCACCTAAATCGACAACTCGATAATTAGAATGAGAAAATCTGGTTAAATTAAGCGTAACGAACATACATATATACTAGTGCGGTTGAAATGGCAAAACTAATTTTCTCTTCCATATCCTTCTCCTACTAAAATATTTTTTACACTCCTAGTTATCTAGAAATCTCTTCTTCTTTATGCATTTATTCAATTTAGATATTTTCATCTTATTTTTAACAGAAAATTTACTGTAGCGACATAAATTTGTATTAAATTCATGCAAACGAAACAAATTTGCTAATTTTTGAAATAGAAATATTGTCCGCCAACAGTGTTGTCGGAAAACACAATAAACATACACGTAGACAAAAAAAAAAACATTGCAGTGGTAGCAGGCCTCTCTCGAGGAACTGATCAATGTGGAGGGTGCTCATGTAACCACAAGCACTCAAAGAACAGAAGAAGACAGCAGGGATCGCCAACTCCGCGGCCACCCCTGCGCTTAAGCTGGTGAATATGTCGTAAATTAGGCATGTTGGCGGTGTACTGCTCATCCTATTTACAACGAGGTCACGTACGGAACGGAGCCGACCAGTGTTGTCGAATAGCAATGCAGAGAGAGGAAAGGTCTTGGGAGGCCTCCGGTGGGACGCAGTCGATCGGGAATGGTCTCGAACCTGAAGTCCTCCAAGCCCTCGGTCGTCGACGCACCGGCACCAGCGATTCGGTTGTGGTTGGACTCCGTGTGGACGAAGGTGATGCGGAAGGCTCTGGAGTGGAGGAGCTTGGCGAGCTGCAGCATAGCGTTTATGTGGCCTTGGCATGGGAATGCGATGCAAACAGCGTGTGGCTGTCTATGCTGGTCTCTCACTGTTGGATCCATACTCTTTATTTCCGTCTCATCCATTAGCCAGGATCCTTTATATATACTAAGTAAATTCAGTTGCACCTAAAATATTTTTCTTTCCTTCTAATATTATTAAAAATTAATTTAAATATATTTGTATTAAATTTTGTTATATATAGTTAAATATTTTAATTAGAATTTGTTGTGGATATATATAAATAATTTTTTTTTCGAATTTTTTATTTTATTTTTAAAGTTATTAATTTTTTTTTTTAGTTAAATAGTAAAGTATTTACAAATGGTTCAATTTTAAATCGTTTCTGAACCATATTATAGAGCATACCAAAAAAGAAAAAAGAAAAAGAAAAAGACTCACGAACAGGACAAAATGGCATCAAGCATTTGAAAGTTTCATATTCGAAAGGAATCCACAATCTTTGGATAGGGGTTGTGCGTTGGTGCCATTTGGACTGCCTTGCTTGGTCACATTTTTAGTCGATGGCTACAGTATTCAAGATGGACTAATTATCGATTCCAATGACACCACTTTGTTAGTAATGAGTTTAATTATTACTAGTATATACGTACGTGCGTTGCACGTATTTCATATTACTTAAAAAAAAAATAGTTTATTAAAAGAGCAACCGACAATTTCTTAATTTTATTATAGATGGAAAATATAATAGGCAGGAGCATGAAAGTTGGAAGAAATTAAATGAGGGGAATATAAAAGGTTTCTCTTATCTCTTGGGTTCATGTGCCTACTTTGCATGCATGCTTTATTAACTTTTGTTTTATTCTCCAAACTACCTACTTTGCATGCATGCATATCTTTGTTTTATTAACTATCATTTCCTAAGTTGCCTCATGCATGCATACATACATTTAATACGTATTTAATTACTGTTTTTAATTACTTAGATATCCTTATCAACGTTAATACATATTGAAATGTAATGAGGGTATTTTTGGAACGAAAAACTTTCACGGTGAAGCCTAGTTTTGGCATTATATAGTAGAATAGATATCCTTATCAACGTTAATACATATTGAAATGTAATGAGGGTATTTTTGGAACAAAAAACTTTCACGGTGAAGCCTAGTTTTGGCATTATATAGTAGAATAGATTTAGAAGAAAACAATATCTACGGAAGCCAATAACTCAACGGGAGAGCCAAACTTCTCGTAGGACATTTTTGTAAGAATTCCAATGTTGATGAGCATATTCTCTTTACGGAAAATTTTCTTCAGAACAACGAAGGTAGAAAAAATTCCAATGAAAGTATTCAATTATAAAATTTTACAATAATAGCATCAGAACGTCATTTTTAAGGACGTTTTACGCATTTCAATACATTTTCGTCCAGCTCCGTTAAAAAGTTTCTTTAGAAAAGTAATATATATATATATATATATATATATATATATATATATATATATATATAGGAAAACGTTCTTTGGAAGGACGTTTTTTTCTAGAAAAAACGTCATTCCTAGGGACGTTTTTATTTTTTTATTTTAATCAGTCTCTCTCCTTCTCTCACTCACACACACTCTCTCTCTCTTCTCTCTTCTCTCTTCTCTCTCTGTTCACTCTCTCACTCACTCACTCACGACGAACCCGTCCCCGCCGAACGCCATCCCGTATGAGTGCATTTCGTCCTGCTCCACGCTCTCCAACTGTACTTCCCCAGCACCGCCACCAGGTTCTTCGGGAAGAACACCGTGTCGTCGTCGTCCATTACGAACCACCGCACGTTGTCGAGTCCCAGACTGTAGGACTCGGCAACAATTCGAGTGATTCTAGAAGCGGAGGCTCGGTCCCCTAACCTCGACGAGTCGGTGGAAATTTTGTAGGGAGGACACGTGGACGGCCAGGGGGAGAGGGACGGAGAGGGCTCCTCGTCGAGCCACACGTGTCCCCTCATGCGGGACGGGTCCCACCAGAGCTCGGAGTAGGACTTCCGGCGGAGCCGGCGATGGCGAAGACCACTTGCGAGAGGTTGGTCGGAGAGGGAGGAGGCGATGGGGATTTGGCTGGGAGGACGATCGGAAGATTGAGTGAGTGAGAGAGAGAGAGAGAGAGAGAGAGAGAGTGGACGGGTGAGTGAGTGAGTGAGAGAGAGTGGACGGGCGAGAGAAGAGTGAGTGGGTGAGAGAGAGAGAGAGGAGAAGAGAGATGAGAGAGTGTGAGTGAGAGAGAGGAGAGAGAAAAGTAAAAAAATATATAAAAAAAAGGAAAACGCTTTAGGAAGATGTCCTTCCAAAGAACGTTTTCCTATATATATATATATATATATATATATATATATATATATATATATATATAAAATATATTTTTTTTTTCTAATTGAGCTTTTTTACCTTTTAACGGAAAAGCGTAAAACGTCCTTAGAAAGGACGTTCTGATGCTATTATTGCAAAATTTTAAAATTGAATGCTTTCATTGGAAATTTTTCTATTTCGTTGCTCTGAACGAAATTTTCATATATATATATATATATATATATATATATATATATATATATATATGATTTTCTAACGGAACTTTTTACTTTTCTAATAAAAAAAGCGTAAAACGTTCTTAGAAAGGACGTTCTGATGCTATTATTGTAATTTTTTAAAATTGAATGCTTTCATTGAAATTTTTCTATCTTTGTTGCTTGAACGAATTTTAAACACTCCCTGGTGCAAGTTGTTGTAGCTTAATTCATCAGCCGGCCTCAAGTAATTAGGATACTGCCTGATGTTTACAATGATCTAGGCATTATGAATCGAGACAAGCAAAAAAACAAAAACAAAAAAAAAACAAAACATTAACATCAACTCAGCTATAATCATAACATGGATAAATATAAATAAATAAACGTTGACCACCAGCACAGCTATTGATAAGCATTAGTCGATTTTGGACCGAAAATTAGACAGAAAATAGAATCGAATAAAAAAAATTAGTTTGATTTAGAAAAACTATTTAGATTTCAGTTTTAAAATACTAAAGATCAATTTAGATAGATTTTTTGAAATTTTTTTCTAAAAATAGTTTTCTAAATGTAAGTTATAAAATTATTTTCTGAGTATAAAATTTTTGACTTTACGTTTGGTCACTTTCATCTACAAAATAATTTTAAAACACATAAGTTAAAAATTATGTTTGATAAAAAAATTTAAAAATAATTTTTTTAACTCGGTCCATTTGCGTCCATCTGTGTTCTGAGACCACTGTGTCCATCTTTTGTGTCATGTATCCCATCAACTGTGTCTTTCGATATCGACGAGTTCGAGGCTGTCCGGTAGCTCGAATCCAGCCGTCGAATTGTCCTCGAGTCAAGTCGAGGACGACGAACTCGTAACTCGAGGCAGACGAGTTCGTAGCTCGAGGCAGCGAGCTCCCACCACCATCGACGACGAGCTCGAGTTATCGGACAACAATAATAGAGAGGTGAGAGAATCCAGAGAGGTTTGGGAGGGGGGGGGGGGGGGGGGGGGAGGAGAGTGGGGCCATCAACACTCTGAAATTGATTTTAGAAAACCGGTTGGAGATGCATTCTGAAATCAAAGTTTTAACTTAAAAGTTTTTTTCGACAATGGATTGTCATTTGTCGTATCCCAAACGTTGTTTTGAGCCATTTTGACTTTTAAACTCAAATTGAGTTTAAAAGGATAACTAAACAGGTCATAAATTTTTTTATTCAATTTTGAGTTTGAATTTCAGTTCAAAATATAAAATCGAATAAGACTTATACAATTATGTAAATATTTTAATTCCTATGTATATTTTATAATTAGAAATGTATTATTTTAAAAACAATAATTTTATGTATGTAATAGAGTCCAATTTTAATAATTTAACAACTAGTCTAACTTTAAAATTAACTTTGAATACAATATATATAATATATATGAGTATAAAAATTATATAATTTAACAACCAGTCACTTATGGGTATCTTTCATATGGGAATAAATACTTATAGCATTTCATAAAGAAACAAGTGTCAATTACAAAAGTATGGCTCTAAAGAGTTTGTGATATTGTTTACTACGGCAGCTTATGCTTGTATTTTTATAAAAACAGTCATTGAAACTGTTTGGTAACAAAATCTTATCAACCAAACTCGTGTGGCTCTTATAGTTATCGAGGAGAGGTATAAGATTTTCGATTGGGTGACAGAAAATTAGTAAATCGAGTCACGGAAGTATATTATTTTTTTCTATTTATAAATGATGAAAGTTGGAGAACAATAGATCCAAAGACATGCAATTCATTGTACATAAAAGTCTCGAACGTTACGTCGGATCTCGTATGTTATGTCGAAAATTAAAAAAAAAATCTAATCAAGAAAATTAAAATGTCAGTTCAGATTTAGGGACAATATGTGGATGATTGTTGTTAAAAGCACAATCCAAAATTAAACCCTTGTGATACACAAGGCCGCTACAATCGATAAATGTAGTAATTGTTCTTTTTTAATTTATAAGTTATCTTATACTAAAAATATACTACAAAGAAAAAAAAAACAATCTTTCCTACCAACTAAAGAATTATTGTTGTATTTAAAATTCTTATAATAAAGATGCTAATGAATTTAAGTCGTATTTTAAAATTTTAGAATAGTAAAAAAGACACGATTTTTTTTTTATCATATACTTTTTTCTTTAGCACGTGATCTTTTAATGGTCCGGTGTCCACGATAGCATCAAAATCTTATTTTTGTGCAGTTTCAAGAATGCTAAGTAAGAAGAGAAGTATGATACTTTTAGATATTTTTGAAGTCTGCGTTTGCGTTGAAGATTACGTTCGTACTAAAAAAAAATAGACTCAACACTTAAGATATGAAGGTGCTGACATTAATGAACTGAATTTTCAGTTTCTTACTCCGGATGACTCTACTAGAGGAGGAGGAGGAGCTGAACAATAAACTGAACAGAAGACCGAAAACGAAGGAAGACTTTAAAATGTTAAAAAAAAAATATTTTTTTATACTTTCATCTTTTTTAAGTTTATAAAAAAAAATATTATATCAAAAAATTTAATTTAATCAAATTAATAAAAAAAATTTTTTTTTTTTTAGATGTCCGACGATACGTACGAAGACTTTGTGCACGCTGCATTGTATGTCATTTGGGCCCACTGTTCTACACATCTCCAGCGATTTGATCCCGAAATCGTCCGCCTAGTTAGGAAGGTTATACCTCTTCTCACTGACCACATAAGCCAGTTGAGTTCGATAAAATTTTATTTTTATTTTTTTATTTCTTTCATTTAATTTCTTATTTCTTAAGATTTTTTTTTAATGTAAACCCAGCCCACATCCAATCCGGATCAGATCTCGACTGAATTTGATCTTCTAAGCTTCCAGTTCAGATCGAACCGACCCGTCTTCTCTTCGAACTGTCCGACCCAGATCCGGTCAAAATCGATCAATTTAGGATCCCGCACGGCCCGATCAACAACTTGAACCTCAGTGTACTTCTGAAATCCTTTTCGACCAACCTGCATAATGAAGGTTGATAATCAAATTATTCATACGGAATGTTCCTTTATTATGTTTCTTTTACCCCGAAGTACTTTTCTTATAGCCTTTATAAAAGGTCAAAAGACACTTAAAAACGAGGACTAATCCAAATTTTTTATAAATTTTTTACTTAAAAATTTATTCAAGACTAGTCCAAATATTTATTAGAATTGTCAAAATTTTAAGTCATTCCAATATGTTGGAATATCAAATTTTTTACAGCCGTAAATAAAGTATGCAGTTCAATGGACTGTCAAAATTTTGGACACTCCAAAAGTCCTAATAAATATTTAGACTAGCGTGTTTTAGTAAAAAACTTAATAAAAAAATTAGGTCAGGTTCCGAGTTTTTTGGTAGTGCCCTTTGTACACAGCCTTATAAAAACATCTCCGGACTGGAATTCAAATTT
Organism: Iris macrosiphon; assembly: GCA_036927795.1. Taxonomy (NCBI): domain Eukaryota; kingdom Viridiplantae; phylum Streptophyta; class Magnoliopsida; order Asparagales; family Iridaceae; genus Iris; species Iris macrosiphon. The sequence goes on along the minus strand of JAYESA010000008.1, from coordinate 195,751,003 downwards.
TTTCAACCTCAGAAAAAAAAAAGAAAAAAAAAAAGAAAGAAAGAAGGTAAGTGAACTCTATGCATCCTACAACCATTGGATATGTAATTTGGTGGTTGGAATTTGATCATATCATGATAAGTGCATGTCATGAACGGTTGTGGTATTTTTAAACAATACTCCTATTTAAGTGCATTCAAGTAAAAGTTTATTCAATAATAATAATAAAATTTATTTACACTAAACTTCACTATATATTTGATTTATTTAACATATCTTTCTTATTTGAAATATTTTAGCAAATATTTCCATTACAAATATAAAAACTAGTATATACCATAACTTATTAAAAAAATAAGAAGCAAATATCCCTATTATGAGTAAAATAATCAAAATTTTAGTTAAATAGTGAAGGTATATCTTAAATTTTTAAATGTTGTATACAAAGGAATAGCGGTATTTGTAAAAAATTTAAATAAGTGGAAGTATATGTTAGTTTATATATTTGTATTGAAGACATTTGCTAAAGTATTTCTTCTTATTTTAAAAATAATTACACTAACCTCACATATGTTTTATGTTTATTACACGGACATTCTCTATGTTTTATATTTTATGTAAGGAACTACACTAACCACTCTTACAACATAAAAGAAAAAAAAATAGTATAATTATTTTCAAATAAGAAAGATCCGTTTAATAAATTAAAAAAAAATAGTGTAAATAAACATAATAATAATACTTATAGTTTGGTATCAGTCTATAAAATGACGCAAACAAGCTAAAAATGTCTGTCAGTCTTCTGCTATCATGGTCATGGCTTCCGCCTCTCAGCCGCATGTGGTGATTCTCCCGTACCCGGCCCAAGGTCACATAACTCCCATGCTCCATCTGTCCAAAGTCCTCCATAGCAACGGCTTCTACATCACCTTCGTCAACACCGAGTACAACCACCGTCGGCTGCTGCGGTCCAGAGGGTCCCACTCGCTCGCCGGAACCGACAGCTTCCGGTTCGAGTCCATACCCGACGGCCTGCAGCCATCGGCGTCGCCCAATCTGCAGCAGCAGGACGACGTCGACGACAACGTCACTCAAGATATCCCGGCACTTTGCTTGTCGACTAGAGAGAAGTGCGGGGGCCCTCTCCGCGACCTTATTATGAGGATCGGTGGCCCTCAGTCTCCGGGAGTACCACCGGTGAGCTGCGTCGTTGCCGACGGATTCATGACCTTCGCGCTGGAGGTTGCCAAGGAGCTTGGTCTTGTGGATCTGGTGTTTTGTACACTCAGTACTTGTGGCTTCATGGCATACCTTCACTTCTTCGACCTAGTCAGAAGAGGATTTGTTCCACTTAAAGGTATTTCTTCTTTCAGATCATTTCCTACAACTAAATAAATATTTAAATAAATTGGTTTATGTAGAAATAGACTCATATTTCGTTTTATATATATATATATATATATATATATATATATATATTTACACACGGATCAAGATATCCGTCTGCGAAGTTCCGTCGAAACTCCGTCTCCCTGCACCATCGGATCGGAGAATCTGAATGGGACCCATGCGCACGTCATATATATATATATATATATATATATATATATATATATATATATATATATATATATATATCCGGATCAAGATATCCGTCTGCGGAGTCCCGTCGAAACTCCATCCCCCTGCACCATCGGATCGGAGGATCTGAATGGGACACATGCGCATGCCCGCTCGATCCAACGGTCGAGGATCGCAGGACTTCGACGGGACTCTAGAAACGGCACTCCTGATCCGGACCCATATATATATATATATATATATATATATATATATACACACACACACACGGATTGGAAGTCTTGTCCGCGGAGTCCTGCCAAAGTCCCGTCTTCGATCCGGATATATATATATATATATATATATATATATATATATATATATATATATATTGGAGAAGGCGGCAATTTTATAGCTTCCTCGACCCCTCTTGCTCACGAAGGGATAGAAGGGGTGGAGGAGCAACTTGGCCCGCCAAGAGATGGATCTATCACGCAGGAGGACCGATGGAGTGCAGTTCATAGCCGGAGATGAAAAGTGAACTTTGACATTTCCCGTTTTTGTGATAAGATAAAATAAAATGAAGAGAAGAGAAGTTAAGAGAGAGAACACACACAAGATTTACCGAGGTTCAGCTCAATTTGAGCCTACGTCCTCCGCCCGCCCTTTCTTCACCGTTTTCACTATAATCAAATAAAATATTACAAGGGCATTCTCTCAAGTTGGTACAACTTAACTTGAGGATCACTTTCTCTCACAAACTCACTTGAGGTGGATTACAAGTGTGAGGATTACAAGTTGTGTATTGTTCTTCTTGTTACTTGTTGTGTTCAACCATTACCATCTTTCCTCTATTTATAGGGAGGATATGCCTCTTGGGTACATCACATTCGTTGCATGGAGAAGTCCAAAGGGAATATTCTTCGTTCATTCTCCCAAGATTTGTTCATCTATCATCAATGTTACATGCAAGCTGAATGCATGCAGAATATGAATAGATAGGCTTCTTTAGATGGTCATAATTTCTTCAATACATCTCCAAATGACCTGGTTCAAAGCCTGGATGAAAGAGAAAACTTTTTTCAACAACTTTTGTATTGAAGACCGAGCCAAATAGTGATTGCAACAGCTTCGAAACAACCTCCAAAAACTGAATCTTGTCACAGAAACTGCACCCAGAAAAAATGGTTAAGTACTTGGCCGAACCCAACCATGGGTGACCGATTTTCATGGATCAAATCCATGTTTATTCATCATGGGGATGAACCCCGTTCCCATCACGTATTCCATATCTAAATTTCTAATAATCCACTTTTCATTCCTTTTACATGGTAAAGGAATTCAACGTTTCCATACGTGAATCTTAATTTGTAGGCCAAAATTTTTTATTTTTTTTCATTCACTTGTTTGGTTCAAACAGAAATGTGAATCTTAATTTGTTTAGTTTTCCATAAATACATTTTCATTAATTTTATGATACTTATGTTACCTAAATTCACATGTTTGGAATATAAGTTAAAATTTTAAAAGTAAAAAGATATTAGTGTCAAAACAAAACAGAAATGTGAATCTTAATTTGTTTAGTTTTTCATAAATACATTTTCATTCATTTTATGATACTTTTGTTACCTAAATTCACATATTTGGGATATAAGTTAAAATTTTAAAAGTAAAAGGATATTTCCAAAACAATAGGAAAATTTTACTGTAGGAAAATTGAAAAGTATTCCCACACCCCCTCCGAGTCCAAATGCTAGTGGACAAGCTACCATGAGTCATGCATGACCTACCAATGACCAACGACTCCACTTCCATTCACACTGACCAAGACTCCTCAATACAGAAATGAAGGCTCCCCACCCATCCTTGTTCTTGATGAAGAAATGAACACGACTCGATTCCTTACTTAACAAGAAGCTAGCTAGAAGAAGAATGGACAGTAGTACTACTAGTGGTCGAAGACCCCATGCTGTTCTAATCCCACAGCCAGCACAAGGCCACGTAACCCCCATGCTCCAGCTATCCAAACTACTCCACAGCAACGGCTTCTACATAACCTTCGTCAACTCCGAGTACAACCACCGGCGGCTCCTCAAGTCGCGGGGGCCCGACTCCCTCGACGGGGCCACCGACTTCCGCTTCGAGGCGATAACGGACGGCCTGCCGCCGTCCGATCGCGAAGCGACGCAGGACATCGCGGACCTGTGCGTGTCGACCACGAAGCACTCGGCGGGACCTTTCAGGGACCTGCTGCTGAGGATCAACAGCAGCTCCGCGACGTCCGAGCCGCCGGTGACCTGTGTCGTGGCCGACGGAGTGATGAGCTTTGCTCAGAGGGTTGCGGAGGAGCTGGGGATTCTCGGGCTCGTCTTCTGGACTACTAGTGCTTGTGGGTTCATGGGCTATATTCAATTCTTTGAGCTCATTAGAAGAGGCTATACTCCACTTAAAGGTAGCTACGTAGCTTAATGAATAAATCATGCATAATTGTTCCACAATTCCTTCTTCTTTAACAAATTATTCATAAGGATTAAATAGATTTGTAGCTGAGACTTGTTTTATTTATTATGTATATAAAAGTAAGAAAGAATTTATCTAAAAAGAATAATTCTGCTGCAAAATTTATCAGGATAAACTACATTGCACGGACACATCACATATTATATCCAGTACATATCTTATACGTGTAGAACACAGACAAGTTTTACATTTTTGAAGTGTATGTACTTCATAAATAAAAGGATTATTTATCCTAACATTTTCTATATTTTATGTTTATTACACAATTTTTTCTTATTTTGAAAATAATTATACGAACCTCTCCTCTCCTCTCCTCTCCTCTCCTGTACTTTAGGTTTTAATGGTGTTATAACCATTTTCACAAAACACAAAACATAAAAAAAATTCATGTAATAAACATAAAATATAGAAAGAAAAAAAAATAGTATAATTATCTCCAAAATAATATATAATCGTTTAATTAACATATGGGAGGTTACTGTAAATAACTCTAAATAAAATTTAGGCCAAAATCCGAAATCCTCAAGATTGTATGAAACATTAAACTTTGATCAGCATTACAGCTACCTTGCACAAAGACGAAGATATGACATTTTGATGCTGATGTATTCCCGCGTATATTTTTTAGAGTGTCTGTGTCGTATCATATGTGTCCAACAATAATTTGACAAAAACACGCGGTACGTACTGAGTGGAGCAATAAAACCGAAATCTTGATCATGTTATTTGCAGATGAGAGCTGTTTGAGCAATGGATACCTCGAAACCCCAATAGATTGGATACCAGGCATGAAAGGCATACGCCTAAAGGACGTCCCGACCTTCATCCGCACAACGGACCCCGACGATACGATGCTCAACTTCGACGGCAGCGAAGCCCAGAACGCCTTCAAGTCCTCGGGCGTGATCATAAACACCTTCGATGATCTAGAGCACGAGGTCCTCGAGGAGATGAGGAAGATGTTCCCTTGCCTGTACACCATCGGCCCTCTACCGAAGTTCGTGAACCAAATCGCCGACGACTGCACTTCCAAGTCCATAGGCTGCAACCTGTGGAAAGAAGACGCCCAATGTCTCAAATGGTTGGAAGGGAAGTCGGTCGCTTCGGTCGTGTACGTGAACTTCGGAAGCATCACCGTGATGACATCCCGACAACTCGAAGAATTCGCCTGGGGCCTCGCCAACAGCCACCACCCTTTCCTGTGGGTCGTAAGGCCGGACCTTGTGTCGGGAGACCAGTCGACGGTCGTATCCGAAGAATTTGTGAAGGAGACGAGCGGGAGGGGCATCATGGTCAGTTGGTGCCCGCAGGAGCAAGTTCTCTGCAACCCTTCTATCGGCGCATTCCTGACGCACAGCGGTTGGAACTCGACGCTGGAGAGCATATGCGGAGGAGTGCCTATGATGTGCTGGCCTTTCTTCGCGGAGCAACCGACCAACTGTCGGTACGTCTGCGAGAAATGGGGGGTAGGGATGGAGATCGACAGCGACGTCAGGAGGGACGACGTGGAGAGGATGGTGAGGGAGATGATGGAAGGAGAAAAGGGGAAGGAGATGAGGACGAAGGCGAGGGAATGGAAGGAAAGAGCAGAGGCGGCGGCGAGGCCGGGAGGATCGTCGTATGAAAACACGAATGCACTGCTACATGATCTGCAGACTGGAAATTTTCAGGTTGGTGTCAACAACTGAGCATAGACCAGTTTAAATTGCTTCTTTGTCATGATATATAAGTGGAAGAAATATAGTTCTGGAAAGTTTAGTTATAGTCTGTGTTTGACGAAATAAATATTGGTGCATATTTCGGTTCTATGTAATGTGTAAGCACAAATGGGACATTATGTAGTGATCTTATTGATCTACATGTTTGTCTAGGTTTGGGCATGAGAAAGACTTGATGCGACTTTGGTATGTACTCACTTGTGCTTTAGCGACTAAACGTTCCCTTCGGGTTTTTTTTTTTTTTTTTTTTCCTTTTCCCCCGGGTGCCTCTACAACTTTTGAAAATATGGCAGCATCCCAACTTGAGTAAGTTGATTTCTTACAAACTCTTCCTTCCACCACATTTATATATTAAATGAAAAAATATATAAACAAGTATATCCTTCTCATTAAGGTTAGGTTTTTATTGCTTTTCTTGGATGCTTATGCTTATTTCTCTAAAAAAATAAAAATCTAAAAGTTGGAGCTACTTAACAAATGGATATCTGGACACAACAGTGAGTCCATTTCGTCCGAGCTGGAGCTCTAATTATGAACACGTTCAATGAATTGGAGACCTAAAGTTTAACACTCTCGGGCCATTACCAGCACTGGTCCGTGCATGCCTATGAGATTCAACTACTGGAGAAAAGATGATGATTGCATGGAATGAATGGATGCCCAGAGTGATCTTTCAATGAATTATATGAGTTTAGAAGCCTAACTACGTACTATGTCAGCAGAATAGGTGACTGACAGTTTGCATGGGGTCTCCAAGCAGCAAACACCCCTTCCTGTGGGTGGGTGTGCCGTTAGGCTGGACTTGGTTGTCGGTGAAAATGCACAAGCTGAGTAAAGACTTCCAGCTCGCAGAAACTGAGGGCAAGAGCTTCTTAGCTAGTTGGTGCTCGCATTCCTCGGTAGACATCTTCTTGATCAGGGCCGACACGGAGGTTTGGATTGTTCTATCCAGAGCTAATTTAGTTGTCTTTTGATCTTTATTGTGGGCCAGGGGTCCTGAGAGGTCACCCACGACCCCGACCACTTATAGGATCACGCTAAGCCGGATGGAAGGAGTTGTTCAAGTCCGAAGTTTTGTCAGACTTACTCCTGGATCGGCCATGTTCTTGATGCATGCATGGTGGAACGATCGAACTCGGTGCTGGAGAGCATCAGCAGAGGCTGATTTTCTGGCCAGGTTTCACCCAACAGTACACGATCTGCAGGTACGCTTGCACGGGAGGGGGAATCCGTCTGGAAATCGACAAAGAAGTGATGCTTCTTAAGGAACTAATGGAAGGAGTTGAGGAAGAATATTGCTGCCAAGTGGAAAGAGTGAGCCGCGCAGCAGCTGCCCAACGTGGATCTTCCTATGAGAATATGGAGAAATTATCCATATTTGAGTAAGATCCTAACGTTACTGGCAGGCAGAGCCACGATTCACCAGCTATGGAGATAATGCTTATTCTTCTTCTTTTCAGGAAAATGTCATCCTTGATTGTTTTGAATATTGCTGGTGCAATTTGTTGTGAGCGAATACAAAATAAACTTCTATAAATTTCAACGCATAATAATATTTCAAAAAAGTTCCCATATCTTTTATATATAGCTAGATGTGATGTCGAGATAAAGATAAGTATATCAACTAATACCTTCAAGTTTGATATCTAATAGAAATGTCAAAATTGCAGGTCGCTCATTTTTCCATTAGAACTAGACCAAAGCTCAGTAGTATTTCATACAGAATAGGATATTAAAATATTTTAAAATAATTCATATCCACATATTTTCCTTTGTTAACTTGTAATATAATAAAAATAAATTTATTGTCATGGTCCCTTCTGGTCCTATAGTAGGTCTGCCTCATGAACAGATATTAAATCCTTTCTAAAGAGTGTGGGTTGGGAGGTGGATATTTGGTTTCTTAAATAATTTTTATTAGTTAAATAATTAATAGTTATGTAGATAATTAGTTAATCTTGGTAGTGACTTAGTACATAAGATGCTTGATTAATAGTAGATTATCAATAATACTTTATTAGCATTTGCTAATTGAGATGATCAATCGTAATTAAATAATGTAGTAACTAATTAATAGTTAAAAGTTTATTAACAATTATATTTACCTTCTAGAATTATTTTTTAGTAATTTGTTTTCTTAGTATTAAGTTGTTAATCATTTAACATTAATTAAATAATTATCAAGAATATAATATTAATAAGGAATATTTTAGCAAATGTCTTTACTACAAATATAAAAACTAACATATAATCCCACTTATTTAAAAAAAAACTAGCAAATACTCACATAATGAATAAAATAATCAAAATTTTGATTAAATAGTAAAAGTATATCTTAAATTTTTAAATATTGTATACAAAAGAATGTGGACATTTACTAGTTTTTAATATAAGTAGAGGTATATGCTAATTTATATATTTGTAACGGGAGCATTTGCTAAAATATCCCTATTAATAATTATTTACCAAAGATAATTAACATGTATTTATTTTTAATACATTAATATATAATTAGGGTTATAATTGACAAATAAAACATTTAATTAATATTTAGTCATGGGAGTCACTTTCTATAGCACTCTCTTCTTCACTTTCAGAAGGCATATCTCCATTTATTCATGTTATGCCTGCGGTGAGACGCAACCCACAACAAATGAAGGGAGTGGGGGGAGTAATAATTAAATGGTTCTTAATTAATAATTAGTTAATAAAATAATTTCTTAGTATTAATCATTATTTAATAATTATCTTATGTTGTTAAATAAGTTATATTAATTAATTAACCAAACATGTTTTGTACTTTGGACGGGACAAGAAAATGCATGAGTGCAAATCCAAATCCTTCCACACTTACCATTGACTTACCAAACAAGCCCTAACATGACAGTTTGTATGGAGGAAACTATGTAAGGAGCAAGCATGAGGGAAAAGCCGCTATAAGAATATCAGAAACTGAAAGTCAACAACCTGAACAGTCTTCCTAAATGTGTGCGGGATCAATTAATGTACCTATCATTGCATGTCAATTTACAACTTTGTATCTACTGAAGAGATTGGCACTAGAAGTTGATTATCATCTCAAACAGATTATGGGTACAATGTAAGCCCTACAAGAATAAAATGCACAGCATGTTCCTCTCGCTACCTACTCAATTAATGAAAGTTATTAGATCCTACAGGTTAGCAAACTTACTTAATCCATGGCAAGAAACTCCTGCCGCTTCGCAACGGTCTTCTATTGTACCTCTGAGAGGAAAAGAATATAACCAAATCCAGTTAATCAACAATAATAGTATACAGTTGCCCGGTCAATTGAGGTTTCTAGGCGTATGCTTGTGTCGCCTGGAATTGAATAAGCTGGACAATATTGTCTGCTCTCTAAACAAAGACAGATTCCATTTGCAATCCACATCTTGCCATCAACTCTTCTTCCAGCCTTTATAAGGGAAATAATAGCCCAACAAAAACACCCAATCCACTTCTGCCTACTACCAAAGTTCAGATACAGCACACCCAACCTCTTGAGTCGTATGGAATTGAATAAGCTGGACAAAATGTTCTGCTCTCTAAACATGACACAGTCCATTTGCAATCCCCATCTTGCCATCAACTCTTCTTCCAGCCTTTATACGGGAAATAATAGCCTCTCCAAGACTGCCCAATCCACTCCTGCCTACCAGTTTTGTACCATAGTTCTGATAGAGCACACACAACCTCTTCTCCTCTCCTTCTACCTCATGCAACTCCTTCACATTCTTCCTCGAGATCAATCCATATAGAAAAGAAGACCCAGACCCGGCCTTGCTCTCATCAATCACACGCACCAAGGAAGGAGAGTCAGGGCCATCTGAATATAAATCATAGAGAACAGAGATATTTCCAAATGATAAATCAGGATTCTTGAACAGATCGTCCAAATCCAAGACGTCCACTCGGACATCCATTTTATCAGTTGCTGGCATTAGGGACCTTCTCCTTGCAGCCCTAGAGATATTTGCAGCCTCTCGGTACCCACTTAACAAAGCTCCATGCATCGTCGCTGGGTACCTTCGGTTTGTAGCCTCTCCAGCAAAAAACACCCTTCCATCCCCAACACTCTCTGCGAGAACATCATAATCATCACCAGAAGACCCAATACCCACATATGAATATGAACCGTAAGTAAATTTATCACTTCCCCATCGAGTACAGATCACTTGAAGAGGGTTGGGGACTTCGATCCCTTTTGGGGAAAATATCCCTCTAAGTACATCAAGAACTCTCTCGGCTGACTCACTGGAGAGACCTTTTCAAACTTAATGCAGACTCTCCTGCAACAAGAGCAACAAGAAGCGGCCGCCAGATACTGAAGAATAACTATAGAACAGAAAGAACTCACCCCTCTGGCTCGAATCCTCAGTCAGATGACCAAAGGTATCTATCTCCCCACCCCAAAAATCATGAGGAAAGAGCATCACAACCTTATTTAACAACCCAAAACCTAATCTTTTGATCGCATCTTGCTTCTGAAGTGGGAGCTCTGGTACAAATTGTATTGACCCTTTCTTGAGTACACCAAGGGGGACTGTGCAGAGAGCCATGTCCCCACGGAAGACCTGCCATCATTAATAAAAAGAGAGCACGTCAAAAATAAATCAGATAGCTTCATATTTAATATAACACCTATTCAGTAAGTCATAAAGATTCTGAAAAAAAAGTCCAAGTAGATCAAACTAAAGAATTGAAGTGCAAAATGCATTGCGTCACTTGTGCTGAAATGAAACCTAAAGATTTTGAAATAAAACCAGTTCTCTTACCCACTAAACCAGCTATGTAATACAACTCACATTAAGAAGTTGCCATAAAAAAAAAGTTAACCACTAGAAGTAAACCAGAGTAGGGACCTTAGTTCTATAAACTAATTTCTTATACAATCCTACATAATTTCGTAAGCTCATAAATATGATTATATAAATATGTAACTATGTATTGTATATATAAAATATACAAACCACGTATATTAAGATTCAAGAGATTGACAAGAAAAACTAGGATACAAAGAGATCATATTCTTCTATTCTAACCTTGTTTCCATAAAAAAAACTTGAGAAATTAGGTTACAGAAACTTGAGAAAGAGAAGTGCTGATAAACACATTCAACTGCTCATTGATTATGTTTTACTTATAATTTGCGCCATTTACAAATTTATAGAGATGAATGGAAGAAAAGGTCTCAAACAGCCGACCCCAAAAATTTGGGAGAAAGGCTGTGGTGGTGATGGTGTCGTACAATTTTATAGTCAAAATGTTGCACTTGAGATGAGTCTTGCAAAGGGTTTTTTCTTTGTGTGTGTGTGTGGTGGGGTGTGGTGTGTGTGTGTGTGTGTGTGGGGGGGGGGGGGGGGGGGGGGGGGGGGGTGGTTGGAGGAGGGGATTGGTTCTCTGTGGGAGACATCATAGGTATCTTTCGTTTAGGACAATCCTCTTGGCATTCTCAAAATCATAAGGACAGTGACTGCCTAACACAAGCTGTAGAAAATATAAAGATGCTACATTCTTTAATCTTTCCTACAGGCATGATGTCCAATTCGGTCAAGAAGATTAACTACAATCTCAACCTTATTAACTTAGTAATTCATTTTTGAAAGAAGGACATTGGAAATTTAAATAAGAGACTTGTAGCTGACAAATACATATGTATGATTATACCTCTCCTTTGTCGTTTAGCTAGATAAGCACATGGGTTCGTGTTGTTCAAGAAGCACATACCAACAGATAAGAACCGGTAAGTCTGAGAGTTGAATAAGGGAAGTTACTAAGTGCAAGCGAGTAGAAAAATCCACATAATGAAATGAACCTAAAAAATTGTACGAGTATCAAAGTGATCGGAAAAGTTCAAGGTATTTAAGCAATAATAAATGTGGATTGTTTGCTGAATTTCATTATTTCGGTTGACAAAACTAAAAAACTTAGCATAGAAACGTGGAAAAAAGAAAGTCCAAGGGTTTAGAGGGATCATAATCCATAGATGAAATCCTAAATAAGTAGCATGCAAGTTTAGCAAGACTAAGAAAAATGCTAGATTGGTTCTGAATGAAGGTTAAAAATGCATAGGAGCAACATTTTCCCTCCTCAGAATGTATTATTAGTGTGTAGGCAGATGTGACTCATAGAAAACGAGTGGTGCGTGCAAAACACATTTTTGCTAATGTGCAGAATTCTGCAGCATTGTTAAAAATCCTAAAATTGAAGTGAATAAAATCAAACTTACAAAAAGTAACTTTTAATACGGCTAGAGAATTATAATGCAGTGCTACAATCCAGAAACTTGTGCACAATGAAAGACGCATAAACGTTAGTACATTCAAAAGGATTAACATCAAAGCAAGAAAAGATAGACCAAGGCATTCGTTGCTTAATTGCTGACGACAAATTAGTCAAAGTTCTTTGAGATGGACTGGGCGTGTGCAAGGTAGCCAACCCCAAATATATAAAGAATTCATAGAGTTGTATGTGGTAATAGCAAACTAAGTTGGACAAATTGTTAATGTAATTGAGGAGATTACCCTTAAAAAGACTGAAAAGAGAGTAACTATGGTACCCAACCCCAAATATATAAAGAATAAAGGATTTGTTCTTGTTAATATTGTGAAGATTTCCTTGCTCTCACATTGTAGTATATTGTCATAGTGAATAAGAACATAACATTTTAACAAGATTTTGCTATCGACAGACCTGACCATTCGCATAAACCACCACGCCATCACTCCCATAATGCACCCTGCTAACTGTCCTATCATAGAATATGGGAACGCCCTCCGCCAGCGCCTTCACGAACCTCCCATTCCCTCCGGGTATAAAACAGTGATCGCCGCCCATCTCGTACGGATCATCCTGGTCCCAGAACGCCATCGACAGATCCGCCAGCTTAGTCGCGTTCGCATATTCCAAATTGGCAAGATGCCAGTTCAGCAGCATCCGCTCCTCTGCCATCTCCCCCACCCCGTAGGCCTTCCGGAACGCCTCCAGCGCCGTCCCCAACGACGCGTCCACGTCACTCATCTCCTCCAGCACCGCCTGCCGGAGCTTGCAGGCCTTGTCGAGCAGCTGGTTGAATGCGACTTCGACTTTAGAATCCACGTCAGGGTCCACCGGTTTACCATCCGGTAAATAGAGCGGGCACTTGTCCCGCACCTTGTGGAGCGGGAACCCGAGCTGGCGTGCAAGCACGCCGAGCGGGTTGCCGTTGATCCCGGTCAGCACGCTGCCGCCGAGGTCAGCAGCCGCATGGACGGAGCCCGGTCCCGTCATTTTCTTGGTGAGGACACGACCGCCGGGGCGGCGGCGGCCTTCGAGGAGAATAACCCTAAATCCCTGAGACTGTAAATGCCAGGCGGCGGCCAAGCCGGCGAGGCCCGCTCCGACGATGACGACTCCCGACGAGGCGAAAGGCAACAGAGGGATGGAAGGGGGGAGGGGGAGGAGGCCGAAGTTGATGTAGGCGTGGGAGTGGAGGAAGTGGTAGGCTTTGCTTACGAGGGCCCGGTGCTCGGAGCGGATGGAGGCGGCGGACTGGGGCTCGGTGAGGAAGGAGGAGGGGTCGGAGCGGAAGAGGGATAGGATGTGGTTGCGGATGGTGATGTAGTTGGACTGGGACTGGGGATTTCCGACGACGGGAACGACGTTGGACTCGATCTCCTCCTCGGTGAGGGAGTCGATGGGGAAGCCGACGGCGGCGGCGATGAGGGACTCGGTGGTGAGGTCGTTGGCGAGGTATCGGCGGCGGCCGCCGCGGCGGGAGGAGGAGGAGGGTTGGTTGATCTGGGACTCGAGGAGGCGGTCGAGGAGCTTCTCGTTGTAGACGACGGAGGGGCGGGAGGCGTGGGAGCGGAGCGCGCGGAGGGCGCGCGAGGAGGGGATCATGCCGGGGAACTGCTTCTTGCGGCGGCGGCGCTTCCGGGGAGGGGTGGTCTCGGAGTCGGTGGGGGTAGATTGGGAAGGCATTTCGGTTCGGGAAGGGGCAGATTGGGAAGGGATTTCCGTTTGGGGAGGGGCAGACTGGGAAGGGATTCCGGTGGAGGAAGGAGGAGGAAGAGGGGTTGATTGAGAAGGAATTTCGGTAGGGTAGGGAGGAGGACGGGAAGATTGGGAAGGGATTTCCATGAAGGGTTGGGAAAAGGAATAGGAGAATTTGATGGGAGTTTTTGAAGGCTTCTGATAAAGGGACTACAAAAATGATTCGGACTTAGTCCAGTATTGATATTAGTCCAATTATGAAGAATTTTTATTCAGGCTAGTCCAAAATTTATTAGGGTTGTCCACCATCTTCATCTCCCTCCTCCTGCTCCTCCCCCACCCCCCTACGGCCTCTCCTCTTCCCTCCTCTCGCGATTTTTTGCCTCTCCGCGTCGTCGACCTCGCCATCGACCGCGTTGTCGCCGCCGAGCCGCACCTCAAGTACCTTCATGTCGGCACCGTCATGAATGCGATAAAGAAGGCGAAGAAGAAGAAGAAGAAGAAGAAGCGTGTAGGGGATTGCGCACGGCGGAGGCACGCGCTCGCGGGGACTGCGACTACGCCTCGCGCCGGCGGCTGGCAGCAGCAGCAGCGGAGGCGAGCGCGTGTGCCTACGCCTCGCAGCAGCCCCCGCGCGCGCGCCTTCGCCTCCTCCCCCGCCTCCTCCTCCTCCTCCCCGCTCCTCCTTCTCGTCCCCCATTTCCGGCCTACACGCAACCCCGCTCTCTTGTCACCTCGCGTAGCCCTCTCCTCCGGACTGTCAAAATTTTGACAGTCCTGATTATAAAAAAAATCAATTGAAAGTGGACAGCCCGATGAGTAATTTTTGGGAGTGGCAAACTTGTAATTATCAATGGTAAAAATTTGGGTGTTCTGAGTCATTTTTGTAGTGCCTTTATCAAGAGCCGTTTTGAAAGGCTTGTGATAAAGGCACTACAAAAAATACTTGGGGCTAGCCCAGTATTGGGGCTAGTCCAGTATTGGGACTAGCCTATTAATGAATAAATTTTACTCATATCAGTCCAAATGTGACTCATACTAGTCCTACCCCACCCCCAAAGCCCCCAAACCTCCACCAGCGATGGCACTTGGCCGGAGCCCTCCTCCTCCACTCATTCCATTTGAAGACCTAAAATTTTGCAATCTCCATCTCCTACAATTCCAACCATTAATCGATGGCTCCCAAACTCTCAAAAAAAATTAAGGTACAATTCTTATTCCTCCTTCTCCCTCTATAATTTTTTTATTTTTTATTGTATTTCAAAAAAATTCCAAAAAATTTCTTTCCAATCTACGTTAAAGGCTTAAAACTATAGTGAAATAAGCTAAAATAGGTTTTGGATGTAGTTTCGACGTATTTCTGGAGTCTCAAACCCTATTTTAGGGTATACAAGTTCGAATATCCTCGAACGTTCGGGACAGAAATATGCCGAACTGTAAAAAATTTTACAGTCCTATATACATTGTAGACTGTTAAAATATTTGCAGTCCTTTATGTATAGAGGACTATAGAAATTTTTACAGTGTATATAGGACTGTAAAAAAATTACAGTCCTGATTGTTCAATTACTTTTGGACTGTTAAAATATATATCTTCGTTGTCTTATAGCCACGACCTTCGGAAGGACCTTAAGAATGAAGGTATCATAAGAAGACGTCCCACTGCGTCGATGAGTAAGGAACTCAATGTTGAGTGTGATGTTGAGACAACCATCACTATCGTTGACCCCGAGGCACCCCTCTCAAGTTAGGAATGTCACGCCCCAGTCCCAAAATACCAAAGGACTGGCCACGTGGCAATGGCCAGCAGCACAGCTCCAATGAGCAACCCAATTTAATGGACCCGTTAGAGTGCACTTAAGCTGTAATAAATATAAATACAAGTCTATATCATCTATCTCAGTATAATTTTAATCTCATCCACAGAAAGCAATCACAATACAATATGATAGACCAGTCAAGATAATAGATAACATAAAATAGTCCATCATCAAGTCCAATTAAGTAGTGTCTCGGGGAACAACCCGTCACAATAAAGAAAAGAAAAATAATACCAAATACATATATCCAGAAGTCCAAGTCCAAATATAAAATAATATTAAGCATAAATAACTAAATAGATAACTGAGTACTCAAGAAAAATCCTCTTGCACAACCTCGTCCTCTGGTGCAAGTACCGCTCCAACGTCAGCTCATGTCCCATAAACCTCAGGATAATCCTCCTCTGCTATACCTGGGTACATAATCCCGATCCTGGTCCTCAGGGGACATAGCAAGGTACAAGAATAACTCAAGCCAAAGTACAGTAAATAAAATAAGTGTGCTCAGGGTATCTAACATAATCTATATAAGTGTAATGCAAATAAGAACGTACTCATCCGCTAAACCACCGGGTCCTGTAGGTCTGCATAGACACAACAGTAGCTAGTAGTAGTAGTAGTAGTAGTAGTAGTAGTAGTAGTAGTAGTAGTAGTAGTAGTAGATACGTACAGGCCCCGTCAAGGTACCTACAGCACTATAGGGCCCGAAGCGCAAATATCGGTAGCTAGTAGTATGTGATAGCCCAGCGGTACGGTAAATTCTCCCCAACCCCATGTATCTCACGTCTCATGTCCACGATACGCAAGATAATCACTATCTATGTCTCAAGTCCAGGTATAAATAACATCATGTCTCAACTAGCACATGTCTCAAGTCATGTCGTAAAATAGAAGCACATAGTACATGGAGCTATGTGCTTCAGACATCAAATCATATCTCAACTCCCCATTCGGAATATATAGGTGATTTTTGCACCTTAGCGTCCCGTCCTCATGGATCCGAAGTATCGTCTGCATACCTGCTTCGTCTTCTCTTTAAGTCTCCGGAATCTAGCATCTGTAGGCAATGCCGCATTAATCCTCTCCACTAGTGATGACTTAACCTCAAAATTAGCCAACTGCCCACTCTGCCCTGGCAAAACAACCTCTATCCCGAGCTCCTGTAAGTCCTCTAATAACTGGGGCTGCGTTGTCAAGAAATAAGCTGTGGGATTTCTGCTGAGTGCGTCTGCTACGACATTTGCTTTGCCCAGATGGTACTGCAAATCTATATCAAAATCGACCATCAACTCTAACCAACGCATATGCCTCATGTTGAGCTCTTTCTGAGTATAAACATACTTTATACTCTTGTTATCAGTGAAAATTTCCCCTCTCTCTCCGTAAAGATAGTGCCTCCATATCTTTAATGCAAATATTACTTCAGCTAGCTCGAGATCGTGCGTCGGGTAGTTCTTCTCATGAACCTTCAGCTACCTCGATGCATAAGCGATAACTTTTTCATGCTGCATCAAAACACATCCCAGTTCACTGCCTGATGCATCACTATAAACTATGTAACCTCCCGATCATGAAGGAAGAGTCAAGATCGGTGCTGTCGTTAATCGTCTCTTCAACTCTTCAAAGACCTTTTGGCAATCCTCCGTCCATGCAAACTCCTGGTCCTTACGCGTCAACCGCATCAAAGGCTCTGCAATCCTTGAGAAGTTCTCCACGAACCTCCGATAATATCCAGCAAGTCCGAGAAAACTTCTCACCTCCGTCAACCGCGTCATAGGCTCTGGCAGTGGAAGGTATATACATCTCCTAGAAGGGCCTAGAGAACTCCTCCCATTTGACCCGATCGGGTCCCAAACGCTCCTCCTCTGAGAGCCACCAGTGATGAGCATTGCCAGTAAGCTGCATCCTGACAGCGATCATCCATCGATGCCTCGGAAGATCGGTGGCCTCCAGCTGGTGAGCCATGCATGAACCTCCGTTGGCTCTTCCGTGCCAGCAAAAGGAAGTGGTATCATACGACGGAAGTCTAAGACAGACCCCATCGTTGACTAGCTAGATGGTGGTGACGCTTGTCCCAAGGCCGTCATAATACTCTCCCTCAAGGTCTTAGTCTAGCGTGTTGGGCCTGCTGCTGGACCTGCTGTTGGGCCTGCATCATAGCGTAGACCATCTAAAATATCTGCAGCCCGTCCATGGGTTGCCCTGCTGGGAAAGGCATGTATGGCATCTGTGGAGGAAATGGAGGTGGTGGGGGCAACTATTGCTCCTCATGTCTTACGGTACTCTGGTCCTCATAACCTGCCTGATGTGAAGTCTTGTGCCCGTCTGAAGGCATCTCTGATTGTCCAGATGACTGCACCTGGGGAGTTAGAGTCAATGGAAGAACATGCTCCAGTTCTGGTTCCCCGGATGACCCTGCATCACGGGAGACATCGCCCGGATGTGCGATACGTCCGCTACGGAGATTCATAACTCTGAAAAGAAGTCATGATTAAGATCAGCGTTGAGGAATTAAATAAGATGCAAATTGGCAAAAAAAATGAAATAGAGGTGTCATGTGAAGGACTCAAGCATGTAGATGAGTTCCTAATATCTATTCCTAATTTGCAGGCTCGTTTGGCACAGTCAAGTAACCAAGACGATTTAAATTGGACCTGCATGGGCCACCACAAAAATCATGTCATGCCCAGTTCCAAATATAAGGAACTGAGCCATGTGGCAATGGCCAGCGGGTACACTTCGATGGACATCCTAATCTAATGGACCCGATGGAGTGCACCTAAGCTGTAAAGTAAAATGATAAAACCCAACATATAACACATAGACAGTGAAACTAAATCTTATCCACCGACAACAGATATATAGAGCACATAGAGAAGAACATAACTACTAATGTGCAGAAGGGAAATAACACGGAAAATGTATCATAGTACATATACGAGAAGAGTCACACGGGAACAAACTTGCTAATACAAATACTGAAATGACGGGAAGCAGTAAGATAACTAGGAACGGTATCTGAAAGCTAGATAGTAATACCGTCCCAGGATGAAGTCATTACCAGAGATCAAACGAAGTCCTCGGGAAGGATCTCGTCCTCTGCAACAGGTCCTGCTCATGGATATATACCCGGTCCGTACTCCTCCGGGTAGTCCTCCTCGCCTAAGCCTGGAAGGGAACCAGGTCCTTAAAGGGACGTAACAAGGTACAAAAACAGTATGCAATAGTATAACAACAAGAAACAAGTGTAACGTCAGTGTAATCTAGCATAACCACCTAAGTGAGACACAACTTTGAAGATAATGTTCGACGCGTGGGCTGTCCAAAATAAAATCGTAGCTCCGAACACAGAGACACACGGGGCGTACCGTAGCTTCGAGCACAGAGTCACACGGATGATACTACGACTCCGGATACAGGAACACTACATAAATAGGACAGATACATATATAAAGTGCGTACAGAGTAGTCCAAACGTCTAGTAACTGTCTTCCCCTCCCAAAAAGGTCAACGAGTATTCCCTGAACCTGAAACTCTATCTAACAGTCTCGTCATACTGAAGTAACCATCAACAATCATGACCCTAAAGTCATTCCAGATTCTGATCATGCTGAAAGTATCAGGATACAGAAAATCTGGCACGATGACGGTGTCTGAATGTGTCCTAAGGTCATGATGTAACCAAGTAGGTATATCAAGGTGTTACGAATATCTAACAATCGTTACCAGACGTTACCAACGAACGTCTGCACCCGGTTATGACCCGGAAGCTAAGTAACGGTTCTGATCCAAAGCGCACACAATGCATAGAATAAATAAATAGAAAAAATCTGGAAACTGAGATACAGGATGGCAAGGTACACTTGCCTGGATCCGGATGTTGAAGATGGGGCTCCGGTACAACGTCCAAGTCCGCGGATCCCGAAGTACCTAGAGACGAGATACAAGCTCAATCAATAAACTATCACGATGCTATTCTAAAATAAGAGGTGACACACGTCTAGCATAGGCTTCAGTCTTAGTTACATATCTCACATAAACACTAAGCTAGAGGGTTGACCAAGGTTGACTAAAGGTACGTTGCATCTAATACGATCAATCATCAGTATAACATCATCAAACCAAATCCTCAATCCCCTACTATTTATCACGGTATTTTCAGTAGTTCAAGCTATGCTCATCCTCAACCATACCACTCTTGTATTCACAGACGTTATTATGCACATTCAAGTACACCATCCTCAAATAAAATAATTATTAAATATTAAACCCTCAATTATAACCCATCATTTTATTATTCGAACACGGTTTGACATATAAATAGCTACTCCTCTATCAATTCATTATTAGTTATCAAGTCCTTAATAAATGACCCACTCTATGATATCACAACATCATTTCATACCTAATGAACATGCTCCTCAATACCCATCAAAATGCATGGAAAATATAATATAAACCCTAAAATCTCATATGTAGCATTTATAAACCCTAACTAGGTTCTCTTATAAAAAGCAAACTATACTACAAGAGAAGGGTAAGGAGTTACCCCGGTGACTACGAGTGGTGGTAGCGTCGATGTTGTGGCTCCGGTCAGGGATGGCGTCGACCGCAAGGGTGGCGCTCATCTCGACCGAGGTGGCGGGGTGCAAGTGACTGGAGGTGGTGGTGCTAGCCGTTGAGGTGTGAGGGTGGTGAGGATGATGGCGGGGTGGCGAGTGAAGGTGGTGGTCGTGGTGGTTTTGCTGGATATGGCCGAGGGTGGTGGTCATGGTGGTTTTGCTGGATGTGGCCTAGGGTGGTGGTCGTGAAGGTGGTGGTACGAGTTATGGAGGGTGACTGGAGGTGGTCGTCGAGGTGGCTGCTGGTAGAGGAAGGGAAGAGGGTGGTCGTGGGCTGCAGCTCCGGTGCAGCGGTGGAGGTCGAGGGTAGTTCGTGGGGGTGGTGGTGAAGTCGCTGCGGGTTTGGCCGGAGAAGGAGAACTGCGGTGAGATGATGATGGCGAAGGTGGAAATGGATCGTGGTGGTGGTGGTGGTGAAGTCGCTGCGGGTTTGGCCGGAGAAGGAGAAGGAGAAGCTGCGGGTGGTCGACTACAGCAGGTGGTGCGGGTGATGGCGGGTGGCTCGGTTGGCAAAGCCTGGCCGGAGGAGGCTGCTGCTGTGGAGATGTAGCAGCGGCGGCCGTTCGTTGTGAGGTGGTGGCGGTCGGAATGGGCTGGAGGTGGTGAGGGTGGTGGCTGTTCGTGGAGTGAAGGAGAAGGAGAAGTGAAGTGAAGAGAAGAGGAAGAAGATGAAGGAGAAGAAGGAATGAAGAAGAGAATAGGAGGAGGAGTTCGGCTGTGTGACGAAAGGAAGAGGGAGGAGAGAGAGAGAGAGGGGGGGTTTCCTATGTTTCTAGAGATTAGGGCCTGCACATTGGGAAAGGGGGTAAGGATGAGTGATTATATAGGAGGTTGTGTGGTGGGGATGATGTTGAAATTTGAATGAAGGGCCAAGATGCAACATGAAGAAAATGTTCATACAAAAGGGAAGAGAGAGAAATAATTTGACCGGTCAAGAGAGGGAGGGGGGTTTCTTCATTGGCCTTGACCAATAGGGTGGTGACACCTAGCACCATATTTTTAAATAAGCCCCTTAACCTTTGGGTATTTGCACATAAATAAAAAATGATAGAGATTTGGTGGAAGAAGTGGTGTTTGGTGTTATGTAGGGTGAGGGGTGTTGTGTATTTTGCATGGGCTTCATG
This sequence comes from Iris macrosiphon, assembly GCA_036927795.1. Lineage (NCBI taxonomy): Eukaryota > Viridiplantae > Streptophyta > Magnoliopsida > Asparagales > Iridaceae > Iris > Iris macrosiphon. Next base: position 195,729,665 of record JAYESA010000008.1, on the reverse strand, counting down.
AAAGGGGTATTGGATTAAATTGGGGTTAAGTTGGGATTAGTCAAAGTTGGTATCCCCAATTTAATTAAATAAAGTGTCATGTGCTCTTAAATTAAATGGGGGCACATGGGGTCTCAATTAGGAGTGACACAAAGGTCATGAACGGTGTAGGCTTGGTGTCAATCTTGGACCCTTTAATTGGTTCGGCTAAACGGGTTAAGTTTGTGTCCCAAAATTGATGGCTACGATAAAGGTACATGACATAGGATTAAAAAATTAATTTCGGGACGGGGAAGTTGTGCAATTAAATTAGAGCACAAGGGAGTGTGTTTGTGAGTGACGGGAAAGTCCAACACCTAGGTTGGCTTGTCAAGTCAAGAGTGCAATAATTTATTGGAAATTAGGGGCTATTATTGGGCTCCAAATATTAAAACAACAGTAGGGTGCACCTAGGGTTTAAATAAAGAATCAGGCAACTGCAACATAATTTCTAAACCTCAAATACCCTGACGCTACAACAATATTTCTAACCCTAACTACTTTGCCTTAAATAATAATAATTGAGGGGGTTTACATCCTTCCCAACTTAGAAGAATTTTGTCCCCGAAATTAAAAGTAAGCACGAATGATAGCTACAAGAATTTAAAAGTAAACAGGTAATCGAATGTAGTACGTAAATTCGTACATCGGCCCTCAAATAAATACTAAAAATATTGTCGAATTGAATCCTCGCGCTCCCAGGTAGACTCGCCTGGCGAATGATGCTTCCATGCTGTAAAACCCCTAATTCTGAAATTCGTATTTATTGTATTATTAACTAATTAATTATTTATTCAGTAATTATAAGCTAAATAGAGGGAATAGATTTTATTTAATTTTATTTGAGGGGTTTGTGCAATTAGAGGATTTATGGAGCCATTATAAATTTTTTCTAATTTATTCCATGTATGAGACCCTTTGACAGTTGCTGACTTAACCGTATGCACCAGTATAATTTTTAGAGTTTTCTATGTATAAATATATATAGAATTCCTATTGGATCAAACCCAAATCGCAACTCCTAAACCCACTACCCGCTTGCACCCAAACCCGCGTAGAAAATATCAGCAGCCGCAGTAGCAAAACCAACTTTGCTTTCTTTCCCTTCGCGCGTAAAACAATTCCACCGCTTCTTATTTCACCCGCGCGTAAAGTATACCCCGCCGATTAATTTCCTACATCACGCGTAAAATATCCCCCGCATGTGACACATCCCCCACCGCCTCTTTACCTGTTATTACTAAACACTCCCCAACCGCAACCAAAACCAATGATAAGAAAGAAAACAACAGTGGCAGTAGTTTCTTAACCATTAAGTAACCCCTACCGCCTTTTATTCCTATATATATTACAACTCTTCCAAACCCTAATCCCACTTCTTCTTACAACAAACTTAACACTATTTGGACGTGCTATACAGAACTTTTGCTCGGCAAGTATACCATGCCACTGTACTATTATTTATATTTCAGCTGATACATGCATGTTTAATTCTGCTTATATAGATGTTTTGTAGATTTTTGGACCAATTTTATGAGACCACCCCAGTATTATGGAGCATCAGTAGATTCATTGGCCGTGACACAGTTGTTACACGAATTGTGAGTCTCATATAGATCACGGACTGCGAGACAGGCTTGGTCTCCTGTACATATGAGCCGTGTGTTAGGGATGCCTGCTGATAGAAACTTTGTATGCTAGTAGACCTGGCAGTTATTTAGTGGTTATCGTGTCACAGATATGACATGCTTAGAACATGCGGTGGGGAGAACAACAAGTAACGCGTTTGGGCTCCTTTGTACTTTTTTTTCTGTACACCCGAATTCTTCACCGGAGAACGGGTGATGACGACCACTATATTTTTATATTGCAGGCGGCCTCTGCCGTTCAAAAGACGACATACTTTGTAGGCCCCTGATTCTCTGAGAGAATCATGCCAATCCCACTATATGGCCAGATAGCCCACATGTTGGAAAGTTATTCTCAAACTGCATTCACTTAGACGGTTAGGCGACCTATTGGATGTTTATATTTCAGTACTTATTGGCATGTTATTATGTATCTTGTTACGTCCCTCTGAGGACCTGGTCCCTTTCCAGATATGGACGAGCAGGAGTATCCTCAGGAGTATGGTCCTGGACCTGATGCTACTTACCAGACTGAGGAGAACTTACCCTCAGAGTATCTGTAATTTTATTACCGCTGTTTAGAGATCTTTTTGCTACTCCAGTATAGTCGTTTTGTAGTGGATTTGTTTTCACCTGACTATCAGACTTGATACTTATCTTTGATATTCAGTTATTATTCAGCTCTTTATTTCCTACTGATTATTGGTGTTGTGGATGAGATATAGATTCTGTGTGACTTGTTGTGACAGTATATTACCACTAGTGGATTGGACATTCATATACATCGTACGTGTGTATATAGTTTCCATATATTGGAGCTCATATACATACGACTGGGCGTGTTACGTATTCCTAGTCCTACGTATTTTGGGACTGGGGCGTGACATGTTTTTGGTGGTGGCCCATGCAGGTCCAGAATATATTGTCTTGGTTACGTAACTGTGCCAAACAAGCCTGCATATAGGAATAGAGTATAAGGATCCCATCCACACTTGACTAAAACCTCATTCTTCCTTTCAACTATCCTTTGTTTGATAAAACAAAGTTTTATGCCAGACTATTTATCCTTGTTGGCGTAAAAAGCCAAATGACTGTCATAGGGCGTAAAAGCCAATTGACTATCTTGTTGGCGTAAAAGCCAAACTATGAAGAAGATTGTCTCCTTTACGCTGCAGTAATGACAACTGCTACCCACGTTCAACTAGACTTCCTAATCCTGCGTATGGCATATCATGCAAGCCATGTAGGTAACTGTCCTGCGTAAACTTGATGATTCATGGATAAATAGATAACCAGCGTAGAGTAGCCTGATTAGGCGTAAAATATAAGGATGGTGAGGTGAGCGTATTTGTTACAACTTTAGCTTTCCCGGTCAAGAACCAAATATCATGCATTAAATGTAGAGATATGCCTCGAGCCCTGTGCAGAAACAGCTTTTTACGTGGCATCTGATTGTGTCTCATTTTGAGCGTAAAAAGTCATAGGAAGCGTATTCTGAAGACTCAACTTTTCTTCCTCTTAGAAGCGTAAAACGACTTGTATCAAATATATCAATAGACGACAACCTGGGTCTCTGTGCAATATCATCATCACAGCCGTCCTCTCGATCTTCGTGTGGTACTTTTGTCAGATGTCAGGTTCACTGATTGACTGACAAATTCATCCGAGGAAATACGAAAAAAATTTCGTACAACTTTACGCTGCAACGTATTATACACAGGAAGTGTAGCAAAACTTTACGCAGACAGATTTTTATGCACAAAATTTATGCAGCAGACCTTTTACGCAAGCAGATTTTACGCGCAGCAGATTTTTCCACTCAGACTTTTTACGCGCATAAACTTTTACGCAGACTTTTACCCAGACAGTTCTGAAACTTATTTTCACACCGACAGTTTTTGATCTCTGCTTTATGCAGACAATTCTGAATCCCTACTTTACGCCAAACTTCTTTGAATCTCTATTTACGCTGACGACTTTGAAACTCTACTTTATACTTCTCTGCTTTACGTGGCTAGCCTTGAAGCCATGTTTTACGCGGACAATTCCCAGCCTATTTCATGCTTCTACATTCTATTTAATGTTTACATCCTGTTTGATTCCTATACTTTCCCTAAACGTTGTGTACATCACCTGCAGAGAGATGGATATATAGAAAGGATGTACTATCGTCGATGGTGATACAACTCCTGGAGTAAATGGTCAGACTCAAGGAGGGACCTCATCAATTCCTAGACTTCCAGGACCAGATGGACAGATTCACAATCCAGTTCCATCTAATCTTCCCATTCCACCTAATGGGACCCTTCCCGTCTCATCGACACCGCAGGATGGCCAGGCACAACTGTTCCAATTCTTCCAGATGATAATGCAGGAACATCGACAACAGGCCGCCACACTAGCTGCAGAACAGAGACAGCAAGCAGCAGAACAGAGACAAGAGTTTCTAGCAGCACTTGAAAGGATGGCTGCAAAGACTACTGTACCAGCTCAAGCACTAGCTCCAGAACCTCGAGCTAGAGTTGGATCAGTAAAGGACTTTGTACAGATGGGTCCGAGGTCGTACAAAGGTGTTGAGAACCCAGAGGAAACTACCAACTGGATTACTCACACTCAGAAGTTATTAGAAGCATCGCAACTACCTGCAGAGCTATGGATGACGGGTATAAGGACGCTTCTAGATGGTAATGCTCATCACTGGTGGGAATCCATGGAGCACCAGTTGGGTACATACAAGACTTGGGAGCAGTTCCTGGAGTGCTTTGAAAGGAAGTACTTTCCGAACACCGTCAGAGATGCATTATACGATCAGTTTCTCCACCTGGAACAGGGGAACAGAACAGTGGACGAATATGATGCTGAGTTTAGTCGCCTTAGTAAATATGGCGCTGCCTTGATACCAGATGACTTGGCTAAAGCTAAGAGATTTCACCGCGGACTGACTCAGAAGCTCCAATATTATACAAGCTCCCAGTCCCGGATCTCTTATGCTGAGTTACTGACAGAAGCCAGATTGCAAAAAACCATCAGCAGAGGAAAAGGAGGTCAGTAGAGGACGCAACAAGGACCGGCAAGGACGCAACAAGGATGACCTATTAGACGTCCTTTAGCTCAGCAACAGCAGTACCAACACAGAGCAGGACCGTACCAGATTCCAGAGAAGCCCCAATGCAATTATTGTGGGAGACACGGGCACATCTCAAGAGACTGTCTTGTCCGTTTGGGACAGTGTATGAGATGTGGTTCCGGACAGCATATAATGAAAGACTTTCCTATGCAACATGCATCGACACTCCCACCACCAGTACCGAGACTAGCACTTCCAGCACCAAAGCCAGCTCAACAGATGGCTAGACCAGGAGCACCTCGACCTCCAGCAGCAGCAGGATTTCTGCGAGGACCACCGCTACCTGCACAGGAGGATCAATTCGCGAGGGCTAGACAGGGATAACCACATAGGAACGGACAAGCTTTTATAATAGAAATGGATGACATGAATCAGGAGATTGATGTCATAGCAGGTATCACTCTTGCTTTTACTTTTTCTGCTGTGACATTGTTTGATATGGGAGCCACCCACTCATTCATATCATCTAGTTTTATTGCCAAACACAATATTACCTCTACACCTTTACCTAGTGATGTTAGAATTCTTACTAGGGGAGAAATTGTACCTATTAGTAGAGTTTGTAGATCGTGTCCTATAGTGATACGTAGCAGAGAGATGAATGCCCGACTCTTAGTCCTTCCTATGCCGACTTTTGATATTGTGCTTGGAATGGACTGGCTAAGCAAGTACCATACTTTCTTCGATTGCTTTGGAGGAAGCATTCTTTTTAAAGTACTCGGTCAGCCTGAACTTTAGTTTGCATGAGGATCCACAGAAATCCTTGATGGTATGCAACTCGCAATGGAAGATGTTGTCTATCATCCCATTATTTCATAATTTTAAGACATCTTTCCAGAGGAATTGCCAGGACTACCCCCAGATAGAGACGTAGAATTCTCAATTGAATTGACACCAGGAGCAGCACCCATAGCATCACATGTTTATAGACTGGCAAAGAAGGAGATGGATGAACTGAAAATACAACAGAAAGAACTAGAAGAGAAAGGTTTCATCCGACCAAGTGCATCACCCTGGGGAGCACCAGTGTTGTTTGTACCAAAGAAGGATGGGTCAGTGCGTATGTACATTGACTATAGAGCTTTGAATGCAGTGACAGTGAAGAATAAATATCTACTGCCACGCATTGATGACTTATTTGATCAGCTTAGTGGAGCCAAGATATTCTCAAAGATAGATTTGAGATCAGGATATCACCAAGTAAAAGTACGAAAGGAAGACATCCCGAAGACCGTATTTCGGACAAGATATGGGCATTACGAGTTCTTAGTCGTGCCATTTAGATTAACCAATGCTCCAGCTATCTTTATGGACTTAATGAATCGAGTCTTCCATCAGTATTTGGACCAGTTCGTGGTCGTCTTCATAGATGATATACTTATCTATTCGAAGAGCCACGAGGAGCATGAGAAGCACCTGCAGATTATTCTAGAGACTTTGAGGAGAGAACAGCTATATGCGAAGCTCAGTAAATGTGAGTTCTTCTTGGACAGAGTCTCATTTCTTGGATATGTCGTTACAGGAGATGGTATTTCTGTTGATCCAGAAAAGATCTCGGCAGTCAAGACATGGCTTGTTCCTAAATCAGCAGCAGAAGTGAGAAGTTTTCTTGGACTTGCAAGATATTACCGACGGTTCGTAGAGAACTTCTCAAAGATAGCAACACCTATGACTCGGTTGACTTGCAAGGACCAAGAGTTCATATGGACCAACGAGTGTCAAGCCGCCTTCGAGGAGTTGAAGAAGCGACTGACTTCAGCACCAATATTGACTATTCTATCAGGATCAGGAGGCTATGTGATCTACAGTGATGCATCAGGGAAAGGCTTGGGATGCGTATTGATGCAGCATGTGTAAACACCCTAAATTTTTGAGAATAATTTTAAATGAAGATATTTCGTTTTGGGAATTTTTGGAAACTTAAAACCAGGATGAGTGTGATTTAAAGAAATAATTTTAAGTGTGGCTAGATGGGGTTAAAATATTCTGGAAGTAAAAATTTATTGTGTATGATGGAGAACCGGACGCATGGCATTTTTCGGTGAATTAATCGGACACCGGAGCAACGTATCGAGGACCAAAAGCAATTGGATTGTAAACCGAACCCAAACCCACCAACCCGAAACCCGCAGGGAAACCCTAGCTACCGGAGTTCCTGTAGCAGCTATAAAGGGGCTGCCTCGACATCCGTGTGGCCCTCATCCCCAACTACCAGCCGCCACCGAAACCCTAGTTTCATCCCCCGCCGCCGACTTCATCCATCCCTCACGAACGAGCAACCCCTAAACCCTAACCTCCCGCCGCCGTCCACTGCGGCCGACCTAGCCGCTGAACCGTTGACCCACCCATCGGAGCCCTAGGTCGCCGGCGACTTCGACCAGCAAGCACCGCCGCTCGACTCCACGAGCGACTCCACGACCCAGCACCTGACCGCGACCCCCGCCGAGCCGTTGATCCCGCTGCCCTCGCCCACCGAGCCGACAGTTCATCCGCCCAGTCCACCCCGACGTCTCCCGAGCGCCTCCCCGCTGCCTCGAGACGACCCCTCCGGCGAAGGCCAAACGCTGACTCAGACGCAGAAGAACCCTAGGCGAGAGCCAGTACTCAGCGGACACAACTCAGCAGTGTCGAGTTGATCCTCGGACACAAGGGAATTCAGACTCGCGAGGCTCTGTTCAGGTACCGGTTTCTTCCTCATCGTGACTCCATTTTCAATTCCGCCAGCTGCTATGCGTAGACTGTATACCCCTCTCGGTGCCCGTGCAATTCGCTCGGTGCATCGCGTCTTGTAGTGGTCGTACACTGCGATCCAAAAACAGGAAAAACAACGCCCTGTTTCACCTCGGAACTGAGTCCGCCCCGCCAATCGGGACGACTTGGTCGCACGCGGTCTTTACCGAACTGTGCGCGACGTTGATACGGTCGTGTAGGATTTCGCAGAAGTCGATTCGGAGGTGTGTGCACCCCGGAATCAACGCGTATCCGCCGACGACACACCGTATCCGTCCTTTCTGGAACACGCTGTAACTTCGTGTACACACGTCGGATCGAGACGAAACTTGCGCCATCGGACTCGTAGCAATACGCTGGTCCTGTGAGCCAAGTTTGGTTCGATTCTGAGGACGTTGACAAAACCACGTATCGTGGGCCCCACAGGCTCCACTTGACCGGTGATTTTGTGATCGGCTCATCGGAATCCAATTCTGGAAGTTCCGTTGGGTTCGTATCATCGTTCCTGACTTGTAGGCACTGAGTTTGACTAATTTGGAGACCTTTGACCCTAACACGCTTTTCGGTGCAAAGTGGCCCACAAGTGGAACCCGCTTTGGTCCGGAAATGACCATTTTGCCCCTGTGTCCAAATTGGACGTAAGGACAGGCATTTCTAGCAGTTTGATACCTTCTGAGACTGTTGATGATATTTATTACAGCATCTGGAGTAGCCCCTACCGGTTCCACAGATCCCAGGACGACAGTTGATATTCGGACATCAGGCAAGTGTACCTTGCCAAACTCTGCAGCTTAGTTATTTATTTTCCTTGCTATATATATATTACTGTGCATGCTCAACCTAGGACCGTTTGACATACTTAGCGTCCGATTATCAGTCGGGTGCCAACATCGTACGCGGTGTTGGGTAATGTCATCTAGATATGGACATACGTGACACTTTATCTTCTCGTATTGGTCATACCAAGTACACTTGACCCAGGACACTGGACACTGATCATGAGACAGGATCTTCCCGAGATATTCGTGGTGATCCTGTATAGGTTGCAGGACTTATGGAGATACTATATTCTAGATACATTATGACTTGTGCATTAGTTATGACCCCGCGGACATGGACGTGAGACGTTATGTTCATGATTTGTGTGGTTACATTGGGTGGGGAGAGACACACAGACTACAGGCTGATTATATATATACACCCCTATTACCGTGAGGCACAAGACTCTATAGCCGAGCTTGGCCCATTACTCATATTTACTGCTGCTACCGGCTCCCCTACACAGAGCTTGTAGTATGCTTCAGCCTGAGTTCTAGTGCTGCTCTTATCTTGCATATCACTTAGCTGGTTATCTTAGTATTCCCTTATTGTTTCATCTATTGCTGGATAGATTCACAGGCTACAGGTTGATATTATTATGTCGGCTACTCAGTCTCCCGCTGAGCTAGACCACCCCATGATACCCCTGCTACAGGCTCCCCTACACAGAGCTTGTAGAGGTTCAACCTGAGTACTATTGATATTCTCTCTTGCATTATACAGATGTTACATACTTACCCTGCTTACCTCATTATTGCTGCACTATTTATATTCTGGCTTGTTTTATTTCCTGTACCTTGCTATGTCCCCTGAGGACCTGGATATGGATTTTGTCCCCAGATTTTGCAGAACAGGTTTACCCCGAGGTTTACGGGACTGCAGCAGGAGGAGCCGATCCAGGAGCTGTACCACCATCTGATGGCGAGGTCTTAGCTGAAGACTTCTCTTGAGCATCCATGTTCATGCTCAGTTTTTTATTTATTATTTCAGTCTTTCATATTCTGGTCAGTTGAACCATTGTACTTGATATTTATCGGGTTGTTCCCCGGAGTACCTTGTGAGACTTGCTGATGATTTACATACCTTATTTATTATGTGGATCATATTTTATATCTTGTGTGGATGAGATTAGTTGTGCCATGATTGTCGTAGACTTGTTTTACAGCTTAAGTATGCCCTGATGGATCCATTATATTGGGTTGGTCCATCGGTGCGTACTGCTGGCCATTGCCACGTGTCTAGTCCCACGGTATTTTGGGACTGGGGCGTGACATGGTTTTTGTGGTGGCCCATGCAGGTCCACGACTAAATAGTTCGGTTTCAACTTAGGGACCGGACCAGCCTGCCCTAAGGATAGTATAAACTATAGGATCTCATCCATCATTTAACCATTTGTTGAACTCTATATCGAACTCGAAATTTTTACTTGAACTGCATCCTGTATTGATTCCTCTGAGCGTTCTCATAGTTTATCTTTTGATTTCAGAGCAATGGATTCCGAGAACAGAGATGATATTCCTTTGGAGACACCACACGACGCTGTGATTACTTATGGAGATGGAGTGACCCCTGGAAGTGGAGGACAAGCATCGCAGAGCGATCAAACCGGTCAGCCTAATCCAAGGTTCCGGAGAGATGACATCCCACCTCCACCACAGTTCACTCCCCAGATGCCAGCTTTCCCACCAGGATAAGCCATGGATGGGCAACAAATGTTTCAGATGATGTATGCTATGATGCAAGCACAGCAGCAGATTCAGCAAGAGGCCCATCGGCAGGAGGCCGAGTATCTGAGGACCAGCCTGGTATCCGCATTGGAGCAGGCTAATCCAGCAGCGAGGCGAACATCGACGGGATCTATCACCGACTTCTGTCATCTCAAGCCTCGCACATTTTCTGGTAAAGAAGGACCAACGGAAGTTCATGAGTGGCTCACAAACATTCAGCATCAGCTGGAAGCCGCTGAACTTCCAAGAGAGAGATGGATGACTGCAGTCAGAATGCAGTTAACTGATAATGCGCACCACTGGTGGTTAGCAGAAGAAAGGAGACTTGGACAGGACAGAGTCACGTGGGAAGAGTTCTCCAGACTCTTCCAAGAGATGTACATCCCGGCAGTTGCAAGGTCAGAGCTCAGGGACAAGTTCAACCGCCTCATCCAGGGCAGCATGACAGTAGAAGAATACAATTCTGAATTTATTCGCCTGAGCCGCTTTGCTCCAACATTGATTTCGACAGAGGAGGAGAAAGCGGAAAAGTTCTTTGACGGGTTGAAGTTCGAACTCCAAAGATTGATTGGCTCAGTGGCACCTACAAATTATACTGATGTTCTAGCAGCAGCACGACGCATGGAGCGCGTCACTAGAAGGGAATCGAATCTGAAGAGGCCAAACACCTCCGCACCAACCAAGGCAGCACATGGAGATTCTGCAAAACGATTCCAGAGGAGTACGCCAGATAGAGCAGCGCACAGGGCCATATCCCTTCCTACTTGTCATCACTGCGGCAAGGTAGGACACATTGAGAGAGAATGCCGACGCAAGTTGGGACTCTGCCTAGCTTGCGGGTCCAACCAGCATCAGACCAGAGACTGCACCGAGCGAAGAGAGGGAGCACCGAGATTAGCTTTGCCTGCACCACGACCAGCGCATCCAGCCGTAGGAGCACAGCAGGCAGGAGTTGGTGGAGTCAGACCACCAGCCCCAGGAGGGAATCAGCAGAGACCACCCCTAGCGCCGCAGGCAGCTTTATTTCAGCAGGCTCAGCAGCAGCGAGGCCAAGCCCAGGGCCGAGGACAGGCATTCACCTTAGCTGTTGAGGAGGAGGCTACAGCAGGCGAGGTCATCGCAGGTACTATTTTAGTAGCTTCATTACCTGCAGTAGCATTATTTGATTCTGGAGCATCACATTCATTTATAGCAGCTAGCTTTGTAGCCACCCATAGAGTAGCTACCGCACCCCTCCCGAAGATGAAGAGGATTCTTACGGGAAGCGGTATTATTCCAGTTAGTGATGTCTGTAGATCATGTTCTGTAGTCGTAGGTGGCCGAGAAATGCGAGCACAGTTTCTGATATTTTCTATGCCGGATTATGACGTCGTACTTGGTATGGACTGGTTAAGTCAGTACCATGCGACTCTTGATTGCCGAATTGGGCGGGTTATATTTAGACAGCCTGGACACCCAGAATTTGAGTTTCTCCGAGGAGCAGTAGAGCAAGGAGTTCAGCCTACTCTTAGGGTACTATCTGTAGAAGGGGAGACAGGTTACCCGAGAGTCATATCAGAATTTGTGGATGTATTTCCCGACGATCTTCCAGGTTTGCCGCCTGATCGGGAAATAGAATTCACAATCGACTTAACTCCAGGAGCGGAGCCAATCACTTCAACAGTTTATCGACTAGCACCCAAGGAGTTAGTTGAGTTGAAAGCACCGGTTGATGATCTTTTGGAGAAGGGTTTCATTCGGCCCAGTGTTTCACCTTGGGGGGCACCCATATTATTTGTGCCGAAGAAGGATGGAACAGTACGGTTATGCATTGATTACCGGGCACTCAATGCTGTAACCATCAAGAACAGGTATCCCCTACCCCGCATTGATGATCTATTCGATCAATTGAGTGGTGCAAGGGTATTTTCGAAGATTGACCTTCGATCCGGCTATCATCAGATCAAGGTAAGGAAGGAAGACATCCCGAAGACAGCTTTCAGGACAAAGTATGGGCATTATGAGTTCTTGGTGATGCCGTTTGGCTTAACCAACGCACCAGCAGTGTTTATGAGCTTAATGAACAGGGTCTTTCATCAGTTCTTGGATAAATTCGTAGTGGTATTCATTGACGACATCCTCATATATTCCAAGAGCCCTGAAGAGCACGAGGAACATCTTAGAATCGTGTTAGAGACCTTGAGACAGGAGAAGTTATATGCCAAGCTTAGTAAGTGTGAGTTCTGTATGGACAAAGTACCTTTCTTGGGACACATCATATCAAGAGAAGGACTTTCCGTAGATCCAGAGAAGGTGGCAGCAATAGAGACTTGGCCTACACCCACATCAGTCGCAGAGGTGAGAAGTTTTCTCGGACTTGCGGGATATTACCGAAGGTTCGTAGAAAATTTCTCAAGGATTGCAGAACCAATGACGAAGCTGACACGGAAGGACCAGGAGTTTATATGGACAGAAGACTGCCAGAAGGCTTTTGAAGAACTGAAGAGAAGATTAACAACAGCACCTGTCTTGACTCTTCCTTCGGGGTCGGGAGGTTTTGTTGTTTACAGTGATGCATCAGGCAGTGGACTAGGATGTGTTTTGATGCAACATGGCAAGGTCATTGCTTATGCGTCGAGACAGTTGAAGGACCACGAGAAGAACTACCCAACACATGATCTGGAATTAGCAGCAGTGATATTTGCATTGAAGATATGGAGGCACTATCTTTATGGAGAGAGGATAGAAATCTTCACCGATCGCAAGAGTCTGAAGTATGTATATACTCAGAAGGAGCTAAACATGAGGCAGAGACGCTGGCTGGAACTGATGGTAGATTTTGACATCGATCTGCAGTATCATCCGGGGAAGGCGAATGTTGTTGCAGACGCACTGAGCAGGAAGCCTATGGCCTATTTCTTGACGGTGCAGCCCGAGTTATTGAGAGATTTGCAGGAGTTACAGATAGAGGTCGTCTTACCGGGACAGAATGGATTGATGGCTAATCTTGAGATTCAGTCATCCCTCGTGGAGAAGATTAAGGAGGCATTGCCCACCGATGCTAGATTCCGAAGACTCAAAGAAAGGACAGAAGCCGGCATTCAGACAGGACTTCGCATCCACGAAGACGGGACCTTGAGGTTTGGAAACCGCTTGTATGTTCCAAATGGAGAATTGAGACAGGAGTTAATGACTGAAGCGCATAGCTCTATGTACTCTGTTCACCCAGGAGGAACCAAGATGTATCGGGACTTGAGACAGTATTACTGGTGGCATGGAATGAAGAGAGAGATCGCGAGATTTGTGGCCAAATGTTTAGTATGTCAGCAAGTGAAGGCGGAGCATCAGAGAACTGCAGGTATGTTACAACCGCTTCCGATACCGGAATGGAAGTGGGAGCACATCACGATGGACTTTGTCACAGGATTTCCGAAGAGCCCCAGCGGAAGAGACGCAGTATGGGTGATCGTGGATCGACTCACTAAATCGGCACACTTCTTGCCATTTAGAGTTGGACAATCCACAGAGGTACTAGCTGACATGTATATGCGACAAATCGTCAAATTATATGGAGTACCTGTTAGTATTGTATCGGATCGAGATTCGAGATTTACATCTCATTTCTGGAGAAGCATGCAAGAGAGTCTCGGCACCAGACTCAAATTCAGCACGGCATACCACCCGCAGACAGATGGCCAATCGGAACGCACCATTCAGATATTGGAGGACATATTGCGATCATGTATGCTAGACTTTGGAGGATCTTGGGAAGATCATTTGCACTTAGTAGAGTTCTCCTACAATAACAGTTATCAGGCCAGCATCCAGATGGCGCCATTCGAAGCTTTATACGGAAGAAAGTGCAGATCACCTGTGTGTTGGAGTGACGTTGGTGAACGTCAAATACTAGGTCCAGAATTGGTAACGCAGACGGTGGAGAAGGTAAAGCAGATACAGAATCATCTACGGGCAGCTCAGGACCGACAGAAGCATTGGGCAGACACGCACAGACGTCCCCTAGAGTTCAAAGAAGGGGATCACGTATTCTTGAGGATTTCGCCCACTCGGGGTACTATCAGATTCGGGAGCAGAGGCAAGCTGAGCCCAAGGTATATTGGGCCATTCGACATTCTAGAGCGCGTTGGTGAGGTGGCTTATCGTCTTGCATTACCTCCATCCTTAGAGGGAGTGCATGACGTATTCCACGTCTCACAGCTGCGAAGGTACGTGACCGACCCAAGTCACGTAGTCGATCATTCAGAGATCGCAGTAGGCCCAAGCTTGAGGTATGAGGAACAACCAGTTGGCATCCTCGACGTCAGTGAGAAGACATTGCGGGGACAGACAATCAGACTGGTCCGAGTAGCATGGAAACATCATTCACTAGGCGAATCGACTTGGGAACGAGAAGATAGTATGCGTCAACGATATCCCCATTTGTTCGAGGAGACAGTTGTAAACTAGGTCACCTTGTATTTCCATAACCCTTCTTTAGTAACTTATTCTTTGATTGTGAGAACGCAATCCTTTTAAGGAGGGAAGATTGTAAACACCCTAAATTTTTGAGAATAATTTTAAATGAAGATATTTCGTTTTGGGAATTTTTGGAAACTTAAAACCAGGATGAGTGTGATTTAAAGAAATAATTTTAAGTGTGGCTAGATGGGGTTAAAATATTCTGGAAGTAAAAATTTATTGTGTATGATGGAGAACCGGACGCATGGCATTTTTCGGTGAATTAATCGGACACCGGAGCAACGTATCGAGGACCAAAAGCAATTGGATTGTAAACCGAACCCAAACCCACCAACCCGAAACCCGCAGGGAAACCCTAGCTACCGGAGTTCCTGTAGCAGCTATAAAGGGGCTGCCTCGACATCCGTGTGGCCCTCATCCCCAACTACCAGCCGCCACCGAAACCCTAGTTTCATCCCCCGCCGCCGACTTCATCCATCCCTCACGAACGAGCAACCCCTAAACCCTAACCTCCCGCCGCCGTCCACTGCGGCCGACCTAGCCGCTGAACCGTTGACCCACCCATCGGAGCCCTAGGTCGCCGGCGACTTCGACCAGCAAGCACCGCCGCTCGACTCCACGAGCGACTCCACGACCCAGCACCTGACCGCGACCCCCGCCGAGCCGTTGATCCCGCTGCCCTCGCCCACCGAGCCGACAGTTCATCCGCCCAGTCCACCCCGACGTCTCCCGAGCGCCTCCCCGCTGCCTCGAGACGACCCCTCCGGCGAAGGCCAAACGCTGACTCAGACGCAGAAGAACCCTAGGCGAGAGCCAGTACTCAGCGGACACAACTCAGCAGTGTCGAGTTGATCCTCGGACACAAGGGAATTCAGACTCGCGAGGCTCTGTTCAGGTACCGGTTTCTTCCTCATCGTGACTCCGTTTTCAATTCCGCCAGCTGCTATGCGTAGACTGTATACCCCTCTCGGTGCCCGTGCAATTCGCTCGGTGCATCGCGTCTTGTAGTGGTCGTACACTGCGATCCAAAAACAGGAAAAACAACGCCCTGTTTCACCTCGGAACTGAGTCCGCCCCGCCAATCGGGACGACTTGGTCGCACGCGGTCTTTACCGAACTGTGCGCGACGTTGATACGGTCGTGTAGGATTTCGCAGAAGTCGATTCGGAGGTGTGTGCACCCCGGAATCAACGCGTATCCGCCGACGACACACCGTATCCGTCCTTTCTGGAACACGCTGTAACTTCGTGTACACACGTCGGATCGAGACGAAACTTGCGCCATCGGACTCGTAGCAATACGCTGGTCCTGTGAGCCAAGTTTGGTTCAATTCTGAGGACGTTGACAAAACCACGTATCGTGGGCCCCACAGGCTCCACTTGACCGGTGATTTTGTGATCGGCTCATCGGAATCCAATTCTGGAAGTTCCGTTGGGTTCGTATCATCGTTCCTGACTTGTAGGCACTGAGTTTGACTAATTTGGAGACCTTTGACCCTGACACGCTTTTCGGTGCAAAGTGGCCCACAAGTGTAACCCGCTTTGGTCCGGAAATGACCATTTTGCCCCTGTGTCCAAATTGGACGTAAGGACAGGCATTTCTAGCAGTTTGATACCTTCTGAGACTGTTGATGATATTTATTACAGCATCTGGAGTAGCCCCTACCGGTTCCACAGATCCCAGGACGACAGTTGATATTCGGACATCAGGCAAGTGTACCTTGCCAAACTCTGCAGCTTAGTTATTTATTTTCCTTGCTATATATATATTACTGTGCATGCTCAACCTAGGACCGTTTGACATACTTAGCGTCCGATTATCAGTCGGGTGCCAACATCGTACGCGGTGTTGGGTAATGTCATCTAGATATGGACATACGTGACACTTTATCTTCTCGTATTGGTCATACCAAGTACACTTGACCCAGGACACTGGACACTGATCATGAGACAGGATCTTCCCGAGATATTCGTGGTGATCCTGTATAGGTTGCAGGACTTATAGAGATACTATATTCTAGATACATTATGACTTGTGCATTAGTTATGACCCCGCGGACATGGACGTGAGACGTTATGTTCATGATTTGTGTGGTTACATTGGGTGGGGAGAGACACACAGACTACAGGCTGATTATATATATACACCCCTATTACCGTGAGGCACAAGACTCTATAGCCGAGCTTGGCCCATTACTCATATTTACTGCTGCTACCGGCTCCCCTACACAGAGCTTGTAGTATGCTTCAGCCTGAGTTCTAGTGCTGCTCTTATCTTGCATATCACTTAGCTGGTTATCTTAGTATTCCCTTATTGTTTCATCTATTGCTGGATAGATTCACAGGCTACAGGTTGATATTATTATGTCGGCTACTCAGTCTCCCGCTGAGCTAGACCACCCCATGATACCCCTGCTACAGGCTCCCCTACACAGAGCTTGTAGAGGTTCAACCTGAGTACTATTGATATTCTCTCTTGCATTATACAGATGTTACATACTTACCCTGCTTACCTCATTATTGCTGCACTGTTTATATTCTGGCTTGTTTTATTTCCTGTACCTTGCTATGTCCCCTGAGGACCTGGATATGGATTTTGTCCCCAGATTTTGCAGAACAGGTTTACCCCGAGGTTTACGGGACTGCAGCAGGAGGAGCCGATCCAGGAGCTGTACCACCATCTGATGGCGAGGTCTTAGCTGAAGACTTCTCTTGAGCATCCATGTTCATGCTCAGTTTTTTATTTATTATTTCAGTCTTTCATATTCTGGTCAGTTGAACCATTGTACTTGATATTTATCGGGTTGTTCCCCGGAGTACCTTGTGAGACTTGCTGATGATTTACATACCTTATTTATTATGTGGATCATATTTTATATCTTGTGTGGATGAGATTAGTTGTGCCATGATTGTCGTAGACTTGTTTTACAGCTTAAGTATGCCCTGATGGATCCATTATATTGGGTTGGTCCATCGGTGCGTACTGCTGGCCATTGCCACGTGTCTAGTCCCACGGTATTTTGGGACTGGGGCGTGACAGCATGGCAAGGTGATTGCATATGCATCTAGACAATTACGAGTACATGAGAAGAATTACCCAACTATGACTTGGAACTTGCAACCGTTGTATTTGCTCTAAAGCTATGGAGACATTACTTATATGGGGAATGAGTGGAAATCTATACAGACCATAAAAGCCTCAAGTATGTCTTCACGCAGAAGGAGTTAAACATGAGGCAACGTCGATGGCTTGAGTTAATGAAAGGTTTTGAGATAGAGTTACATTATCACCCAGGCAAGGCTAATGTTGTAGCAGACGCGTTAAGCCGGAAACCAGTAGCTTACTTCTTGACAACACAGAAGGAATTATTGAAGGACTTGCAAGGTCTTGGCATTGAAGTAAATATTACCCGGAGTAGACGGGACACTAGCCAACTTGCAAATACAATCATCACTAGTAGAGAGAATCAAGGCAGCATTTCCTACAGACGCCAGATTCAGAAGATTAAAGGAAATGACAGAGGCTGGAGAGCAGACAGGACTGCGCATCCATGATGATGGGACATTACGATGTGGTAATCGTCTTTATGTTCCAAATGGAGAGATTTGACAGGAGCTGATGACAGAAGCTCATAGTTCGATATATTCTATTCATCCTGGAGGCACCAAGATGTATCGTGATTTGCGACAGCACTTTTGGTGGCATGGAATGAAAAGAGAGATAACTCGTTTTGTAGCTAAATGTCTAGTATGTCAATAAGTAAAGGCGGAGCACCAGAGAATAGAAGGGTTATTGCAACCACTTCCGATTCCAGATTAGAAGTGGGAGCACAGCACTATGGACTTCATCACGGGTTTTGCCAAGAGTCCAAGTGGAAGAGATGCAGTATGGGTAATAGTGGACCGACTCACCAAGTCAGCCCATTTCTTGCCTTTTAGAGTTGGCCAATCTACAGAAGCTTTGGCTAAATTATATATGAGGCAAATCGTGAGATTACACGGCATACCAGTCAGCATTGTATCAGACAGGGATTCGCGCTTTACATCACACTTTTGGAAGAGCATACAAGAGAGCCTTGGAACTCGTCTGAAATTTAGTACATCTTATCACCCACAAACAGATGGGCAGTCAGAACGTACTATTTAGACATTGGAGGATATGTTGAGGGCTTGTATGTTAGACTTTGGAGGATCATGGGAGGACCACCTACACCTTGTGGATTTTTCTTACAACAATAGCTATCAGGAAAGCATCCAGATGGCTCCGTTTAAAGCATTATATGGAAGGAAATATAGGTCTCATGTGTATTGGAGTAACGTAGGAGAACGTCAGATTCTGGGACCAGAGTTAGTAGTCAACATCGTGGAGACAGTTAAGAAGATACAAGGACAATTGCGAGCAGCGCAAGACAGGCAGAAACAATGGGCAGACCTTCATCGTTGTCCCTTGGAGTTTAAAGAGGGCGATCATGTCTTCTTAAGGATATCACCTACCAAAGGCACTACTTGATTCGGAGGGCGCGGCAAGTTGAGTCCAAGGTATATTGGACCATTTGACGTGCTAGAAAGAGTGGAAGAAGTAGCATATCGACTTGCAGTACCACCTTCACTTGAGGGAGTACATGACGTATTCCATGTGTCGCAGCTCAGGAGATATGTGGCAGACAACAGTCATGTTCTCGACCATTCGGAGATCACCATTGGGCCAAGCTTGTCATATCAAGAGCAACCCGTGGGAATTCTCGATCGTCGAGAGAAAGTATTGAGGAACCAGTCTATTTCTTTGGTCCGCGTGGCATGGAAGCATGGCGCGCCAGGAGAATCTACTTGGGAACGCGAGGACGACATGCACCAACGTTTTTCGAACATATTCAAAGACCAAGGTATAAATTTACTTTGTTAAATTATATTTTCTATGATTCTTGACTTTTCTACCGTAGCTTAGTTTTAATTTCGAGGACAAAATTTTTATAAGTTGGGTAGAATATAAAACCCCCAATTCTAAAATCCGTATTTATTGTATTATTAACTAATTAATTATTTATTCTGTAATTATAAGCTAAATAGAGGGAATAGATTTTATTTAATTTTATTTGAGGTATTTGTGCAATTAGAGAATTTATGGAGCCATTATAAATTTTTTCTAATTTATTCCATGTAGGAGACCCTTTGACAGTTGCTGACTTAACCATATGCACCAGTATAATTTTTAGAGTTTTCTATGTATAAATATATATAGAATTCCTATTGGATCAAACCCAAATCGTAACTCCTAAACCCACTACCCGCTTGCATCCAAACCCGCATAGAAAATATCAGCAGCCGCAGTAGCAAAACCAACTTTGCTTTCTTCCCCTTCGCGCGTAAAACAACTCCACCGCTTCTTATTTCACCCGCGCGTAAAGTACACCCTGCCGCTTAATTTCCTACACCGTGCGTAAAACATCCCCCACATGTGACTCATCCCCCACCGCCTCTTTACATGTTATTAGTAAACACTCCACAACCGCAACCAAAACCAATGATAAGAAAGAAAACAGCAGTGGCAGTAGTTTCTTAACCATTAAGTAACCCCCACCGCCTCTTATCCCTACATATATTACAACTCTTCCAAACCCTAATCCCACTTCTTCTTACAACAAACTTAACACTATTTGGACGTGCTATACAGAACTTTTGCTCGGCAAGTATACCTTGCCACTGTACTATTATTTATATTTCAGTTGATACATGCATGTTTAATTCTGCTTATATAGATGTTTATTTTATAGATTTTTGGACCTACTTTATGAGACCACCCCAGTATTATGGAGCATCAGTAGATTCATTGGCCGTGACACAGTTGTTACACGAATTATGAGTCTCATATAGATCACGGACTGCGGGACAGGTTTGGTCCCTGTACGTATGAGTCGTGTGTTAGGGATGACTACTGATAGAAACTTTGTATGCTAGTAAACCTGGCAGTTATTTAGAGATTATCGTGTTACAGATATGACATGCTTAGAACATGGGGTGGGGAAAACAACAAGTAAGGCGTTTGGGCTCCTTTGCACTTTTTCTTCTGTACGCCCGGATTCTCCATCGGAGAAACGGGTGATGACGACCACTATATTTTATATTACAGGCGGCCTCTGTCGTTCAAAAGAGGACATACTTTGTAGGCCCCTGATTCTCCGAGAGAATCATGCCAATCCCACTATATGGCCAGATAGCCCACGTGTTGGAAAGTTGTTCTCAAACTGCATTCACTTAGACGGTTAGGCGACCTATTGGATGTTTATATTTCAGTACTTATTGACATGTTATTATGTATCTTATTACATCCCTCTGAGGACCTGGTCCCTTTCCAGATATGGACGAGCAGGAGTATCCTCCGGAGTATGGTCCTGGACCTGACGCTACTTACCAGACTGAGGAGATCTTACCCTCAGAGTAACTGTGATTTTATTACCACTGTTTAGAGATATTTTTGCTACTCCAGTATAGTCGTTTTGTAGTGGATTTGTTTCCACCTGACTATCAGACTTGATACTTATCTTTGATATTCAGTTATTATTTAGCTCTTTATTTCCTACTGATTATTGGTGTTGTGGATGAGATATATATTCTGTGTGACTTGTTGTGACAGTATATTACCACTGGTGGATTGGACATTCATATACAGCGTACGTGTGTATATGGTTTCCATATATTGGAGTTCATATACATACGGCTGGGCGTGTTACGTATTCCTAGTCCTACGTATTTTAGGACTGGGACGTGACACATGCAACCCAGACCAGTCGAATAGTCTGAACCCTGAAAAATTTCTCACTGCGATCGAATATCCCCACTGGCTGCTCTGCATATGATAAACTAGGCCCGACTGTAATCTCTGAATGATCAAGCACGTGGCTAGGGTCTGCCACATATCTCCACAACTGCGATACATAAAATACGTCGTACACTCCTTCTAATGATAGAGGCAACGCAAGACGATAAGCCACTTTGTCAACTCGCTCCAAGATATCAAAAGGTCTGATGTACCTCGGACTCAGCTTACCTCTGCCCCCGAATCTGATGGTACCACGAGTAGATAATATCTTCAAAAATACATGGTCACCTTCCTTGAAATCCAAAGGACTGCGGTGCGCATCTGCCTAATGCTTTTGTCTATCATGTGCTGCGCGCAGGTGTCCCTGAATCTGCTTTACTTTCTCCACTGTCTGTGTTACCAACTCTGGACCCAGTATCTGACGCTCTCCCACGTCACTCTAACATACCGGTGACCTACACTTTCTGTCGTACAGTGTCTCATAAGGTGTCATCTGTATGCTGGCTTGGTAGCTGTTGTTGTAGGAGAATTCCACCAAGTGTAGATGGTCCTCCCAAGATCCTCCAAAGTCGATTATGCACGCTCTCAACATATCATCAAGTATCTGAATCGTGCGCTCTGACTAACCATCAGTCTGTGGATGATATGTAGTGCTGAACTTGAGGTGAGTTCCTAGACTCTCCTGCATACTCCGCCAAAAATGTGACATGAATCTGGAATCACGATCCGATATAATGCTGACAGGCACTCCATATAGTCGTACTATCTGCCTCATATACATGTCAGCTAAAATCTCCATGGACTGTCCTACTCTGAAGGGCAAGAAATGTGCAGACTTCGTGAGTCAGTCCACGATAACCTAGACTGCATCCTTTCCGCTAGGGCTCCTCGAGAATCCTGTGATGAAGTTCATGGTAATGTGCTCCCACTTCCACTCGGGAATGAGAAGCGGCAGCAATAGTCCTGCGGTCCTCTGATGTTCGACCTTGACTTGCTGACAGACTAAACATCTCACTACGAATCTTGAAATCTTCCTCTTCATCCCATGCCACCAGTAGTGTTGTCTCAAATCTTGGTACATCTTCGTACCCCTGGGATGAATAGAATAAATTGATCTATGAGCCTCGGTCATCAATTCCTGGCGTAGCTCGCCACTCAGAATGTATAGGCGATCACCACACCTCAATATTCCGTCTTCATGAATCCGGAGTCCCGTCTATATGTCGGCCTCTGTCCTCTCTCACAGTCGTCGAAATCTCATATCTGTAGGCAGGGTTGACTTGATCCTCTCAACCAAAGTAGACTGAACCTCTAGACTGGCCATCTGTCCATCTATGCCTGGCAATACAACCTCTATCCCGAGCTCCTGAAGATCCTCGAACAATTATCGTTGAGTCATCAAAAAGTATGCCATGGGCTTCCTGCTTAAGGCATCTGCTACTACATTCACCTTGCCATGGTGGTACTGCAACTCGATATCGTAGTCTGTCATCAACTCTAGCCATCGCCTATGTCTCATATTGAGCTCCTTCTGACTGTAGACATACTTCAGACATTTATGATCTGTGTAAATCTCAACCCGCTCTCCATAAAGGTAGTGCTGCCGTAGCTTTAGTGCAAATATCACTACAGCCAGCTCTAAATCGTGCGTCGGATAGTTCTTCTCATGAACTCTCAGCTGTCTCGATGCGTAGGCTATCACCTTGTCGTGCTGCATCAGTACGCATCCTAATATGCTCCCAGACGCATTACTATACACTATAAATCCTCTCGATCCTGAAGGAAGTGTCAAAATCGGTGCTGATGTCAGACGCTTCTTCAGCTCATCGAAAGCCGTCTGACACTCCTCAGTCCATATAAACTTCTCGCCTTTACGCATCAGTCGCGTCATAGGCACAGCGATCCTCGAGAAGTTTTTCACGAACCTCCGATAATATTCGGTAAGTCTGAGAAAACTCCTAATCTCTGTAACTGATGTAGGGGTAGGCCACGTGCCCACTGCAGCGATCTTCTCCGGGTCAACTGATAGTCCATCTCCAGTGATTATGTGTCCCAGGAATGGTACTCTATCCAAGCAGAACTCATATTTGCTGATCTTGGCATACAGCCTCTCCTGCCTCAGTGTCTCCAACACGATCTTGAGATGCCTCTCGTGCTCCTCCTGGCTCAATAGAATATACCAAAATATCGTCGATAAATACCACCATGAAGTTATCTAAGTACTGGTGGAAAACCTTGTTCATCAGGCTCATAAATATTGCAGGTGCGTTGGTTAAACCAAACGGCATGACTAGAAACTCATAGTGTCCGTACTTCGTCCGAAAAGCCATCTTCAGAATGTCCTCCCTTTGTACCATGATCTGATGATAGTCGGATCTGAGATTGATCTTCGAAAATACATATATGACACTTAGCTGATCAAATAAATCATCGATGCACGATAAAAGGTACTTGTTCTTTATCGTTACAGCATTTAACGCCCTATAATCGATACACAACCGTCCCGTCCCGTCCTTCTTCGGCACAAATAAGATGGGTGCTCCCTATGGAGAAACACTAGCCTGAATGAAACCCTTATCTAAGAGATCATCTACTTGGACCTTCAACTCAACCAACTCCTTCGGTGCTAGTCTTTAGACGGGGGAAGTAACTATCTCGGCTCCGGGAGTCAACTCTATAGTGAACTCTATCTCTCTGTTAGGTGGCAGGCCTGGAAGATCCTCTAGAAACACATCCTCAAACTCTGATACAAAGTGAGGGTACATCGATTTACCTTCTGCAATGTGTGTCGCTAAGGTAGGTTGGACACCATGCTCTCGGGCTCCCCGAAGAAACTCAAACTCAGGGTGATCTGGTGGTCTAAAAATGACGCAACCACGAAGACAATCTAGCGTTGCATGGTATTGGCTCAACCAATCCATGCTTAGGAAATGTCATAGTCCGGCATGGAGAAGACCAAAAATCGGGCACGCATCTCTCGCCCGCAAACAACTACTGAACAAGATCTACAAGTGTCGCTAACTGGTACTATTCCACCTCCCGTAAGAATCCTCTTAATCTTCGGAAGGGGTACAGTTGCTATTCTATGGGTGGCCACGAAACTAGCAGGTATGAAAGAGTGTGTGACACCAGAATCAAATAATACTACTGCTGGTAATGAAGCTACTAAGATAGTACCTACGATTACTTCTCCGGCTGTCTCCGCCTCCTCTATGGTCATCGCATAGGCCTGGCCATGTCTCGGTGCTAGTGCTCTCGGCTGCTATCGAGCCTGCTGGAATCGATCTGCCTGTGCGGCCAAGGGTGGCCTCCTCTGATTTTCTCCTGGTGCTGGTGGTCGCAGTGCCCCGGCTCCTGCGTAGGGCCGGCTCGGTTCGGGAAGCTGCTGATAAGGCCTCAGTGCTGGCAAGGCTGGCCGATGAACCATCTGTACTAGAGCCCTCTGGTCTGGGCGATCTCGGACTGCATGCTGGTCTGACCCACATCTAGGACATACTCCCAGCCTTCGTCGACAATCCCTCTAAAAATTTCCCCTCTTGCCACAGTATTGGCATGTGGGAATCGCTGGTCCCTACAAAGGTGCTGCTCTCTGCTGCTGCGGTACAAGTGGAGATTTCGCAGGTCCTCCCTGCGGAGCTCGAACTGATGATGACGACGCACATGAGCGCTTCAGACTGGCCTCTATCTTGTTGATGCGATCCTGGCGTCGTGCTGCCAATAAAACCTCGGAGTATGAGGTGGGGGCTATAGACCCAATAAATCTCTGCGTCTCAAAACTCAGGCCTTCATATAACTTCTCGACCTTCTTCTCCTCGATCGGGATCAGGTACGGTGCAAATTGGCTCAAGCGGAGGAACTCAGCATTGTATTCCTCTATGGTCAAACTGTCCTGCCTAAGGTTCTGGAACCTATCCCGAAGTTCTCTGGCAGTGGAAGGTATATACATCTCCTGGAAGAGCCTAAAGAACTCCTTCCATGTGACCCGATCGGGTCCCAAATGCTCATCCTCTGAGAGCCACCAGTGATGAGCGTTGCCGGTAAGCTGCATCCTGACAGCGGTCATCCATCGATGCCTCGGAAGATCGGTGGTCTCCAGCTGGTGCTGAATGCTGGTGAGCCATGCATGAACCTCCGTTGGCTCTTCCGTGCCAGCAAAAAGAAGTAGTATCATACGACGAAAGTCTATGACAGACCCCATCGTCAACTGGCGAGCTAGTGATGACGCATGTCCCAAGGTCGTCACAATACTCTCCCTCAAGGTCTCAGCCTGGCGATGTTGGGTCTGCTGCTGAGCCTGTTGCTGGGCATGCATCATAGCGTAGACCATCTGAAACATATGCGGCCCGTCCATGGGTTGCCCTGCTGGGAAAGGCATGTATGGCATCTATGGAGGAAATAGAGGTGGTGGGGGCAATTATTGCCTCCTATCTTGCGGTCCTCTGGTCCTTATGACCTGCCTGATGCGGAGTCTGGTGCCCGTCTGAAGGCACCTCTGGCTATCCAGATGACTGCCCCTGGGGAGCTGGAGTCAACAGAAGAACATGCTCCACTTTTGGTTCCCCAGATGACTCTGCATCATAGGGGACATCACCCGGATGCGCGACACGTCCGCTACGGAGATTCATAACTCTGAAAAGAAGTCATGATTAAGATCAACGTTGAGGAATTATACAAGATGCAAATTGGCAAAAGAAAACAAAATAGAGGTGTCATGTGAAGGACTCAAGCATGTAGATAAGATTCCTAATATATATTCCTAATTTGCAGGCTCGCTTGGCATAGTCAGGTAACCAAGATGCAATAATAATTGAGGGGGTTTACACCACTCAACTGATCAAACAGATCGTCAATACGCGGTAAAGGATACCGGTTCTTGATGGTTACGGCGTGTAGTGCCATGTAGTCAATACAC
Organism: Iris macrosiphon; assembly: GCA_036927795.1. Taxonomy (NCBI): domain Eukaryota; kingdom Viridiplantae; phylum Streptophyta; class Magnoliopsida; order Asparagales; family Iridaceae; genus Iris; species Iris macrosiphon. The sequence continues at coordinate 195,703,433 of JAYESA010000008.1, read as the reverse complement.
AAGCGTACCGTTCCATCATTCTTCGACAAAAATAGTATGGGTGCTCCCCATGGTAAAAAAATAGGCCGAATAAAACCCTTCTCTAGAAGATCATCAACTTGCTTCTTCAATTCCATTAACTCCTTAGGTGCTAGTCGGTACACTGATGAAGTCATAGGCTCTGCTCCTGGAGTCAAGTCTATGGTGAACTCTATTTTTTGATCAGGTGGAAAGCCTAGAAGATCCACAAATTCAGATCCAACCTTTGGGTACTTGGGCTCCCCTTCTGCAGAGGGTGCCTTAAATGTAGGTTGAACACCTTGTTCTTTGGCTCCCCGAAGAAACTCAAACTCTGGATGACCTGGCGGTCTAAATATAACATATCCACGCCGGTAATCTAGAGTCGCATGGTACTGACTCATCCAGTCCATACCAAGTACAACATCGTAATCTGGCTTAGAAAAGATCAAAAATTGAGCTATCATCTCTCGCCCACAAACTACTATCGAACAAGATCTACAAATGTCACTAACTGGGATAATTTTGCCTCCCGTAAGAATTCTCATAGTCTTCGAAAGGGGTGCGGTGGCTACTCTATGTGTGGCTACGAAGCTAGCATCTATGAATGAATGCAGTACTCTATAATCGAATAATACTAAAGCAGGTAATGAAGTTATTAATATAGTACCTGTGATGACCTCTCCTGCAGTAGCTTCCTCTTCAATAGTCATGACAAATGCCTGCCCTCGCCCCTGAGCTGGTCCTCTCTGCTGCCGAGCCTGCTGGAATAGTGCTGCATGTAGTGCCAAAGGTGGCCTCGGCTGATACCCACCTTGAGCTGGTGGTCTGAATCCTCCAGCTCCCGTCTGTGGTGTAAGCCCCCTGATTTTTATTTTTATTCCTTAAAACATTTTTTCAATGTTTCTGTAAATTTTTGGAATTAAAGCTAGGGAATTTTTGTGATTAAATAATTTTTAATGGATGTTAATTACTATCAAAATATTATGAAAATAATATTTTATGGTGTAAAATGGAAAATCGGACATATGGTAATTTTCTGCGAATTTATTGGACCCCAGAATCATTTTTAAAGCCCTGAAAGCCGATGTAGAATTAAACCAAATTAAACCCGTGCCAAGCGCGCAACATCGCCTTTAATTTTAATCCAATTCTTACATTTAAGCAATACAAATTGTAGCCCCCAACATCCCCATGGTAAGCCCAAGGCCCATCCCAAGGAAAGGTTGACCAAAGTCAAAATCCTAGGCTAAACCAACCCTCCCCCACATGTATATAAGTACAATATTTCCTCTCCCTTTTCTTTATTGATTTCTAAAACCTAGAAACAATATGCAGCCGACTTCCCCCTCCATGTACTGTTCATCATCTCCCACATCCCCCTTCGCCGGAGCTCCGCAGGCCGTTCCCCGACCACCACGACTTTACCTCACCCCATCCTCTCTCTCCTCCCTCTTCCCAAAGAAAACCAACAGCCACCATCACCATTTCCAGATCGTGACCTTGTCCACCCATTTTGTGTCAGCCGTGTCGGTGTTGGTCTCAGGTCCAACATACATATACAATATATTTCCTCGTGTCCGATATTGGATACGATACAATCTGTCCACAGAATCCATTTCCCGTATTCTACAACTCCGGACACGGAACACAACCCCAACACAGTTCGTTCCCAAATCTGATGCCAAAATAAAACCTAGATCTAGATCTGAACCCTAGCTTTAGATCTACCCTTGCCGACCACCGCCGTCGACTTCGGACTTCCATTTTGCCGGTCCTTCATCTCTGCCGTCGTCCTCGGTCTGGTCGACTCCTTTCGGATCCATCGACGTCGATCTCCCTCAGTCGTCGCCTCTACTACCCGCGACGTCGCGTTCGCGCTGTCGACCGGATATGAGCAACCGATCCATAGCCAGTCGGAGCCGACGACTGCCGGTCTGACTCTGGAGCAGCTCTTTCCGGTGCCGCACTCTGACCGAACCCGACCGGCGACACTGCGAGATCCACGAGGCCAGATAGATGGGACAGCGTCGGGGCCAAGAAGGACTCCATGGACTTGGAGAGGGAGAAGCGGATCACCATCCAGTCTGTGTCGAACCTCTTCCATTGAATGCTCCCGCAAAGTTCGAACCTTCTGATCCTATCCCTGCAATTGAGAAAGGTTGTATATAGCTGCCAATTCGGTTCCTTAAAGGGACAGCTAGTTAAAAATATTAGTGTAGTAATGACAGATGGGACAGCACATGCTGTGGATTCCAGTGAGCTTGCTTCTTGAGGAAGGAGTGATTTTTCATCACATCAACATTCTTTGAAGAGCTATGAGATGTTGAGTCTACAAGACTAGGCAGTAGAAGTCACCAAAGGCAAACGTGGGTTGAAGGGACAATATAAGGCGTTTCTGGTTAATTTGCTAGTTGGTTTAGAAGAATGTTAGAGGCTTTGTTACTTGAGCTCATAAGTGGCTGCAATACCATAATTAATGAGGATAAGAGCATGCTCACTAGAAGATGAGGATAAACACCTAGAGCCTACATGTCTGGGAATAGACCATGCCATGACTGGTTGATGAAAGTCCTATCAACCATCAAATTGGCAAGCCGTAATGCTGCTGCTGCTCCTGTTCTTCCAGGATCAAATGTGTCCCATTCTGGTCATCTCAGGTACTACGGGACCTGAGGACTTGGACGTGGTACCGGACCCCCGTCATCAGCAGCCGCACGCAGCTTCTGGATGAGTACCCACAGGATTCACTGCTACCAGGACGACTGTTGTTACACAAACGTCAGGCAAGTGTACCTTGCCAAACTCTGCAGTATTGTTATATATTTTTCCTTGCTTTAATATATTGTTGTGCATACTTAACCTAGGACCGTGTGAAGTACTTAGCGTCCGATTATTAGTCGGGTGCCAATACTGTACGCGGTGTTGGGTACTGTCATCTAGAGATGGTTATACGTGACACTTTACATCGTACTTGTCTTACCAAGTACCTTATGACCCAGGACACTTGACACCATTCATGAGACAGGATCTTCCCGAGATATTCGTGGTGATTCTGTGTAGGATACAGGACTTGACAGAGATACTATATTCTTAGATACATTATGACTTATTGCATTAGTTATGATCCCGCTGACATGGACATGAGACGTTATGGTCAAGATATGCGTGGTTACATTGGGTGGAGAGAGACACACAGACTACAGGCTGATCATATATATATACACCCTACTACTGTGAGGCCAAGACTCTGAAACCCGAGCTTGGCCCATTACTCATTATTACTGCTGCTACCGGCTCCCCGACACAGAGCTGGTAGTATGCTTCAGCCTGAGTTCTAGTGCTGCTCTCATCTTGCATATCACTTAGCTGGTTATTTAGCACTCCCTTATTGTTCCATCTATTGCTGGAGAGACCCACATGCTACAGGTTGATTATGTTATGCCGGCTACTCAGTCTCCCGCTGGGCTAGACCACCTCATGATATCACTGCTACCGGCTCCCCTACACAGAGCTTGTAGTTGATTCAACCTGGGTACTATTGATGTTCTCTCTTGCATTTCACACAGATGTTTACATACTTACCACATTATTCTCATTATCTGTTGCACTGCTTATATTTTGGCTTGTATATTTTCTTGTACCTTGCTATGTCCCCTGAGGACCTGGATATGGATTATGTCCCCAGGATTTGCAGACGAGATTTATCCCGAGGTATACGGGACCGCAGCAGGAGCTGATCCAGGAGCTGTACCGCCTTCCGAGAAAGAGGTCTTAGCTGAAGACTTTTTCTGAGCATCCATGTTCAGGCTCAGCTTTTATTATTTATTCCAATCTTTTACTTTCTGTTCTGTTGAACCATTGTATCAGATATTTATCGGGTTGTTCCCCGAAGTACTTTGTTGAGACTAGCGGATGATTTATATTTCTTATATTCTGTGGATCATATTTTATATCTTGTGTGGATGAGATTAGTTATGCCATGATTGTCGTAGACTTGTTATTTTACAGCTTAAGCATGCCCTGATGGATCCATAAAAATGGGGTTGTCCATTGGTGCGTGCTGCTGGCCATTGCCACGTATCTGGTCCCTCGGTATTTTGGGACTGGGGCGTGACATGTGGTGCTCCCAGTACTGGATAAGCTGGCTAAGTTAGCTGCTGGGCGGGGCTTGGTGCTGGTAAGGCTGGTGGATGAATCATTGTTACTTCTCTCCGTAACCCCGTACAGTCACGTGCTGAGTGTTGTCCTGATCCCCAAACCATGCTTAGTCCCAACTTGCGTCTGCACTCGCTCATATAATGACCATGCTTGCCACAATATTGATATATAGATAGTGTCTGCGGAGCTGCTCTGGGTGGCTAGTGCATGTGAGGTCTCTTTGTAGCTCCTTCCTGTGGTACTCTGGCTGGTGCTAATATGAACGGTCGTTTCTGGATGGACTCTCTCATGGTAACGCGCTCCATGCGTCGAGCTGCGGTAATGACGTCCGTGTAAGAAGTAGTTACGACTGAGTCGATCAACCTCTGCAACTCAAAGCTAAGTCCATCAAAGAATTTCTTCGTCTTATCCTCATATGTCGGGATCAAAGACGGGGCGAAGTGACTCAAATGGATGAACTCCGCATTGTACTCTTCCACTGTCATATTGCCCTGAGTGAGGCGATTGAACTTATCCCAAAGTTCCGCTCTAGCAATAGATGGAATGTACATCTTTTGGAAGATTCTAGAGAACTCCTCCCAAGTAACTCGGTCTGGTCCGAGCCGTTTCTCCTCAGATAGGCACCAGTGATGTGCATTTCCCGTCAACTGCATCCTAACGGCAGTCATCCAACGCTCCCTCGGAAGCTCAGCTGCTTCCAATTGGTGTTGAGTATTTGTGAGCCACTCATGAACTTCAGTGGGCTACTCCTTGTAGGAAAATATATGGGTCTTTAGCCAGAAGAAATCAGTGATAGATTCCGTCGATGACCGTCTAGCTAGTGGGGTCGCTTGCTCCAGTGCGGTCACTATACTGTTCCTCAGGTTCTCTACCTGGTGTTACTGAGCCTCTTGTTGAATTTGATGTTGAGCTTGCATCATTGCATAGAACATCTGAAATAGATAATGTCCGTCAATAGGCTGCCTTGGCGGAAAAGCTGGCATCGGTGGAGTGAATTGTGGTGGCGGTGGAATATCATCTCTCTGAAATCTCGAGACATCCTGATCAGCCGGGTTGCTTTATTGAGTGGATGGATCTCCACCTAATGGTGTCACCCCATCGTTATAAGTAATCACCGCACCCGGTGGAGTTCTCGTGGCAGTATCATCACTAGTTCGTGGATCCATTATATTGCACATAAAGTAAACTATGAGAGTTGCATAGAGGAATCAAGGCATGATGCAAGTCAAGAAATTATTTTGAATTCGATATAGAGGTCAACAACAGGTCAACAAGTGGATGAGATCCTATAATTTATTCTATCCTAATTTGCAGGGTTGCTCGATTCTGTAATTGGAATCCGAAGCAATATATTGAAGACTTGCATGGGCCACCATAAAAACCATATTACGCCCTAGTCCCAAAATACCAAAGGACTAGCCACGTGGCAATGGCTAGCAGCACAGCTCCAATGGGCAACCCAATTTAATGGACCCGTTAGAGTACACTTAAGATGTAATAAATATAAATACAAGTCTACATCATCTATCTCAGTATAATTCTAATCTTATCCACAGAAAGCAATCACAATATAATATGATAGACCAGTCAAGATAATAGATAACAAAAAATAGTCCATAATCAAGTCCAAATAAGTAGGGTCTCGGGGAACAACCCGTCATAATAAAAAAAAGAGAAATAATACCAAATACATATGTCCAGAAGTCCAAGTCCAAATATAAAATAATACTAAGTATAAATAACTAAATAGATAACTGAGTACTCAAGAGAAATCCTCTGGCACAACTCGTCATCTGGTGCAAATACCGCTCCAACGTCAGCTCATATCCCGTAAACCTCGGGGTAATCCTCATCTGCTATACCTAGGGTCATAATTCGGATCTAAGTCCTCAGGAGACATAACAAGGTACAAGAATAACTCAAGCCAAAGTACAGTAAATAAATTAAGTATGCTCAGGGTATCAAACATAATCCATATAAGTGTAATGCAAATGAGAACGTACTCGTCCGCTAAACCACCGGGTCCTGTAGGTCTGCATAGACACAATAGTAGCTAGTAGTAATAGTAGTAGTAGGTACGTACAGGCCCCGTCAGGGTACCTGCAGTACTATAGGGCCCGAAGCGCAAGCATCGGTAGCTAGTAGTGTGTGGTAGCTCAGCGATAGGGTATATTCTTTCCAACCCCATGTATCTCACGTCTCATGTCCACGATACGCAAGACAATCACTATCTATGTGTCAAGTCCAGGTGTAAATAACATCATGTCAAGTAGCACATGTCTCAAGTCCTGTCCTAAAATAGAAGCCGGAATCCTCGAATATCCTAGTGAGGCTTATGTACATGAGAGTCGTGTATAGTGTCCTAAGGTAATTAGTGCAAGTGTTCCACGTATAAGGTATACGATGACAATGTAATCTAACGATACCCAATTTCGTGCACGAAAGTCGGCACCCGAATATGATTCAGACGCAAAGTATCGACACGGTCCTAGAGTCATAATAAAGTACATGAAATGAAATAGAGACTATAATTTTAAACAAAAAATTAAGCACAATATACTGAGACCAAGGCAAGGTACACTTGCTTGTTGCCTGATGCTGCGTTGTAGCAGATCCAATGTCCACGTCCGATGGTGCTGCGACACCCACGTGCCCTGCCATAATTACTTAAATTAATTCTAATTCTACCATTATCTACTTTATGTAAAAGTATAGAGTCGCTATACGCACACCAACATCGTAGCAACGTTCGTGCTAATAATTCCAACAATCGCACAACTTTACTTAACGTGCCAACAACCACGTACCATACTATTGTTTATACCGTTGTAAGGGCCTCGTACATTGATTTACCACGCGTACGTATAGGCCTTTACGTGTGGTTAAACAACGTATTCCTACACGTTCGTACGTTGGATCCAATGTCGAAAAATGCTATACAGCGTTAATCGGTTAATTAAGAATGCATTGAACCATTTTACTTCACTAATTAACATCTTAAATTATGAAAATAAATAAGTTTAATAATCTGAATTTATTTTAATTATTAAGAAAAAATTATGCACACTTATTATATTCAAGCTTATGTGCATGTAATAAACTATACATAGTTACCACTACCATGCATGCACTCAACCCTTCCTTAGTTCATCAACTAAGCTAATAATACATATATAATTCTGATTATTATGATTATTATTATTATTAAATTAAATTAACTATAGTGAGCAACACATTTTTTTATAGTTATGCATGCAATAAGTACGTACAAGTTCACCTATAGTAACCATACAACCTACCTATCAATTATTCATACTTTAAACACTAAAATGCACATTTTGATACATATAATATTCTGATTATTACACATATAATTCTGGAATTTATTTTATAATGGTGAAAAATCTTATTTTTAATATTATAACTTTAATACAACATTCCTACAATTATACCATTACTAACCATGCAACTCCCTTCCATTCTCTATACTTTTAACCCACAAAATACATATTTTAATATGTATAAATATACTAAAATTAATTTATATTATTCTGAATATTAACTATAAAATTATGAAATTAAAACAACTATAGTGCAACAACTCATTTTCCTCATGACAACATCTATGAAGCATGTACATGCAATATAGGCTTAGGTGCATGGGTTAACACATGGGGAAAGTGGTTCATAGATTTAATATGTATGTTTTCATATCTCCCTACAACTATAACATCATGAGGGAAGAAGAGGATGAAGAGGTTTACCACAACTTGGTGCTGATGAAGGTGTTTGCACTCCGGCGACGTTTTCGACCTCCGGGAGAGTTGCACCACCACTAGGGTCAGCCTAGGATCGTGGGAGGAGTTCCAAGAGGTGATGGAGGGGCTCCCCAAGGTCTAAAATTAGGGGGATGACATCTGTCAACCGTGGGTTGCACCAAGGGTGGTCGGCCTACTAGCTCGGGTGGAGGTGGAGGTACTTCTCGGTTTGAGGAGAGGATCGGCCTAAGCTCCAGGATGTGGAGAATGAAGAAGGAGATGTGGAGAAGAAGAAGAAGAAGAAGAAGAAGAAGAAGAAGAAGAGAAGGAGTGAGAAAGAGAAGGTTTTGGTTGGGGATAAAGGGGTGGCCGCATGTGGGTTGGGGGTTATACTCCCTAGGAATTAATAGATATAAGTAGTAATAATGGAAGGGGGATGAATGGTTGGGAGTTTCATGTTAAAACCAAAGGTCAATAGAAAGTTTTGATACTTGAATAACCGAACCAAGTATGTTGGCTGCGGGTTGGTCCCCCCCCCCCCCCCCCCCTCCGTCCATATATGCATACACATGGTTCATTTTAAGTTAACACAGTCCAAAGGTGCATGCTAAAATAGGTGAAATCTAAATTTAAATTTAAATGAGGTAAAAATATGATTTGGTGTGGAAAAATGGTGTTTAGTGTGTAGAAAGATGGGGGATAGGTGTGCGATATTGTGTATAAGTTAGTCAAGTTAGTTTGAGGGTTCAAGTCGGGGGTTCGGGCTCGGTCAGATGCAATTAATAAAAAATTGTTATTTTTGACTAATTAAAATGCATGGTATTTCTATATTATTTTTGAAGCCTACAGGAACTCAAATAAATATGACACCAATGTCATGTGCATAGTTAATGGGGTTATACTAGGGGTTATAAAAGTCTGTGTCAAAATTTGGGTTCATGTTGCTCGTCTAAATTGACCGCAACGAAAAAGTGTCCAAGTGTCATATTTTAAGTCAAAAAGCGTCGCGATTGTTGTGCGACCAAAACGAAGTGTAGGTTTGTAAAATTATGAGTGGCATATATGTCATGAGCCAAATTTGGCTCGGCTAAGCCTATTATGCAAAGTTGGTTGGAAAGAAAAAGCTAGTGTTGTATTCCTGGCATTAAGACTACACTAAAGGTTTTTTAAATTCTAGAAATTATTTTAATGATTTATAATTATAACAAAATTACCAAAATAACATTATCTAAATTTCAGGGGGTTTACAAGGAAACGTCGACTGAAGAAGAATGTAACTCGTTCGAAGAGACGTGCTCCTAATACTTCTGGTTTTTCTTTCTCCTCCGATAAAGACATACCAACCGTCCAAAACCGGCCAACTGATGGTTTAGGACCTTCTTAACAGGCAGATAGTCCAGTTGAGACTCATCCACCAACCCTCGAAAACCGGCCAACCGATGGTTTAGGACATTCTCAGCAGCCAGATAGTCCTGTCGAGACTCATCCAAATGGCTGCTCTATGTTGCCGTCGATAGAGAACCATATTACATACCAAATATGGATCAATCCGGTAAGTACATTACGTTATGATAATTTTAATTATTTATACATAACTATATTTTATATATAGTTCTAAGTTCATCCAATTGTTTACTTTTCAGGAGAGTTCTCGTATGTTAACGGTGATCAACCACGACAAAAAGTGCAATACATGGGGGTTTGAATTTTTCGGAGACGACGTCAAGGCTAAAATCAATCCCACCGGTTTACAAAATATGGGTAACTACTCATATACGACAGTGGACAATGCACTTATATCAGCATTTGTAGAACGATGGCATCCAGAAACCAATATTTTTTATCTTCCAAAAGGGGATTTGACGATTACCCTGAATGATGTCCATCATATATTGGGACTTAGAGTTGATGGTCGAGTCATGATGAATCACACTTTTGACGAATCGAGTATTAACTTTTACGACCATATCGTAGATTATGTATCAAGCTGTCTCGGAGTTGATGCGACGAGTTTTACAACCCTTCAAGACTTCAAGAAGTCGTACAGACTTCCTTTAAAATATTTGGAGGAGACATTCGATGATCCGGATCCCGAAGCAGATAATAGCGATATGGTGGCCCGTGGATATATACAGTTTATCTTAGGGACTGTCGGTATTCCGGATAAGTCTGGAACGTCGATACATGCTAAATATCTCTTGAATTTTTATGACATAGACACAGTAGGAGAAATATCTTGAGGAATCGGTATACTAGCATACCTTTACTGTGAGCTTGGTGCAGCATTCCGTATCGGATCCAAGATACCAGACTCTACTCTATGTAAAGATATATCTTTGACCACTTGTATACATAATAGAAAAAAATTATAAAATTTTTGACTATTGTAATGTACGTGCAGGCATGGATATACGAGCACTTTCCAACCCTGAAGCGGGCTAAACTTAATCGAGGGTATGATGAGCACATTTCTAGAATATGCAGATGAAAGACAACTAAAGAAGATGCCAAACGTCCGCACACATTGGCTGCCCTACGGAATGTACTTGAAGATATAATAATAGAAGAGGTGAATTGAGACATTTTTTTGTAATTATTTACTAAATTATGTTATACTCAATTTTATGTGTTGTAAATAGTTTAGAATCCATATCATAATTTGTAATAGAGTATTCGTCCATTGCAACCAGTCGCTTTATATCACGGTCTGATAAGTTGCCATAAAATCGAGGAGCCTTATATGCCTGATAGAGTGCTCCGTCAGTTTGGCTACGTACAAACAGTACCAAAGCGCACACTAAAAATGATAAGTGCTCCGAGAGGTACAAAACCCCTAAACTATATTTTTGCGGCGTTCAACTGGGTCTCGGACTTCTTCACTGAGTGGCAACGTCACGTTATTATAGAATCTGAACGACAAGCGACAGTTAATATGACAGACTGTAACGACGACTACATTGCCTACTATGCTGGTATCGGACTACCTACTTTGTTCAAACATGAAGGCGATAATGTGAGTGTACCATCAGATCTCCCCGCCAAATCAGTCTTGTATACTGCATTGGTCAAGATGGTGAGAGATAAATTTTTTCATTTGAAGATTTGTAAATATTTATAACCTAACAAATTTTATGTATTATCATCAATAGGCTAGGAAAGCAAAAAAGTTAGGAAAAAGTCTCGTCAGTTGCCAGGGTCAGAATTATATGAAAATCAATTAGGAGCTACAGCACATCGACAACACTGAAGATTTTTCTTTCTTTGATAATAGCGAGCAACGTACAAAGAGGCAGCATGAAGTTTAGGCGTACAAAGAGGCGGCATGAAGCATACCTTGTACTGACCTATTAGAGAATACGTATGCGGCCGACGGGACATCCATGTAATGGTCTGGTCCGGTAACTGTGTCAGTACAAGGTATGCTTGCCAACAAATCTTCAATAATTTCTTCGTCGAGTATCTGCCTATAGAAGGGGAGACGAGACTCCAACTCCTCGTACAGCTCTTCTCTAACATGTCTCCATTCTACTTCAACTGAATAGCCAAGATGTCTTGCGAGTACATGAAATACACAATGGCCATCCTTAGAAATATTAACAATAGACCAAATAAAATCTCGTATCTCAGGTAGAAATTTTTTAATGTATAGACTGTATGAATCAGAGAAGTTATCTAAACCCTCCGCTATGACTGCATCATTTGTTTTCTATTTCTTCCCCCTTCAAATAGTCAGCTTACTCTTTCTCTTCGAAATTATCACACTTTCGACAACCGACTTTGACTCATCTTGCTCTAAATTGCGTTCAATATGCTCAAACAAGGATGGATCTCTTTAATTGACTCTACCTCCTTTTTTGTGCTCTTTTGATTCTTGAGTTTGGTCTTCCCTTAGGAGCTCGAACAACAGATGGCTCTTGCAATCGAGTTATTGACGGGGCTACAATTTCTTGGATTTTAATCTCAATAGATTTCCTCTCTGGTTCCGATGCGACACACCACCTTGCATGAAGGAGTTTCACTTGTGGCAAAGAAAAGAAATCATCGTGAACTTTCACCGTCGACATGATCGACAATTATCTCCAACATTGATCAACAATATCTATTAGAATAGTTATAGATTGACGGTAAAATTCGTTAATCTCATGTGTACAAGGAGGTCGAGCGAATGTCGATATGAACAACCGAAAATCTCGGGATCAAAACCAACGAACTTTGACCTACCAATCTCCTCAAACAATAAGTCCAATGCCTTGTGAGATATTATATAGATTAAAGCATCCAAGAGGTGTTCATGCTTGTATTCATGCTTTGCAATATTGAGGCTCGTCTCAAATGATGCTACAATTTCGTTCATCGTGAAAATAATTATCAAATGAATCGATTGCCAAACGGAGACAAAATAATCAACCGATGACCGTAGATATCTTTTTAAACTTGATTGTGATCCTTCGACCCGGTTCAAAGTGATTGTGCCATAATGCTTCACCATGTTCGTCCATGCTAAGACAAATTATTCTTTATGTGGTTCTAGCCAAGTAACTTTGATATAAAAAATGCATGTCGGGTTACTAGTCTCCCACTTTTGTTTAAACATGTACCATGTTGTGTCGTAGCTGTCTTTATACTTGCTCGCCATACAAGACTCCAATCACTGTAGAATTCCTCGAAGCGAAGCATGTCGATTTTACCATCCACATTTTCAAATTTTCTCTTACATTGAGCTTGGATATTTTGATTTATGTGCCAAGTGCATAGTAGTCTATGTACATAAGAAAATACAATATCTATAGCATTTATCAAGAAATATTCTCTGTCGGTAACAAAAACAGAGGGATCTTTGTCTCATGTATAAAGGGATTGTATTTTTCTCATCGCCCAGGTGTAATCCTCAACGGTCTCACTCTTCCTAAAATAAAAAGCGACTGAAAATATTTTTCCCGTAGACGTAAACCCAACAATGTGAAAAAGAGGCATCTTGAACTTGTTAGTCTTATATGTATAATCAAGGGCCAATACATTTGCGAAGGACTTGGCCAAGTGTGTGCAATCAGGATGAGCCCAAAAGAATGAAAGGAGTTCATCATTTTGTGGATGTCTTCTATGGTACTCCACATAGTGATGCTCGCCAAGCAACTTCAATACTTGTTGCATCGCCATTCTTCCTTTCATACTATTATATTTTGCTCTCGTTAAAGTATTATAGATCGTCCTCATGGTTGACTTGTTCTCATCTTCTTTTTGTCGCACGGCAGAATAAATTTGTTTGGGTGCAACTCCGGAAATGAACAATTCTTCAACCAACTTTCTCGTATCCTTGTTCAACCGTGTCACGTAGGCATGACCCGTAAGTGTCTCTAGAATAGGATGATTGTGTATTCCATTCTTAATGTCACCCTCACATTTTCATCTAAGGATAATTTGGTAATTTTCAATGGGTATTAATTATTTTAGGATTTATTATAATTAATAATTGTGCATGACATGATTTATTTATTTATTGTATTATTATTTGTTGCTAGGTAGATTTATTTTGAACTTGTGTAGTGGACCTAACCATTTAATTAGAAAGCATGAAATAAACTTTTAGACTAGTCTAAGTTGAGTCCATGAATTAGGCCCATGAATTAAGAGACTTGATTAATTAGTGAAACCATTAGACTAGAACCTTTCCTCCCTAATTAATTCTTCATGAGAGGCCCCAAGAGATATTTGTGTTATTTCATATGGCATGAGGAGTGTATATAGGCCGGGCCCCTCCTTGAGGAGAGAGAAAATTATTCACTTCATTACAATTTTCCATATTCTAGATCTATAATTTTTTATCTCCAAATTCCCTCCATTCCCTCACCAATTCTCCACCAATTCTTCATCAATTCTCTTCTAAATTCATTATTTGAGGTTGCTATATCAAGGATCTATAAGAAGGAAGCAAGAAGCAAGGAAGAGGAGACCAAGATCTACAAGGAGATGAGCTACTTGTCAATTGGGACCTTTTCATTGGGAATCCATCTCCCAATAGGTACAATTCAGTTTTTTTCCCTTCTACTAGACTCTAGATTTGAGATTTTACTACGAGAAACAAACCCACATGCATAGGCTACCCATAGGATTTAGTTTTGGGTCAATTGGAGACCTACGGTAGAAGTTATAACCAAATTGGTGCCAATTTTGGGGGAATTCCGAGATTGGCACATGTAGTGCTTGTCAATTGATCTAATAGATCTAATTGACACTTGATTGTTTGTTTGTGACTAGTATCGTGTCCAAAATTGGGTACGTGTAGGCCGTATCTCGTCAATTTGACGAAACGGATTAATTTTGGGGGGTTTTCTCCGATACGGGGTCTTGTGCATATCCCATTGTCACACAGACACGTAGACACTCTAATTACTATACGTATTATTCATAATTTATGTATTGGACTTGTTCGTGTCCTCCGGGATGCGTTTGGTTGTGAGTTGGGACTGTATCGCAAGCGTATCATAGAAAAGTGTGATACGGGTGCAATGCGCTCCATGTGTTTGAGGTTTTTGTCTTCTCTCTATTCATGCATATATATTTATATAGGTATGAGCTATATATGTATTATATGGTATATGTAATAGTATATTTTGGATTACGTATAGGTGTATGCCTATGTGTATATATAGGAGAGTATCTAGATATATACATATACCTATGAGTATATATATATATATATATATATATATATATATATATATATATATATATATATATATATATATATATATGGTAGTGTTATACATTAGAGTTATGTTTGAGAGGTTTTATAACTATCTAGGTTTATGGTTTCAATATCTACATGTGTATATACATATGTGTGTGTTTATTTTTGTACATATATAAATGTACCTAGCTGTGTTTATATGTGTTAAGTGCTTTGTTGTGTGCCTGTATACCCGAGTGAATGAAGAGGGGACATCAGAGTTCTCCATGAGGAGAGACATCAACCTATTTCAGTATGAAGGTAAACATGTTCCAGTATACATGTTTCAGTGAGGAGCAGTAACCACCATTCCCCTGTGTGCGGTGCACACTTAAACAAATAAGACAGCAGCTGCAGAGACTGCTGCAGGAAGCTAAAGGCAGTGACAACATAGAGCACTGTGTGCAGTGCACACTTAATCAAGATAAGAAACAGCAACTGCAACAGGCAATGAAGAGAACAGAGCAGCAGTTTAGAGTTCCTCACTATGCAGTCTTCACTGCACAGTGACAGTGCAGGAGTTTACTGTGTTGTGCCAAGCACAGCAGCAGTCCAGAGCACACATGTGCAGTTCTTATTTGCTTATTAAACCATCTTTCAGTATCAACCATCAGGTATCAGTGGGGGGGGGGGGGGGTTCTTTGTATCAATCAGTTCAGTATTTCAATATAGTGTTAGTAGATTGATTAGTTGTTAGTTCATTAGGATCTAAGTATAGTTATGTGTACTATCGATAAGCTTAGATATGGTTAGTAGTATATAAATAATTGGTTAGTTAAGTGATCCAGGTATTGTATGAGTAGTTAGTTATGTTTTTCTATTAGTTGTTTATATTAGTGTAGATATACACCTTATTAGTCTAACAGTTAACTATATTTATGTATGTATGTTAGTTGAGTTGTTAGCTATTAGTTAGTTAAGCTACAGGTGTATGTATATATTGTATTAATGGTTATCCTATAATAGTTAGATATAGTATAGTTATTGTATAGCTAGTATTAGTTTGGATATATGCGTATTAGTTAATTTAGAGTTTGGGTTTCCTTGGGATACCAAGGTATTCCTAAGGTATCGGGCCGATACCCAAGGTTTTGAGTTGGGTATCGAGTTAGTGGCGATACGCGTTGGTGCAAGGCCAAGGTATCCAAATTATATTGTTTGAGATATTATCATAATATTTGACATATGTATATATATATAAACAATATTTTCATAATTAGAAACTTGAGTATCTTAGGATACGGCTCTTTGAGTGTTTTATTTATTCTTAACTTAGCTTGTATAGTATAGCTTCATAGCGTATTGACTTAGTGACTTAGCATTAGACTCTTGCAACCTAGAATTCACTAGTTTGACTTAGAAATGGCGTATCTGTCACGCCCCAGTCCCAAAATATCGAGGGACTAGACACGTGGCAATGGCCAGCAGCACACACCGATGGGCAAACCCAATTTAATGGACCCATCAGGGTGTACTTAAGCTATAATACAACAATAAGGGTCTAATATACTAATCTCATCCACAGAAATGAATACAACAATATCAGAGTATAAAGCTATATCAAATCTCAATAAAATATAACTCAGGAAACAACCCGATAATGAGTCTGATACAATAGTCAAGATACAAAAATAAAGATAACAACAGCAAATACTGAGTATGGATAAAGCATATACTCAGAAGATATCCTCGGTGATCATTCGTCTACTGGATCTGGTACTGCTCCAGTGCCTGCTCCTGTTCCTGCTAATGCTCATGTCCCGTATACCTCGGGGTAGATCTCGTCTGCTATACCTGGGGACATAATCCGGATCCAGGTCCTCAGGGGACATAGCAAGGTACAAAATAACTCAAGCAAAAATAAATGCAGTGCAGCAATAAATGAATCAATAGGGTAAACTATATAACCAGCTAAGTGATATGCAAGATGAAAGCGTCACTAGAACTCAGGCTGAGACCACTACAAGCTCAATATCGGGGAGCCGGTAGCAGAGATATCATGCAGTTGTCTAGCTCGGAGTGAGACTACAACGCCGTCATAATATAGTCAACCTGTAGCCTGTGTGTCTCTTCCAACCCAATGTAATCATACGTCTCATGTCCACAACGTCTCATGTCCATGTCACGCAAGATCATAACTAATACAGCAAGTCATATGATATCTAAGCAAAGGAATATGTTATGAAACTTGTAACCTATACAAAATCACCATGAATATCTCAGGAAGATACTGTCTCATGAATAGTGTCAGGTGTCCTGAGTATAACGTACTTGATAATGCAAGCACGAGAATATAAAGGGTCTCGATATCCATCTCTAGGTGACATTACACAACTCTGCGTACAGTGTTGACACCCGAATATTATTCAGACGCTAAGTAATGTCACACGATCCTAGGTTAAGCATGTATAACATATGAATAAATTAAGACAACAATATGAAGCAGGTACTGCAAATTTTGGCAAGGTACACTTGCTTGGGGTTATGACTCCAACTGTAGCTCTGGTACCAGTGGGACTTGCAGGTACCCCTCCGGTTGCTGAAATAAACATCACCATTAGATTCAGAAAATATCAAATAGCTAGAAATGCCTGTCCTTGAGTCCAATTTGGACACAGGGGCAAAAATGACAGTTCTTGGTCAAAGCGGGGTCTGTATGTGGCTCGCTTCGCACCGAAAAATGTGTCATGGACAATATTCTCCAAATTCGTCAAAATTAGTGTCCACAAGTCCAGAACGACGATACGAACCCAACGGAATGTCCAGAACTGGATTCCGATGAGCCGATCATAAAATCGCCCGTCAAGTGGAGCCGCGGGGCCCACGATACGCGATTTTGTCAACGTTCTCAGAATCGAACCAAACTTGAGTCACAGGACCAGCGTATTGCTACGAGTCCAATGGCACAAGTTTTTTTTCGATCCGACATGTGTACACGAAGTTACAAAGAGTTCCAGAATAGGGCCGATACAGGGCGTTGTCGACGGATACGCGTTGATTCTGGTGTGCACGCACATCCAAATCAACTTCTGCGAAATTCCACACGTCCGTATCAACGGCGTGCACCTTTCGGGGAAGTCCGCACACGACCAAGTCGTCCCATTTGGCGGGGCCCACTCAGTTCAGGGTAAAAAGCAGGGCGAATATTTTCCTGATTTTGGATCGCAGTTTGCGATCGCCACAGGACCCGACACACCGAGCGGGTTGCACGGGTATCGAGAGGGTCACACAGGGTTCGCGTCACAATAGACGAAACGAAAAATAGGGCAGCGAGGAGAGAGAAAAGGCTACCTGAACAGGGCTCCGCAGAACTGGGATTTCTCGTGTCCGTGAGGCGACACGACACGACTAGGGTTCCGGCACTGTGTTGCGGCTGGGGGCGCCGGGGCTTCGCCGGAGGAGGGGGATGCTCGGGCGGAGGCAGAGCTGACCGGGGATGGCGCTGGTGGTGGGCTCAAGCGGAGCTGGCCTCTGCTGCTGCTGCTGCCTGCGAGGTCGGCCGGGGACGGCTCACCGGGGCTCGGGGCGAGGGCTGGAGGAGAAGGTGGCCGGGACGACGGGTTCGTCGAGGCGGAGGGGGAGACGGAGGAGCTGGGCGGCCGGGCTCGGGGCTGAGGCTGCGGTGATGGGGGAGATAGGGGAGGCCGTTGGCTGGTGGTTGCTTGGGATGGTTCAGGCGGAGGGCGGCGGGCATTATAGGAGGAGCAGGGAGTGGGAAGGATGTCCGTCGATGGCGGTTGTGGGGGAGAGGAACCGAGGGGTCGCCGGCGATTGTGGGAAGGCCGAGCGGCACGGGGAGCCGGAGGGCCACGGCGGTTACGGGCGGAGGCGAATCACCACGGTTGGGGGAGAAGATTAGGGGTTCGGGTAGGCGGGTCCGGGTCGGGTCGGGCGGCGGATGGGATCCGACCCGATCGATAGGAAAAGGGTGCGGGTTCGGGTTTCGGGTCGGGTTCAGACCCGATCCGACCCGCGGGTTGGGCCCGGTTCAGCTAGACCGGGTCCGGTCCGGTTCAGGTTGGTTTGGGTCAAAATTAAATCGAGTTTATTTTAGGGTTTAATTTGGTTTAATAATTAATTAGTTTTTAGGTCTTTAAAAATATTTTCGGGGTCCAATAAATTTCAGAAAAATTACCCTATGTCTAATCTTTCATTTTACACCTAAAAATATTATTTTTATAATATTTTAATATTGATTAGCATTATTTAAAAATTATTTAATTCCAGAATACCTCGATTTTAATTAGTTAAAAATTCTAGAAAAATCTCAAAAATTTATTTTTAAAAATCCTGAAAAAATTAGGGGGTTTACAATCTACCCCCCTTAAGAGGATTATGTCCTCGCAATCAAAGAATAACCGGTCAACAGAGATGACACGGTTGCGAGCATTGTTCGAAGCACATCACGATCAAGGAGAATCAAGGATGAGGGTTAAAAACACATAGGGAATGAAAACATCATTTCCCTAAGCAATGGAAGTAATTTCCAGAGTGAAGGAAATATAGAAAACTACAGTTTAGAAAAACTAAGTTATCACTTATAAAACATCCAAGGTTATTAATTATTAGCAAGTTCAAAATTACCAGGTTAAGGCTAAGGTCACGAACCAATAGGCACGAGCTAAAGCAATACTAGACGAGATAGCTACGAAAACTTACGCTTATTAGCTACTCCACGAGTCTGCGCGTTCTCCAAGGTCATCGCCAGAGCTTGTCCGCGTTCTTCCAGTGGATTCCTCTGTTGCTGCTGAGCCTGCTGGAAGAGTAGTGCCTGAGGTATCAAAGGTGGCCTCGGCTGATACCCTCCTGGAGGTGGTGGTATGACTCCTTCAACTCCCGTTTGTGGTGCTCCCAATGCTGGATAGGCTGGCCTCGGTACTGGTAAAGCTTGTTGGTTAACCATTGGTGCTCCTTCTCGACGCTCAAGGCATTCCCTCACTAAATGCTGACGCGTTCCATGCATCGGGCTGCAGCAAGGACGTCCGTGTATGAAGTAGGTGCAACGGATCCGATCAATCTCTGTAGCTCAAAGTTCAGTCCGTCGAAGAACTTCTCAGCCTTCTCCTCTTCTGTCAGGATCAGGGTAGGGGCAAAGCGACTCAGACGAATGAACTCCGCATTGTACTCTTCCACTGTCATACTGTCTTGAATGAGACGATTGAACTTGTCCCGAAGTTCTGATCGAGCAATAGAGGGAATGTACATCTCCTGAAAGAGTCTGGAGAACTCCTCCCAAGTGACTCGGTCTGGTCTGAGCCATGTCTCCTCAGATAGCCACCAGTGATGCGTATTGCCCGTCAACTGCATCCTGACAGCAATCATCCAACGCTCTCTTGGAAGCTCAGCTGCTTCTAATTGATGTTGAGTGTTTGTGAGCCACTCGTGAACTTCAGTGGGCTCCTCCTTGCCTGAAAAGGTGCGGGGCTTCAGTTGGCAAAAATCAGTGATAGAGCCCATCGATGGCCGTCGAGCTGGTAGATTTTCCTGCTCCAGTGCAGTCACTATACTATTTCTCAGATTCGCTGCCTCGTGACGGTGAGCCTCTTGATGAATCTGCTGTTGAGCTTGCATCATTGCGCAGAACATTTGGAATATTTGTTGACCATCCATAGGCTGTCCTGGTGGAAAGGGAGGCATCTGTGGAGTAAACTACGGCGGTGGTGGAATATCATCTTGCCGAAATCTTGAGGTAGGTTGACCTGCTTGATGGCTTTGTTGAGCTGATTGACCTCCACCTACGAGTGTCACTTCATCGTCATAGGTGACACCTGCAACTTGTGGTGTTCCTACGGGAGTCTCGTCGCATGCTTGTGAATCGATTACTCTGCATCCAAAATACACTATAAGAAGTGTACAGAAGAATCAAGGCAGGATGCAAGTAAATTATTTTTGAAGTTGATATAGAGGTCAAGAACGAATCAAACAAGTGGATGAGATCCTAAAAACTTATCATATTCTTATTGCAGGCTTGCTCGGTCCCTAAGTTGAAATCGAACAATTTAGTCGTTGACCTGCATGGGCCACCAAAAAAAATAATGTCACGCCCCAGTCCCAAAATACCGAGGGACTAGCCACGTGGCAATCGCCAGCAGCATACACTGAAGGACAAACCCAATTTAATGGATCCATCAGGGCGTACTTAAGCTGTAAAATAAAGTCTACTACAACATGCCACAACTAATCTCATCTATAGAAGATAAATATGATCAACAGCAATAAGAAATATAAAGCAACAACCAGTCTCAACAAAGTACTTCGGGGAACAACCCGATATAAATCTGATACAATGGTTCAACAGACCAAAACATAAATGTCTGAATAAAGTAGATACTGAGTATGAAACACAGATACTCAGGAAAATTCTTCAACCAACACCTCGTCCTCGAAAATCGGTACAGCTCCTGTATCAACTTCTACTCCTGCTGCTGTCCCGTATACCTAGGGATAGATCTCGTCTGCTAATCCTGGGGACATAATCCGGATCCAGGTCCTCAGGGGACATAGCAAGGTACAGATAATACAAGCCAAAATAAATACAGTACAGAAATAAATGAAACAATAGGGTAAACTATATAACCAGCTAAGTGATATGCAAGTTGAGAGCATCACTAAAACTCAGGCTGGGACCACTACAAGCTCTGTGTCTGGGAGCCTGTAGCAGAGTTACTATGTATTTTACTATATAATTTACTATATAGTATATATATGAAATCATCCTGTAGCCTGTGTGTCTCTCCCCACCCAATGTAATCACACGTCTCATGTCCACGATGCCTCATGTCCATGTCACGTAAGATCATATCTAATGCAGCAAGTCATATAATGTCTATGAATATAATGTCTATGTCATAAATTCTGCAACCTACATAGAATCACCATGAATATCTCAGGAAGATTCTGTCTCATGAATAGTGTCAGGTGTCCTGGGTTAACGCACTTGATAATGCAAGCACGAGAATGTAAAGGGTCACGATATCCATCTCTATGTGACGTTATACCACTCCGCGTACGGTGTTGGCATCCGACTATTAATCGGACGCTAAGTAAGTCACACGGTCCTAGGTTAAGCATGTACAATAATATATAAATAAGTCAAGGAAATAAGTAACAAAACTGCAAGGTTGGCAAGGTACACTTGCCTGGTGTTCTGACTCCAACTGTAGCTCTGGTCTCAGTGGAATTTGCAGGTACTCCTCCGGTTGCTGGAATAAACATCACCATCAGATTCAAAAAATATCAAATAGCTAAAAATGCCTGTCCTTGAGTCCAATTTGGACATAGGGGCAAAAATGACCGTTTTTGGTCAAAGTGGGGTCCACATGTGGCCCGTTTCGCACCGAAAAATGTGTAAGAACCAATGGTCTCCAAATTCGTCCAACATAGTGTCAACAAGTCCAGAACGATGATACAAACCCAACAGAACATCCAGAACTGGATTTCAATGAGCCGGTCACAAAATCGCCCGTCAAGTGGAGCCGTGGGGCCCACGATACGCGATTTTGTCAACGTTCTCAGAATCGAACCAAACTTGGGTCATAGGACCAGAATATTTCTACCAGTCCGATGGCGCAAGTTTTGTTTCAATCCGACGTGTGTACACGAAGTTACAACGTATTTCAGAATAGGCCGATACGGGGCGTTGTCGGCGGATACGCGTTAATTTCGGTGTGCACGTACATCCAAATCAACTTCTGCGAAATCCCACACGTCTGTATTAACGGTGTGCACCTTTCTGTGAAGACCTCATGCGACCAAGTCGTCCCGTTTGGTGGGGCGCACTCAGTTCCGGAGGAAAATGGGGTATTTATTTTCCTTTTTTTGGATCGCGGTTCACGATCACCACAGGATGCGACACACCGAGCGAATTGCACGGGCATCGAGAGGGTCACGCAGTCTACGCGTCACGACAGACGGAACGAAAAATGGGGCAACAAGGAGAGAGAAAACGCTACCTGAACAGGGCTACGCTGAACAGGGTTTTCCCGCGTCCGCGAGGCGACACGACACACCCTGACACAGTGTCAGGGTTAGGGTTTTGCTGTCGGAGCCTCGCCGGAGCTGGTGGTTGTGCTGGCGACTGCTCGTCGGGGGTGGGTCGTCAGGCGGAGGGGCTCGTCGGCGTTGCTCGTGGAGGAAGGCGGAGGGCGGAGCTCAGGGCGACTAGGGCACGGCGCAGGGGGATGGAGGCGAGGGGTCGTCGACCCTGGCCTCGGCGGAGGACGGCGAGGTCGTGGCAGAGCGTAGCTGGGAGTGGCGGAGGCAGGTCAGGCGAGGACGGAGGGGTTCGTCGAGGGTGGCGCTAGGGGTTCTGCGGCGGAGGAGAGGTCGTGAGGGGGTGAGGCGCTGGGGGTTTTTATAGGGCAGAGGAGAGGGTGTCGTGGCCGAAAGAGGCGGAGGAGGAGGCGCTGTATGTCGGGCGACGCGGGCGGGGTGGTTGCGTAGCCGAGCGAGGCGCGGGGCGGGGCCAGAGGACGCGGGCGGCTAGGGTTCGTGGGAGAGAGAGGAGAGCGGGTCGGGTCGGGTCAGTCGGGTATGATCCGACCCGTTAGGGTCTAGGGGCGATCCGGTTCAGTTGGACCGGGTTCAGCCAGGTTCAGCCCGGTTTGTGCCCGGTTCAACCCGATTTGTTTTGGTTTTTAATTAAAAAGGGTTTTTAGGTCTTTAAAAATTGTTCTGGGGTCCAATAAATTTCCGAAAAATTATCCTATGTCCAATATTTTATTTTACACCCAAAAATATTATTTTCATAATATTTTAAAATTATTTAAAATTATTTAATTTTATTTAATCCCAAAATACTTAGATTTTAATTAGCAAAAAAATCCCGAAAAATTCTAGAAAAATTGCAAAAATTTATTTTCAAAATGCTGAAATATCAGGGGGCTTACAGTCTTGTCCAAGCCGTGTCTCCTCAGATAGCCACCAGTTATGTGCATTGTCCGTCAATTGCATTCTGACGGCAGTCATCCAACGTTCTCGTGGAAGCTCAGCTGCTTCTAATTGATGTTGAGTGTTGGTGAGCCACTCATGAACTTATGTAGGCTCATCTTTGCCTGAAAAGGTGCGAGGCTTCAGCTGGCGGAAATCAGTGATAGAGCCCACCGTTGGCCGTCGTGCTGGTAGATTTGCCTGCTCCAGTGCGATTGCTAGGCTGTGACTCAAAGCCTCTTGTTGAGCTTGCATTATTGCGTAGATTATTTGAAACATCTGCTGCCCATCCATAGCTTGCCCTTGTGGGAATACGGGCATTGGTGGAGTAAACTGCGACGGAGGTGGGATGTCATCTTGCTGGACTCTCGAGGCATGTTGTTGAGCTGATTGACCTCCATCCACTAGTGTTACTTCATCTTCGTTGGTTACCACAGTATCTCGTGGTGATCTTGCAGGAGTCTCGTCGTTGGCTCATGGATCCATAACTCTCCATCCAAAATAAATAATAAGAGGCATACAGGAATCAAGGCAGGATGCAAGTCAAGAAATTAATTCGAATCCGAGATAGATATCAAGAACGATTCAAGCAAGTGGATGATATCCTAAAAACTTATCCTATTCCTATTGCAGGCTTGCTCGGTCCCTAAGTTAAAACCGAAGTAATTTAGTCGTTGACCTGCATGGGCCACCACAAAAACCATGTCACGCCCCAGTCCCAAAATATCGAGGGACTAGACACGTAGCAATGGCCAGCAGCACACACCGATGGGCAAATCCAATTTAATGGACCCATCGGGGTATATTTAAGCTGTAATACAACAATAAGGGTCTAATATACTAATCTCATCCACAGAAATGAATACAACAATATCAGAGTATAAAGCTATATCAAATCTCAATAAAACTTAACTCGGGAAACAACCCGATAATGAGTCTGATACAATAGTCAAGATACAGAAATAAAGATAACAACAGCAAATACTGAGTATGGATAAAGCATATACTCAGAAGATATCCTCGGTGATCATTCGTCTACTGGATCTAGTACTGCTCCAGTGCCTGCTCCTGTTCCTGCTAATGCTCATGTCCCGTATACCTCGGGGTAGATCTCGTCTGCTATACCTGGGGACATAATCCGGATCCAGGTCCTCAGGGGATATAGCAAGGTACAAAATAACTCAAGTCAAAATAAATGCTGTGCAGCAATAAATGAATCAATATGGTAAACTATATAACCAGCTAAGTGATATGCAAGATGAGAGCATCACTAGAACTCAGGCTGAGACCACTACAAGCTCAGTGTCGGGGAGCCGGTAGCAAAGATATCATGCAGTTGTCTAGCTCAGAGTGAGACTACGACACCGTCATAATATAGTCAACTTGTAGCCTGTGTGTCTCTCCCCACCCAATGTAATCATACGTCTCATGTCCACAACGTCTCATGTCCATGTCACGCAAGATCATAACTAATGCAACAAGTCATATGATATCTAAGCAAAGGAATATGTCATGAAACATGTAACCTATACAGAATCACCATGAATATCTCAAGAAAATTTTGTCTCATGAATAGTGTCAGGTGTCCTGAGGTATAACGTACTTGATAATGCAAGCACGAGAATGTAAAGGGTCTCGATATCCATCTCTAGGTGACATTACACAACTCTGCGTACAGTATTGACACCCGAATATTATTCGGACGCTAAGTAATATCACACGGTCCTAGGTTAAGCATGTATAACATATGAATAAATCAAGACAACAATATGAAGCAGGTACTACAAATTTTGGCAAGGTACACTTGCCTGGGGTTCTGACTCCAACTGTAGCTCTGGTACGAGTGGGACTTGCAGGTACTCCTCCGATTGCTGAAATAAACATCACCATCAGATTCAAAAAATATCAAATAGCTAGAAATGCCTGTCCTTGAGTCCAATTTGGACAAAGGGACAAAAATGACAGTTCTTGGTCAAAGCGGGGTCTACATGTGACCCGCTTCGCACCAAAAAACGTGTCAGGGGCAATGTTCTCCAAATTCGTCAAACTTAGTGTCCATAAGTCCAGAACGACGATACGAACCCAACGGAATATCCAGAACTGGATTCCGATGAGCCGATCACAAAATCGCCCGTAAAGTAGAGCCGCGGGGCCCACGATACGCAATTTTGTCAACGTTCTCAGAATCGAACCAAACTTGAGTTACAGGACCAGCGTATTGCTACGAGTCCAATAGAGCAAGTTTCGTTTCAATCCGATGTGTGTACAGGAAGTTACAACAAGTTCCAGGATATAGCCGATACGGGGCGTTGTCGACGGATACGCGTTGATTCCGGTGTGCACGCACATCCAAATCAACTTCCACAAAATCCTACACGTCCGTATCAACGGTGCGCACCTTTCAGTGAAGTCCGCACACGACCAAGTCGTCCCGTTTGGTGGGGCGCACTCAGTTCAGGGTGAAAAGCAGGGCGAATATTTTCCTGATTTTGGATCGCAGTTCGCGATAGTCACAGGACGCGACACACCGAGCGGGTTGCACGGGTATCGAGAGGGTCACGCAGGGTTCGTGTCACAATGGATGGAACGGAAAACGGGACAGCGAGGAGAGATAAAAGGCTACCTGAACTGGGCTCTGCAGAATTGGGATTTCTCATGTTCATGAGGCGACACGACAAGACACGACTAGGGTTCCGGCACTGTGCTGCGGCTGGGGGCGCCGGGGCTTCGCCGGAGGAGGGGGATGCTCGGGCGGAGGCGGAGATGACCGGGGACGGCGCTGGTGGCGGGCTCAGGCGGAGCTGGCCTCTGCTGCTGCTGCTGCCGGCGAGGTCGGCCGGGGACGGCTCGCCGGGGCGAGGGCTGGAGGAGAAGGTGGCCGGGACGACGGGTTCGTCGAGGCGGAGGGGGAGACGGAGGAGCTGGGCGGCCGGGCTCAGGGCTGAGGCTGCGGTGATGGGGGAGATGGGGGAGGCCGTTGGCTGGTGGTTGCAAGGGATGGTTCAGGCGGAGGGCGGCAGGCTTTATAGGAGAGCAGGGAGTGGGAAAGACGGCCGTCGGCGGCGGTTGCGGGGGAGAGGAACCGAGGGGTCGCCGGCGGTTGCGGGGAAGCCGAGAGGCGCGGGGAGCCAGAGGGCCACGGCGGTTACGGGCGGAGGCGAATCGCCACAGTTGGGGGAGAAGATTAGGGGTTCGGGTAGGCGGGTCCGGGTCGGGTCGGGCGGCGGATGGGATCCGACCCGATCCGATAGGAAAAGGGTGCGGGTTCGGGTTTTGGGTCGGGTTCAGACCCGATCCGACCCGCAGGGTTGGGCCCGGTTCAGCTAGACCGGGTCCGGTCCGGTTCAGGTTGGTTTGGGTCAAAATTAAACCGGGTTTATTTTAGGGTTTAATTTGGTTTAATAATTAATTAGTTTTTAGGTCTTTAAAAATGTTTCCGGGGTCCAATAAATTTCAAAAAAATTACCCTATGTCTAATATTTTATTTTACACCTAAAAAAATTATTTTCATAATATTTTAATATTGATTAACATTATTTAAAAATTATTTAATTTTAGAATACCTCGATTTTAATTAGTTAAAAATTCCAAAAAAATCCCGAAAATTTATTTTTAAAAATCCTGAAAAAAATCGGGGGGTTTACAGTATCGACCTAGAATTGTGTCAACTTTACTTATTTTCATCATTGAACCTTGTATTGATGCAACATACCATATATAGGTTGTGAGACACCAGCTTGGGCATCGAGAGACACACTTTGCTCAGGACTTCAGGCGAGTATATTTTTCTGATAATTTTTAATTTATAATATTGTATATATGCATATTCTAGAATTGTATATATTGATTTTCGACACAGTGATTCACGGACTGGTGCTATATGGATCCCGTCAGGAGGTGTTATCCCCTACCGTGTGCAATGGGTACCCAGTCACATGTATTGCATCGTGTGCATCGGGTATTGACTTTCATGTGCTTCTTGTACATCCACTATTTCGTGTGCTAGTATGACTATGTCGTGATCATGTACGTAATATGTCGTGATTGGATCCATGAGTATTGGTTGGGGCGGGGGAGTAGGAGTTGGTTATGTGATCAAAGTCCTATTGATCTCATGTGCATGTCGATTATACACCTCACGTATAATAGAGTTACCTTATACAACATGTGCAACCTAAGCCGATCACATAACAAACTTGCACTCTAAATCACATAGATAGTATTCTTGTTCTCTACTTGCAGTTATTTCTTATATTTACTTTCCAGTTCTTATTGTGCTTATTGCTTGTTCTCCCTGTATTGTATATTCTTTCTACTTGGGCATCTTGTGTAGCGTCCCGCTTCGCGTCGACGCTATGTACAAGTGAGATGGCCTTGCTTGCTCCAACGGAAGTCTTCTCGGAGATTTCCCGACCGATTAATCAAGGTGAGTGGGCAGAACTGCATTCTCTGATTCTTGCACGACTTAATAATGAATCTGAGTTTTAAATGCTTATTTGCTTAAGAAGAAATGTTTTCATAAGAAAATGATAGAACCGACTCAGCATGCTAACAAGAGAACTCACATAGCTTGTCACTGAAACGAATATGCTGCCTAGCTAAGAGAATATGTATGCTTGTCCGAAATGAAATAGAACCCTTGCTATGCTAAGAAGATAGAACTGCATGTTTTACTTGATGTGATAATAGACCCGTGCCATGCTACTCTCAACTAAAAGATTGTTTATATGTTTGCTTGTCATCGTGTTTATATGGCTTGTCTTGAATGCTTGTTTCAATGTGAGAATAAATGCTTGTCATGTGTGTGCTAGACTAGTAGCCCACCTGAGGTCCGGTCCTACGGGATCTTGGGGGTACGGCTGTCACCACCCCATTTCCAGATACGGGTTTTTTTTTTTTTTTTTTAATTTGGTAAATTGTGTATTATTTATAATTAATTGTATTTATATTTAATTAGTGATTGCATTATTTTTTATTATATTTTTATTGTTTGTTTTAGGATTTTGGCTAGCCTGGACCCATGTCAGACCCTAGTGGACCCATGTTCGACCCAGCCCACACCCTTGTGAGAATTATTTTGGGGCTTAGAATATTTATTTTATTTTTAGGAAGTTAGTTGGAGAGATTTGGAACTAGTTTGAGTGCTTTTGGAACCCGGAACCCAAAACCGAGAGTTAGGAGGGCATTTTGGGTATTTTGGACTTTGTAACCCTTTATTACATGTTGAGACCCGACCCCTCTCCCCATTTCCAGCCCGCACGCAGCAGGAGCCCTCTCCCCACTTCCTCTTCTTCTTCATTCTTCATTATTCTTCTTCTTCTTCTCCATTCTCCACTCTTCCTTCTTCTTTTCTTCTTCCCACTCTCAAGTAAGTTCCCATTTCTCCTCTTTCTTCTTCTATTCTTCTTTATGATTAACCCTAACCTTACATTCTTCCCTAACCTAGGTGGGTAGAGCCTAGATTTGGTGTTGGAGCTTGGATTTGAGGCTTGGAAGCTTGGATTGGAGGATTTGGAGCATTTTGGGGATTTTTGCTTGGGATTCCAACTCCCAAGAGGTAAACCCTAAATTTCCCCTTGTAATTACTCTTTTATGGTGTAATTAATATTTTAGAACCTTCCTAGACCCTTAGGCTACCCGTGGGAGGAAGTTGGAACTAGTTTGGTTGGGTTTAGAGACTTTAACACTAGGATTTGTGTCAATTTCGGGTGGAATCCGAATTTGGCCCAATTTTTGATGATGCCCTAGGTTAGACGGACCTAGGTAGACGTTGTCGGGTGTCTTGAGGGTGAGTGCGTGTCTCCGTTCGGACACAGGAAGCCGCGTCGCGGAGAAACGGGCGTTTCGGGCGAAATTGGGGCTTTTCGTCGTCGCCGATTCTAAGTGCGTGTGCGTTTCTGCCACGGGCCTAGAATCGACACGGGAGAGCATTTTCTAGGATCTAGACATCGTTTAGGATGTGTGGGTAAATTTTGGGCCGATTCCGAGTTCGTTTGGTGTGCGTTTCAGGAGGTTTTCCGAGCCGCGCACCACGTGTTCGTCGAAATGACCGAACGGCCATTTCGACTTGGTTTCCTCGTTTCGGGCTTGTGCGCGCGTTGGGTTAGTATCGGGGAGTGTGTGCTAAAATTTTTGGGCTATATTTTATATATTTATAGGTGTTTGTGCGTGTCGGGGCCGTTGGGCGTGCGTTGGTGAGCGTTGTGGGCGTTGTGTGCGTTGTGTTGTGTGTTGTGTTTTTATATATATATATGTATATATATATTTGTGTGTGTGTTTTTATATATATATATTTATATATATATGTGTTTTTATGTGTTTGTGTTTGTGAGTGTGCTAGTGAGTGCTTGTGTGAGTGTGTTGGTGCTAGTGTGTGTGTGTAGGTGAGTGCTTGTGTGAGTGTGTGCTAGTGTGTAGGTGAGTGTGTGTGAGGGTGAGTGAGTGCCTATATATATATATATATATATATGAGTTTGAGTGAGTGTATATATATGTATTTATATATATATGTAGGAGTGTTTGTGTGTGGGGTTGTGTGTTTGCGAGAGTGTGTGAGTGTGAGAGTGTGTGAGGATATATATTTACATATGTTTGAGTGTGTGTGTATATATATATATCTTAGAGTGTGTGTGTGTAGTGATATGTATATATATATAATTGTATGTGTGTATATATATATTAATATAGGTGTTTATATATATATATATAGCTATGTATATTAGTGTGTGAGTGTGTGTATTAGTGTGTTTGTGAGAGTGTAGGTGTGTGTGTTAGAGAGTGTTTAGAGTGTGTATATATATATATATCTATCTAGTAGTTATATATATAGTTATATATGTATGTATATATATGTATAGATAGTGATATATATATATATATATATGTAGGTGTGTGGTGTATAGGCAGCGAGGGGGAGGGTGGCCAGAGCAGCGCAGCGCAGCGGGGGAGGCAGCAGCTGCTGCTGCCTACAGCAGCAGCAGGGAACCAGCTGCAGCAGCAGCAGAATGAACAGTAGCAGCAGCAGCTAGGTAGCTGCAGCAGCAGTTTGCAGCAGCAGGAGCAGCAGCAAGGTGAGGAGCAGCTAGCAGCAGCAGTATCAATACGAGGGAGAGTTAGAGAGAGGTATATATATATAGATATAGATAGATTGGTACATAGTTAGGTAGTAGAGGGATTAGTTAGATAGATACATAGATAAATAGATAGATTGTTATAGAGATAGTGATAGATAAGTTTATAGATAGTTATGTAAGATAAATAGATAGGTAATAGATAGATAGGTAAATAGCTAGATAGCTAGATATATTGATAACTAGATAGATAGGTAGATTAATAGATAGATAGTTAGATAGGTGAATAGATAGATATTAGATAAATAGGTAGCTAGATAGATACGTAGATAGTTAAATAGATTAAATACATAGATAGATAGATATCTATGGATAGATAGATAGGTAGATATGGTAGATACCTATATCTATATGCATAGATATATATATATATACCTAGAGCTAGATATATATTATAGTTAGTATATATATTTATGCGTAGGGTAAGGTATATGGGTAATCGGGTAAATGTGTGTGGATATCTACATACATAGGTATATACATACTTAGATATATATAAATATAGTAGATATATATATTATCTAGCCTAGATTAATAACTAGGTATATATTCAATAGCTAGATAGCTAGTTAGAGGGGTTTTAGAGCGAAACCTCAATATCTTGAGATACCAAGGTATTTCAATACCTTAAGATAACCAAGGTATTGGGTTTCGAGCGGGGTTTTTGAGCAATAGCCTAGGAATAGTATTGGAGTGATTTTTATATGCTTATGTGTATATATTTACGCGTGCTAGCATAGGTTTTAGCGGGTATAGGCGGGGTGTGTAGCCTAGGTTGAGGTATCGGATACCGAGGGTATCCCGGTATCTCAAGGAGGCGAGTTTGTGAGTTTAGTAGCTTAATGAGCTCGGTTTGACCTAGAATTTCAGGAGCACCCTAGTTTGACCCAGACTTGACCGTAGTTGACTCGGTTGACCGCCAAAGTCAACTTTTGACCTAGTTTTGACCCAGAGTTGACTTTTTGGACCCAGAGTTGACTTTTTGACCCAGATTTCACCGGTTTGACCCGTTTGACCTAGAACGACCCTAGAAGCCTATTTTTAGTTATTTTATATCTGTTTAACTCATTAGAACCCTGTTTAACCTTGCTTTTCGTATTAGGTCCTTGCGACACCGGTTCGGATCGCCAGTTGCTCAGGACGTCAGGCGAGTACATTCTCTGATAGTTTTTATTATCTGATATTTATTATGATTCAGCTTCTAGTATAGTATCATCTGATTATTCTGGCACCACACGGGACACTGATTGATATTTCTGGATTCATTTACTTGCGACACGTACATTTCATGTTTCTGGCCTCTATTCTGGAATCACTACAGGCATCACCTACAGGCATCACTCATGTTCAGGCTGGACTCATCTTGATTTGCGTGTCGGGTCTTGGATCCACTTGTATTAGTCGGGGCGGGGAAATACTCGAGTAGACATGTAAACATTCCCATCTGGAATCATCAGGCATCACTCCCTCTGGTCTAATCTGGAATGATAGCAGCCGCGCACCCAGTGCGCGGTGAGCCGTACTTACCCCTAGCCGTTTACATGTCGAAACAAGTATTTCAAAGACACCGAGTTCATTCTTTATAGTCTGGACTCTCATGCATTTCTTGACTTGTCTCACTTACATGTTTCTGGACTTGACTCACTACATATTTTTCATGCTAGACTCACTACACGTTCATGTGCACGGACTTGATCTTAGCTTAGATTCTTATATCTTACAGTTACTACTATCTTGTTTCTGATATTCCTGCATCTTTACCTTTATGCACCAGTGATACATGTTTATTTCCTGTTTCATACTTACTTCTTTCTTCTTGCTACTTGCTATAACTGTTTTATAGTTTTTATCATTTAAATGGAACTGCTGTTAGAGATGTACTTGCTCCAGTCCTGACTGGACATATTTTTTCAGAGTATCCGGAGGATTGGTGTCCGACGTTTTATGGACCTGAGCCTGTCGATGGTGCAGACAGGGACCCTCTAGTTTAGAGGTGATTTCCGGGTTGGTAGCCGGGATCACTGGGACCTTGTTGTTGTTTTTATTAGCTTTTAGCACCGGATTTGTCTCCGGTTTTGGATTGAGACCTTGTTTGTATATTATTTTGGATGATGTATTGTTGTATTATTATTATTATTGATGTTGTGGTTGTTGTAGTAGTAGTTGGTGGTTAGACTTTATAGTTGTTAGTCTTCTTTGTTATCTATCGTGCTTAGATTCGTGATTGAGTACTTGAGATTATCTTTTGATATTGCTCCTCCGTTTGGAGTTGAGATCTTGGCAGATTATATATATTGTTTGTGTGGTTGCCCTCCTTTTGGAGAGGTCATGCCCGATTTTTGTGTGAGATTATTATTTAGTTAGTTGACCTAGACAGCGTTCTACCGCCGATGCTGCGGCGTAGGCTGGACGTATCCACGACTCATGCCCGATTTTCCGGGTGCGGGTCGTGACACGTTTTTGGTGGCGGCCCATGCAGGTCTCGATTCGCAATTAGTGCGATATCGTGGTGGTACAACAACTTAGTTGTACTGCTGCGAGCCTGCTATAGGATCTAGGATCTAGGATGAGAGTGTACTCAATCACGACTAGGAACAATTCCAATCTAATTATTCTGAAATTGCTTCTTTTGAAATATTACTGTCCTTTCTTGATGATATCGTATCTTGCGCCGTATTGACTTCTTTTGATCTGTGTTCAGGATGCCTCCGAAGACACGATCCCATCGTACCGTTCCAGCAGTTGCCTCGGAGAGGTCTGCTACCTCTCGTCCAGCTCGTATTCAGGCAGCTGCTACCGCTCCACTCACCACTCCTGCGGTTGAGGGAGCCTCTGTTTCTCTCGGGGATCCTTCTCCACTTATCGATCCGAGGACTACCCCAGTCGTTCCGGTGGTTCCTCCACCACTTCCTGCTCCAGTAGATGCCGCGCAGTTGTTTGCGTTCTTCAGGGAGATGATGGATGCGCAGCACCGTCAGGTGGATGTGATGAGGCTGGGCATTGAGAACGCCCACCAGGTGGCCATGACGGCAGTGGATAGGGTGGCACAGATTCAGCCACAGGCAGATCAGATTCAGCTTCCGAGGCCGGGTAGTATCATTGACTTTCAGAGGATGCGGCCCAAGGAGTTCCGTGGTACAGAAGGGATCCTGTACGCGGATGACTGGATAGAGCAGATCGAGGGGATCTTCAGGCTGGCGCAGATTCCAGACAGCCTGCAGATAGAGGCAGCGGGCAGTCAGATGTTCGACCTCGCCTTGATGTGGTATCGCACAGATACGAGGATCGCGGCGCCAGGACTTACTTGGGAGGCTTTCAAGAGGCTTTTTAAGGAGAAGTTTTTCCCAGATGTGGCGCTCAGTGCTTTGGAGAGCCAGTTTGAGGCACTCGTCCAGGGGAGCATGACGGTGGACGAGTACGCAGCGGAGTTCTGCCGTTTGGGCAGATTCGTGGATGGCTTGAGTGAGGCAGCCAAGGCGAGGAAGTTTCGCAAGGGCTTGGTTATGGCGGTCAAGTCTTTGACCAGGAGCGACCGCGAGGCGACTTTCGAGCAGATAGTAGGAGATGCTCAGAGAGCAGAGGATGACTTGGAGCTCAAGTCCAAGAGAGGCAGGGATGATTCAGGCAGTGCCAGTGGTAGTGCGGGACCAGCTAAGCGTCCCTATGTGCAGAAGGCAGCACAACAGGGTCAGGATCAGAGGGTGCCCACTTGTGCCTACTGCAGGAAGGCAGGACATACTTGGGATGTTTGTAGGAGGAGGCTGAAGGTGTGTTTGTTCTGTGGATCCGCTGCTCACCATATGCGAGATTGCCCCACTGCACCTCCATTGGGTGGAGCACCGGATCAGAGAGTTGGAGCTAGGCCATCTGTGGCACAGCATCATGCCCCGCACCAGCAGAGGGATACACCCCAGCAGGGCAGGGCTTATGCGTTGACGGTCGAGGAGGCCGATGCTACGGATGTCGGGTTAGCAGGTCTGTCTCTTGTTTCTTCTTCCTGTCCTTTCCATTCCTTGTGGTGTGCTTCATTAGTACCTGTTAGACTTTTTGTGCTGTGGTAGATAGTGTAGTAACCCTGATTGAGACTGTGATAACACGACCAGTAGGACCCTGATTTTGTATGTTGTATAGGTAGAATTTTTTGACTTTGATTGTTGGGGGTTTGACCTAGAGGAGTGTGATTGACTTTAAATTTCGAGGACGAAATTTTCTAAGGAGGATAGGCTTGTCACCACCCCATTTCCAGAGCCGGGTATTTTTTTTTTATTTTTAATTTGGTAAATTGTGTATTATTTATAATTAATTGTATTTATATTTAATTAGTGATTGCATTATTTTTTTATTATATTTTTATTGTTTGTTTTAGGATTTTGGCTAGCCTGGACCCATGTCAGACCCTAGTGGACCCATGTCCGACCCAGCCCACACCCTTGTGAGAATTATTTTGGGGCTTAGAATATTTATTTTATTTTTAGGAGGTTAGTTGGAGAGATTTGGAACTAGTTTGAGTGCTTTTGGAACCCGGAACCCAAAACCGAGAGTTAGGAGGGCATTTTGGGTATTTTGGACTTTGTAACCCTTTATTACATGTTGAGACCCGACCCCTCTCCCCATTTCCAGCCCGCACGCAGCAGGAGCCCTCTCCCCACTTCCTCTTCTTCTTCATTCTTCATTATTCTTCTTCTTCTTCTCCATTCTCCACTCTTCCTTCTTCTTTTCTTCTTCCCACTCTCAAGTAAGTTCCCATTTCTCCTCTTTC
The DNA here is from genome assembly GCA_036927795.1 of Iris macrosiphon. Classification (NCBI taxonomy): domain Eukaryota; kingdom Viridiplantae; phylum Streptophyta; class Magnoliopsida; order Asparagales; family Iridaceae; genus Iris; species Iris macrosiphon. The sequence goes on along the minus strand of JAYESA010000008.1, from coordinate 195,667,973 downwards.
TTCTTCTATTCTTCTTTATGATTAACCCTAACCTTACATTCTTCCCTAACCTAGGTGGGTAGAGCCTAGATTTGGTGTTGGAGCTTGGATTTGAGGCTTGGAAGCTTGGATTGGAGGATTTGGAGCATTTTGGGGATTTTTGCTTGGGATTCCAACTCCCAAGAGGTAAACCCTAAATTTCCCCTTGTAATTACTCTTTTATGGTGTAATTAATATTTTAGAACCTTCCTAGACCCTTAGGCTACCCGTGGGAGGAAGTTGGAACTAGTTTGGTTGGGTTTAGAGACTTTAACACTAGGATTTGTGTCAATTTCGGGTGGAATCCGAATTTGGCCCAATTTTTGGTGATGACCTAGGTAGACGTTGTCGGGTGTCTTGAGGGTGAGTGCGTGTCTCTGTTCGGACACGGGAAGCCGCGTCGCGGAGAAACGGGCGTTTCGGGCGAAATTGGGGCTTTTCGTCGTCGCCGATTCTAAGTGCGTGTGCGTTTCCGCCACGGGCCTAGAATCGACGCGGGAGCGCATTTTCTAGGATCTAGACATCGTTTAGGACGCGTGGGTAAATTTTGGGCCGATTCCGAGTTCGTTTGGTGTGCGTTTCAGGAGGTTTTTCGAGCCGCGCACCACGTGTTCGTCGAAATGACCGAACGGCCATTTCGACTTGGTTTCCTCGTTTCGGGCTTGTGCGCGCGTTGGGTTAGTATCGGGGAGTGTGTGCTAGAATTTTCGGGCTATATTTTATATATTTATAGGTGTTTGTGCGTGTCGGGGCCGTTGGGCGTGCGTTGGTGAGCGTTGTGGGCGTTGTGTGCGTTGTGTTGTGTGTTGTGTTTTTATATATATATATGTATATATATATTTGTGTGTGTGTTTTTATATATATATATTTATATATATATGTGTTTTTATGTGTTTGTGTTTGTGAGTGTGCTAGTGAGTGCTTGTGTGAGTGTGTTGGTGCTAGTGTGTGTGTGTAGGTGAGTGCTTGTGTGAGTGTGTGCTAGTGTGTAGGTGAGTGTGTGTGAGGGTGAGTGAGTGCCTATATATATATATATATGAGTTTGAGTGAGTGTATATATATGTATTTATATATATATGTAGGAGTGTTTGTGTGTGGGGTTGTGTGTTTGCGAGAGTGTGTGAGTGTGAGAGTGTGTGAGGATATATATTTACATATGTTTGAGTGTGTGTGTATATATATATATCTTAGAGTGTGTGTGTGTAGTGATATGTATATATATATAATTGTATGTGTGTATATATATATTAATATAGGTGTTTATATATATATATATAGCTATGTATATTAGTGTGTGAGTGTGTGTATTAGTGTGTTTGTGAGAGTGTAGGTGTGTGTGTTAGAGAGTGTTTAGAGTGTGTATATATATATCTATCTAGTAGTTATATATATAGTTATATATGTATGTATATATATGTATAGATAGTGATATATATATATATATATGTAGGTGTGTGGTGTATAGGCAGCGAGGGGGGGGGGCCAGAGCAGCGCAGTGCAGCGGGGGAGGCAGCAGCTGCTGCTGCCTACAGCAGCAGCAGGGAACCAGCTGCAGCAGCAGCAGAATGAACAGTAGCAGCAGCAGCTAGGTAGCTGCAGCAGCAGTTTGCAGCAGCAGGAGCAGCAGCAAGGTGAGGAGCAGCTAGCAGCAGCAGTATCAATACGAGGGAGAGTTAGAGAGAGGTATATATATATAGATATAGATAGATTGGTACATAGTTAGGTAGTAGAGGGATTAGTTAGATAGATACATAGATAAATAGATAGATTGTTATAGAGATAGTGATAGATAAGTTTATAGATAGTTATGTAAGATAAATAGATAGGTAATAGATAGATAGGTAAATAGCTAGATAGCTAGATATATTGATAACTAGATAGATAGGTAGATTAATAGATAGATAGTTAGATAGGTGAATAGATAGATATTAGATAAATAGGTAGCTAGATAGATACGTAGATAGTTAAATAGATTAAATACATAGATAGATAGATATCTATGGATAGATAGATAGGTAGATATGGTAGATACCTATATCTATATGCATAGATATATATATATATACCTAGAGCTAGATATATATTATAGTTAGTATATATATTTATGCGTAGGGTAAGGTATATGGGTAATCGGGTAAATGTGTGTGGATATCTATATACATAGGTATATACATACTTAGATATATATAAATATAGTAGATATATATATTATCTAGCCTAGATTAATAACTAGGTATATATTCAATAGCTAGATAGCTAGTTAGAGGGGTTTTAGAGCGAAACCTCAATATCTTGAGATACCAAGGTATTTCAATACCTTAAGATAACCAAGGTATTGGGTTTCGAGCGGGGTTTTTGAGCAATAGCCTAGGAATAGTATTGGAGTGATTTTTATATGCTTATGTGTATATATTTACGCGTGCTAGCATAGGTTTTAGCGGGTATAGGCGGGGTGTGTAGCCTAGGTTGAGGTATCGGATACCGAGGGTATCCCGGTATCTCAAGGAGGCGAGTTTGTGAGTTTAGTAGCTTAATGAGCTCGGTTTGACCTAGAATTTCAGGAGCACCCTAGTTTGACCCAGACTTGACCGTAGTTGACTCGGTTGACCGCCAAAGTCAACTTTTGACCTAGTTTTGACCCAGAGTTGACTTTTTGGACCCAGAGTTGACTTTTTGACCCAGATTTCACCGGTTTGACCCGTTTGACCTAGAACGACCCTAGAAGTCTATTTTTAGTTATTTTATATCTGTTTAACTCATTAGAACCCTGTTTAACCTTGCTTTTCGCATTAGGTCCTTGCGACACCGGTTCGGATCGCCAGTTGCTCAGGACATCAGGCGAGTACATTCTCTGATAGTTTTCATTATCTGATATTTATTATGATTCAGCTTCTAGTATAGTATCATCTGATTATTCTGGCACCACACGGGACACTGATTGATATTTCTGGATTCATTTACTTGCGACACGTACATTTCATGTTTCTGGCCTCTATTCTGGAATCACTACAGGCATTACCTACAGGCATCACTCATGTTCAGGCTGGACTCATCTTGATTTGCGTGTCGGGTCTTGGATCTACTTGTATTAGTCGGGGCAGGGAAATACTCGAGTAGACATGTAAACATTCCCATCTGGAATCATCAGGCATCACTCCCTCTGGTCTAATCTGGAATGATAGCAGCCGCGCACCCAGTGCGCGGTGAGCCGTACTTACCCCTAGCCGTTTACATGTCGAAACAAGTATTTCAAAGACACCGAGTTCATTCTTTATAGTCTGGACTCTCATGCATTTCTTGACTTGTCTCACTTACATGTTTCTGGACTTGACTCACTACATATTTTTCATGCTAGACTCACTACACGTTCATGTGCACGGACTTGATCTTAGCTTAGATTCTTATATCTTACAGTTACTACTATCTTGTTTCTGATATTCCTGCATCTTTACCTTTATGCACCAGTGATACATGTTTATTTCCTGTTTCATACTTACTTCTTTCTTCTTGCTACTTGCTATAACTGTTTTATAGTTTTTATCATTTAAATGGAACTGCTGTTAGAGATGTACTTGCTCCAGTCCTGACTGGACATATTTTTTCAGAGTATCCGGAGGATTGGTGTCCGACGTTTTATGGACCTGAGCCTGTCGATGGTGCAGACAGGGACCCTCTAGTTTAGAGGTGATTTCCGGGTTGGTAGCCGGGATCACTGGGACCTTGTTGTTGTTTTTATTAGCTTTTAGCACCGGATTTGTCTCCGATTTTGGATTGAGACCTTGTTTGTATATTATTTTGGATGATGTATTGTTGTATTATTATTATTATTGATGTTGTGGTTGTTGTAGTAGTAGTTGGTGGTTAGACTTTATAGTTGTTAGTCTTCTTTGTTATCTATCGTGCTTAGATTCGTGATTGAGTACTTGAGATTATCTTTTGATATTGTTCCTCCGTTTGGAGTTGAGATCTTGGCAGATTATATATATTGTTTGTGTGGTTGCCCTCCTTTTGGAGAGGTCATGCCCGATTTTTGTGTGAGATTATTATTTAGTTAGTTGACCTAGACAGCGTTCTACCGCCGATGCTGCGGCGTAGGCTGGACGTATCCACGACTTATGCCCGATTTTCCGGGTGCGGGTCGTGACAACGGCTATTAGGAATATGATACGATGGTTTAAATGTGCTTGTCATGTTGTGTGCTATTATGATAGAGACAAGAGACATGTGGGTGCTTGCGGTGGATGGGGGACAAACGATATATGGGAGACCGATAACGCGCCCTGAGCTCGGGGCGTGGATATTGGAAGGGAGGATGGTGATGTGATGGGGTGAGACTAATAGTGCGCCCTGAGGATCGGTCCTTCGGGATCTTGGGGGGCGTGGCTATTAGAGGGAGGCGGTGCTTCTGTTGAGAAGAGTCGAGTCTGCATTAGAGAAGTGTATGGAGATAAGCTGCATTCAGGTCGTTAGGGAGCATGCTAGGCTAGCCTTCTTGCATACTTAACTATTTGATGCAGAGACGGACATGGAACTAAAGAACGGTAAAACATATATGTTTATGCAATTGTTGCTAACTTGTATGTCTGCTGCAGGGATAACCGTTCGACCGTGGGTAAGAAATATCAGTTTATACATAAGCCTGCTTATTCATTTTGTCCGTATCGTAGAGACCACCTGTTAGCGCTTCATGCATTGCATTCGGTCGGACAATGAGACTATTAGTGAAGAGCTGAACCTTGGCTACGGCTGCTTCGGCAGTAACGTGCAACCATGCGTCACAGCTGCTAATAGGATCAGAATGTGAGTCATTGGTTAGCTGGATTACCGCTACCGATCCTGAGTTACTCGGGGACCGACTTCTGATTGATAATTAACTTGTGTGCTAGATTGATTGATGGTCCCTGAACGCTGCCTGTCCCTAGAATCCGTGCATATAGTTCACCGAACATGCTGCACACACCCGAACAGGATTCCTCGTGCTTGAATTGGTTGCCTCGATTGATTGGTTGTTTGATTATGTTTTCAAAGAATGTTTCCAAACAATGTAATATGACTCTGCTAGGACTGCATGTAAAGAACCTAAGTAAAACTAGCAAGATTACTAGTAATGCAATGTTTTGCCACATGATTACTTAGTGTGGGTTTCAGGGGGTGTAGCTTCTGTTCAGTTGCTTTATCTCACCAGTACTTGTATAAAGTGCTGACCCACCAACAGTTTGCTTGTTCTCAGGTGCTCGTCCGTCTGAGGAAGCGATAGCCGTGCCTCATCCCAAGGAGCCAGAAATCTGGAGTCGATGCCTCGAGCTGCATCGAGTTTGTACCTGCTTTGAGCTGCTTTCAGATAGAGGGACATAATGTATGGAACGGTATTATTGTAATCGAGAGAAGAGTGCTTGAGCGAATTGTAATCTCGGCCACGTGCGTCTTGTAACACTTTCGATTATCAATAAAAGAGACTACTTTTCATATGCCATTGAGTTCTTCACTTTTCTGCAATGTTATGTGCCGCTGCTTCAGTATAGAATAGCTTACTTGCCCTTATATCAAAGCTTTGGCCTTGTGCAAGCGTAATTTAGGCTTGCACGGCATCACGTCCCGATGAGAACGATTGTCCTGCGGGAGAGCTGTAATGTGGTGATTCACGTTCAGCGGGGACGATCGAGCTCGCGGGAGATTGGGGCGTGACATCTTGTATCTTTTTTTTCTATTGCTTGTTATATATGCTCGATTATGCTATTGAAACTGCTTTCAGAGGTATGTACTTCGATCTAATCCTGACTGGATATATTTTTCAGATGATTGGCTAGAGGAGCTGTGTCCCACGTATTACGGCCCTCAGGAGGGTGAGACTTTAGAGGATACTCCCCTAGAGCGGGAGGACATAGTACTAGTGATTGAGGAGGTTTAGTTTATGTTTGGTGATTCTTGTATTAGACTATTATTTGAGAAGATTCATAGATGTATTATTATTTCATATTGTGGATTGTACCTTATTCTTTCCTTCGTTATTCCATTCGTGCATTATTCTTCCTTAGTTTGTTTTGTGATTGAGATTTGATATACTTGTGAGATACCATATTACTCCTCCGTTTGTAATTGAGACGATTGACAGGTACCATATTATATTGTTGAGATGTTAGATAGTTAGAAATAACCCAGACCGCGTTCTACCGTCGATTCTGCGGCGTAGGCTGGCGTAACCACGTACTCGTGCCCGAATATCCGCATGCAGGTCGTGACACTTAACTTCGACTATCCACTTCATATCTTCTACTTTTACAATCAATACCTTAAATAGACAACCATATTTTTTCGTCCCAACGTTTTTCTTAGGGACTTTTTTTTCAACGACAATTTTTTTTCCCATGGTGCCTGAACACACCTCCTCTTTCACAACCCAACTCTAAATATTTTTGGCCTAGCCGAGATCTGATCGATCTTGCAATGACAATGACTATGTTATGTCATCTTCCAACTTCTCTGCACCAATCTAATGCTTCTTCATCGGATGCAAAGAGAATATCCGTTGAGAATAAATTCTCCACATCAACCACAATAGCAGGATGTACCACAACATCTGTACAAGGTAGGTCCTATAACTAATATAAAACAATCTAAAAATTAATAACTTGCAAATAATTGGCAGTCCAAATTAGGACTGTCACAATTTGTACAGACTAATTTATTGAGTAGACTGTCAAAAATTTTACAGTCTTGAAGAAAATATGTTGTTTAGCATTTTATCTTCAGAACTGTCAGTATTTTGACAGTCCACATAGTATATAGGACTTTCGAAATTATGACAGTCCTATATTTATAAAGGATTGTCGTAATTTATACAGTCCTTACATTATGGCTGTCGAAATATGGTTGTCATTTTGCGTACCGTAGGTGCTTTGGAACAACCGACATGTTCTTCGGAATGAACGGAGTGCACATTTAATGGATTGTATGACCCGACTTCTTCATCGAAGAGAATTTCGTGCATGGCTCCTACAATGGTCGAATAAAACTCAATAATTTTATGACAATCGAATGCTTGAGAAACTTATTCATCGTATGTTATCGAAGACATACCGAATTTAACAAAGAATATTCGTTGGAGAATCACCATATCAGAATTTTCTTCCACTTGGGACCACAACAATCCAATTCCAAAGTTACGTTTAGGTTTTAGGACTTTGAGAGAATGATGGATTCTTCATTTGAATGTGAAAAAGAAAGAAGAGAAATGGTTTTAACTTATATAGGTTGGTATGGGCAGTCCTGAGAAAGTTTTAGGAGTGACAAACTTGTAATTTTTAGCGGTTAAAATTTGGACTGTCATGAGTGTTCTTTGTAGTGCCTTTATCACAAGCCTTTTGAAATAAAGAGTGATTATTAGAGCATCATTAGAAGTTGGGACTCTCCAATCCAATTTGGAGTCCAAAATTATAAAATAAAGATAAATGTAGAATGGGTTGGGTTTGTATGAGAATAGTATCAAATCATAAAGTGAACTCCGGTTTCAAAGATTGTGTAGTCAAAATTTGATGTGAAAAAAAATAATGTAAAATCGAGAATCTAGAAATTTTGGCTCCAAATTAGAACTTATTATTCTATAATTAGAGCATCATTAGTAAGGCACATACCACATTCTATATTCTATATCTAGAATATATAAGCTCATTTTGTAGAACATTAACTATCAACCCTAGTTCTAATTTCTTGATTATTGGTCTCATCCTATCCATATGAGCTATAGGATGGGACTCTCAATTTCTATATTCTAGATTGTAGGAACCCATTTTGTAGAATAGTAAGTCCCAATTTGGAACCCAACTTTATAGATTCTAGATTTTATATTATTATTTTTCACATCAATTTTTGATCACACAATCTTTGGGACCGGAGCTCACTTTATCATTTCCTACTATTCTCATACAAATCCAACCCATTCTACATTTATCTTCTTCTTCTTTTTCTGAAATTTTGTGCCCCAAATTGCTTAGGAGAGTCCCAAATACTAATGATGCCCTTAGATATTATAATAATATAATTTTTAGGATTTTCTTGGTAATAACGAGATGTAATTATTGAATTATGAGGAGCTCGTCTGTAAATTGCGCTGGTGGGAAGAGGAGACCCATATTTTTCTAATCCAGCCCAAAAATAAAGGCAGCATTAAATTATTGGGATGTTGATTACATCTTAAACAAATGGGCCGTGTATGCAGTGGATGGCCAACTTAATGATCCATGGTTACTAAATAACTAAAACATAGTATTTCAAACACGCTCATTTGAGCCACAAAATAAGTATGCATTTAAAAAATGCACATTCGATATAGAAATCAATTTATTCATCCAGTACATTTGGTATCAAATATAATCTTGTATAAAACATAATCCAAATTAGTCTATGAGTGCTCAAATTTCACAAACATATTAGGACTCATGGGGTGAGCTGGGCCTGTTTTAAGAGTTGGGCCGCTTTTGCTTACGTGCTTCCATTAAGAAGGTACAAGGTTAACATTAGAAGCTGAAGGAGCCTGTCAACCAACAAAAGTCTTGCGTTTTAGGTTATATAATGTATGGGACCCTCATCCCTCATAATGGGTTGTAATGGTTGATGGCTTGCCAATGTTGCATTGTCATGTTTCTGTCCAAAAAATACGTAGGAACAGGATACGTGACAACGGTCAGCTACGCGTCAAGGAGGCTTAAGTCCTGCTCGATACATATACGATATCTAAGGTCGAGAATCTAACTATTAATAATTATAACAAATCAAACAAAACTATATCTCAATCCAAAGGAATATGAATATAGATGATGAACAATATGTACTTCAGGTTTGCAGCCCAATAATACGCATGTTCGAATAGACCGAGAGAAAGATACGAGCCTATAAACACTAGACTATACAGCAGAGGATCAATAAGCTAAATAAAGTATAAAGTACGCAAGATAAATGATAGGAGTATCTAATACCTCAATTCGATAAATGAACTAATAGCACTACTCAAGGATAGGCTTAGCATAATCAACTCAGCTACCTGGAAGAAAATTAAGTCATCGGGGAGACATAACAAGATACATAATAGCATCCCAAAAGTACTAACGATAAAAGTAGCATCTATTCTATAAACCAGGGTAAGGTGTATGTTAACTAACTATGTAACATGCATGTGAGGACAACAATTACACGTGTGGGTTTTCTATATATTAATTCGTAGCTCCAGAAACCGAGTCTTCCGATAAGAATACTCGTAGCTCAAGATACGAAGTCTCTTGGTAAATATAGTAATATATGCTTAGTAGTCCAAGCGCATAGTAACTGTCATCTCCACCCAAATGGAATCGAACGAATCATGTCCATGACGCGTCCAATTTTTATCCTAACGCCTACCTATCTATCTCGGTCCATGAGTCCATAAATCTCTCTCGGGAGCATGAATTATTCTATGAGGAGTTTAGGAGTGATGCACATTCCAATCGTCCCTCGTCTAGTTGGATACGAAAAAATGTGATAAACCTATAAGCTAGGTGACAAGTGCGTGTTAGGATCATGTTCATATCCATGGAAATACATCAAGTCACCACGATACCACAATGACAATCTACGAGCGAGCACTAGTACTATCTACGCAAGTATCGATATTGATTGACACGAACCTGACTTGGACGATGAGTACCGATCAACGATCTAGTAACAAAGATATACTACATTATGCAAGTAAAAAAGATATACTACACTATGCAGGATGTAATATAAACTGAAATACATTTGGTAAGGTACACTTGTCTAATTCACATTTAGTGAAGAGTCAACGTATCGGATACAGGAAAACACAAATATAGTAACAGAATATGTGCTCTAGATGCCGAAACCAATATCACTTGTTTTGAGACTAACACGGTGTCACGTCGTGATTTCGTAGAATCGATAGTCATTTTTCGAACGTGATGTCGTGCGAGTCTAAGTTGTACTCGCACAAAGCAAAAATATTTTGTTCCATAGGAGCCATTATCGGCCCTCTCCCATGCCATGTCCCGTCTCTCTCACTCCCCAGCATCATGTATGGCACGGTATGAGTTCATTTTGGTCTTGGGGAGGTCCTTGCTCTCAAATGGTCACTCACTCACTCACTCACTCACTCTCTTTAACCATAATGAATGAATCATGTGCTTATGTTCTACTGCTACCAATGGCAACGGTGATCCCCTTGGATCAAAATTAAATGCACCTCCCTCCCTCGTGCTGGAGGGATGGCAATGGTATGGAATCTCCACTCACATGCCACCTGTTGGCCTCTGGCTAATGGCTTTGCTGCTGTCAATCTTGGTTTGGATCCACCATATTTAAGATAGATCATGGTAGGAATATCCAACTGTTGGAAAAGTAGATTAGTCCTATATATTTTTAAATTGAGTAATATTATTTGTACTTTCAAATTAATCCTTCAATATATTGTTGTTTACGTGACGGCTGACGTGATATGTTAAATAATGTTATGTGACATTTAACATAGATGTTGACATTACAAATTTTAAACAAAAAAATGAATTATCCAATTGTTTTAATATTAATATTAACATTAAAATTAAATTTTAATTTTAATGTTAATTTTAATATTATTATTAATATTAATACTAATTTTAATATTAGTTTTAATTTTAAAATTTGTCAGTCAATTGCCACATTAACAGTCACGGTAGCTCCCATGTATGGTATAATAGATTAGAAGGACAATTTGGAGGTACAAATAGCATTATTATTATTTTTAAAAAAATTGTACGAAAATAAAATAAAAAATATACGTTGAAAATAATAATTAAGAAATTAAAACAAAAAATAGATTTCGCCAGTTTGATTGTCCGAAATCGTGTACAGTGAGTTGGAGGGTTTGTGGTTGAAAATTGAACTATGAGATAGATTGTGAGTGTGGGTGTGATTGGAATGTCACGGAGAAGAGAGTGAATAGTTTCATAACGGAGATGAGTAAATAAGAATTAATTAACAACTTAATTAAGAAAGTAAATAATTATGGGACATGATTTCGAAATTAAATCCGTCAGACCCAACCCCCAACAGCCCAGCAATTCTGCATGATTTATGTGTATGGCGAAATATGTCTTTGGTTTAAAGATTCTTTTTTCAGCATAATTTTCTTTTTTTTCATATGAACGAATTTTCTTATATATTTTCTACATTTTATGTGTTTTTTATTTTAAGTTTATCGATATTATTTTATATACTTTGTGATATATGAATATTGGCTGAGATTTTTCATAAAACTAATTATATTCCGACACAACATAGTCTTAACTTTCATCAACACCATAATTTTCCAAGCTTATTTTTACTTAAAAATATTTTGGCTCTTCAATTTAATATCTCCTATTATTTTTTCCGTTAAATAGATCGCTAAACATTTTATTTTACTTTATGTTTAGATGATGTTTTGTGTCAGCCTCACCTACTTATTATTATTATTATTATTATTCACTTTTGGATTTGATCATTTCAAAAATGACATATGGGTCCTATTTTATTTTATTTTATTTTATTTTATTTTTGTTATTTTCAAATATGATCTCAATGCAAAATTTGCGAATGACCATGTCACATAATAAACATTCGTATCGAGTTCACCTACTAATTTCTTCTTTCCAACGTCCATGAATTCTACCGTAGCAATCAATGACGGACCTACATAGATGACTATGATGGGTTCCAGGCCATCCCATTTTTTCTTTCTTTTTATATATATACATTATTATATGTGATCTCATTTTCATCGAATTATGAACTAAATTTTCAAGAGGATATTCGAACAATATTCATTTCTATGGAAGCCCTCCATCGTAACCAAAAGTCACGATCCCACGGACCTCTGGTCTTACTTCTCGGCCTTCTTTTTTTGTCTCTGTTTTGCTACTTATTTTTTAAACATATGTAAAAAAAAAAATAGAAACAATTATTAGTGTAAATTAATCCACTTGGAATACATTTTTTTTCTTCAAAACAACTCTGCAATAGTGTTTTATAACAACGATGATGGATCTAGTGGGAAGATACCAAAACCGACACAGAAGATCTGAATGCTTTCTTACCAGCCTAGTCCTTGTCACTCGTATTAAAATAGAATATTCAGGAGATAATTAAGTCCTAATACCAAATTAGTTTGGAGTGAGTCATTTTCACAAGACTTAAGTAGAATGGATCTTCAATTAGGCAAGACTTGCAATTAAACCATACACTAATGACATCCTAACTATAGTGCTGGATATTTTTGATACCTCAACTTTTCACTGTTTAATTTTGATATTCTAACTTAATATCTTTCGTCAATTTTAAAACACATCGAAAATATTTAAAGATTATATCTTAAAATATAACTAAAATATTTGTATATTGTATATTCTTTTGAAGTGATCCTAATATGTTTTAAAAATTGAGAAAAGATGTTTAAAAAAATAATTTCAAATTTTTATGCCAAAATCAAATAGTTAAAAATTAAGATATAAAAATATCTAAATACTGCAGTTAGGATACCATTAGGATATTTTATCCATTAACTATATTTTAATTGATTAATGTGAATGTCTTGACAATGGGGGTTCTTGTCAAAGTCTCAACCATGCGCCAATCTGAAACTGTTTGACATAGACCGGGTGAATGGAGGCCAAATACCTTTTGACTCGTGCATGATAATTCTAATAATAGAATTGGAACAAAATTATATACCTAATCAACAACATGAATTGTTTATGTCATGTTCACATAGAATTATTTTAAACAAAATTGACTTACCTTCTACTTTATATATTCATATTCAAGATACATTTCATATTATTTTTATAATCTACAAGTTCTTTCACTTTTGACGAAAATCATCTCTTCCTAACGGTCAACTCGTTTGACTCATTATTTTAGACGAAAATATCCATATCTTTTTCTTCCATCTTTGCTGCAGGCCTCCGCTTCCCACCCCTCCCCTCCCCTCCCCTCCCCTCCCCTCCCCCTCCCCCTCTCCGCCACTACCCTCTCCTCGCCGCAGGTCCCGTCCCCTCCCCCGCTCTCCCGCAGCAACAACAGCAATAGCAGCGACGGACGACGTGCGCGAGCAGCGGCTGCTGCTGGCTGGGAGTTCGGAGGCAGGGGAAGGGGGCGATGGCGGAGAGGGGGACCGGTGGCGGGGGTGGAGCGGGGGGAAGGAGGGAGAGACGGTGGCGGCAGCCTGTCCGCGTGAGAGAAAAAGGAACAAGAAATGAGAGACATTTTGGTCAAAAAAATTTGGTCAAAGCAGTTACCGTCTTCACTGGACGAATTCAGTTAAAAATGGGAGGACTTGTACATTATGAAAACAATATGGGATGCACCCTTAATATGAATAAATAAAGTAGGGATAAGTCAAAAAATTTCAATTATATTTTTATGTACCGACATATAACATCTTTACTTTTATAATGAGGATCGGAAACGGTTCAATTTGAGCCGTATAAGTCGTTTGTAAATCATCAATTATTTATTAAAAAAAAGTTTAATATTACGTAAAAAAAAATTTCTTAAAAAAAATAAATTTGTTATAAATAAAAACATGGAGAATTGAACATGTTCAACCAAAGAAAATTTCTCACATCTTAACCACATGAGCTAGAAGATAAGTTTGTCTATAGTTATAATATTACGTAGTTAAACAAATAGTCAAAATTTATCTTCTTTTTTTTATTACGTTGGGATATACATACGGCTTAGAAGGTTAGCATTTTCAAGATTTTTTTTAAAAACTATACATATATCCATAACAACTTATAATCAAAATATAAACAAATCTATAATAAATTATAATTAAAATATAAACATATAAATATATATATATAAAATTAATTCAGATATATTTAAATAATCAAACTGTTTTATAATAATATTTTAAAAAATATTTTACGTGCAATATATGTGCACATGACTAGTGTTATATAAAAGGGTATATAATTTCCTGAATATAGATTATTGTGCTCATATGTTTGATAACCAAGTTAAAAGAAATCAAGAACGAGAGAAGAAATAGGAGGATTGGAGTAAAGAGGAGAGAAATTTGATTTTTCAGATCTTCTTGTTATAGTTTATGGAGAAAAAAAGTTATATATATTTTTTTGTATTTTTTTTCTGGTATTGAAAATTATAAAGTTATATCGATTTTGAAAAACTTTGTAACCTTATTTAATAGTAATCTCATTGTCTCGGTATGTTTTTATCATCGAAATTCTTGTATGTCATCGTTTTGAATTTTATGATTTTTTTTTTCCTTTATAAATTAACTATCATATTTGACTTAATGATATTGATCGAATGGTCGAAGCTTTTGTTGAAAAATAAGTAAAATAGTTGGATTTTATTACTGAATTCTTTGATATTATCCTCTGTTTGATAAAGGATATTAAAAATATTCTTCTGAATATTTTCAATATCCTTCATCTATAAAATATAATATACAAATATCGTCTATTATTTCTACACACTTTTTTTGGCTTGGTATTTTATCATGATTCCCCAGTTTATGTCATTGACCATTTCAATGTTTTCTGGACTGCTAGTGCTAGACAATAATTAAATAACTATACATACACCACATCCACATGACAATCTTGTCATGAATTTTGGAAGGTGTAGGTGTAGATGTAGCGTCACCTTTGACAGGTTCGATTAATACAAATTATTGGTTCACGCACCTAACAATATCCTAAGTTTAGATATATTCTTCAGTCCTTTGTGTAGGCCCGCTTGCATACATCCATCACTTGTTCCATTCGAAATTATTGATGGATCAAAATTTTTACAGAATTTTTTTCTAAAAGTATTAAAATATAAAATATTTTTAATAAAAGTATTATATTTTTAAAATTTACAATCAGAACATCAAAACGACATTTCTAATAACGTTTTACGCTTTTAGTTAACTCTTCATTAACGGAAAAAAAAAAAATTTTATACACAGAAAAACGTCATTTGGAAGGACGTTTTTCCTAGAAAAAACATCATTCCTAGGAACGTTTTCTCTCTCTCTCTCTCCTCTCCTCTCCCCTCCCCTCCTCTCCTCTCTTTTCCGCTCCCCTCCTCTCCTCTCCTCTCTCTCTCTCTCTCTCTCTCTCTCTCTCCTCTCTTCTCTCTTCTCTCTTCTCCTCTCTCTGTCCTCTCTCTCTCTCTCTCTCTCCTCTCCTCCTCTCTCTCTCTCTCTCCTCTCCTCCTCTCTCCTCTCTTCTCCTCTCTCTGTCCACTCTCTCTATCTCTCCTCTCCTCTTCTCTCTCTCTCACTCACACTCTCCTCTCCCGCATCAATACTAATATGTTATCATTTTCAAACAGTTTAAAAACTGTTTGCATTCCACGAATTTAGTTTTTTCTAATTAGTTTAGTTTTGGATTTTGATTTTTTTATTTAGTTTAACATCCAAAATAAAATATGTTATCATTGAACCCAAAAAAAACAAAAAAAATCTACCGTACGAATATTACGTCTGTCGTCGATCAGACTTCGAACGGCCATACCTATTTGTTTTCAAATCGTTTTTCGTCACACAATAGGACGATTTGTATGTTTTCGACGAGAGTAACACAATTCGTGTAGAGAGAATTTTCATCCGAACAAAGACGTACATATTACAGACAAAAATATAAAATATAAAACTTTAAAGTATCATAACTTTTGACTGGGAGATCGAAACAAGACCTAGTTTGTGCCAAAATGATCGTATAAAAAAGTACTTCGGGATAAACCGTTTCACTGTTTGACGGACATCCTAAATTTTTAGAATCGCAAATAAACGATGTTTCGACTTCCAAATTTTAATTTTGGTATTTTTTTTTTTTTACAAAATATTTACTATACCAATAATAAATTTACTGTTAATAAAATCTTGGGATATTTTAAATAACAGAATACTTTAACAAATTTTAAGGATAACAATTTGGAATATTTTAAAATTTTGATACATATCGACAACTGAGTTAATTTATTTTAATTTTTTGTTAATTTTGAAATTTCGATACAGTAAATTTTCTGTTAATTTATTTTAATTTTATTTCGTTAAAACATATTTTCTTAAATAAAACAAAAAATTAACAAAATAAATTGGCCCCCCACCAATTAACAAAATAAATTAGCAGAAAACAAAAAAACAGAAACTAATTGGAAAAAAAAAAATTTTAACTAAATAGAAAAAAACTAAAAAATATATATAACTAATTGAAAAAACTAATAAAATAAACCAAATAAAACCAAACCAACTAAACCAAACGACCCAACTGAACCCGTGGGACCCACATGCCAATTTTTGCCAACACTGTTGGCTGAAATTGCCCCCCCCCCCCCCCCCCCCCAATATATATATATATATATATATATATATTTATGTCCTTACAGAAAATTTTATATATCTTTAAAGCAGAAAGAGAGAGAGAGAGGAGAGAGAGGAAGAGAGAGAGAGAGAGAGAGGAGAGGAGAGGAGAGGAGAGGGAGGAGAGAGAGAGAGAGAGAGAGAGGAGAGGAGAGGAGAGGAGGGGAGGGGAGGGGAGGGAAGAGAGAGAGAGAGAGAGAGAGAGAGAGAGAAAGGGGAGCGGGAGATGAGGAGAGCGGAGAGGAGAGAGGAGAGAGGAGAGGAGAGAGAGAGAGAGAGGGAAATGGCGTTTTTTCTAGAAAAAATGACCTTCCAAAGAGGGTTTTCCTGTGTATAATATTTTTTTCTCCGTTAACGGAGAGTTAACGAAAAGCATAAAACGCCCTTAGAAATGACGTTTTGATGCTCTGATTGTAAATTTTGAAAATATAATGCTTTTATTGAAAATATTTTATATTTTAATGCTCTTAGCGAAATTTTTCAAAATTTTTATTTTTCACCGACTAAGACTATGGTAGATATTTATCAAAAGTTATCACAAATCATATTTTACCTAATCTAAAATTAGATTGATAGTTCTTTGGTGACCATTTACAATAGATTTTATTATTAATTTAGCACGTGATAATTTTTAAATAGAAGAACGAACATTCATTTTAGTTTTAATTAGTGGATGAACAAAAATAGACTCACAATCCATTCACAAGTGAATAATAAGACATTGATAACACATGAAATCCGACGTAACACATGAAATCCGACGTAACGCTTGAGACACTGTATTGCATATTTTTGGGTCAAATTTTTTTATTCATTTTCGACATAACACACGAGATCCGACGTAACGTTTGAGACATTGTATTGCATATTTTATAAATAGAAAAAATAATACGTTTCCGTTAATGGAAGGAATAATACATTTTCATGACTCGATCCAGTGATCTTCTGTCATCCAGCCATGATCTTATATTTCTTTTCGGTAACCATAAGAGCCACTCCAATTCGGTATGTACAGCTGGTTGTCTTGTTTGTTGCTGTGCATGGTAGGAAAAACTTTCATTTTCCTTGCCACCACATATGTTGCAAATTTGGACAACAGGACGTGACAATGTTGCTGCTCTTGTTTAACTAGGATCGGAATTGGGTTCGGTCACTGTGACGAAATTGTGACTCGATCCCATCGTCATCATCCATTGCACTCGGTGGAGCACCCATCTGATCGATCAACCCATATCCGTAGATGTAGTTAAATTCGAAAATTATTTTAACTTGGAATGTATTAGTTGTTAGATTTATTTTTTGATTTATCTAAACTATATGATTCAACAAAGCACTCATTTCTTTTAGTCCCACATGGGAAAGGAGAAGTCATTCTCCTTTCCATATATTGCTTTACCCCTCTTAGTGGGTAAGTGGGCTTTATAGGGGATGGGCTAGATCTCATCCAACTCGCGGAACGGACACGGATACAAAGGTAATTTCATAACTTATTTTATTTTATTTTTTATTTTCGTTGATTTGGTCTGGTGGGTTGCTGGTCTTCCGCGGAACTGTTCTCACGTAATCCCGTTACTGGAAAAGTGGAAAATGTTACGTGAGAGGTATATCCAGGACACGATCCTGAGATCTGAAAAACAGAAATCGGTTTTTCTTCTCTCTCTCGCTCTCTGTTCGGACGGAAGAACAATATCACAGAACCAAAATTCCTCCAAAACTCCTCCGTCCAATTTCTATTTGTCGGACAAGGTTGTGATCGTTCGTGGGATTCACCACCGGGTGCACGGTGAAGTGAATCGAAGGATTCGTTGTATCTCGGGGATAGATCGCCAAGAACCCACTGCACTGTTCATGGGACGAAATTCTATTCTAAGGACAACGTGTAACGTGCCTCGAATCCTATATTATTTCTTGTTTTAATTTTACATCTTCCTATTTGCATTATTTAGAAATTTTTCCAACATTAGTTGTTCCATTTCCGAAGTTTTTCTTTTTCTTTTTCTAGCTTTCAATCATGTGGGTCTATTGGAACTTGAGAAGGAAAAAAATTGGCACAACAGTCATGTACATTTTTGCCTCTTTTGCCTCGAGAAAAGAAGGAAAAAAAAATTGTTATTCTTTTCCTCTAAAAAAATTGCTAATTCTATCAAAAAAAAAAAAAATAATATTTAAAAATAGTTAATAATTTACAACAATGATATATATTTACGACAACAAAAATTATAATAAATTGTCGTAATTATACCTTTCCAAACGAAAGATTTGTACATATTTGAACATCATTTACATACAACCAAAATACAACTTATAATAACAAATACTATATGCAACACATGTTGAAAGAAATTACTATTATATTTATTAATTAGTGTAACATTGGCATGAGAAAAATATAATTTCATACATTTTCTTTCTTAAACGAAAGCAATTGCTGAAGTTGTAAATTATCAATTAATAGGTATGTAAAATTTCGGAATCCACGAGGCCTAGTTTGGTTCCCAATATTATTGGGCTGAAAAAGGAAAGTGAATACTTAAATATGTTTGGGTGTAAATTATGAGAAAAAAATGGTTACCCTCCATACAATCAAGGATTAACTTTCTCACATCTATGGGACATTTGCATGAAGGTTTTGTATTTCTAAAAATTTACTTTCCATTCATTTTTCATGGAAAAAAAATTCAACATTTTTATACTTATGTTTGGTTAGGTTACATTAGAAATATGGAAAGAAAAAAAAATCATATTATCACCCTCTCCTCCCCTCCCCTCATTTTCTTTTTCAATTTTTTTGACATTTTTAAATACCAGAAAAAAAGAGTAATGCTACAGTTACAACCAAATGCTTACAACCCTCTTAAAACCAAGGTTACTGACAAGTGGGGCTGGGTGGGGCCCACCTGTCAGAGTAGGGGGAGAAGGTTGTAAGCATTAGGTTGTAAACTTAGCATTATTCAGAAAAAAAACCTTTCGCCGAGGTGAGATGATATAGTTGTCAGGAAAAAGGACGGCCAGGATTTGCTGCGGGTTGGATGGGGTCACGTGGTCCGCCTCACGGAATCACGCGGTAACATCTTAGCGGATGCGGCACGCCACAGCAGTGGTCATGCGCTTCTTTTCTGTCCTCATCGTCGTTAGCGGTGAAAGTACATACATGCCGCTGCTGATTCTTAATTTTTGTCCGTATTTTCATTTCGGGTGGATACATATCATGTTATCTTTAATAGGAATTTCTTTTACATTTCACCATTTGTAACTTCCTATGTTTCTAATTGTCTTTTTTTTCTAACGTTTCCGTTTTCGGTTGATCGAACACATCCAACCACGATGGATGGATGGATGGATGAAAGGAATATAAAACATATGCTCATATTCTTACATGAATGAATGTACATGTGAACTAATATAAATGAAGTATACCAGTGTATATATGTGTATATGTGATGTAGGAATCTATTTCTATTGGTCTACGTGTGCATGGCTCATGTAGAAATATGAACCTATGATTCATATCACGTTCATATATATATATATATATGGTGCAAGTGCGGTGCTGAAGGAATTTGGTACGGTGCGATTACAACTACAGCTGTGTGAGACTTTAGGCCAAATTGGGCCTCCGGACTGGGTTAGTGTTGCCTTCGAACCGAAATATAAGTCTTCGGACTATGTTTTTATATATAGGTTTTCAGACTGGATTGATTGTAAGCCTTCGGTCTTAGTCGTAGCCTCTCGAATGGATCTGATAAAATATATCTTTTTCGAAAAAAATATATATTAGTTATAAAATATGTGATTTATACACCTATGTACTAACTAGGGATGCAGCTCGGACGAGTTGTATCGGACTTGAGCTCATCTCGAGTCCAACCCGATGAATCATAAGTCTAGTTCGGTCTAAGTTCAATCCGACCTCAGGTTCAACGTATGAAGTCTAAGACCGAGCCCGAAGGATCAGAAAAGGAACCCAGGTTCCTCATGTTTGGTCGGGTCCATTAGATTTATCGGACTCTAATATGATATTTAAAATAATTTAAAATAAGACTAATATTAAACACATTATCAAATTGTAATAAAGCCTCAATCATTATAAAATACAAACAAAAATAAATTTTAGGTTAAACAGATGAAGAGTTTTTGTGGAGAAATTTAGGGTTTAAATTTTTTATTTAAGAAATATAAAACGTGGAGAAATTTAGGATTTAAACTTTTAATTTAAGAAATATAAAACAATCTCTCTCTCTCTCTCTCTCTCTCTCTATATATATATATATATATATATATATATATATATATATATATATATATATATATATATATATATATCGGGTTCCAGGTTATTTGGGTAATCCAATACATGAATCTGAGGCCAAGTCAATTTTTGTACGGATTCAAATATTTTAACCCAAATTCGAGTATCTTCAACCTAATCAAACCCATTAACAAGTTTACCCGATTGGACTCAAATTTAGCTTATCATAGTTGCACCCCTAGTACTAACATAATTATTGACCACCAATAATTATATACTCCCAACTACAATAAATATTTACTGTCGAAATTTATTTTTCACAATATTTTATATTATATTTGTCCTGTAAATTTCTAGCCAAAAAAATACATATAAAAAAAATACTTGCAAATACACTTTCGCGACTTCTAGTATTTAATTAACAGAAAATTTACGATCGTTAAATTAATTTATATTAAATTAATACAAACAAAATAAGTTGGCAGAGAACAGATCATAGCCGACACGTGTATAACAGAAGGCAAACATGAGCCCCAACCTGGGCCCACTGCTCCATTTCCACCAATTGGGTTGACGAAATTTGGACAGTGGGGCCCGCGGGTTGGGGTGGTTTGGTTTGGTTTGTTTTATGAGTTTTTTTAATTAGTTATGGTTTGGGTTTTTTATTTAATTTTTTTCTATTTTTTTTTGGATTTTGATTTTTTTTTATTTAGTTTATTTTTGGATTTTGGTGGAAATTTTATGTAGTAGTTTTTTTCTTTACTTAGTTTTTATCTTTTTCTGATATTAAAGTTTAAAGTTTATTTTGGTAAGAAAAAAAAAATTAAGTTAAAAAAAACTTATTTTGATAAGTTTTTATTTTATTTTAATAGTTTAGTTTTTTTACGGAAAATTTCAGCCAGAGCAAAATAGTTTCATATATTTATAATAAAAGCATTAAAATTTTCAAATTTACCATGGAAGCATCAAAACGCCATTTGTAAGGACGTTTTATGTTTTTCCGTTAACGGAGAAAATTTTAAAAAAATTTATATATAGGTAAAACGTCCTTACAAGGGCGTTTTCTATTTTTTTATTTATTTTAATCTCTTCTCTCTCTCTCTTCTCTCCTCTCTCCTCTCCGCCGGCAGGAGGTGGCTGTCCGCCACAAGCTCCTCCCCGCTGGCCGCATTGTTTGCCAGTATCATCCCGACCCCGCCGGCCTCCTTCACCACCAGCCCCTTTTCCACTCTCGCGTTGATCCCGCGATCGCAGAGCACGACCTTCCCCTTCACGAGCTTGGGGTCCAGAGTGCCAGTCAAGCAGAGCTTGCTGGAATTGCTGCTTCCTCCGTAGACGAGAGGCGCCATTCTGTTCCCCATCCCATTCCCGCTGTAGAGGGACACTCCGACGAAGTTGCGGCCGTTGCCGAGCGATGCGAAGGCCGGGAAGTCGCGGTCGAGGGTCCCGGCGCCGACGGTGGCGATCCAAGGGGGCGGTGTTGGTGAGGGTGGCGGGGGCGGGGCCGGAGTTGTCGGCGGAGCAGGCGACGAAGATGCCGTGCTGGACGGCGGCGAAGGTGCCGAGGGCGATGGGGTCGCGGAGGAGGTTGGGGGAGGGGGCGGGGCCGCCGAGGGAGAGGGAGAGGACGTGGATGCCGTCGGCGACGACGCGGTCGATGCCGGCGAGGATGTCGGAGCCGTAGCAGCCGGAGGACCAGCAGACCTTGTAGGCGGCGAGGCGGAGAGGGGAGAGAGAGCGAGAGAGGAGAAGAGAGAGAGAGAGAGAGGAGAGGTGAGAAGAGCGGGAACAGGGAGAGGAGAAGAGAGAGTGTGAGGGAGGGAGAGGAGAGAGGTCTCCGGAAGAAAAAAATCAATATAATAAGGAAAACGCCCCTTGGAATGACGTTTTTCCTAGGAAAAACGTCATTCCTAAGGGCGTTTTCCTTATTATATATATATATTTTTTCCGGATAGAGTGAGAGAGAGGAGAGAGGTTTAAAAAATAAAAAAAATGTAAAACGTCCTTACAAATGGCGTTTTCTCTTATTTTAATTTTTTTTCCAGAGGAGAGATTGTGAGAGAGAGAGAGGAGAGATGTGTAAAAAATTAATTAAAAAATGCAAAACGCCCTTACAAAGGGCGTTTTATCTATATATAAACTTTTTTTTTAATTTCCTCCGTTAACGAAAAAATATAAAACGTCTTTACAAAGGGCATTTTGATGCTTCCATAGTAATTTTGGAAAATTTAATGCTTTTATTGTAAATATATGTAACTATTTTGCTCTCGCTTAAATTTTTCGTTTTTGTTATATGAAAAAAAAAAAGACTGAGTAAAGAAGAAAGACAAATAATAGGTTGGTTGGGACATCTAGGTTTTATTAGAAATAATAGGTTGTCAAGGCCTCGTAGGTATTATGACAGAATGGCAATAGGCAGAGAATGAAAATCTCGTACTTCTAGGTTTTATTAGAAAATTATGTATCAGAAATAAAATGACATCAATGAACTTATAACTTTTCTAAGAAAATCTAGGCAAATTAATTTATTCTCTTGGTTCGTTGGTACATCTTCTTCAATTGTGTCCTAAACAATTACAGTTGCTACATCGAAGATTTCTTGAAGATTGATCCTTCGTCATGGTGTGATTCTTCTTTGGTCTTCCCGCTTTTCGTCGTACATTTGGTACTCCAATGTCGTCTATAACTATTTTTTTTTAATTTTTTTAAAATATCAAGCCGTTTATTTTTTTTTATTTATAAATTTTTCTTTGCAATTAATTTATTTAAATTTTTTTCGTTAAAGTAAATTTTCTTAAACAAAATTTCAAAACTAAACAAAATCAAAAAAACTAAATCAAAATAAAAAATAAAACTAAATCAAAAAAATTAAAACATAACTAATTAAAAAAATCATAAAACAAAACCAACCAAACAAAACCACCCCAACCCGCGGGTCCTACTGTCCAAATTTTGCCAACTAAGTTGTCCGAAATTGAACAGTGGGTCCAGGTTGAGGTCCACGTTTGCCTTCTGCTATACACGTGTTGGTTGCGGTCTGTTCTTAGCCAACTGAGTTGGATGACTGTTTCTTTATTTTTAATTTAGATAAATTTATTTTATTTACATTAATTTATTAAATTTGCTACAGTAAATTTTTTGTTTAATTAATAAGAAATATGATGGTTTGATGTTGTTGAATATTAGCACATACAATGTCTAAAATTTCTTATCATCACAAGATACTTGTCACCATTGTCCATCGTACATGTAAACCCCCTGAATTTTCAAAATTTTAAAAACTGAATTTTTCACAATTTTCTGGAATTTTTGGGATTTTTCTGAAAATTAAAAACAGGGTTTTAATATTTAAATAATTTTTAAATAATAATAAATGATATTAAAATATTATGAAAATAATATTTTTGGATGTAAAATGAAAAACTGGACTTAGGGCAATTTTTCTGGAATTTATTGGGCCCCGGACCTATTTTTAAACACCTAAAAACTATTATGTATTTATTAATTAATTAATTAATTAATTATCTATTTAATTAGATTTTATTTAAAATTTATATTTAAACCCATTAACCGAACCCAGCCCGCGGTCCGGCCCATTGGGCCGAACCCAAACCCAGCCCTGGCCCAAACCGAGCCCAGCCCCTAGCGGGTCGGGTCGGGCCCCCAGACCCGCACCCGACCCGACCCTACCCGGCCCCCTCTCTCTCCCACGTCTCTCCCCTCACCGCGTCGTGCGCCGCCCGCCGCGCCGCCCGCTCCGGCCACTCCGCTCCATGCGCCGCCTTCTCCGCAACCGCCTCCGCCCATCTCGGCCCCCCCTCGGCCACGACCACCCCCGGCTCCCTATTTAAAACTCCTCTTCCTCCTTCTTCTTCCCCCTCAGCCACCGGACCGCCACCACCCTGCCCTTCCTCCCCCGTCGGCGCCACCTCGCCGCCGTCAGCCTCCCCGCTGCAGCGCCGGCCCTCTCCTCCACCGCCGCTGCCCCCCAGCACCGTCGCCCCTCCGCTCTTCTCCTTCCTTCCTTCCCCACCTCGACAACCGCAGCAGCCGCCGACGACGCCCTCAGCCGCCGGCGAGTCCCCGAGCGACGCGCCGCCCTCGCCGCGCTGCCCCTCCGCCTTAGCCAGCCGCCGGAGCCCCACCGCAGGAAACCCTAACCCTAGTTTCTGTTTCCTGTGTCGGACACGGACACAGGACACAGTGTCCGTGTCGAGTCGGACACGGCGAAACCCCGATTTTTTAGCGGGGTTCAGGTACGCGTAACTTTTTACTCGTAGCTCCGTTTTTGATTCTGTAAATTGCGTTGCGAAGCCTGTATGACCCTCTCGGTGTCTGGACAAACTGTTCGGGGCATCGCGTCCTGTGGTGATCGCACACCGCGATCCAAAAACAGGAAAAAACCAGACCCTGTTTTACCCCAGAACTGAGTACGCCCCGCCAAACGGGACGACTTGGTCGCGTGTGGTCTTCACAGATACGTGCGTCTCGTCGATACGGACGTGTGGGATTTCGTGGAAGCTGATTCGGGTGTGCGTGCACACCGGAATCAACGCGTATCCGCGGACATCGCTCCGTATCCGCCTTTTCTGCAATTCACCCTAACTTCGTGCACACACGTCGGATCGAGACGAAACTTGCGCCATCGGACTCGTAGCGAATCGCTGGTCCTATGGGTCAAGTTTGGTCCGATTCTGAGAACGTTGACGAAATCGCGTGTCGTGGGCCCCACAGGCTCCGCTCGACGGGCGATTTTGTGATTGGCTCATCGGAATTCAAATCTGAAAGTTCCGTTGGGTTAGTATCAGCGTTCCTGACCTATTGACACTAAGTTTGGTGAATTTGGAGACCATTGACCCTGACACATTTTTCGGTGCAAAGCGGGCCCACCGGTGGACCCCGTTTTGGGCCGAAACTGCCGTTTCTGTCCTTGTCTCCAAATTGGACCCAAGGACAGGCGTTTCTAGCTGATTGATATTTTCTGGATCTGATGGTGATGTTTGTTTCAGCAACCGGAGTACCGCCTGCAATTCCAACTGAAGTCAGAGCCGAAATCAGAGCCGGAACCACAGGCAAGTGTACCTTGCCAAACTCTGCAGCTTGCTACTATTTTCCTTGACTTGTTTATACATCAGTGGGCAAGTAAAGCTTGCCAAATTTCAGTAATCCTTGTTATAGAACTTGCCTGAATTTAAATGCATATAAACCTGTTTAACTGTTAAAACCCAGGACCGAGTGGCGTACTTAGCGTCCGATTACCAGTCGGGTGCCAACTCCGTACGCGGAGTTGTGTAACGTCACATAGAGATGGATATCGAGACCCGATAATTCTCGTACTTGTCTTATCAAGTACTCCAGAACCCAGGACACTTGACACTATTCATGAGACAGAGTCTTCCTGAGACATTCATGGTGATTCTGTATAGGATACAGGACTTGACAGTGATATTTTATAGACATTATGACTTGCTGCATTAGCTATAATCCCGCTGACATGGACATGAGACGTTATGGTCATGATATGCGTGATTACATTGGGTGGGGAGAGATACACAGGCTACAGGTTGATGTTATATTATGCCGGCGTCTTAAGTCTCACTACGAGCTGGACAACTACATGATATCACTGCTACCGGCTCCCCGACACAGAGCTTGTAGTAGTTTCAGCCTGAGTTTCTTGTGCTGCTCTCATATTGCATTTATCACTTAGCTGGTTACATAGTTTACCCTATTGCTTATTTGTTTCTGCACTGCTTATATTTGGCTTGTATTATCTGTACCTTGCTATGTCCCCTGAGGACCTGGAATGGATGATGTCCCCAGGTATAGCCGAGGAGATACATCCAGAGACACCCCGTACAGGAGCACTTCCAGGAGCTGTACCAGGACCTGAAGACGAGCTCGCACCAGAGGACTTCTCCTGAGCATTGCCCGTATGTAGTCAGTTTTTCCATTTCCAGTTGATTATTTCCTGTCTATTTGCATTGTTGTACCAGACATATTCTCGGATTGTTTCCCGAGGAATTTATTGAGATTTGACAGTTATTTCTGTTTGCTTTACTCTGTCTTTTAATCTGTGTTTATTTGGTGGATGAGATTAGAAATACCTGAGACTTGTAACATATTACTGATAGACTACAGCTTAAGCATGCCCTGATGGATCCATTAAATTGGGTTGTCCATCGGTACGTGCTGCTGGCCATTGCCACGCATCTCCAGTCCCTCCGCCTTTTCTGCAATTCACCCTAACTTCGTGCACACTCGTCAGATCGAGACGAAACTTGCGCCATCGGACTCGTAGCGATACGCTGGTCCTGTGGGTCAAGTTTGGTTCGATTCTGAGAACGTTGACGAAATCGCGTGTCGTGGGCCCCACAAGCCCCGCTCGACGGGCGATTTTGTGTTCGGCTCATCGGAATCCAAATCTGGAAGTTCCGTTGGGTTCGTATCAGCGTTCCTGACCTATTGACACTAAGTTTGGTGAATTTGGAGACCTTTGACCCGGACACATTTTTCGGTGCAAAGCGGGCCCACCGGCGGACCCCGTTTTGACCCGAAACTGCCGTTTTTGCCCTTGTCTCCAAATTGGACCCAAGAACAGGCGTTTCTAGCTAATTGACATCTTCTGAGCGTGATGGTAATGTCTATTTCAGCATTTGGACTCATCTCTGGATATTTCCCCCGTGAACCAAATTAATCGGATCCAAACAACAGGCAAGTACCTGCACTTCAAGTTTATTCTTTATATTGTGATAATTAATTCCTTTCTCTACTAGCATCATTGGATGATTACACGTAGTGTTAGAATACTGGATTTTCATGTCTTGAATACTGGAGTTCATGTCTTGTTTTCGTGTCGGGTGGGAGAATACTAGAAGGCATGTAGTTTACCCTTTCCCCTGGATTGTCTAATAGCTGTTGGTACACGACTGTCCATCAGCCGGATCTCGATTATATTGTCTAATAGCCGTTTATGACGGCCAGATTAGCCTTATAAACCCCTACATGCCAACTATGTATTCTAAAAACAAACACAAGTTCACACAGATAGTTCTGGTCATGTTATATTCTTGCTGGCTATTGTAGTTTCATTTCCTGTTTCATTTATTTCTGTTTCTCATATTCCTGTTTACAGCTAACTCTGAGATAATAATGTTCTGCTAATGCTGTTTCTCAACATGATATCCAATTTTTAATTGTCATAAAATATTTAGTTTAATCTTGTTGTGCACTGTGTACTTTGCTCCTTTCCTGACTGGATCTGTTGTTTTAGGCGAGGATGAGAACTATGCCCCTACCTATTATGGCCCCTATGAGGTAGCAGGTGGCACAGTTGAGAAGCCGGTTCCCACTCCGGAGACTACCTTTGAGGAGGAGTAGCCAGTTAGTTATTATTTTATTTCCTTTCAGCACATACTCGGGTTTGTCCCCGATTTATCTTCTGGCTTGTATTAACTGTGGTTTGGTTGTCACAGATCAAATATTATGAAATCCAAGCATTCTTATTCCTGTGATTATCTTTGCCCATTTATTATTTATGGATGAGATAAATAGTTATTGATCCCAGAAAATGACCTAGACAGCGTACTACCGCCGACACTGCGGCGTAGGCTGGACGTGCCCACGCACTCGTGCCCGAATATCCGGGTGCGGGTCGTGACACGTTTTTGTGGTGGCCCATGCAGGTCTACGACTAAATTGTTCGGTTTTAACTTCGGGACCGAACAGGCCTGCAATAAGAATAGGATAAGTTTAGGATCTCATCCACTTGCTTGAATCGTTCTTGACATCTATGTCGGATTTGAATTAATTCCTTGACTTGCATCCTGCCTTGATTCCTGTGCGTCTTTATCGTTTATTTTTGGATGCAGAGTAAGGGATCTACCAGCAAGCGACGAGGTTCCTACAAGATCACCACGAGATGCTCTACCAGCATGACCGTGGAGAACGCGCAGACTCTTAGAGCAACTAATGCGCGTAAGTGATTCGTAGATGCCGTTTTCTAGTATTGTTTTAGCTTGTGCCTATATGGTTCGTGACCTCAGCCCCAACCTAGAAATTTTGAACTTGCTAATAACCTGGTATGCTTCTATATTTATAACTGTAGAGATTGTAGAATCTTTTGTTATTATGTTTATTATAGGTTATTTTGTGTACTTAAATAATTCGTACCTCCTTTCATCACCATCTAGCGCACTTAATTTTGCTGTACTTGACTTATGCTGCTATTCTATAGCCTAGTTTTGCAAGCTTACTCTTTATCGAGCTTGTTCATGACATATGTATTAGTGGGTCGACACACTAATACGATTGTCTATTCAGAATCAGTGTATTACGGTCTGATCAGCCTTAGTGCATTTTGATTCGCCCTTCGCACTACTTTACGTGGATTGAGATATATAGTTGACTAATATACTTGCCCTAGACATGTCTGAACATATCATATCAGGTTACATGACTGTATTAATACGAGCATGTGAATAGGAATTACCAAGATAGGATTCAATCCACAAATCGCTTGACAATTCCCACCTGAATTCTTTAAAACGTCTTGACCCCGATATTTCTATTCTATCACCTCACCCTTGAACTCTTTACTATTGATCTTCGTCTCCCATATTTCGAAAAGACGAAATCTCGTGCTTGGTATAAGTTTGGTACATAGATAGTACTAGATATGCCACATAGGCCGATCACATACTTGAGGATTAAACTTTCGTAATTGAGGACATATCATATGTGACATGATCGGCGTTTGTCACGCCCCAGTCCCAAAATACGTAGGACTAGGTCACGTAACCATGCCAGCTGGCCCGTATATATGGCAACTCCAATATATGAAAACCATATATACGTGCGTACGCTGTATAATGAACAATAATTCATAAGTGGTAAAACTGATCACAAGTCACAGGGTAATATCTAAATCTCATCCACAGAATCAAATATGAATAACCAATAATCATGTAACTAGATCTCAATACAGATATCTAAGAATGACAGTCAGATGAAATCAAATCTACTGCCGAAATAGAATACAAAAGGAACCAGAATACACACCATAAAGAACAACATCTGACAGTCACGAGGCTCGAAGAGAAGACCTCCTGGGAATAAACGTAACATGTCCGGATCTGTGCTCCTGCGAGTACTCAAGAACATATACACCTGGCAGGGAACCAGGTCCTCAGAGGGACATAGCAAGATACAGAAAAATAACATGCCATAATGTAAATACTGAATAAATAAATAGGATGTGCTAACCATCTAAGTGAATGCAATTTAAAGACCTTATAGTACGCATGGGAATGTGTAGGCTAGACATATGCTGACGTAATTCACCAATCGTCATGACTGGCTAGTATATGTATCATATGCCCCCGATCACACGGGTAACTCTGCAATCGTCCATCCCTGCAGAGAGTGGAACGAAGGATAATAAAAACACACAAGGGGTATCCCATCCTCCTCGGAGCACAGTAACGGGAACAAGAAAACCAATTCCCCATCTCCGAGCAGCATGGTATCAGGCGACATGAACATATAAGGAGGGGGGTGTCCCATACGCATACTAGTATCTTTCCCGCCCAATATAGATGTACAAGTCGTGAAAACGACGTGGACACCTCCTACTATGATGCAAGTCTCAATAAAATAAACAACTGAGCTAAATACCGCTACACGTGTTGCTCACACTGATGGCCAGTCGCGCATGAGGCACGCGTCCCTACATGTACTCACTCTGTGACATGTAATGATACGTGTCAAGGCCTGAGAAGTTATATCAATAACTTCACAACTTTAGGTGGGTCTACTAGACACTAGGTCAGATACAAGTCCTAACGTCAACGCCATCGTTGACTGCACCCGAATCTGCTCGGACGCGCACATTTATATAAAAATAAATAAACATGTGACTAGTAAGAACTGAATATAAACAGTACAACAAGGCAAGGTATACTTGCCTGGCAGGAGAGCTGCGAATATAATGTCCAGATGTCAAATGCCAAGAAGTCAGAAACTATGTCCTCAGAAGGAAAGTCTCCGGATGCTGAAATAAATATCACTAACAGTCTCAGAAAATATCAAATAGCTAGAAACGCCTGTCCTTAAGTCCAATTTGGACACAGGGGCAAAAATGACAGTTTCCGGTCAAAGCGGGGTCCACATGTGGGCCGCTTTGCACCGAAGAACGTGTCAGGGTCAAAGGTCTCCAAATTTGCCAAACTCAGTGTCAACAAGTCAGGAACGCTGATACGAACTCAACGGAACTTCCAGAATTGGATTCCGATGAGCCGGTCACAAAATCGCCCGTCAAGTGGAGCCTGTGGGGCCCACGATACTGAATTTTGCCAACGTTCTCAGAATCGAACCAAACTTGGCTCACAGGACCAACGTATTGCTACGAGTCCGATGGCACAAGTTTCGTCTCGATCCGACGTGTGTACACAAAGTTGCAGCGTGTTCCAGAACTGACGGATACGGGGCGGTGTCGGCGGATACGCGTTGATTCCGGTGTGCACGCACATCCAAATCAACTTCTCCGAACTCCTACACGTCCGTATCAACGTCGCGCACGTTTTGGTAAAGACCGCGTGCGACCAAGTCGTCCCGTTTGGCGGGGCGTACTCATTTCCGGGGTGAATCGGGTCGTTGTTTTTCCTGTTTTTGGATCGCGTGCCGCGATCGCCATAGGACGCGATGCACCGAGCGGGTTGCACGGGCACCGAGAAGGTCACATAGCCTACGTGTCACAACTGACGGAAATAAAAACGGAATTACGAGGAGTTAGAACGGGTTACCTGAACAGGGCTCCGTGGAAACTGAATTTTTCCGTGTCCGGCCACTGTGTTGTGTCCTGGTTTGAATCTGCCTGTGTTCGGGCTGTGTCCAGTCGCTGTGTCCAGTCCGAGTCCAGTGGAGACTCGCCGGGGCTTCGCTGGAAGCGCTCAGGCGAAGCTCGTCGGTCAGCGGGGCGTCCGGGCAGGGCATGGCGCTGCGGCTAGGGCTCCGGGGTCGTCGACTCGTCGACGGAGGAGCTCTGGGCATCGTTCAGGAGTTGGCCGGAGTCTGCACAGCGAGTCGAAGCTGGACAGTGGCCGGAGTCTGAAGCCGCAGTGGGGGAGAAGTCAGGTGGAAGGTGGCTGGGCCCTGGGCTGAGCTCAGCGGCCGGGGGGGGGGGGGGGCGGCTCGGGCGAGGTTAGGGTTAGGGGGAGGAGTTCCATGGTGAGGAGGAGGAGAAGGAGTGGGTCGTGGTGGTGGCGTTGGTGCTGGTGGCGGAGGATGGTGGTGGCGGCGGAGTGGAGGAGGAGGAGTCTGGTGATGGAGGGTGGTGGTGGATGTGGTTGATGATGATGATGACGGTGGTGGCTGTGATAGGGGGCTGCGGGGTGGCGGTGGAGAGCTTTACGGGGAGGTGGCGGCGATGGAGGGAAGAGGAGCAGCGGGTCAGGGGGGTCGACGCCGGCGGGGCTCACCGCGAGGGAAGCTCAGGGGAAGAGGGGAGGAGAAGAGGGGGAGCTGAGGAGAGAGGGGCCAGCGGGGGGGTCTCACAGCGACCGGGGGGAAAGGGTGCCGCTCCGGCGGGGCTCGCCATGGGGGAAGCTCACCGCGAGCGGGGAGGGAAGTCGACTCCGGCGAGGGAGCTTGAGGGTGGCGGAGGGCGGCTCGCCGCGGGGGCTCAGGGAAGAGGGAGGCTGCGGGGAGAAAGAGAGGAGAGGGGAGAGAGTCGGGCCAGCGGGGGGGGGAGACTCGCCGCGGCCGGGGGTCGGCTCCGGCGAGGGTTCGCCGCCGGCGGGGGTCTGCGGCTGTGGGGGGGGGTAGAGTCGGCTGAGTTAGGGTTAGGTTTTTAATTTCTTTTTAGGATTTTTTTTTCTTTATTAATAGAAATATTTTAAGGATAAAAATGTAATTTACATTTAAGATATTTACTTAATGTAAATACATCGAATCTGGACTCCTTTTGGAATGGACGGTGCACGTTCACCGGCCAATCAGGAGGTGACACCTCGTATGGCAATTTACAGAAAAGTCCCTGTAATTTTGTAAATTGCGCAGAGGTCCTATTTTGGAAAATTGTGCAATTACGAAATTGTCTGGGAAAAACACCTGATTTCTGAAATTACTAAAATTCACAGTATTGAGGAAAATTGCTGTGCGAGGGTCCCGAGGGGGTGGGGGTGAGTCTGGGCGGGGACTGGGCCTGGTTTCTGGGTGATACGGGCCATCGTATTAATTAATTTATAAATACTGCGCACGGTGTTCTCTAATTATTTATAGGCAGTTAGGACCATAATTTTTCTACGGTATCAATATACTAAATGTAGTATACTCAGTGTAGAAAAATAACGTATTTTTGTCTGGGCAAAACGGTTGCATGTTGGGCCTCAAATCTCTATTGGAACAGGGATGGGTACAGGTATGGGAATTAAAATAGGAATTAAATACGGGCGTTTGCAATGAGATTTGTGCGTCTCAAACGAGGCTCAAAATAAGGTATCAGGGAGTTGCACAAAGTGCAGGATAGTAGACTGACATGTCTAGGAGAGGTACGTGAACTTCATTCGGGGATAACAGTCAAGGTAAAGCTTCAAATAATTAGGTGACGGACAGGTGCACAAGAGAATAGGATATGTAAGCAAAATAATTAAAATATTGCAACAAATCCTAAAATGTGAAAAATATTCCTAAAATACTGGAATCTGGTCGAGGGGGTTTACAATCTACCCAACTTATAAAAATTTCGTCCTCGAAATTAAAACTAAGCCATGGTAGAAGGGAAAGACGGCATAAGATATAATTTAACCAAGTAATTTATATCTTGGGTTAAGAATAGGTTCGAAGACGTTTACGCATGTCGTACTCGCGCTTCCGAGTTGATTCTCCTGGCGCGTCATGCTTCCATGCTACGCAGATCAAGGGAAAAGACTGGTTCTCAATACTTTTTTTTTTTTTTTTTTCCGATGATCAAGGATTCCCACGGGTTATTCTTGATACGACAGGTCTCAGCCTAATGGTGATATCCTTAAAAAAAGACATGATCGTCCTTTTTGAATTCCAAGGGGCGATGATGACGATCTGCTACTGCTTCTGGCTGGCTGGCACTGCTCGTCAGTGTCCTTGTATTTACTTAACTGTCTCTTCGGTGTTGACCACCAACTCTGGTCATGCGAATCCTTGTCTGGTACAATGCTGACTGGTATACCGTGCAATCTTACGATCTGCCTCAAATAGGTAATGTCTCCATAGCTAAAGCTTTTACAGTCTGGCCAACTCTATAGGGTAAGAAAAGTGCTGACTGGTATGTCGGTCCATAGGAATTCTTAATCCTTACAAGTCAACCTAGTCATAGGTGCTGCTGTCCTTTCAGGAGTCAGTCAATTATTCATCCGGTAAAATCCATTTAGACTCCTGATAGCAAAATGATATTTTCTTCATCGTAATACTTGAGTTCTGAACTTGACCCAAGTTACGAGGCAAAAATAAAAATTTTGCTGCCTTAGTGATGCAGGTATCAGGAACGTAGGTAGGTAGGTAGGTAGCGAAGGTCATTCTAAGGATAGCACAATTTAAACTACAAACAAATCTAATAATAAAGTTTGGTAATACCCAAGAAACAAACAGAAATGGTACAGAAACAATACACTCTCGTATTTGTACGAGGCACGAGGTTTCGCCTTTCCGAAATAAGGGAAGACGATAAACAATAATCAAGAGTTCAAGGGGGAGGTAATATATTAGTAGTGTGAGGATCAATGCGTTTAAAGAATTCAACGGGAATTGTCAAAGCAGTTG
Source organism: Iris macrosiphon (assembly GCA_036927795.1). Taxonomy (NCBI): domain Eukaryota; kingdom Viridiplantae; phylum Streptophyta; class Magnoliopsida; order Asparagales; family Iridaceae; genus Iris; species Iris macrosiphon. Next base: position 195,633,531 of record JAYESA010000008.1, on the reverse strand, counting down.
TGGAATTGAGATGCTATTTTGGGAATCCCTATTAACATATTCGGATCAGCACAGTTATGTAGCTGATACGATATGCTCAGGCATATCCAACGGGCAAGTACATCTATCTACTAATCACTATATATCTCAATCCACGTAGAGTAGTTATGCGAAGGTCGAACCAAGTGCACTATGGTTGATCAGACCGTAATACACTGATTCTGAAATGTATTAGTGTAGTACTCCAATAATACATCTCTCAAGAACAAGCTTGATAAAGAATGAGCTTGCGAAACTAGGCTATAATAGCGGCATAAGTCAAGGTAGTACGGTAAATATAAGTACGCTAGATTATGATGTGAGAAGTTTCAAAACAATTCAAATTCACAAACAGACAAGACTCCATAAACTCTGCAGTTATTATTCTAAATCCTTGACTAAGTCGCTAGTTGACCCAAAAGAGGTATGGCCTTCTAAGTTCTATAATCTATATAAACACTATAGGTTATCCGCCTAAAACAGAGATTCCAAGAAGGTCCGCGTAAAGTAGAGGTTCGAGGTTGTCTGCGTAAAGCAGTGATAAGATAATTTGGCGTAAGGTATAAATCTGAAACTGTCTGCGTAAAACAGAATTTCAAATTGTCCAGCGCAAGGTAGGGATCCAAAGTAGTTTGGCGTAAGTCAGGGATTCAAACTATCGGCGTAAAATAGGCTTCAGAGTTATCCGCGTAAAACAGAGAAGCGTAAGGTAGAGCTTCAGAGCTGTTCGCGTAAAAAGTCTCGGTGAAAGTCTGAGCGTAAAAGTCTGCGGTAAAGTTTTGCCTAAAGGTTGCGTAAAATCTGCCAGCGTAAACAGTCTAGCATACGCTGCAGCGTAAAGTTGTACAAGAAACTCATGGGTTTGTCAGTCAAGTTAATGAATCATGTCATCTGACAAAAGTACTTGCACAACGATCGAGGGGATGGTTTGATGATAATTGCACGGAGTTCAAGGTTGTCGTTTAGGGACGTATTGGATATAAGTCAAATTACGCTCGAGGTGAGACAAAACCAGATGTTCCGTCAAAAGCTGTTTCTTTTTGCACAGGGCTCGAGGCGTATCTCTGCGCAGAATTTGGTCGTGTCTGGGGAAAGCTAAGGCTGTAACAAATACGCTAACATCCTATTCTTATGTTATGCCTAAACAGGTTACTCTACGCTGGTTATCTATGAATCATCAGGTTTGCGCAGGGTAGTTACCTACGTGGCTGACATGATGCGTCATACGCAGGATAAGGAAGACTAAGGGCGGCGTAAAGGGGACAAGCTTCTACATGATTTAGCTTTTACGCCAACTAGGCAGGGGTTTGGCTCTTATGCTAACAACGGTCAAATGGGTTTTACGCCAACAAGGGTAAAGAGTCTCTGGCGTAAAACTCTGGTTATCCAAGCATAGGATGAGGGTTTCTGTCCTAGTATCCAACCTTGAATTTCTATTAGTTTCTTAAGACTAGGGTTAACACTATGGTCAAATCTCTAACTAATCCTAGTAGGGTTTATTCAAGTCTTATATAAATACGTCAAGGGATAAGAGTAAGTTAATCTATAGGTAAGTGACGCTAGGGTTTACTTAGGAAATCAGGAAGGCTAGGGTTTACTTAGGAAGTCAGGAAGGCTAGGGTTCACTAAGTAATCCGAACTTAAGGATATGTCAAAGCCCTAGTGGTATTCTTATTAGGAATGCTACCTCAATTATCATCCTATTAACCGGAGTTCCTATATTCTAGCAGGGATTATACTAAAAGAATTATCAGGGAAGCACATGAATCAAGCAGGATGCAATTATGTAAGTAGGACGAACTGGAAAGAAGATAAGTCATAGTCAATTTGGATGAGATTCTATATTCTAATCCTAGGTGCAGGCTTGCTCGGTACAGTAACGTAACCGAGACAATATGCTCTGACCTGCATGGGCCACCACTAAAAATATGTCACGCCCCAGTCCCAAAATACGTAGGACTAGGTCACGTAACCATGCCAGCTGGCCCGTATATATGGCAACTCCAATATATGAAAACCATATATACGTGCGTACGCTGTATAATGAACAATAATTCATAAGTGGTAAAACTGATCACAAGTCACAGGGTAATATCTAAATCTCATCCACAGAATCAAATATGAATAACCAATAATCATGTAACTAGATCTCAATACAGATATCTAAGAATGACAGTCAGATGAAATCAAATCTACTGCCGAAATAGAATACAAAAGGAACCAGAATACACACCATAAAGAACAACATCTGACAGTCATGAGGCTCGAAGAGAAGACCTCCTGGGAATAAACGTAACATGTCCGGATCTGTGCTCCTGCGAGTACTCAAGAACATATACACCTGGCAGGGAACCAGGTCCTCAGAGGGACATAGCAAGATACAGAAAAATAACATGCCATAATGTAAATACTGAATAAATAAATAGGATGTGCTAACCATCTAAGTGAATGCAATTTAAAGACCTTGTAGTACGCATGGGAATGTGTAGGCTAGACATATGCTGACGTAATTCACCAATCGTCATGACTGGCTAGTATATGTATCATATGCCCCCGATCACACGGGTAACTCTGCAATCGTCCATCCCTGCAGAGAGTGGAACGAAGGATAATAAAAACACACAAGGGGTATCCCATCCTCTTCGGAGCACAGTAACGGGAACAAGAAAACCAATTCCCCATCTCTGAGCAGCATGGTATCAGGCGACATGAACATATAAGGAGGGGGGTGTCCCATACGCATACTAGTATCTTTCCCGCCCAATATAGATGTACAAGTCGTGAAAACGACGTGGACACCTCCTACTATGATGCAAGTCTCAATAAAATAAACAACTGAGCTAAATACCGCTACACGTGTTGCTCACACTGATGGCCAGTCGCGCATGAGGCACGCGTCCCTACATGTACTCACTCTGTGACGTGTAATGATACGTGTCAAGGCCTGAGAAGTTATATCAATAACTTCACAACTTTAGGTGGGTCTACTAGACACTAGGTCAGATACAAGTCCTAACGTCAACGCCATCGTTGACTGCACCCGAATCTGCTCGGACGCGCACATTTATATAAAAATAAATAAACATGTGACTAGTAAGAACTGAATATAAACAGTACAACAAGGCAAGGTATACTTGCCTGGCAGGAGAGCTGCGAATATAATGTCCAGATGTCAAATGCCAAGAAGTCAGAAACTATGTCCTCAGAAGGAAAGTCTCCGGATGCTGAAATAAATATCACTAACAGTCTCAGAAAATATCAAATAGCTAGAAACGCCTGTCCTTAAGTCCAATTTGGACACAGGGGCAAAAATGACAGTTTCCGGTCAAAGCGGGGTCCACATGTGGGCCGCTTTGCACCGAAGAACGTGTCAGGGTCAAAGGTCTCCAAATTTGCCAAACTCAGTGTCAACAAGTCAGGAACGCTGATACGAACTCAACGGAACTTCCAGATTGGATTCCGATGAGCCGGTCACAAAATCGCCCGTCAAGTGGAGCCTGTGGGGCCCACGATACGGAATTTTGCCAACGTTCTCAGAATCGAACCAAACTTGGCTCACAGGACCAGCGTATTGCTACGAGTCCGATGGCACAAGTTTCGTCTCGATCCGACGTGTGTACACAAAGTTGCAGCGTGTTCCAGAACTGACGGATACGGGGCGGTGTCGGCGGATACGCGTTGATTCCGGTGTGCACGCACATCCAAATCAACTTCTCCGAACTCCTACACGTCCGTATCAACGTCGCGCACGTTTTGGTAAAGACCGCGTGCGACCAAGTCGTCCCGTTTGGCGGGGCGTACTCATTTCCGGGGTGAATCGGGTCGTTGTTTTTCCTGTTTTTGGATCGCGTGCCGCGATCGCCATAGGACGCGATGCACCGAACGGGTTGCACGGGCACCGAGAAGGTCACATAGCCTACGTGTCACAACTGACGGAAATAAAAACGGAATTACGAGGAGTTAGAACGGGTTACCTGAACAGGGCTCCGTGGAAACTGAATTTTTCCGTGTCCGGCCACTGTGTTGTGTCCTGGTTTGAATCTGCCTGTGTTCGGGCTGTGTCCAGTCGCTGTGTCCAGTCCGAGTCCAGTGGAGACTCGCCGGGGCTTCGCTGGAAGCGCTCAGGCGAAGCTCGTCGGTCAGCGGGGCGTCCGGGCAGGGCATGGCGCTGCGGCTAGGGCTCCGGGGTCGTCGACTCGTCGACGGAGGAGCTCTGGGCATCGTTCAGGAGTTGGCCGGAGTCTGCACAGCGAGTCGAAGCTGGACAGTGGCCGGAGTCTGAAGCCGCAGTGGGGGAGAAATCAGGTGGAAGGTGGCTGGGCCTTGGGCTGAGCTCAGCGGCCGGGGGGGGGCGGCTCGGGCGAGGTTAGGGTTAGGGGGAGGAGTTCCATGGTGAGGAGGAGGAGAAGGAGTGGGTCGTGGTGGTGGCGTTGGTGCTGGTGGCGGAGGATGGTGGTGGCGGCGGAGTGGAGGAGGAGGAGTCTGGTGATGGAGGGTGGTGGTGGATGTGGTTGATGATGATGATGACGGTGGTGGCTGTGATAGGGGGCTGCGGGGTGGCGGTGGAGAGCTTTACGGGGAGGTGGCGGCGATGGAGGGAAGAGGAGCAGCGGGTCAGGGGGGGTCGACGCCGGCGGGGCTCACCGCGAGGGAAGCTCAGGGGAAGAGGGGAGGAGAAGAGGGGGAGCTGAGGAGAGAGGGGCCAGCGGGGGGGGGGGGGTCTCACAGCGACCGGGGGGAAAGGGTGCCGCTCCGGCGGGGCTCGCCGCGGGGGAAGCTCACCGCGAGCGGGGAGGGAAGTCGACTCCGGCGAGGGAGCTTGAGGGTGGCGGAGGGCGGCTCGCCGCGGGGGCTCAGGGAAGAGGGAGGCTGCGGGGAGAAAGAGAGGAGAGGGGAGAGAGTCGGGCCAGCGGGGGGGGGAGACTCGCCGCGGCCGGGGGTCGGCTCCGGCGAGGGTTCGCCGCCGGCGGGGGTCCGCGGCTGTGGGGGGGGGTAGAGTCGGCTGAGTTAGGGTTAGGTTTTTAATTTCTTTTTAGGATTTTTTTTCTTTATTAATAGAAATATTTTAAGGATAAAAATGTAATTTACATTTAAGATATTTACTTAATGTAAATACATCGAATCTGGACTCCTTTTGGAATGGACGGTGCACGTTCACCGGCCAATCAGGAGGTGACACCTCGTATGGCAATTTACAGAAAAGTCCCTGTAATTTTGTAAATTGCGCAGAGGTCCTATTTTGGAAAATTGCGCAATTACGAAATTGTCTGGGAAAAACACCTGATTTCTGAAATTACTAAAATTCACAGTATTGAGGAAAATTGCTGTGCGAGGGTCCCGAGGGGGTGGGGGTGAGTCTGGGCGGGGACTGGGCCTGGTTTCTGGGTGATACGGGCCATCGTATTAATTAATTTATAAATACTGCGCACGGTGTTCTCTAATTATTTATAGGCAGTTAGGACCATAATTTTTCTACGGTATCAATATACTAAATATAGTATACTCAGTGTAGAAAAATAACGTATTTTTGTCTGGGCAAAACGGTTGCATGTTGGGCCTCAAATCTCTATTGGAACAGGGATGGGTACAGGTCTGGGAATTAAAATAGGAATTAAATACGGGCGTTTGCAATGAGATTTGTGCGTCTCAAACGAGGCTCAAAATAAGGTATCAGGGAGTTGCACAAAGTGCAGGATAGTAGACTGACATGTCTAGGAGAGGTACGTGAACTTCATTCGGGGATAACAGTCAAGGTAAAGCTTCAAATAATTAGGTGACGGACAGGTGCACAAGAGAATAGGATATGTAAGCAAAATAATTAAAATATTGCAACAAATCCTAAAATGTGAAAAATATTCCTAAAATACTGGAATCTGGTCGAGGGGGGTTTACAGCGTTGAAGTTCGAGGATTGAATGACGTAGGTGAACATATCAAGGAATATTTTCTTAAGGTATATAGTCTTTTGTGATGAATGGGTAAACTCTAAGTTGGGTAGCTATGCATTTGTCAACTCGAGAGGAATGTCCTTTGGATCGTGACCGAGTAAGGTCAGATTGGAAGAAGCAAGCCATTATAATTTTGAAAATTTAGAGGAGTGACTAAAATGATTAATGAATTGATATCGAGGACCCAATAAGTTGTATCTTGGATACATGATTTAAATCTTGAATAATGAAGGTAAAATCATCAATTTGAATTTAGAAGATAAAATTTATAGAATTTCATACTTGAACATGGGTGGACTACATTTAATTATTTTTTAATTTGATGATTTGAATTACAAATTAAAATTTGATGATTGGACTAACTAGTTGGATTATTGAGGAGATGAAAAGTTGAAGCATACATGACTCGAATTACTCCAGAAGAAATTACGATCGGGAGGTAAATTCATAAGCCCGTGCCAATCCGGAAGATGCTATGTGAACTTAATCAAAAACCTACCTGTGGGTAACTTGAGGAAGTAATAACCATAAATCGAATTTCTGATTTGAACAGTAGTCACCTTAATCATGAAGTGATTGCAGTGGACATGATTAGGATTTAATTATCGCAAGGAGATTGCGATTGATGAACATGAAAGGTTAACAGAGTATGGCTTAATTTTAAATTTCGAGGACGAAATTTTCATAAGTTGGGTAGATTGTAAGCCCTTGATTTTTTCAAAATATTAAAATTGGATTTTTCGCAATTTTCTGGAATTTTCTGGGAATTTTCTGTAATTAAAATCAAGATTTTTAATTAATAAACGATTTTTAATTGTTAATAAATAATATTAAAATATTATGGAAATAATATTTTTGGGTGTAAAATGAAAAACTGGACTTAGGGTAATTTTTCTGGAATTTATCGGGCCTCGGACCTAATTTAAAACACCTTAAAACAATTATTTATTTATTTATTTATTCATTTATTTATTATTAATTTTATTATTATTATTTTCTTATTATTTCGGCCCAGCCCACCATTCCAGCCCGGCCCAGCCCATTGGGCCCGAGCCCATCCGCCTGCGGGTCGGGTCGGGTCCGCTTGAACCGACCCGCCCGGACCCGGAGACCCGCTCCCCAGCCCCTCTCCCCCACGACCCGCTCCCCGCTCCGCTCCTGCCGGCCGCGCCGCCCGCCGCTCCGCCCGGCTCGCCCCGCCCGCCTCGGCCACTCCCTCTCCCCCTTCCTTTTAAACCCCCGCAGCCCCCTCGCCACCGTCCGCCTCTCTCCCCCACCGTGCCACCCACCTCCGCCCGGCCGTCGTCTCCTCCCAGCGCCTCGCCTGACCCCGCAGCTACCCGCTCGCCTCCGCCAGGACCTCACCACCGCCGCCGTCCCGCTCCGGCGTCACCGCCTCACCGCCCCGCAGCTGCCCCTCTCCTCCTCCCCTCCGGCGTCGGGCCACAGCAGCCAGTAGCAGCGGCCAGCCTCGGCCCGCCGCTCTCCGGCGCCTGCCACTCGCCGCCGACCATCCTCCGCCCTCGCCGACGCCGCCTAGCCTCCGGCCGGCCTCCCCTCCGCCGGATCCCCGCCACAGCGTCCGAAACCCTAACCCTAGCCCTAATTCTTCTTTCCGTGTCCGACACGAGTCGGACACGACTCGACCCTGATTTTCGGGTCCCCTTCAGGTACGTGTAACTTTCTGTTCGTAGCTCCGTTTTTATTTTCGCAAATTGCGTTGTGAAGCCTGTATGACCCTCTCGGTGTCCGGACAAACTGTTCGGGGCATCGCGTCCTGTGGTGATCGCACACCGCGATCCAAAAATAGGAAAAAACCAGACCCTGTTTCACCCCGGAACTGAGTCCGCCCCGCCAAACGGGACGACTTGGTCGTGTGCGGTCTTCACAGATACGTACGCATCATCGATACGGACGTGTGAGTCTTCGTGGAAGCTGATTCGGGTGTGCGTGCACACCGGAATCAACGCGTATCCGCGGACATCGCCCCGTATCTGCCTTTTTCTGCAATTCACCCTAACTTCGTGCACACTCGTCAGATCGAGACGAAACTTACGCCATCGGACTCGTAGCGATACGCTGGTCCTGTGGGTCAAGTTTGGTTCGATTCTGAGAACGTTGACAAAATCGCGTGTCGTGGGCCCCACAAGCCCCGCTCGACGGGCGATTTTGTGTTCGGCTCATCGGAATCCAAATATGGAAGTTCCGTTGGGTTCGTATCAGCGTTCCTGACATGTTGACACTAAGTTTGGTGAATTTGGAGACCTTTGACCCGGACACGTTTTTCGGTACAAAGCGGGCCCACCGGCGGACCCCGTTTTGACCCAAAACTGCCGTTTTTGCCCTTGTCTCCAAATTGGACCCAAGGACAGGCGTTTCTAGCTAATTGACATCTTCTGAGCGTGATGGTAATGTCTATTTCAGCATTTGGACTCATCTCTGGATATTTCCCCCGAGAACCAAATTAATCGGATCCAAACAACAGGCAAGTACCTGCACTTCAAGTTTATTCTTTATATTGTGATAATTAATTCCTTGCTTTACTAGCATCATTGGATGATTACACGTAGTGTTAGAACACTGGATTTTCATGTCTTGAATACTGGAGTTCATGTCTTATTTTCGTGTCGGGTGGGAGAATACTAGAAGGCATGTAGTTTACCCTTTCCCCTGGATTGTCTAATAGCTGTTGGTACACGACTGTCCATCAGCCGGATCTCGATTATATTGTCTAATAGCCGTTTATGACGGCCAGATTAGCCTTATAAACCCCTACATGCCAACTATGTATTCTAAAAACAAACACAAGTTCACACAGATAGTTCTGGTCATGTTATATTCTTGCTGGCTATTGTAGTTTCATTTCCTGTTTCATTTATTTCTGTTTCTCATATTCCTGTTTACAGCTAACTCTGAGATAATAATGTTCTGCTAATGTTGTTTCTCAACATGATATCCAATTTTTAATTGTCATAAAATATTTAGTTTAATCTTGTTGTGCAATGTGTACTTTGCTCCTTTCCTGACTGGATCTGTTGTTTTAGGCGAGGATGAGAACTATGCCCCTACCTATTATGGCCCCTATGAGGCAGCAGGTGGCACAGTTGAGAAGCCGGTTCCCACTCCGGAGACTACCTTTGAGGAGGAGTAGCCAGTTAGTTATTATTTTATTTCCTTTCAGCACATACTCGGGTTTGTCCCCGATTTATCTCCTGGCTTGTATTAACTGTGGTTTGGTTGTCACAGATCAAATATTATGAAATCCAAGCATTCTTATTCCTGTGATTATCTTTGCCCGTTTATTATTTGTGGATGAGATAGATAGTTATTGATCCCAGAAAATGACCTAGACAGCGTACTACCGCCGACACTGCGGCGTAGGCTGGACGTGCCCACGCACTCGTGCCCGAATATCCGGGTGCGGGTCGTGACAGCAGTTGACGGACAATGCACATCACTGGTGGCTATATGAGGAATCACGACTCGGACCAGACCGAGTCACTTGGGAAGAGTTCTCTAGACTCTTTCAGGAGATGTACATTCCAGCTATCGCTCGATCAGAACTTCGGGACAAGTTCAATCACCTTACTCAGGATACTAAGACGGTGGAAGAGTACAACGCTGAGTTCATTCGTCTAAGTCGCTTCGCTCCAACATTGATCCCGACAGAAGAAGAGAAGGCTGAGAAATTCTTCGACGGACTAAACATTGAGCTACAGAAACTAATTGGATTCGTTGCACCTACTTCGTACTCGGACGTTCTTGCTGCAGCGCGACGCATTGAGCGCGTCATCAGGAGAGAGACTAGTCTGAAACGGACTTCCACTTCAGCACTGCAAGAAGAAGTTGCAAAAAGACCTCACGTACACCAGCCACCAGAAGCATCTCGACAGACAATACATGTTTGCCCATATTGTCGCAAGCGAGGCCATACTGAAGACGGGTGCAGACGAAAGAAGAGATTATGCATAGTCTGTGGATCCAGTCAGCATTTATTAAAGGAATGCCCTGAGCGTCGAGACAGAGCACCAAAGGGTAACCAGCAAGCGAGGCCAGCCTCTCCAGCATTGGAAGCACCGCAAACGGAAGTTCAAGAAGTCCTACCACCAGCTCCAGCAGGGTATCTGCCGAGGCCACCCTTGATACCCCAGGAACTACTCTTCCAACAGGCTCAACAGCAGAAGAATCGACTGCAAGGATGCGAGCAAGCCCTGACGATGACAGTGGAGAATGCGCAGACTCGTGGAGTAGCTGATGCGCGTAAGTGATTCGTAGTTATCCGTTTCTAGACTTGTTGTAGCTCGTGCCTCTTGGTTCGTGACCTCTGCCCCAACCTAGTAAGTTGCAACTTTTTAATAATAACCTGGTTTCCATAAAAGTTATAGTTTTAACTAGATTTTCCTGGAAAGTGTAAACTTTCAATTTTAGGGAAACAGTATTTCCCTGAAGCCTCTTGTGATGTGTTTTCAAACGATGCTTGCGACCGCGTCATCTCTGTTGACCGGTTATTCTTTGATTGCGAGGACGCAATCCTCTTAAGGGGGGTAGATTGTAAACCCCCTGAATTTTCAAAATTTTAAAAACTGGATTTTTCACAATTTTCTGGAATTTTTGGATTTTTTCTGAAAATTAAAAACAGGGTTTTAATATTTAAATAATTTTTAAATCATAATAAATGATATTAAAATATTATGAAAATAATATTTTTGGATGTAAAATGAAAAACTGGACTTAGGACAATTTTTCTGGAATTTATTGGGCCCCGGACCTATTTTTAAACACCTAAAAACTATTATGTATTTATTAATTAATTAATTAATTAATTAATTATCTATTTAATTAGATTTTATTTAAAATTTATATTTAAACCCATTAACCGAACCCAGCCCGCGGTCCGGCCCATTGGGCCGAACCCAAACCCAGCCCTGGCCCAAACCGAGCCCAGCCCCTAGCGGGTCGGGTCGGGCCCCCAGACCCGCACCCGACCCGACCCTACCCGGCCCCCTCTCTCTCCCACGTCTCTCCCCTCACCGCGTCGTGCGCCGCCCGCCGCGCCGCCCGCTCCGGCCACTCCGCTCCACGCGCCGCCTTCTCCGCAACCGCCTCCGCCCATCTCGGCCCCCCCTCGGTCACGACCACCCCCGGCTCCCTATTTAAAACTCCTCTTCCTCCTTCTTCTTCCCCCTCAGCCACCGGACCGCCACCACCCTGCCCTTCCTCCCCCGTCGGCGCCACCTCGCCGCCGTCAGCCTCCCCACTGCAACGCCGGCCCTCTCCTCCACCGCCGCTGCCCCCAGCACCGTCGCCCCTCCGCTCTTCTCCTTCCTTCCCTCCCCACCTCGACAGCCGCAGCAGCCGCCGCCGACGCCCTCAGCCGCCGGCGAGTCCCCGAGCGACGCGCCGCCCTCGCCGCGCTTCCCCTCCGTCTTAGCCAGCCGCCGGAGCCCCGCCGCAGGAAACCCTAACCCTAGTTTCTGTTTTCTGTGTCGGACACGGACACAGGACACAGTGTCCGTGTCGAGTCGGACACGGCGAAACCCCAATTTTTCAGCGGGGTTCAGGTACGCGTAACTTTTTACTCGTAGCTCCGTTTTTGATTCTGTAAATTGAGTTACGAAGCCTGTATGACCCTCTCGGTGTCTGGACAAACTGTTCGGGACATCGCGTCCTGTGGTGATCGCACACCGCGATCCAAAAACAGGAAAAAACTAGACCCTATTTTACCCCGGAACTGAGTACGCCCCGCCAAACGGGACGACTTGGTCGCGTGCGGTCTTCACAGATACGTGCGCCTCATCGATACGGACATGTAGGATTTCGTGGAAGCTGATTCGGGTGTGCGTGCACACCGAAATCAACGCGTATCCGCGGACATCGCTCCGTATCCGCCTTTTCTGCAATTTACCCTAACTTCGTGCACACACGTCGGATCGAGACGAAACTTGCGCCATCGGACTCGTAGCGAATCGCTGGTCCTATGGGTCAAGTTTGGTCCGATTCTGAGAACGTTGACGAAATCGTGTGTCGTGGGCCCCACAGGCCCCGCTCGACGGGCGATTTTGTGATCGGCTCATCGGAATTCAAATCTGAAAGTTCCGTTGGGTTCGTATCAGCGTTCCTGACCTGTTGACACTAAGTTTGGTGAATTTGGAGACCATTGACCCTGACACGTTTTTCGGTGCAAAGCGGGCCCACCGGTGGACCCCGTTTTGGGCCGAAACTGTCGTTTCTGCCCTTGTCTCCAAATTGGACCCAAGGACAGGCGTTTCTAGCTGATTGATATTTTCTGGATCTGATGGTGATGTTTTTTTCAGCAATCGGAGTACCGCCTGCAATTCCAACTGAAGTCAGAGCCGAAATCAGAGCCGAAACCACAGGCAAGTGTACCTTGCCAAACTCTGCAGCTTGCTACTATTTTCCTTGACTTGTTTATACATCAGTGGGCAAGTAAAGCTTGCCAAATTTTAGTAATCCTTGTTATAGAACTTGCCTGAATTTAAATGCATATAAACCTGTTTAACTGTTAAAACCCAGGACCGAGTGGCGTACTTAGCGTCCGATTACCAGTCGGGTGCCAACTCCGTACGCGGAGTTGTGTAACGTCACATAGAGATGGATATCGAGACCCGATAATTCTCGTACTTGTCTTATCAAGTACTCCAGAACCCAGGACACTTGACAATATTCATGAGACAGAGTCTTCCTGAGACATTCATGGTGATTCTGTATAGGATACAGGACTTGACAGTGATATTTTATAGACATTATGACTTGCTGCATTAGCTATAATCCCGCTGACATGGACATGAGACGTTATGGTCATGATATGCGTGATTACATTGGGTGGGGAGAGATACACAGGCTACAGGTTGATGTTATATTATGCCGGCGTCTTAAGTCTCACTACGAGCTGGACAACTACATGATATCACTGCTACCGGCTCCCCGACACAGAGCTTGTAGTAGTTTCAGCCTGAGTTTCTTGTGCTGCTCTCATATTGCATTTATCACTTAGCTGGTTACATAGTTTACCCTATTGCTTATTTGTTTCTGCACTGCTTATATTTGGCTTGTATTATCTGTACCTTGCTATGTCCCCTGAGGACCTGGAATGGATGATGTCCCCAGGTATAGCCGAGGAGATACATCCAGAGACACCCCGTACAGGAGCACTTCCAGGAGCTGTACCAGGACCTGAAGACGAGCTCGCACCAGAGGACTTCTCCTGAGCATTGCCCGTATGTAGTCAGTTTTTCCATTTCCAGTTGATTATTTCCTGTCTATTTGCATTGTTGTACCAGACATATTCTCGGATTGTTTCCCGAGGAATTTATTGAGATTTGACAGTTATTTCTGTTTGCTTTACTCTGTCTTTTAATCTGTGTTTATTTGGTGGATGAGATTAGAAATACCTGAGACTTGTAACATATTACTGATAGACTACAGCTTAAGCATGCCCTGATGTATCCATTAAATTGGGTTGTCCATCGATACGTGCTGCTGGCCATTGCCACGCATCTCCAGTCCCTCGGCATTTTGGGACTGGGGCGTGACAGTACATCTTAATACTATTTTGTTGAAATTTATGGAAATAGTTGTCTGCATTAATAGATAATGCATATGAATACAAAAATTTATGTTAAAACTAATTACAAAACAAAAAATAAAAAAAAATTAATTGCATCAATTTTTTTATAATTTTAGATGAACTTTCATAAATTTTTTTTTTAAATTGTGCAACTTCGAGTAGAAAAAAGTAACGTCGTCAATAATAATTAGAATGATCCTAACTGATTCAATGCTGCAAAACTTTGTTTTAAAGATACAATTTACTTGTTAACTTCCAAATTTCAATTTAAGTTTGAACACAATTTCAATTCTTATATATTTGGTTCTCTTAGGTTTGGATATTTCCAAACAATAATACTATTTATCCCTCAAAAATGTTTCCATAAAATATTCCTTCTTACACATGTGACAGCCAAAATAATAGCTAACATGACAAATTTATAAAAAAAAATTACTGTAACAAAATTAATTTATATTAAATTAATGCAAACGAAACAAGTTTACCTAAATTAATAATAAAGAAACAGTCCGCCAACTTAGTTGGCGGAGAACAGACCGCAGCCGACACGTGTATAGCAGAAGACAAACGTGGGTCCCAACTTGGACCCACTGCTCAATTTCCGTCAACTGAGTTGGCCCAAATTGTGTTGCACAATTTCGACCAACTTAGTTGGAGAAATTTGGGCAGTGGGGTCCGCGGGGTGGGGTGGTTTGGTTTGGTTGGTTTGGTTTTATGATTTTTTTTAATTAGTTATGTTTTGATTTTTTTTTTTTTAGTTTTTTTCTATTTAACATTTTTTTTTTGTTTTTTTGATTTAGTTTAGTTTTGAAATTTTGTTTAAGAAAATTTACTTTAACGAAATAAAATTTAAATAAATTAATTGTAAAGAAAATTTTCATTATTTAAAAAAACATGATTTGTTTTTTTTTAGAAAATTGTAAAGAAAAATTGGTTATAGGCAACATTGGAGCACCAGATGTACGATGGAAAGCGGGAAGACCAAAGAAGAACCGCATCATGATGAAGGATCAATCTTCAAGAGATCTCCGATGTAGCAACTGTAATAGTTTAGGACAAAATAAAAAAAAATGTACAACCAACCAAGAGAATAAATGCACTGGTATAGATTTTCTTAGAAAAGTTATAAGTTCATTGATGTAATTTTATTTATAATACATAAATTTCTAATAAAACCTATAAGTACAAGATTTTCATTCTTTGCCTCTTGCCATCATGTCATAATACCTACGAGGCCTTGGCCTGAGACCAAGTCTATTTTTTCTTGCTACTGTATCCTCGGGTCTCTCCCCTGACAATGGTGCCCATAGGTCAAATTCATCAGTCTCCTGTGTCTGCACCGGCGCTGTTGGAGTCACAAATAACTTAGTAGCTGTATCAAACTTTGGTGCATCAAATAAAGAAGTTGTCATCTGCATGTAATAATCTCAATAGTCACCGCTAGGCTGTGACGTTCCCTCGCCCTCCTCTTGGTCCGTCTGTGGTGTACGTGTCTGTGACGTACCCTCGCCCGCCCACACTAATCAATAGACCTAGACAAAATTTCAAACCCAAATAAAAATCAAACAATTTGCCAAATCCAAATAAAAATTAAACCATTTGTCAACCTATTATTTGTCTTTCTTCTTTACTCAGCCTTCTTCTTCTTTCATATAAAAAAACTAAGCTATTAAAATAAACTTTTTTTTTCTTATCAAAATAATAGTTTTTTTTTCATCAAAATAAACTTTAAACTTTAATATGAGGAAAAAAAACTACATAAAATTTTCACAAAAATCCAAAACTAAACTTAATAATAAAAAATCAATATCCAAAATAAACTAAATTGCTAAAAAACTAAATAAAAGAAAACAAAACATAACTAATTAAAAAAATTCATAAAACAAACCACAAACCAAACCAAACCAAACCAAACCACCCCAACTTGTGGGCCCCACTGCCCAAATTCTGCCAACTTGACAATTTCGGCCAACTCAGTTGGCGGAAATTGAGCAGTGGGCTCAGGTTGGGGCCAACGTTTGCCTTCTGCACTACACCTGTCGACTGTGATCTGTTCTCCGTCAACTGAGTTGACAGACTGTTTATTTATTTTTAATTTAGGTAAACTTGTTTCGGTTGCATTAATTTAATATAAATTAATTTTGCTACAATAAAATTTCTGATTTATAAATTTAAATTAAATTTAATTAAAATTAAAATTAAAATTTATATAAATTTTAATTTTGATATTAACAAATTAGTGATTATTTTTTTGATTAAATTTTGGTATATTAGTTGTCATGTTAGATTTCACATAATGGTATTAAATATGTTTCGTCATCTGTCATATAAGAAATATCACATAAGAAAAAATTGACTTTGAGGAACATTTTAAAGAAATTAATAGTACAATTACTTATTTCCAAAATAATGATTCATATCAAGAAAAAGGAACATGGTACAAAAAAGAAATATCCACACACCATGGATCTCAATAACAAGTAAACTAAAGTATCTGCCATGTCCTCACATAATCTCTACATGTTGGGTTTACGAGCACAAGAGAAAACAAATACTAAGATCCATGTTGTTAGTGACTTTCCTTAACTCTACTATAATAATTTTGGGTGCTAAGTGAGACGAATTCATATTCTAGTGGATGTGGTCCATTCCAAAATTATAATATATTCAACATGCTATTTTTTTTCATATGCAGTGAATAAAATAGTTATGTAAATTGTAATACCAATTAATCAAATATTGATGTGATGTTGGATGATAACAGAGCACATATTATTATTTTCGAAAATTATTATCCTGCTGTAAATAAAATAATAATTTAAGTTACATATATCTTTCCTTTTCTTTTTACAAGACAGCTAAACATGCAGAAATTTGCATCCACGATATAAAAGTTCAAGAAAATTGTTCTGAAAGCATAAACTTCCGTAAAATTATGATAAGAGCACAAAAATATCATACGGAAGGATGTTTTCTACGCAAAAAAAAATATCCTTCTGAAGGACATTTTTGACGCAATTTTTTTTTTAGTTGTTTTTAACTATCTATTAAAAATAACGTAAACTTTGTCGTCCGTTTGAATTAGTAATATAATAAAAATGCTGTACATAATGGCGTTTTTTGTACAAATTTGTTAGAAAGATCCTATTTTGAAGGACTTTTTCTGACAAATATATATATATATATATATATATATATATATATATATATATAAAAGACTTGGGCTTTAGCGGGAAATTGGATTTTTAGTGATAATTTTTTTTAAACATTATTTATGTTTTTTGTTCTCCGAAAAAAAAAATGCAAAAAATATGTCCTTTCAAAGAATTTTTTATATTTTTTTAATCAGTGATTACGTACATCAGAAAAATACTTTAGATCTCAAATTATAAATCATAAAAATTTTGTACTGTGGATGAAATATTATCAAACTTTGAGGCTTTCTATGCAAATTTTCTGCTAAACATGTCATCTGATATTCTATCGATTAACATTGCTTTCATAAATGTGAAAAGGACTATTGCCTTCCTGTCCCTACTACTTGCTTCCTCTTTCTTAAAAACTACCACAACTTCGGGTTAATATATTAACATAAAAATTGATAGAGGAACAAATTTTAAATAAGTTATTTGGAGGATGAAAAAATATACTACAAAGAGACAATACCAAAAACGAATTGGCATTTCTATTGATTAAATTTTAATTTTTTTATAAAAAAATGCTAGACGGTTTGATGTTTTTATAACGAATACATCACACAATTTGACGTTTTTGTTGCACGAATATCAGATCAACTATCGTTTATAGTGTAAAAAGCTAATGGATGTGTGGAGATATAGTGAAATGTTCTAAAGGTATACAAAATATCAAGATTACAACAGGAATGTAAGGTCACGAGGTGAGGAAGACCGAGAAGTGGATTTAGTATTGATAAGTTCTCTTAAGAAAACATGCATAATGGTTATGAATTAATAGATTAGCTAGTAATGGATTTAGTATTGATAAGTTCTCTTCTTCACAAGGTTAGAACTGTTTTGTTTTGTTCGGTTGCTTGAAAGTGTAAGAAAATATTTGAAAGTGATTTTTTGTTTCATGAAAGTAAAATGCGTATAATTTTAAGTTTCATTCTAGTTTTTGTCTACTTAAAGTGAATTTCAATGTTTTCATAGGTGATATTTTGTAACTTTGAAGTAGTCAAATTCATACTTCCAGTGTTTGAATGGTTATAAAAGAGGATAAAATAAAAAACATTATTACAAAAAAAAAATTTAATTAGCTATCAAATTTAATAATTATTTAAAAATAGTATTATTAAAAAAAATCAAAATATTAATAATCAATATCATGAAATGAATTAATTCATTGATTTACTTTTATTAATAACTATCAATAAGCTTAATTAAAAAACTATATGTAGAAAATGACAAAAATGCATGCTTGAAAATACAAAAAATCTTAAGAAAACATGCATAATGGTTATGAATTAATAAAAAAAAAAAGATTGCACACAAACTAATAATTAAAAACAAAAACTCCCACATCTACATCAAAAATGTAGATGTCAAAAATGCATACTCTAGAAAAATGAAGTGTCCGAAATGAACTGTAGTCATTAGTAACGACGAGTTCATGTCGGCACATTTAGCCAAACATGATTTGTGTTTGGCTTAACAGTGCAGACTTGGATTCAAAAATCCCCATTTTCATTGGCAATTTCTTCTAACCAAACACCTTTCTTATGGATATCCTTTGGATCACCACACAAACTTCATTTGAATTTAAAAGATATACTCTTTAGTAGTCACTTAATTTTGCAAGGAATTAAATTTAAACAATCTATTGACATGCGAGATTATTTAGCAAAAAAAAATGGTAAAAAAATATACTAGAAATGCGAGACAGGCTGTCTTGCGTATTCACTGATAAAACACATTACTGTCTTACATTTTATTATTTAAAATTTAATAAAAACACCTTCATATGGCCTATTGTTCCTATGTAAAAAAAAATGTAAATTTTTTTTACTCCCAACTATTTTGTTTAAAATTATGTCTACATAAAATTCTCTAATATTAACCACAACTTTTTTCTACTCTTTATTATTTGAGTTATTTACGTTAACCATCTCCCATGTGTTATGTTTATTACATAGAATATTTCTACTTTAAAACTAATTACACGGAATACTCCTATATTTTATATTTTTATAAAAAAGGTATAACACTAATTATGCCTCTCTTTTTTTCTTCTAAGGTAGAAGGGTATTCCGTGTAATTACTCTTAGAGTAGGAATACCCTGCGTAATAAACATAAAATACAAAAAATAGTTAACATAAATAATTCTTATTAATTTTCTCTTTAATACTATCCCAAAAATCCAATTAACAGGTCTTCCAAATTGTCCCAAAAATTATTGCCAAATCCAAGGTTTAGATCTCCTAAAACTAGCTAACATTTCATCATTTGATTTACCCACACATTGGATTTCCCCACTAGAAAATATCTGGTGTGCTTAGTCAACTAACAATTATATGAAAGAATAAATATATTTTTACCTAAAAATCGTATTGATTTTATCAATCGACCGTCCATATCTCTATAATAATTAGATAAAAATGTTAAGAGTCCATTTTATGTCCTTTTGCCATTTGTTAATTTTTTTTATTTTTTTTTATTTTTTGGGAATTCAAACTAAAACCAGGGACTTACAATGGACTAAAAAATGTTTACTACCCAGGTCAAAAATTTATTATGCAATATGTTTTTTTCCCATCCCTATATAAACCCCATAGATCTCATTGCCAAGTTTCTCTACCCGCAAAATTCTCCTTAAAATATTTTTTTTCCCGATCAATCTTGGCATTAAATTTACCACTTAATCAATTCTATTGCTAACATCTAATTACGAGAAAATAGACTCGTGAGGAGTGAAAGACTGGGACTTTTGTTCTCTTCTGCTAGCTCTCTTGCTGCCATTCTGCTCATTCCAGAGGCAAATGTCGACCTCGTGAGCCTCTCGCTGTGATTTTTATGGTCTTTTCTCGCATTTTACGCAGAACCCACTTGTTGTTTCGTTCCTCCTCTTCTTCTTCTTCACTGTGTTGTTCTCTCTATTGATGACAAAAGTTGAAGTCTGGAGTTTTCACTTTGTACTTTACTGTTCTAATGTTATTACCTTTTCTTTTGGTTGATGTATGATTTGATGGGGCCACTCCATATCTATTAAATCTACTCTTATTCTTCTTCTTCTTCCTCCTCCTCCTCCTCCTCTTATTCTTCTTGCTCAAATTTAACGTTGCTTAACTTCATGTAGCAATTGTACATCTGGGTCTCTCTTGAATTCTCCATTGGTGGGGAAAGTAGTGAGCTTTTTTTCCAGATTTTTATTGGTTCACTTTACCAATTCCTGAACTGGGTATTTTGTGAAAATTTGCCAATTTCCTGATCTGGGCATCTCTTGAATTTCCCATTGGTGGGAAAAAGCTGGGATCTTTTGGAAGTAATTTTTAGGAATTCCTCGTTTGGGCGTTGCCAATGTCGAGACCCCTCCACCGCGGGCTCTCTGGCGGCGGCCAGATTACCGCCCGCGATGCGTTTGATCAGAGCTACAAACCGGATCAGAGCTACACCCCGAAAGACTCCTCCTTTTCCGAGAACGGGAAAGGGTTCCGACACGAAACGTCGAGCCCAATGGGGCCCTGCCGGACCCGGCAGAGCCTCATTTTAGCCCTCCTCAAGCTCGTCCTAGCCATAATCATCCTTACCGCTCTTTCGGGCTCGTTCTATTGGTCGATCTCCATCTCCAGCACGCCCCTGCCCGGCGTCCAACGGGGGTACCGGAGACTCCAAGAACAGCTCATCGAGGACCTGTCGGCGATAGGGGAGCTCTCCCTCGGCGCTGCCAAGTTGAAAGACTTGGACTTTTGCCCGCCGGAGTACGAGAATTACGTTCCGTGCTACTACAATGTGTCCGAGAATATCGATACATTGAAGATGGCGAATGGTGTGGTCATCAATTATGAACGTCGGTGTGCCCAGGGTACCAAAAAGGAACAGCCTTGTTTGGTCCTGCCGACGAGGAATTATAGGATTCCTCTGAGATGGCCGACGGGGAGGGACTTTATTTGGAAGGAGAATGTGAAGATCTCTGGGCAAGAGTTCTCATCCGGGAGCTTAACCAAGAGGTGTACTACAAGAATGCATCTTTTTCTCGATTTGATTAGCTTACTTTTGTAGTTTGGTGCGAATATGTTCAAAATTTTTTTTTTGTGTGTGGCTATTGTAGGATGATGGTGGAGGAAGAACAGATCTCCTTCCGGTCGGATTCATTTATGGCTGATGGAGTTGAAGACTATTCACATCAGATAGCAGAGATGGTTGGGCTGAGGAATGAGTCTAACTTCAACGAAGCTGGGGTAAGTTATTAAGGTTTATTTTCATTAAGTGAACTGAGATTGAAGAGATGGTAGAATTATTTCTCTTTCGTGTTTATACTGTGTGGAATCGACAGAGAAAGAAAAATTGGTGGATGTATTGGAGCAAAGTAAGATTCTTTATATGCGCATTAAGCTGTAATTGGCTTCTATTTAACAGCTAAGAGTAATAGCTTAAGTATTAGTAGTTTGTATATGTGCAAGTAGTTCTTGTCTGGAAAGACTATAATGATTAGATGACTTGCACTTTATGGCAAGACTGTGTATATCATGCTTTTCATCATGTTCTTCTAAAGCAACCCTATCTTTTGCACATCTAAGGATTTCATGATTGTATTGTATAGGATGTTCTTGATTTTTTTTTTCCAGTTATTTTTCATTGTAATTTTCAAATCTTTTATTACCTTAACTTTTTGGATAGAATCATTACTGTTATTCTTATATATCTTTCAAGTTATTTACCTTCATTTTGAAACTTTTATGGGTTGCTATTTTTTTACTTTCCTCGGATACACTATTCTATTCAAGCATAAGTTCAAATCAATCGAGGATTTCTTGTTTTTTCCTTCTGTTATATTTCCCTCCAATTTTATACCCTTTTGTCCCCTACAACATCAATCAGCTCCCCAACAGGCAATATTGTGTCCTTAGTTATGATATTACTTGTGGCATGAACAGAATAGCTGGATAACTAAAATCTTGCTACCGAATATTTGGTTTTGTATTTAATTTTAAGTATTAACTCTTGTTAGTTTATTGCTATTCTGTCACGTACATTTGTTAGCATGTAATAGAGATATTTAGGGATCATATTATAACTCTAAAATTCCTTGGCCACCCCCAAATTGATGAGGCAAAGTTTGTTTTGTATGATTTCCTTCTTTTTTTTTTTATTATTATATATCAAGATTTAGACGTCTAAATCTCATTGGTTAGTTTACTTAGTTGGGGGTTTTATTTAAGTTGTTGGGTTTATGAAATTATTCTCTAAAAAATGGTCTCACATCCATGTAGTAGCAAATTTCAAGTGTGTATTTCAATATAAGATTCTTCTTTTATTGACTTGCACACATGGAGAGTGGTAGTCCATGTGGTTGGTATGCTAGGATATTTTACTAGAGGGCAATGTTAAATCCTCCAAGAAACATTTATTTTTGTCACTTATTTTCTTGGAAATTTTCTATAGAGCTAGGCCCGGCGACTAGGACTCAGACGTGGGCGAAGGACGTAAAGTGGTGCTTTGATGGCGTACTTTGCACTGGGCACGTACGCATCGAGCACGAGTTGGCGCGCTGCTCCCGCTGAACCTTGGCTCTAGTGGGGATTCTTCTCCCACTGGACCTTGTTGTCAACAGGAAGTCTGCTCCCGCGGGACGTGTGCTTCATCGTGGAGGTTTCAATTTTTGTAACTGTCCCAACTGTCCACTTAGTGGGCGGCACGTATGCTTCATTGTGGGGGTTTCAGTTTCTGTAACTGTAACTGTCCACTTAGTGGAGGTTACTGTTGTAACCTCCTACTTAATGGAGATTTATTCTTCGGATTAACTGTCCATTATGGATAGTAGTGGCTGCTAGGGGCCTTGGCTCTCATATATATTCTCTAGTCTTTTTTGGAGTTAAGACTTAGAAATATATGTTACGAGAGGAGAGTTAGCAGTAGTCAGAAGCCACAAAGTACTATCCTAGAGAAGTACAATCTGAGGGTATCAAAGGAGCGTTCCAGAAGTTCTAATCGTTGAACTGGTTGGTTCCTGGGAGCAGATCGACGAAAATGTTTGAATCTTGCTTTGAGCAACGGTAATCTTCATCAATGAAGGCAAGCCACCTTATTCAGTTTCTTCTTTTTGTTCCTTGTTGTAGCAACTATGTTGCAAAGTTTTAAGGTTTTTATTTTCGAGCAACTTGTAATCTTCTCTTTCTTCGTTGTTGTAATCTTCTGTTTTATGCGTACTTTATACGGTTTTCTATAACTTGTAAATAGCAAAAGTACATCATTATTCTCTCTGGAAAAAAAATCAAATCATTGTGATAATTACGGTATTATACATTTCAGATTTCTTCATCCTGACATTGTGTTTTCTTAAGAAAAAAATATATTACCTCTTCACTTAAACCACAAGTTTCTTGAATCAATATAAACAATGGTTTGTTTGTTTGTTTTTTCCTTTTTCACATCATATTTTTGTATTTCTTGCTTAGCTCTAAAAGATTATTTCTTCTGAAAGAACCCAATTGTTCATTATAGTATCTATCAAGATACTGCTTTTGATTTGTTTTTTTATCCTAACGATGCAGGTCAGGCTTGTCCTTGACATAGGGTGTGGCTTTGGTAGCTTGGGAGCACATCTTTTCTCAAAGCAGCTTCTAACTATGTGCATAGCAGACTATGAGGCTTCAGGCAGTCAAGTTCAACTCACGCTTGAGAGAGGCCTTCCTGCTATGATTGGCAAATTTGCATCAAAGCACTTGCCCTTCCCATACCTCTCATTCGACATGGTTCACTGTGCAAGTTGTGGAATCGACTGGGAGAAGAATGGTGCGTTTTTAATTATAGTATTTCTTTAACATCTAGGTTTTTTACAACCAACGGGGTGCTGTAGTGGTAACATTAGTAAGGGAGAGGAGTGGGTGGGTGTTCGAATCCTTGGCCGGGCAAAATAAAAACGGAATGGGAGGCGGTTTTGGTGCTAGTAGCCTACGACAGGGACGGTCATGACTGGCCTTAGCTCCAAAAAAAAAATATAGGTTTTTTAATCAACATCATTTTTTGTCTCCTCTTCTAATTGTTACATGAATACCAAATGTGGTAAACCAATTTTGCAAATGGAGTTTTTCACATAATTATGAACCCTGGCAAAAAAATTGGTAGATTCAATTTTTTTGCATTTTCCTCTCATTCAAAGGTAGCATTGATAATTTTCGTTTACTATACATGATTTATCTGCTATTACGTAAAACTATTTAATGTCTACATGTATGTCTATGTGATATCTACTTCAGTTTAGATTCTTTACAACATGAATAAAAACTGGCTATAATTTTTCAAAAACTTCAATTTTGGTAGCTATGCATATGCTTGTTATGAAGATTCTATTTTCTGACCAATCAATTTGTATACCTCAAGTTTACTGACAAGGAACTGGCTTAATAAAATATAAGTTAACTGAACATTAGAACTAATATTTGATCTGACAACTTCTTCAGGTTCTGGTTATGTTAGTGTAAAAATACAACTAAAATATGTATGTAATGCAGTTTATGTTTTGTAATACTGACAGAAGCAGGCATATTTTCCAATTATCAGGCATATTTTCCAATTATCTGCATCATGTTATCTTAACTGAGATATGGCCTGTATATGGAGCTGAAATGTGAATCGTGTGATTCATCATTCATGTGGCCAGCTCGAGAACTAAATTTGTCTTTTTACATAGATTGATCATGATTCAACGTGTATTCTGTTATCATTGACAACACCCTTTGAAATTATAGGTTAATGTCAATTGATGACAATTGACAACACAAAAAGTAGTGTGAAAAAATTTATTTCTTATGAATGATTTGGAATTTTAAAATTGGACAATATACCTAAAAAAAATTGGTAGTACGATCTACAATACCGTACGAGTTCAACTGTTGTCAAGACGAATGAAGAACATCAACTAAGTGTTTTAAAGATAACGATACAATTCCTGAGACGGAGCAAATATGATTCGTAAAAGATGAACAGATTAACTATGTACATTAAGGAAGTACAGTATTGTTCTTCTTGATGTTTAAGTGCAGTATAACTAAACCAAATTGTAATGACATATAGAGTAAACAATAAGAGGAGGCCTTCATGAGAAGAACGGCTCAAATCTGTGCAAAATAGGTCAAATTGTACGAGGTGATTTGGAATATCTGGATTCTGGAACTAACAAAAAGCCTGGTTGTTCTAAGAATGATTTACATGACCGACTTATTATATTAAAAAGGCTTGTTTCTCATTGTTATGATTTTGTTCTGATAGAACCTTATTAGGGTATAACGAGAAGCCTGTTCTGGGCTTGTAGTATACTAGATTACTAGTATAACAGTTTGGTTGAATTAGAAGTTATTAGGTCAAGTACAAGCAAGACAATAAGATATTTTCTTTTGTTGAGTTAAATACTCATTGTGTTGTAGTTCATCGTTGGTGAAAGATAATATGCCGTCAGCCTGTCACTTAGACGAATCAAGGTTCACAGTATCATATAAACCCTTGTTATGAATATCAATATTGGCAGTTTCGAGGGGTTTCAGTTTTTTTAATCAGTCGTTCTAGGCAGTTTCAGTGGTTTTGGTATCGGTATCGGACGATATTGTGAACCATGAAAGGAAGTAGACATCCTTTACCTAGTGGGTCCGAGTAGTTGATATAGTTGGAATATGAGAGAACTCCGAGCAGGTGGCGGTTGGAGGAGCAGTTGTGAATACTGCCGGGAAACTGGTCGAGGCAGGTTGGTGGCTGGGATTGTAAAGGCGGAAGGTGGCCAGGTGGGTAGCTGAGCAAAGGCGTCCGTGAGGGGTGGGTGAGGTTTAGGCATAGGGGTGAGGTTTAGTGGAAGGTAAAGAGCTAAAGCTCTTTTGCCTTGTTAGATTATGAAAGAGGGATTTGGAAAAATCCAAATCAAGGATTGTGTTTCCATTATGTTCAAGGCTAACTATATATAACAAGCTTTACATGGCAGACTAACTACTCTTACCTATGTGGGCCTAAAGAGCATACATAAGGATGGAAACCATGCAATGGCACTATTTTAACAGATACAAGTGCCAACAAGACACCATCGACTTTGAATGATCATATGGTCCTTGATTAGAGTAAGAGAGAGATGTAGATGTGGTAAAACCCAAATAAAATATGATACTCCATTCAAGGACAAAATATTATAAATAAAATAAAACTATATAAAAATAAAGACAAAAGTGGACAACTATACAATAGCTAGCATGATAATTGTACAATAAGCATGACAATTATACAATAGTTAGCAAGAGGTATAACTAGTGACACCATACTTAAGACCTCCCTTAAACTTACGATGGGTCAACCAACAAAGTGTAATGAGCAGAAACAAGTGTCATTGCACTCTTGTGTGCCTTGGGATGAGAAGTAACAATGAGAAGAGAGATTACCACAAAGAGATAATGGTGCCTTACAAAAAGTCACTGAATCTCAATATGCTTCAGGAACTCATGATATTCCGATTTGATATTATATTCCATTCAAGGACAAAATATTATAAATAAAATAAAATTATACAAAAATAAAGACAAAAGTGGACAACTATACAATAGCTAGCATGATAATTGTACAATAAGCATGACAATTATACAATAGTTAGCAAGAGGTATAACTAGTGACATCATACTTAAGACCCCCCTTTAAACTTACGATGGGTCAACCAACAAAGTTTAATGAGCAGAAACAAGTGTCATTGCACTCTTGTGTGCCTTGGGATGAGAAGTAACAATGAGAAGAGAGATTACCACAAAGAGATAATGGTGCCTTACAAAGAGTCACTGAATCTCAATATGCTTCAGGAACTCATGATATTCCGATTTGATATTATTTTGAACGACATTAGTATTATCACGTGTAAAGGAGTGGCTATGGTAATAGAGACCCCTAAGTCAGTGAGAAAGAAATGCAGACATCTAATATCTACAGTAATGGCAGCCATAGTATGATACTCAGCTTCTGTGATGTCATGTTTCTTGAAATTCCAACAGATAAGACAGTCGCCAAGAAACATGTAGAAGCTAGTAGTAGCTCTAATGATGTCACTAGTTATGCCTCTTTCTAGCTATTGTATAGTTATGCTAGTTATTGTATAGTTGTCCACTTTTGTCTTTATTTCTATATAGTTTATTTAAATAGTTTTGCTTCGAGCCTAATGGAATCATCATTGATTTGAGTTTTTCCAAATCCCTCTCTTACTCTAACATGATATTAAAACAATCCGTGTTCAATCACTATGGCATGCATTATGAGAGGATTTTACAAAAATTAAACTGATACGTGAATTCATCTCTCCACCAATAAAATGGTCTTCGACGTGGGGGAGCATGGTGAATAATATAAATATATAATCTTCAATCCTTACTAAAAGTTTAGAGTGCAGTGACAGGGACAACGTTCTCAGCATAACTCAACAAGAATGCTTCTTTTGATAGTTAAATTGATGTCCCAAACAAGAGACACAGAAAGTCAAGGAAATATCATATGTTGGAACTGTTAATCATACTGATGAGTTTATGCAGACTTTGGATGATCATGAACAATATAAGAATGGTGTTTGAAATGGAATTATCTGTACATTTCTTTCTATTAATGCATGCAAATTGAAATATTTGATGACATATTTGGAGATCAGAATAGATTCTAAATCAGAATAGATTCAAATGTGAAACCACCATGGCAAAGTAAATATTTCTATTTCATGTTAACCTGTCGCATGGTCATCTCAGCTTATTTACTGTAGAATGTGCTCAAGATTGTACTTTTACTTGTTAGGCCATGTTATTATTGATAGATTTAAGGACTTACATTTCTATCACATAATTTGCAGAGGGTATATTCTTGGTTGAAGTTGACCGACTTTTAAGACCAGGGGGATACTTTGTGTGGACTTCACCTACGAATTCTCACAGGTCTCTTCGTAACAAAAAAATTCAGAAGAAGTGGACGCAAATTCGTGATTTTGCTGAGAACCTTTGCTGGGACATGTTATCACAACAAGAAGAAACAATTGTGTGGAAAAAGACCAGTAAAAAGAAATGCTACATTTCTCGGTATAAATTCTGAACTTTACATTTGAGCAACAGCTTATTATAATAAGTGGATTGCCCATGATATGTGTATTCTTTCTTCAGTAAATCTGGCCCTTCATTATGTGGTAAGAGCCACGACTCTGAATCTCCATATTACCAGCCACTTAATCCTTGCATAGGGGGGCTCAGAAGCCAACGATGGATTTCCATTGAAGATAGGACACCTTGGCCTTCTCGGGCTAATATGAACTCAACGGAACTTGATATATATGGTAACTTATATGATTGAGAAAACTACTAATGACCTTTCTCTAATTATCATTTCTAGGAGGATATTCTTAAGTTTTCTGGAGGTTACCCTCTGTCTTATTGATATTGATTGCTTTCATCAGGTCTACACTCCGAGGACTTGGCAGAGGATGCCTTAAAGTGGAACTCGGCAGTTCGTAACTATTGGTCTCTTCTTTCGCCTCTGATATTTTCTGATCACCCAAAGAGGCCTGGTGACGAGGATCCCTCTCCACCATATAATATGCTCAGGAATGTTCTCGACATGAATGCTCATTTTGGTGGATTCAATGCTGCATTATTAGACGCAGGAAAATCTGTGTGGGTCATGAACGTGGTTCCCACAATTGGGCCAAACTATCTCCCTCTCATCCTTGATAGGGGATTTGTTGGTGTTCAACATGATTGGTGAGTACGAACTTTGAAAGTTCAGCTCCAGGAAACTTCCTTCTTATATTCAATTCCATAGAAAAGTGGGCTGTTGGGGGTCAGGTTGGTTGGTTGCTGTAAGTGCTTATATATAACTAAAATGTATGGGCTTAATACACACCCACCTCTGCCAGCAAGCAGTTCAATATCACTCTTATTTGTACACAGATGCCGTTCCTGCCATACTCACAAGCAGATATTTAAAAGACTGGTCAGCCGAACCACTCAAATAACATTTTCAACTCCTGTGCTTCATTTGTCAGAAATTTGTCCCTACTACTAGTTATTCATTTCCTGAAAAACCTTCCACCAGCATTTGATTCTCACTGATTCCTCCTCCTCTTATGGGTAATCTATCTAGTATATGTTTCTTCCCTCTGCCCATCAGTCCTCTCTTCCTAGCTTCAGGGTAAATGCTTTTTAAAGATGGGCATTCAATCGGATTTGAGAGATTCATAGGAAAAATAAACTTGCCCTTGGCTTTGGTACTTTAGATAGCTATTCCGAGAAGAACTCCGAGAAGGACGCCAAGGCCCTCGCCCTATAACATTTCTCGCCTTTCAAGAATTTCCTACTTATGATTCGTATGTGTAAATTGAATGATGAGCTTGTTCTTTGTCTTAATAGAGGTAATGAGATATACCCCAAGATTGGTATAAGAGGATTAGGCGTGATGCGACATTAGTAAATGTGGATGTATCCCTTTCAATTAAAGTTTATCACATTACTGTTGTGCTGGTTAGACCTCTAACCTGACAGCTTGTCAGTTGCCAGTGCACAAGTTCTAGTCCTACCTGCTGTTTTAGATGGTAAAGTTTTTGTTTTCAAGTTGCAGCAAGTCGTTCTCAGTTTCAAGTTGCAGCAAATGTTTGAATGTTTGTCTGTTGAGTAACCCACTATATCAAAGGATAGAAAACACTGTTCAATTTACTTATCTACCCATCTTAAATTAAGCCTGGACACTACCATATGTTTTTCCTTATTATATCTACAAAGGCGCCAATTGTGCTTTTTAATTTTGACTTAATTTGCTCAGTTCTGCTGATGTTAAATATTTTCTCCTGATGTCTGAAACTTCTGTAATCAACTGTTCATTTGTAGTGAATCCCAGTTAGATAGTATTTCCTTGTTATGGATGTGGTATTTTCTTCCAAGGATGTGACATTTCCCCTAGATTTGAAGCTTCACGACCATCGATGTTTCTCTCATAGTGCATTTAAGATTCAGTTGTTAAACCAATAGTTTGTTATTTTGTTTACTTGTGCTGAGTATGCTCCTCTAGTGAATATGTAAGGCCTTCATCCAATATAAATACATTTCAATTTGATCAGGTGTGAAGCATTTCCAACATTCCCAAGAACTTATGATATGGTGCATGCTGATGGACTGCTATCACTAATGATTCATCAGCAGCACAGGTGTTCCACTCTAGATATATTTGTGGACATAGATCGCATTCTACGACCAGAGGTACGCTAATACTTCTTCTAGAGTCATGACTTCAATTTTCTGTCTAACTACTACTTCCCAGCTTTATGTTCTTCATCCCATTCAATTATAATCCTTGCACAAAAATAAGTCCTCTTCTATTACTATAATGAAGTTGAACAATATAAACCTCGGTACTGGAGACCTTGATGTATAATTCTTTGTGGACCAAGAATGATAAGATCTGTTAATTCGAGATTCAGATACTATAATTGATTTGACAGTGATTGTTCAGAAGATTCAGAACATAAATACATATAAACAGGGAGAATACCAACCACATAGAGAAGTCGATGCATTTTTAAGAAACTGAGCTGATACATCTAGAATATCCTATATAGAATTCCCCAAGAATTATCAAAAGAACAAACAGTTTCACTAATTATAGAAGCAAGAAGGTTGGACCTGAAAATGGTGCTCAAAATAGTGAATATATGAAATTGAAACATGTTTCCTTGCTTCATTTTTGCCAACTCAATCTTATGCTATCAATTTTAGAATTATATGATCTAGTAAGTTTCAACTGTCATGTGTTTGCTTGGTGGGTAGTCAGCTGTCATGTGTCGTGGTTCTTCTAGTACCGCCACGACCATGCTCTCGCAATCGCAAGTCATCACTATATATATATATATATATATATATATATATATATATATATATATATATATAAAATTGTATATAACTAACACAATAAAAATTTAGGAAAATATACATGTACAAAAATATCAAGTTAGATATGCGAGTCCCATGCTGCTGAATAATGACGTTTGTAGTGGGCACACCTAGAATACATCCATCATTTGGCCATGCAATTGTAAAATGACTGTTATCATCACTTAATGTGGGTTATAGTTGTATGGTTTTAGAATTAGGGTTTCATGATTAAGATTAGGGTTAGGGTCTTAGGGTTACTTAAGATTTCAAAAGTAGGGTTTTAAGGTTTTAGGGGTTTGTGATTTTAGGGTTAAGGTTAGGTTTATTGTTATGATTAGGTTAGTGTTTAAGAATTAGGGTTGCGGTTTTAGGTTTTAAGAGTTAGAATTTTAGGGTTAGGGTTTTAAGATAGACTTGGGTTTAGGATGAGGCTCAGAGATTTAGGGTTAGGATTTCAGAACTAGGGTTAGGGTTTTAGAACTAGGATTAGTGTTTTGGGATTTTAGCATTAGGGTTAGGGTTTAGGAATTAGTTTTAGGGTTTTAGGGTTAGGGTTTAAGAACTAGGGTTAGTGTTTTGGGATTTTAGGGTTAGGTTTTAGTGTTAGTGGCTATCTATATAAATGAAATTAAAATTATAAGTTTTGGGATTTTAGGGTTAGGTTTTAGTGTTAGAGGCTATCTATATAAATGAAATTAAAATTATAAAAACTCATCTTCTTCTAAAAAAAAAAAAATGCAACTAACCTATAAAATTACAATGCTACTAACTTGTTACTGCTGCTTGTGCTACCACTTCTTCTTCTCTCCTCTTTTTCCCCTCTTCTTCTTGTCTTCTTCTCTTGCTACCCATCCCCTATTTATAGGTGTGGATCGGGTGCCAGAGCAAATGGTCAGAAATTCGACCTTTGCAGAATTTATAATAACAACAACTGCATAAAATTTGCCAAACTGACTGACGACTTCTCTCTATGTACAAAACTTTGGTAAATTTCTTTCCCTACAGCTAATTTCTCCCAAATTTGTCACCCTCTGACAAATATGTTGACAGAATTGATGGCCATCAGTGAAGCACTGATTGGATTTAGATGCATACTAATACTGTGAACCATCATCTTCCAAATGCAATGAGATGGACAAGTACATGAGCTCATCATTTCCAGACGTAGTAACTTTTTTTCCCAATTGAGAGCACAAACATTGACATAGTGACATTGTCGACCTTTTTGCCATTAACTCGACAGAGTACTCATGCTATATATATTGGTATTTTAGTGTCTGACATGTTATCCAAATTAAACTACAGTACTCTTTTGAAACCCCTTTTTTGTATATCAAACTGTCTTTTTAAGTTTAGACTAGCAAACACATTGCATAGATCTTACTCTGGATCTTACATAATATTCCATCATAAAAGGATTGGCTCATACTGAAGGCAGATGGATAAGATGTCTTATTTCCGGAAGTGGATAGCCCTTGCGGACAGTTCATCACATTGTATGATGCTTGTCCTGCTTAACCTCTGGTGGCTGATCTAGTGTTTAACTCGTCATAAGAGTTTGCAAAGAGAACATCGTATTTACGGATTTTGTCCTGAACATATCGCCTCCTGTATAATAAATTTGTGAGCAAGTATATCAAGGTTTTCAACAGGTATATTATTTGAAACTTGAAACAGGTGGGACTGAGCATAGTTAAGCTCTTCTCTCCTTCAAATCTTGCTTGACTAGGAATTCTTTGGTTCCCGAGAAGGCAAGAGTAACGTTACCTTGGAATATTCTGTTGTCTGTTGGTGTTAAAAGGCACCTGAGTAAACTTGTGAATAAGCCATTATTTCATGGCTTTCCACAATTGCTTAGACAACTTTTGCTGCTTATACTTTTTTTTGCAGTATTCTTGTGACTTCCTGCTGCTGTTGTTGTTGATAATGGCTTTGTTGTTGCTGTTGTATTCTTGTGACTTGTTGTCTTTATCTAATAACCAACATCATCCATGCAGGGCTGGGTAATTCTCCGAGATGCAACTACTCTTATTGAAGCAGCCAGATCAGTTTCTGTGCGACTTAAATGGGATGCAAGAATGATTGCAACAGATGGCAACAACGATGAGAAGTTCCTCGTATGTCAAAAGCCCTTCTTCAGGAAACAACTATAAAATCTTAACAGAAGCCTGTGACGTTAGCAGTTCAAGCATCACTAGTCCCTCTTTGAAGGTGACATTCAAATTATAGAACAGTAGAGACAAGATGAGAAGCTGAAGATTCTACAACGTATAATATCTTCCTTTCTCCTATGGAACCCAAGGTCTCCACAGGAAACTGTAATTATTCGAAGTTATATACTCTGAGATTATAGGCTAGATTAGTACACCTCAAAGCTCGGCACCAAGGATACAGATATGAAGCCATCAAGCCACTTAAATTGTGGAGAAGGTTATCAAATAAAACTCGAAGCTGCAATATATATATATATATATATATATATATATATATATATATATATATAGAGAGAGAGAGAGAGAGAGAGAGAGAGAGAGAGAGAGAGAGAGAGAGAGAGGTGTTATATGTGTGCAATTCTTTTCTTTGCTTACAGTCTCGTGTAGTGATGCTGGTGACTGAGATAAGCATCTTTGCCTTAGTTTCAGTAGAAGTGATAAGCATATTAATTCTTTGTACCATTTCTTGAGTTATTCTGATTGTAAAGCCAACTATATTATTGGTATAATATGTGGTTTGGATTCAAAAGTTCATCAGCTATGTTTGATGCATATTTTGATAATCAAGCACAATGTTTTAGAAAAACCTGAGGTTATTCAATATTACCCCTATACGGGTCGGTCCAGGCGGTTGGATTGTCCTAGCCGGAGCTAAATTTGGTTGTCCTTGCCCTCGACTCCAAAAGAAGATATCGAAAATTTTGATTGTGATTGAGGTTGGCGGCGACTTAGAAGTCCCCGGTTATGACGGCGACGTGGAGCTCGGATTTTGACCTCCTCTCTTGGGCTACTCGAGGCCTTCCCAGTGGTAACTCAAAATATGGGTCTGGTGGATTGTTAGTTCAATTGACAGAGAAGAGTTGGGGTGGACCACGAATGCTCTATTGACGGAGAGTTGGAGACATAGGGGGGGGGGGGGGGGGGGGGGGGGGGGGTTGCCATGACCAGGAGGGTTGTCCAAACCGGATAACTTGTCCGGCTTACCTCAGGGCCGGTCCTGCCCCTATATCTTCTAGGTATTTCACTATCACGGACAGTTCTTGGATAAATGATTTATCCATAATTACCTAGCTATCATCATTAATTTTAATGAATAATTTTGATTAGTAAAGTTAGGTAAGGACATCTTTGGAGGGGAAGAATTTACGGTGAAACCAACTTTTGTTACTATTATATATGTACGTGTTTTGCACGTATTTCATAATACTTGGGAAGAACAAACAACAACTCTTTAATTTTTTTTCTCCCATAATAATCTAACTACACATGCTAAATTTAATAAACAGTTTTAATTAGTAAACATAAATAAGGACATTTTTTGAATAAAAACTTTCACGGTGGAGCTTCAACTTTTCTTATTATATAGTAAGTAGAAGTCGCGCATGTGCGTTGCAATATCTTTTATCTGTGTTTTCTTCTCTACCTTTTAAAATATATACTTGCATGACAAATCCATTTTTAAATAATATAAAATATTTCGAAGTGATTTTATTTTTGAGATTGTGAACATTTATTGTAGGTGGAAGTGTGTAATTATTAGTTGTTAGTAATTATGTTAGGGGAAATATGTATAATTTACATGTTTACCCCTAGTTAAGTAACATATTTTTATATATAGAGAATGACATTTTTGGAACATAAAAGTTCAATGGTGAAGCTTAGTAAGTTTTCATATTATAGATAAGACTATAAGTCGCGTACGTGCGTTGCACGTGTCTTTTGTGTATGTTTTCTTCCTCCATTTAAAAAAATATACTTACATGACAAACCTATTTTAACATAATATAAAATATTTTGAAGTAAATTTAATTTTGAGATGGTGAACATTTATTGTAGGTGGAAGTGTGTAATTATTAGTTGTTAGTAATTACGTTAGTGAGAAGCTGTAAAATTTACATGTTTATCTCTAGTTAATTTAAAATATTGTAATATGTGGAGAATGCTATATTTGGAACATGAAAGTTCCACGGTGAAGCTTAGTAAGTTTTCGTATTATATATAAGATAATATATTTTATTTGTTAGATGGTGAACATTTATTGTTAGTGGAAGTGTGTAATTATTAGTTATTAGTAATTAATTTAGTGGAAAGATGTGTAATTTACATATTTATCCCTAGTTGAGTAACATATTTTTATATATAGATAAGCGTATTTTTGGAACATAAAAGTTCCCCGGTGAAATATAGTAAGTTTTCATATTATAGATAAGATTAGTATATATGCACGTGCCTTGCATGTATTTCATAATACTTTTTAAAAAAAAATTTCGGCATAACGTTCAGAGCCCGGCATAGCGCTCCGGACTTTGTGCACACTGCATTGCATGTCTTTTTGGCCCACTGCACCCCCCCTCCCAACTCACACAATTTATAAATGGAAGAAATAATACACCCCCGTGACTCGATCCACTGATCTTCTGTCACCCAGTCGGGGTCTTATACCTCTCCTCGGTAACCACAAGAGCTACTCGAGTTCCACGGTGAAGCTTAGTTCCACAGAGAAGCCACAAGAGCCAGGGTCTTATACGCACGTGCACGACTTCTAATCTTATCTATAATATGAAAACTTACTAAGCTTCGCCGTGAAACTCGAGTGTCTCTTGTGGTTACCGAGGAGAGATATAAGACCCCAGCTGGGTGGCGGAAGATCAGTGGATCGAGCTACGAGGACGTATTATTCCTTCCATTTATAAATGATGGGAGTTGGAGGTAATGGGCCCAAAAGACATATAATGTAGTGTGTACTAAGTTCCAAACGTTATGCCAAGAATTAAAAAAAATATTATTAATCCAAACCAGTATATAAGCACATATATTGCATGTATTTAATCGTTTATTAACTAACTCTTTATGTACTTGGTGAGATGAAAAGGTAACAAAAGTGCAATCTACATTTTGCTTTAAAAAAACTACCTTTTTGTCCTTCATTAATTTTAATAAATAATTTTGATTGGTAAAGCTAGATAAGAACATATTTGAAGGAAAGGAAAAAAAAATCAGGTTTATTCAAATTTGAAAAACATTCAACTTTAGCGAACTCGAATGACCTACCAAGAAGAGGTATAACACCCTAGTTGGATGACGGAAATCGAATCACAGAGTGCGCTTTTCCAAAATAAAAGAGAGTTCCGACCTGCCGGATTCGAACCAGCGACCTAAGGATTAACACTGACGTGATCACTACAGTCCTCCGCTCTACCAACTGAGCTAAGGTCGGCTGATATTGAAAGAGGTATATTACAATATTTATTATCTGATAAATTGATGAAACTCTTGCCTGAGCCAACATACAAGTCGTTAGTCAACTATTGAATTTCCTAATAATGCTAATAGAACAAAATATTAATCAATTCTTATTGTTTCAACTTCATCTGGTATCTGCATTGTTGAGTTGTTCTGACTATTCTTTTTTTTTTTTTTTTCAAATTGTTGACTGCTGCATCCAGGTTCATCACATTGTGGTCCTTGAAATTAACTGAAAAATATAAGAAATTATCACTCCAAATAACATCATCATTAAAGTATAAGAAATTTTCCAAACCTTACATACAAAAAGTTACTATCTACATAAACAGAAACAAAATATAGTCATGAAAAGAGAAGAACTCACTGTAAATAGGTTGTTCTTGACCCTCTGTCCTCAGTTGACAAGTGACTGACATTCTTCTTCAATCTTCGAAAATCGAGAATCAGAAGCTTCGATGTCATAAGATGAGTTCAAGCGAGTTTTTAGGTTTAGAGAGAATGATATGGGTGTGGACACAAGCTGAGCATAAGCTAGACTGATCCGGACTGTAGTCCTGACTTCAAAAACAATAAAATAAATTTACCAAGGATACAACAGGTATCTGTCTTAGCTCAATTGGTAGTGGTTGAACGAGATCATAGGACCGAACTTTTATGGTTCGAATCTTACCTCAAATAATTTTTCTAAATTTTCTTTCATCCCAGCTTTCGGTCCCCTCTAACAAAAAATTCTTAGGTTTTTAATTTGGGGATTTTGACTAAAGGATTTGAGTTTGAAAAAGAAAGAGAGAAGAGAAGTAAGCATCAGATATTGAAAGAGTAATAATCGTTGGAAGTTAGGTTTTAAATTTAGGGATTTTTAGAATTTTTTTTTTTTAAAGTTGTCTGACAGGTGGGTCAGGGTTGGAGTGACATGAATTTGTCAGTGAGAAGCTGACTTGGCAAGGGAAGTGGTGTGCTGAACTGGAGCGCCGTCTGTCCACGTCAACAAAATTGACGAAATTTTCAATAGATATCGTCGCCTGAAAGCAAATTAGAATGTTTGGTATTAGAATTGAAAAAAGAAAAATGTATTAAATTGTAGCAAAGTGCAAATGTTTGGAACTGTCATTTACCCGTGGAAGATGACATTGTTTGTGGTATTAAACGAAAGAATGAAAGTGTATTTCAATGACGGGGTTTATACGAAACCCGTACCCTTTGGTTTACAAACAAACTTGTACAATTTAATCCTATACGAGGATGTGGGAGTACAATTTATTTAATCTGGGTATAAATTGCTATAGGTGTCTGATATGCAGTCGATCACTTTAGCCCTTGGACCACACGATGTTGAAGAAGTGCCGTGGAAGACAGGTAGCAGCTTCGAAGGTTGCAAAGGAGGGTGGATGCACGATGCCAAAGTCGTCGATCCCTACTCTTTGCCTGAGCTCCGGACTCTCTCTCTCTCTCTCTCTCTCTCTCTTGACCTCCGGTTCGATCTTTCTGGGAAGTTCGACCTTGTTCGATCATTCTTTCAAAGTTTCGACCTTGTTCGATCTTCAAGTTTGAAGTTTTTTTCGACCTTTTTCCCCATTGATAGGGGTCTCTATTTATAGAGTTTTGGTGACAGTGACCACTCCGTCGGTGTAAAAATCGAGGAGTGGAAAGTACAGCACCCTTTTACACAACGGTTAAAATAACCAATGCCTGCGTATAGATGACCTTTTGAGTGAGCATGTGACGCGTGTCCAACTAAGGGGACAAAACGCGTATATCTGCTGCGAAGATCACGGCGTAGAAGCCACGTAGGTAGGTATCCCTTGTGTAGAAGAGGTTGGCGTAGAAGCCAAATGACTGTCACCCTGGCGTAGAAGCCGAATAGGCATAGAAGCCGAGTAGGCGTAGAAGCCGAATGGTCGTAGAGACTGAGTGGGCGTTTGAAGCCGAATGGTCGTACAGACTGAGTGGGCGTTTGAAGCCGAATGGGCGTAGAAGCCGAATGAGCACAGATCTTGAATTGGCGTAGAAGCCACTGCGTACCGTGCCAGAGTGCTGATGTGGACGTCTTAGCCGGAATTACGGCTTTTGAAGATATAATCAAATCTCTTGCAGAGATTTGCCACCATCTTGTGCATTAAATGCGGATGCGTGTTTTGAAGGTCTGCAGCCCTTCTGTGCATCCGTCGCAGAGACGTGCCTTGAGAGAAACTGTCACCGCTCTGTGCAATTAGACGTAGAGACGTGCCTCGAGCCCCGTACGAAGTGCAGCTTTTGACGTGGCAGACGGTTTGTCTACTGCGGAGCGTAAAACAGCTCATGTTTGTCTGTGTAAAACAAGGCAGCGTATCCCCTTGTACGCGAAAGAGCAGTTTATGTTGAGGGGACGTCAGTAAACGACGGTTCGGTGATATTTTAACCAAATTCTCTGCATTAAATGCAGAGATCCACCATCATACTGTGGTGCGCGTCCCGAGGGGTCTGTCCTCGTTTCCAGCCGTCGTCTGGGTAGCCGTGCAGCACTTTTTGTCAGGAGTCAGAGGTCAGGTTCACTACGTGACTTGACAGGTTCATTTCGGGGAAGACGAAGCGTTCCTCGTACGCTTTAACGCTGCTTTGAGATCGGCTGAGTTTTACGCCATGGAGACGATGAAGAACCCTGTTTACGCTGGAGCGGCCTGGACGTACTGCACTTACGCGGATGGTCCTTTGAGCTTGTACTTCACGTTGTGTTTAGCGGAGAAACCTCTGCTTGTACGCTTGATGGCTCTGAAGGCCTCTGTTTACGCTGCTCTGCATCAGTATGCTGCGTAGCTCCTCCCAGCGTATTTTTTATGCTTCTACAAGACCCCCTTCAAAGCTTTTAAATTCCTCAAAATTTGAAACGCTTTGAATGAAGCATGAACGGCCCCTCGTAACTCGAAACGTTTCTGAATGGAGCATTGAAACGGTCGATACGGACTTTATGGCGGATTTATTGGGGACCGCTGTGATCTCTTTCGCCTATAAAAAGGCTGGGGGGGGGTTAACCTGTTCTTCCCACATTCCCATCACCATGCAGAGATGATCGCCGGAGTTCGTCGGGTCGACCTGAGGAAGAAGGAGATCATGTTCTTCCAGCATGTAGGGAGCCAAAAAAGACGGCGTCTTCGAGCAAGTATCCACTGCAACAATGGATCATGGAAGGATATCTTAGCCTCCCTTGCTCGGGATAATCAGCAACTTTGTATGGTGGTTCTTCGGGAGAGACGAAGAATCGTATTTCACCACGCTGCTTGCAAGTGGCGCCTTCTCCAGTTACCTCTGGTGACGAGAGGCAGACAGACCGGCTAGAGTGGCGGTGGTCTGTAGGAAAGCAGAATTATCCTGCTTTTCTTCTGTTGGAGGATGGGTTATATGCCCAGTTTTGTATCCTCCTGCCACTGATCATCTTCTTGGAAGAAGAGAAAGATCACCAATGCGAGAACCTGTCAGAACAGATTTCGAGGGCGGCCTTCAGACGACGAGGGGGTATCTCCTTTGTAGACGGAGTTTCCCTCAGATGTAATCATGAAAAATAGAGAAAAACCCTTATAGATTGGATTTCCCTCATATGTAATCATGATTTTGATTTTTAATAAAATCGTCTTCTTCAGGTGATCATCTTGCCATACGTTGCTGTAAAGTCTGAATATGTGTAGCTTCGACATGTCTGATTCTTTACGCCAACTCTGATAAGAAGAGTATTAGGCCCTGTCCTTTACGCGTAGCGAATAGTCCATAGAACGTTGTTTAAGCATTTTGAACATTTAGAACTGTCCTGTTGTTAGGACTGAGGGACCGCGTAGAGCTCTGAACTGTTGCTTCTGATGAACCGAACTTTTGTTCAGACTTCGTCTTCAAGAACGACCTCTCGAAACTCCCTTGGAACATGGTCGAGGATTTGTCTGTCAAACTGAGTTTGCCATCTTGATAGACGAGATGTTCAGACTGGAGTTTGGATGAACCTCCAATTTTGGACCGGAGAAGAGTAATTTCTCAATGTTTGAACTCTGTATGTTTTGGGTACTTGGGATACTTTGGGGTCAAGAACGAGTATCTTCTGTGTGAACTCTTTGCAATTGACCGCTTCGGGGACTGTTCGGATATGCAGAAAGTCGTGGAGCATGAAATCATCAGTCTGTAGCCTCTAGGCGTAAAACACCATCGAGCGTTGTCACGCCCCAGTCCCAAAATGATGAGGGACAGGGCACGTGGCAATGGCCAGCAGCACGCACCGATGGACAACCCAATTTAATGGATCCATCAGGGCATGCTTAAGCTGTAGTCTAACAGGAATTAGGGCAATTGTTACAAGTCACGGGTTATTCTATTATCATCCACAACAGATAATCACAGATTAAAAGACAGAGTAATGTAAATAGAAATAACTGTCAAATCTCAATAAATTCCTCGGGAAACAATCCGAGA
Organism: Iris macrosiphon; assembly: GCA_036927795.1. Classification (NCBI taxonomy): domain Eukaryota; kingdom Viridiplantae; phylum Streptophyta; class Magnoliopsida; order Asparagales; family Iridaceae; genus Iris; species Iris macrosiphon. The sequence goes on along the minus strand of JAYESA010000008.1, from coordinate 195,593,001 downwards.
ATATGTCTGGTACAACAATGCAAATAGACAGGAAATAAACAACTGGAAAGAGAAACAGAAATAACCGACTATATACAGCCAATGCTCAGGAGAAGTCCTCTGGTACGATCTCGTCCTCAGGTCCTGGTACAGCTCCTGGAAGTGCTCCTGTACGGTGTATCTCTGGATGGATCTCTTCGGCTATACCTGGGGACATAGTCCATTCCAGGTCCTCAGGGGACATACAAGGTACAGATAACACAAGCCAAAATAAAAGTAGTACAAAAATTAAATAAAATAATAGGGTAACTATATAACCAGCTAAGTGATATGCAATATGAGAGCAGCACTAGAACTCAGGCTGAAACTACTACAAGCTCTGTGTCGGGGAGCCGGTAGCAGTGATATCATGTGGTTGTCTATCTCGTAGTGAGACTAAGACGCCGGCATAATATATAAACATCAACCTGTAGTCTGTGTGACTCTCCCCACCCAATGTAATCACGCATATCATGACTATAACGTCTCATGTCCATGTCAGCGGGATCATAGCTAATGCAACAAGTCATATAAAATATCTCTGTCAAGTCCTGTATCCTATACAGAATCACCATGAATGTCTCAGGAAGACTTTGTCTCATGAATAGTGTCAAGTGTCCTGGGTTCTAGAGTACTTGATAAGACAAGTACGAGAATTATTGGGTCTCAATATCCATCTCTATGTGACGTTACACAACTCCGCGTACGGAGTTGGCACCCGACTGGTAATCGGACGCTAAGTAAGCCACTCGGTCCTGGATTTTAACAGTTAAACAGGTTTATATGCATTTAAACCAGAATTCAGGCAAGTTCTATAACAAGAATTACTGAAATTTGGCAAGCTTTACTTGCCCACTGATGTATAAACAAGTCAAGGAAAATAAGTAGCAAGCTGCAGGGTTTGGCATGGTACACTTGCCTGTGGTTCCGGTTCTGTTTGCAGTTCTGACTTCAGTGAGAATTACAGGCGGTACTCTGGTTGCTGAAATAAACATCACCATCAGATCCAGAAAATATAATCAGCTAGAAACGCCTGTCCTTGAGTCCAATTTGGAGACAAGGGCAAAAACGGCAGTTTCGGGTCAAAACGGAATCCACATGTGGGCCCGCTTTGCACCAAAAAATGTGTCAGGGTCAAAGGTCTCCAAATTCACCAAACTTAGTGTCAACGGGTCAGGAACGATGATACGAACCCAACGGAACTTTCAGAATTGAATTCCGATGAGCCGATCACAAAATCACCCGTCGAGCGGGGCCTATGGGGCCCACGACACGCGATTTCGTCAACGTTCTCAGAATCGAACCAAACTTGGCTCACAGGACCAGCGTATCGCTACGAGTCCGATGGCGCAAGTTTCGTTTCAATCCGACATGTGTGCACGAAGTTAGGGTAAATTGCAGAAAAGTCGGATACGGGACGATGTCCGCGGATACGCGTTGATTCCGGTGTGCACGCACACCCGAATCAGCTTCCGCAAAATTCCGCATGTCCGTATCAATGACACGCATGCATCTGTGAAGACCGCGCGCGACCAAGTCGTCCCGTTTGGCGGGGCGTACACGGTTCCGGGGTGAAACATGGTCTGGTTTTTCCTGTTTTTGGATCGCGGTGCGCGATCACCACAGGACGCGATGCCCCGAACGGTTTATCCGGACACCGAGAGGGTCATACAGGCTTCGCAACGCAACTTACGAAATTGGAATCGGAGCTACGAGGTGAAAGTTACAAGTACCTGAAGGGGACCTTAAAAACCGGGGTTGAATCGTGTCCGACACGTGTCCGGACACAGGAAATCGAATTAGGGTTAGGGCTCAGGGGAATTGGGGATTCTGGACGGCGGAGCTCCGGCGGCTGGGCTGCGGCGGAGGGGCCGGAGGCGACGCGGCGGCGCGGAGGCGGTGCTGAGCGGCCGGCCGGGCGGAGGCGCCGGCGCTGCTGCTGCTGTTGCCGCGGTTGCTCGACGGAGGAGAGGAGGGGGGAGGCCGGGGGAGAGGCTGGGGGTCCGCACGGCTGCGCTGGGGGCGGTCCGGTGGCGGAGGCGACGCGGCGTGGCGAGGAGCGGAGGGGTGCGGTAGAGCGGCGGCCAGGAGGGGGAGGTCGACGTCGGAGGGGCTATGGTTATATAGGGAGAGTGAGGGAGAGGGTGGCGCCGGGCAAGGCGGAGGGGCCGGTGGTCGTGGCGGCGTGGGACGCGGCGAGTCGAGCGGAGCGGAGCGGAGGACGCGGCGGAGCGCCGGGAGCGGAGCGGAGCGGAGGGGGAGACTGGGTCGAGGGGAGCGGGCTAGCGAGTCTCGGGTCGGGTCTGGCGGATCCGACCCGACCCGCTAGGGGATGGGCCGGATTGGGGCTGGGCCGGGCCGGCCCAATGGGCCGCGGGGCTAGGGTTTAGATAATTTAAATAATGATAATAATAATAATAACAAATAATAATAATAATAATAATCAGAAATAACAAATAAATAAATAAATAGTTTTTGGTAATTTAAAAATAGGTCCGGGGTCCAATAAATTCCAGAAAAATTATCCTAAGTCTAGTTTTTCATTTTACACCCAAAAATATTATTTTCATAATATTTTAATACTATTTATTATCATTTAAAAATCATTTAAATATCAAAGCCCTGTTTTTAAATTACAGAAAATTCCTAAAAAATTCCAGAAAATTGTGAAAAATCCAGTTTTAAAATTTTTGAAAAATCAGGGGGTTTACAATCTACCCCCCTTAAGAGGATTGCGTCCTCGAAATCAAAGAATAACCGATCAACAGAGATGACGCGGTCGCAAGCATCGTTTGAAAACACAGCACAAGATACTCAGGGAAATACCGTTTCCCTAACAATGAAAGTTATGCACTTCCAGAGAAAATCTAGTTAAAGGAAAAATCTACAACTTTTATGAAAACCAGGTTGTTATTAACAAGTTACAAATTACTAGGTTGGGGCTGAGGTCACGAACCAATAGGCACGAGCTACAACAAGACTAGAAACGGATAACTACGAATCACTTACGCGCATCAGCTATTCCACGAGTCTGCACGTTCTCCACTGTCATCGCATAAGCTTGCTCGCGTCCTTGCAGGTGCTTCCTCTGCTGTTGAGCCTGCTGGAAGAGCAGTGCCTGGGGTATCAAAGGTGGCCTCGGCTGATACCCTCCTGGAGTTGGTGGTAGGACTCCTTGAACTTTCGTTTGCGGTGCTCCTAATGCTGGATAGACTGGCCTCGGTATTGGTAACGCTTGCTGGTTACACTTTGGTGCTCTGTCTCGACGCTCAGGACATTCCTTTAATAAATGCTGATCGGATCCGCAAACTATGCATAATCTCTTCTTTCGTCTGCACTCGTCTTCAGTATGGTCTCGCTTGCGACAATATGGACAAACAGGTATTGTCTGTGGAGATGCTTCTGGTGGCTGGTGTACGTGAGGTCTTTTTGCAACTTCTTCCTGTGGTGCTGAAGTGGAAGTCCGTTTCAGACTAGTCTCTCTCCTGATGACGCGCTCAATGCGTCGCGCTGCAGCAAGGACGTCCGAGTACGAAGTAGGTGCAACGGATCCAATTAGTTTCTGTAGCTCAATGTTTAGTCCGTCGAAGAATTTCTCAGCCTTTTCTTCTTCTGTCGGGATCAACGTTGGAGCAAAGCGACTCAGACGAATGAACTCCGCGTTGTACTCTTCCACCGTCTTAGTATCCTGAGTGAGGTGATTAAACTTGTCCCAAAGTTCTGATCGAGCGACAGCTGGAATATACATCTCCTGAAAGAGTCTAGAGAACTCTTCCCAAGTGGCTCGGTCTGGTCCGAGCCGTGTCTCCTCGGATAGCCACCAGTGATGCGCATTGTCCGTCAACTGCATTCTGACGGCAGTCATCCAACGTTCCTTTGGAAGCTCAGCTGCTTCTAATTGATGTTGAGTGTTGGTGAGCCACTCATGAACTTCATTGGGCTCTTCTTTGCCTGAGAAGGTACGAGGCTTCAGCTGGCGAAAATCAGAAATAGAGCCCGTCGTTGGCCGTCGAGTTGGTAGGTTGGCCTGCTCCAGTGCAGTTATTAGGCTGCTACTCAAAGCCTCTTATTGAGCTTGCATTATTGCATAGTCCATTTGAAATATCTGCTGTCCGTCCATGGCCTGCCCTGGTGGAATTACGGGCATTGATGGAGTAACTGGCGTCGTTGGTGGAACGTCATCTTGCTGGATTCTCGGGGCATGTTGTTGAGCTGACTGTCCTCCATCCACTGGTGTTACTTCGTCTTCGTTGGTTACCTCAGCATCTCGTGGTGACGTTATGGGAGTCTCGTCGATTGCTCGTGAATACATAACCCTGCAACCAAAATAAACAATAAGAGGCACACAAAAATTAAGGCAGGATGCAAGTCAAGGAATTAATTCGAAGTCGATATGGATATCAAGAACGTTTCAAGCAAGTGGATGAGATCCTAAAACTTATCCTATCTATATTTGCAGGCCTGTTCGGTCCCTAAGTTGAAATCGAACAAATTAGTCGTTGACCTGCATGGGCCACCACAAAAACCATGTCACGCCCCAGTCCCAAAATGACGAGGGACAGGGCACGTGGCAATGGCCAGCAGCACGCACCGATGGACAACCTAATTTAATGGATCCATCAGGGCATGCTTAAGCTGTAGTCTAACAGGAATTAGGGCAATTATTACAAGTCACGGGTTATTCTATTATCATCCACAACAGATAATCACAGATTAAAAGACAGAGTAATATAAATAGAAATAACTGTCAAATCTTAATAAATTCCTCGGGAAATAATCCAAGAATATGTCTGGTACAACAATGCAAATAGACAAAAAATAAACAACTGGAAAGAGAAACAGAAATAATCGACTATATACAGCCAATGCTCAGGAGAAGTCCTCTGGTACGATCTCGTCCTCAGGTCCTGGTACAGCTCCTGGAAGTGCTTCGGTACGGTGTATCTCTGGATGGATCTCTTCGGCTATACCTGGGGACATAGTCCATTCCAGGTCCTCAGGGGACATACAAGGTACAGATAACACAAGCCAAAATAAAAGCAGTGCAGAAATTAAATAAAACAATAGGGTAACTATGTAACCAGCTAAGTGATATGCAATATGAGAGTAGCACTAGAACTCAGGCTGAAACTACTACAAGCTCTGTGTCGGGGAGCCGGTAGCAGTGATATCATGTGGTTGTCTATCTCGTAGTGAGACTAAGACGCCGGCATAATATATAAATATCAACATGTAGTCTGTGTGACTCTCCCCACCCAATGTAATCACGCATATCATAACTATAACGTCTCATGTCCATGTCAGCGGGATCATAGCTAATGCAACAAGTCATATAAAATATCTCTGTCAAGTCCTGTATCCTATACAGAATTACCATGAATGTCTCAGGAAGACTTTGTCTCATGAATAGTGTCAAGTGTCCTGGGTTCTGGAGTACTTGATAAGACAAGTACGAGAATTATCGGGTCTCGATATCCATCTCTATGTGACGTTACACAACTCCGCGTACGGAGTTGGCACCCGACTGGTAATCAGACGCTAAGTAAGCCACTCGGTCCTGGGTTTTAACAGTTAAACAGGTTTATATGCATTTAAACCAAAATTCAGGCAAGTTCTATAACAAGAATTACTGAAATTTGGCAATCTTTACTTGCCCACTGATGTATAAACAAGTCAAAGAAAATAAGTAGCAAGCTGCAGGGTTTGGCAAGGTACACTTGCCTGTGGTTCCGGTTCTGTTTGCGGTTCTGACTTCAGTAGGAATTGCAGGCGGTACTCCGGTTGCTAAAATAAATATCACCATCAGATCCAGAAAATATCAATCAGCTAGAAACGCCTATCCTTGAGGCCAATTTGGAGACAAGGGCAAAAACGGCAGTTTCGGGTCAAAACGGGATCCACATGTAGGCCCGCTTTGCACCGAAAAATGTGTCAGGGTCAAAGGTCTCCAAATTCACTAAACTTAGTGTCAACATGTCAGGAACGATGATACGAACCCAAAGAAACTTTCAGAATTGGATTCCGATGAGCCGATCACAAAATCGCCCGTCAATGGGGGCCTGTGGGGCCCACGACACGCAATTTCGTCAACGTTCTCAGAATCGAACCAAACTTGGCTCACAGGACCAGCGTATCGCTACGAGTCCGATGGCGTAAGTTTCGTTTCAATCCGACATGTGTGCACGAAGTTAGGGTAAATTGCAGAAAAATCGAATACGGGCGATGTCCGCGGATACGCGTTGATTTCGGCGAATCAGCTTCTGCGAAATCTTGCACGTCCATATCAATGACGCGCACGCATCTGTGAAGACCACGCGCGACCAAGTCGTCCCGTTTGGCGGGGCGTACTCGGTTCCGGGGTGAAACAGGGTCTAGTTTTTCCTGTTTTTGGATCGCGGTGCGCGATCACCACAGGACGTGATGCCCCGAACGGTTTGTCCGGGCACCGAGAGGGTCATATAGGCTTCGCAACGCAACTTACGGAATTGGAATCGGAGCTACGAGGTGAAAGTTACAAGTACCTGAAGGGAACCCGAAAAACCGGGGTCGAATCGTGTCCGACACGTGTCCGGACACAGGAAATCGAATTAGGGTTAGGGCTCAGGGGAATTGGGGATTCTGGACGGCGGAGCTCCGGCTGCTGGGCTGCGGCAGAGGGGCCGGAGGCGACGCGGCGGCGCAGAGGCGGTGCTGAGCGTTCGGCCGGGCGGAGGCGCCGGCGCTGCTGCTGGCTGCTGCTGTTGCCGCGGTTGCTCGACGGAGGAGAGGAGGAGGGAGGCCGGGGGAGAGGCTGGGGGTCCGCACGGCGGCGCTGGGGGCGGTCCGGTGGCGGAGGCGACGCGGCGTGGCGAGGAGCGGAGGGGTGCGGTGGAGCGGCGGCCAGGAGGGGGAGGTCGACGTCGGGGGGGCTAGGGTTATATAGGGAGAGTGAGGGAGAGGGTGGCGCAGGGCAAGGCGGAGGGGCCGGTGGTCATGGCGGCGTGGGACGTGGCGAGTCGAGCGGAGCGGAGCGGAGGACGCGGCGGAGCGCCGGGAGCGGAGCGGAGGGGGAGACTGGGTCGAGGGGAGCGGGCTAGCGGGTCTCGGGTCGGGTCTGGCGGATCCGACCCGACCCGCTAGGGGATGGGCCGGATTGGGGCTGGGCCGGGCCGTCCCAATGGGCCGCGGGCCTAGGGTTTTAGATAATTTAAATAATGATAATAATAATAATAACAAATAATAATAATAATAATAATCAGAAATAACAAATAAATAAATAAATAGTTTTTGGTAATTTAAAAATAGGTCCGGGGCCCAATAAATTCCAAAAAAATTACCCTAAGTCCAGTTTTTCATTTTACACCCAAAAATATTATTTTCATAATATTTTAATACTATTTATTATCATTTAAAAATTATTTAAATATTAAAGCCCTGTTTTTAAATTACAGAAAATTTCCAGAAAATTCCAGAAAATTGTGAAAAATCCAGTTTTGAAAATTTTGAAAAATCAGGGGGTTTACAAGCGTAAAATCGTAGACTTGTGGTTCCTGAGCGCGAAGTCTTAGGTTTGTAGCCTCTCGAGCATAAAAGCTACCGAGCACAAAGGCATCCGGGCGAAAAATCATAGACTTATAGCTGTCGAACGTAAAGCCGTAGATTCGTAGCTGTCGAGCGTAGAAAGCTCCTTTAGCGTAGAACTGTAGATCTGTAGCCTGTGAGCGTAGAACACCATCGAGCGTGAAATCATAGACTTGTGGTTCCTGAGCGTGAAGCCGTAGGTTTGTTGCCTCTCGAGCATAAAAGCTACCGAGCACAAAGGCATCCGGGCGTAAAATCATAGACTTATAGCTGTCGAACGTAAAGCCGTAGATTCATAGTTGTCGAGCGTAGAAAGCTCCTTTAGCGTAGAACTGTAGATATGTAGCTCTTGAAAAAAAAAATTTCCGAGCGTGAAGTTTGCGGATCTGTTGCTTCTGAGCGTAAACTGAGCGCCACCGAGCGTGAGATCATCGATTTGATATTTGCTGAGCGTGAAGTCGTAGGTTTGTAGCCTCTCGAGCATAAAAGCTACCGAGCACAAAGGCATCCGGGCGAAAAACCATAGACTTATAGCTTGCGAGCGTAAAATCGTAGATCTGTTGCTGTCGAGCGTAGAAAGCTCCTTTAGCGTAGAAACCGCCGAACTGCTTTGCGCGAAGAATTTTTTGAATTCGCTGTCTGTCCGTCTTTCGAGAGTAGTGGGATGACGTGGCATCCAATCATAACCAACTATTAATTGTGAGATTTGGTTAGGGTCTCGAGGAGTCGACTCGAACTCTATATATATCCCAAGCCTTTGAGAGAAAAACTTTTTATCCGTCTTCTGCGAAAGAGCTTTCGACTGTTCGAGTTTTTCTTCGTTCCTTCTCCAAGCACTTCGAGTCTTAAGAAATGGCGCCGAAACAAACCCCCTCCACTAAGGAAAAGAGCATAGGTTCTTCTTCTCCTTCTCCTGCCCCAGCGAGAGAGTCTTCGGTCGGGCAAGGTGAACTCCCTTCTGAGCGAAGTATCCCGCCGACGAGCAGCGCACCCGGTCTTAGAGGTAGAGCCTTTGGGGTGACAAAAACGACGAAAAATCCTTCGCACACGTTGAACGTGACCGCGCTAGGTCGTCTTCTGTGCTGATCGCCTCTTTGAGGAAGATGATGCACAGAGGCGTTTTCATCTTTTACGCCCACATTTCTAATGTGCCAGCGTAAAAACTCCATATTTTCGTAGTTTCGAGCGTAAAAGCTCTGGCTAACGAAAATTGGCGTATATCGAAAAATTTGAGTTTTACGCTTGTGGAGGGGACTTTCGGCGTAAAATAACCAAATTTGTACAATCCTGGCGTAGAGCACAGACTGTCGTTTCTTTGGTCTGTATGTTTGTGCAAGATTTGTAATGACATATTTTGTTGCACTTTTGCAGTTGATTTGGGTGAGTCTCCACTGGCCGAGGTGATGGGTTCCGCTGCCGGGATGCTGCACTCGAACTATCTGGAGGATCTGTCCCACGTGGCATTTCCCATCTCCGGACCCCAGTATCCTGAGGGAAGGGGATTTTTGATATCGGCTCAGGGCGAGCGGACGCTGCTGAATATGATCAACGGAGAGCCCCTGACCTACGTCGACGGGGAGCAGTACATAAAGTCGGCTTTCCTCTTTGGGGACATGATTGACAAACAGTCCCAAACGAAGCCCAAGAGGGAACCCTGGATTTTTTCTGTCGGAAATTTGGTCTTGTATCTGCCAACGATGCCGAGGGATTATCCCATCTCGGCTTTCTTCCATGCGACGCATCGCAGGAGGATATCGTGGACGCTGACTCCCGATCTTCACGGTAAGCCGGGGAAGATCTTTCATCTGAAAGGGGCTGACCAGGGGTCATTTGTCAGCCGCCCTTCCGGTGTTGTGACGTTGTTCAGGGGACTGTGTCCGGGCAGTGTCTCGAGTGAAGACAGCTCAGTGATCCAGCCGGTCCAATTGCCGACCTTCTGCAACGACTTCATGGGACGAGGTGGGGTATATCCCAAGGAGAATCCTCGGTGCAATGGGTGGATCACCCCAACAAACCTCCGATGGACTTGCCTAGTTAACTGGGCCTTGAAGCATTTTCGGAATGAGCTGGAGGGCATTGGACTGTATACCGCTGTGAGTGCGACGAGTGTTGGGTTGCCTCCCAACCCTAATTTGTTCTTCGCACTGATGGAGCGGTACATTTCGCTCACTGGGACCTTCGCCACTCCACTGGGGGAGTTGGGATTGGCCCTCTATGAGATGGCAATGGTCTCGAGACTGCCGATGGGACCCGCACCCGAAAATCGGACATGAGTCGTGGGTACGTCCAGCCTACGCCGCAGCATCGGCGGTAGAACGCTGTCTAGGTCAACTATCTAGATAATAATCTCACACAAAAATCGGCCATGACCTCTCCAAAAGGAGGGCAACCACACAAACAAGTATATATAAATCTGCCAAGATCTCAACTCCAAACGGAGGAGCAATATCATAATGATAATCAAGTACTCAATCACGAATCTAAGCACGATAAGATAACAAGAAGACTAACAGCTATAAAGTCTAACCAACAACAACTACTACAACAACCACAACATCCATAATAATAATACACCAATATCCAAAATAATATACAATACAAGGTCTCAATCCAAAACCGGAGACAAATCCGGTGCTAAAGCTAATAAAAAAACAAGGTCCTAGTGATCCCGGCTACCAACCCGGAAATCACTCCTAAACTAGAGGGTCCCTGTCTGCACCATCGACAGGCTCAGGTCCATAAAACGTCGGACACCACTCCTCCGGATACTCTGAAAAATATGTCCAGTCAGGACTGGAGCAAGTATATCTCTAACAGCAGTTCCATTTAAATGATAAAAACTATAAAACAGTTATAGCAAGTAGCAAGAAGAATGAAGCAAGTATGAAACAAGGAAATATGTATAACTGGTGCATAAAGGTAAAGATGCATGGATATCAGAGCAAGATAGTAATAACTGCAAGATACAGGAAATCTAAGCTAAGATCAAGTCCGTGCACATGAACGTGTAGTGAGTCCAGCATGAAAAACATGTAGTGAGTCAAGTCCAGAAACATGTAAGTGAGACCAACAAGAAATGCAAGTGAGTCCAGACTATAAAGAATGAACTCGGTGTCTTTGAAATACTTGTTTCGACATGTAAACGGCTAGGGGTAAGTACGGCTCACCGCGCACTGGGTGCGCGGCTGCTATCATTCCAGATTAGACCAGAGGGGGTGATTCCTGATGATGCCAGATAGGAATGTTTACATGTCTACTCGAGTATTTTCCCGCCCCGACTAATACAAGTGGATCCAAGACCCGACACGCAAATCAAGATGAGTCCAGCCTGAACATGAATGATGCCTGTAGTGATGTCTGTAGGTGATGCCAGTAGTGATTCCAGAATAGAGGCCAGAAATATGAAATGTACGTGTCGCAAGTAAATGAATCCAGAAATACCAGTCAGTGTCTCGTGTTGTGCCAGAATAATCAGATGATACTATACTAGAAGCTGAATCATAATAATCATCAGATAATAAAAACTATCAGAGAATGTACTCGCCTGACGTCTTGAGCAACTGGTGATCCGAACTGGTGTCGCAAAGACCTAATGCGAAAAGCAAGGTTAAACAGGGTTCTAATGAGTTAAACAGACATAAAATAACTAAAAATAGGCTTCTAGGGTCGTTCTAGGTCAAACGGGTCAAACCGGTGAAATCTGGGTCAAAAAATCAACTCTGGGTCCAAAAAGTCAACTCTGGGTCAAAACTAGGTCAAAAGTTGACTTTGGCGGTCAACCGAGTCAACTACGGTCAAGTCTGGGTCAAACTAGGGTGCTCCTGAAATTCTAGGTCAAACCGAGGTCATTAAGCTAGAAAACTCACAAACTCGCCTCCTTGAGATACCGGGATACCCTCGGTATCCGATACCTCAACCTACGCCATATACCCCGCCTATACCCTCTAAAACCTATGCTAGCACGCGTAAATATATACACATAAGCATATAAAAATTACTCAAATACTATTTCTAGGCTATTGCTCAAAAACCCCGCTCGAAACCCAATACCTTGGTTATCTTAAGGTATTGAGATACCTCGGTATCTCAAGGTATTGAGATACCGCTCTAAACTCAACCCGACTACCCCTCTAGCTAGCTAACTATGCATAAACATATATACCTAGCTATAATCTAGGCTAAAATATATATATATCTAATACATATAGGCATATACCTATATATCTTCATATATACACATACCTTACCTTACCTTACCTCATAATATATAAATATACCTATATCTAGATATCTAAACTATCTACCTAGCTATATGTAGATATCTATATATAAATCTATCTATCTCTCTCTCTAGATATCTATAGATATATATATATATAGCTATAGGTATATATATATCTATACCTAGGTATACCTATCTAACTATATAACTATCCATATAGATATCCATCTATCTACCTATCTATGTATCTATCTATCTAGCTAGCTATATAACTATATATCTATCTATCTAACTATCTTTCTATCTAACAATCTATATATCTATCCATCATCTATCTAATTACCTAACTATCATTTATCAACCTAACTATCTATTTAGTTATCAACCTATCTAGTTATCTATCTAACTATCTAACTAGTTATCTATCTATCTATCTATGTTTCTATCTATGTATCTAACTATATAGTATTTATTTATCTAACTATCTACCTAACTATCTATTTATCTAGCTATCTAACTATCTACTAATATATATCTATCTAGACATCTAATATCCATCTACCAATCTATCTAACTATATATCTATCAAACTACCTCCCCCACGCTCGCTGCTATGCTGTTCAACCTGCTGCTGCTGCTGCTGCTGATGTTCAACCTACTGCTGCTGCTGATGTTCAACTTGCTGCTGCTGCTGGGCTTCTACATGCTGCTGCTGCTGCAGCTCCCTGCTGCTGCTGGTGTGGTGGCTGCTGCCCCACACAGCAGCAGCTGCTGCTACTGGTTCCAGTCCAGTTCAGCTGCTCCCCCCCTCACTCTCACACACACACACACGACCACACCTATATATATCTATCACTATATATATATACACATACATATACACCCACAAGCACATAGATATAAATACACACACCCATATATATAAATATATATACATATATACTCGTAGGCACCCAAAAATAAAATATTTACTCTTAAAATAATATGTAGTAGTGAGAGTAAGGATCGTTCCCACGAAGAGTAATTAGTTTGATCTTTATGCTATGTAAAATAAGATTGGGGGAGAGTTTTTTATCAAAAGAAAATTAAGAAGAGCTAAAAATAATTAAAGTATTAAAACAATCAAAGAAATAAATGTTGGTCTCAGTCAACATCCACCATTGGAATATTAAAACTGATCATCGATGCAAGTATATATTAATTCAAACTTTAAATATTCATCGTTGGAATTATTTTCCTATCTCCTTCAGCCACAATTAATTAAAAACAAGCGATCTAATTAACCGTAACTACTAAATAATCCCAGACAAGCGCTAAAGGTTTAATCTAGTAGCGTATTAAACTCGATGAGATCAATGAAGCAAAACAACACAAGCACACGCGGTTGCATTTAATTTTGTCAAAAGTTTTCCTCCTAAGATCTAATAAAACAAAGCAGTTCATTAAATCTTGGTTGCTTCACAAATTAGAGGGATCGAACAATTACGGATTCGATATCTAATTTAGCATTAGATTGTCATGAATAATAAACTAGTATGCATCCTAGTCATTAAACAAGATAATCATAAAAATATGCATAAGAAAACATTCGATACTTAAAGCACAAATCAAAAATATAAACACAAATTAGATCTCACAAGTTTTTATTCATTCCGAGGCTTCCGTTTCCTTCGACCAACAAGACTTTTAGCTCCGCATGTTCAAGAAAACTTCAAAAGAATATTGGAGAAGAGGAAGAAGAGTTGTGGGTTGTTCTACCTCTTTTCCTCTTGATCTCTACCCCTTTTATACACTCTAAATAAGTGTTTGAAGATCACAATATCTTCCCAAAAATTCTCTAAGAGTTACAACCCAACAATAAAATAAAATCTTTGAATAAGTTGGGAAATGGTTATATCAACTCCACTTTTTGTGCACAGCATAGTTGTCTCAACTTCAAGCGTGATTTGGTCCATGATGTAGGCAGAATCTCGGGAAAATCAAAACAGCAAAATTGTGCCTCTATCACTTAGCTTTCCGAATCAATTTGGATCAGCTCAATTGGACTTCGGATGAGCAAGTTATGAATATTTTTCTACAAGGTGTCAGAACTGTCCAGAATTGATAATTAGCTTCATTTTGCTTTTAGTGACTCCAATTGTATCCTAAATCAAAATATAAAAATAATGAGTATCTTTAGACATTAAATGAGCATAAAGGAGTATACATTAAGGAATAAAAATATGATATTTTATGTTCTCATCAAATACCCCTACACTTAACCTTTGCTCGTCCTCGGGCAAAACTCTAATTTATTTTTCCAAAAAGAAATCAAGGTTGCAATGTCATAAATAAATAATAACCAAGTTCTTCAAAACTCATAACATATCATGAACATATATTCTTAAACAACTTCTAATTACTTAGTAGGTATTTTTACTTGAAAAATGGAGTAAACTAAATAGGTAGACCCTCACGGGAATAAACACTAAACTCTCATGTGTTTGAAGGTATATATTTCTCTCGAATTCATTCCAAAAGAAATGCTCTACCATAAGCTTGTATATTTTCTCATTCTCCACCACTGGGATCACATGCATAACATAAATCATAAGGACTTTTCATGGATTGTAACATGGCTTAGGATTAAGGTGGGATATATTTAGGAATGTAGCTCAAAAGCCATCAAAACTAGTGGAGCAAAAATGAATCAACTCAATCTCAATATAAAACATGTAAAATCAATTACTCCATTTTGCAGCGTCTTCAATTTGGCTTTTAAAGCATTTAAACAATGCAAAATCAATCACTCCATTTCTTTTCTTTTCTTTTTTTTTTTTTTTTTTTTTACTTTTTTTTTTTTTAACAATAATGGAACTTAAGAAATTTGAGGATAAAAATATGTTCCATTTTGTTGGTTATAACCAAACCACAAATTTAGATACCCCCACAATTATTTTTTCGTACACCCATACATATCATAATGATCAACAATGCTCCACTAGCTTTGCGACTTGGGTAAAGGTATAAATATTATTGGTTGAAAGCTTGTAATGTGGGTATACCAAGAAAAAGGTAATAAAGCTCAAAGGGGTTCAACAAAAAGAAAATTAATTACAAGGTGGGCTATTTGGCTTATGTAACGTATAGCAAAGATGGCCTTAATCATGTTCATGCATGCATATGTCAATGTGACCTCGAAGAGAATCAAAGCAAGTTCTAGAGAAACAAATCAGTGGAAGAATATCTCTCATGAAAGAATAATGAGACTGATGTGTCAGTCTAAAGGCTCAAATCCTCACTGGCTTTTGTCTACCAATTTAGATACTACAATTTTTAATAAAAAATAACTAGACTAATTAATTCTAAGTTGAAAAAAAAATTATTTATTCAATCATGTTATGAATTTTTCAAATTTAGTTTAATCTTACTCATGACATACACAACCAAAAATTATTAAAAACCACAAAAATAAAATTCTTTTATTTAAAAAAAAAATTCTTAATTATTATTATTTTTTTTTTTTGAGAAAAACACAAACTCAAACTGCTTAAAAAAAAAATAAATCTTTCCCCCACACTTAAAACAGACATTGTCCCCAATGTATGATTAAATGCAAAGAAAAGACAAAATAACAAAAAATAAAATGCGAGAATAAAAATAAACTTCCCTTGGGTTGCCTCCCAAGCAGCGCCTTTGTTTAATATTGTCCTTGGCTCGACTCTATGCACACTTGATATAACTAGGCAGGAGTTTCAAGTCTAGAATGCATACCTGCAAAACAGAAGGTAAAAATCTTTTGTCATTAATTGGTAACAAAATATATGGAATGTTACCTGACTGTTGTCTTTTTGGAAGATCGTTCAACACTGCAACAGTTTTATGTAAGTGAGTACTCAAAGTTAACTCATATTCTTTCTCAAAATTCTCACTGATGGCAACTTTTACTCCATCTTTTCCATCAAGTTTAAAAACTTCTTTTCCATTAGGTACTACATCGTCGTTAGGAATGTTCGTGTCTGCAACGATATTTTTCTCTTCTTCTTCTTTTGACGATGCACATGCTTCTTTTTCTGGAATTTCAACTTCTTTACAACTTCTCAAAATAATTGAACTTACAGTTTCTTTTGGATTTACTATCGTTTCAGATGGTAAGTTCTCCAAGCTTTGTGCCTCTAGCTTATTAATTGCAGTTGTCATTTGACTCATTTGATTGTTCAAACTTTCGATACTAGCCCTCGTCTCCTGTTGAAATTGTAAATTATTAATGGCAATAGACTTAACAATATCTTCTAAAGACATACCAGAATTAGAAGTTTGGCTTGGTTGTAGGTATTGCTGCTTGTATTGCTGGTAATTTGGGCAATTTTGAGTTGCTGGTTGATTTAATTCTGGACTCCCATAGGTGAGATTGGAATGATCTCTCCATCCTATGTTGTACGTGTCTGAATAGGAATCATACTTCATTTCTGGTAGTCCAGAAAAACCACATTTCGTATTCACTTGTTCATTGGACTCGTCTTGGAGAGTTGGACACATATCGGTTGGATGCCCTGATACTAGACAAATCCTACAAGCCTTTGTTGTTTTCATGTTACCTACAACCATCTGACGAACAAGAGAAGTTAAACAAGAAATTTGTTGTTCTAAGGAAGAAATATTTACCTCATCAGCATGCCTAGATGGAAGATCTAGCCAAGTGCCAAATATTTGAGAATTGGCAGCCATTTTCTGTTACCGATTTTTTTTTTTTTTTGCTAATAGGCAAAAAATTATTTGATCACAAGAACGAAATAAAGATCACAAAAAGCACAAAAATCAACTAAAATTAGTCCCTGGCAACGGTGCCAAAATTTGGCGTGCTGTCGTAGACACCCAAAAATAAAACCTTTACTCTTAAAATAATATGTAGTAGTGAGAGTAAGGATCGTTCCCACGAAGAGTAATTAGTTTGATCTTTATGCTATGTAAAATAAGATTGGGGGAGAGTTTTTTATCAAAAGAAAATTAAGAAGAGCTAAAAACAATTAAAGTATTAAAACAATCAAAGAAATAAATGTTGGTCTCAGTCAACATCCACCATTGGAATATTAAAACTGATCATCGATGCAAGTATATATTAATTCAAACTTTAAATATTCATCGTTGGAATTATTTTCCTATCTCCTTCAGCCACAATTAATTAAAAACAAGCGATCTAATTAACCTTAACTACTAAATAATCCCAGACAAGCGCTAAAGGTTTAATCTAGTAGCGTATTAAACTCGATGAGATCGATGAAGCAAAACAACACAAGCACACGCGGTTGCATTTAATTTTGTCAAAAGTTTTTCTCCTAAGATCTAATAAAACAAAGCAGTTCATTAAATCTTGGTTGCTTCACAAATTAGAGGGATCGAACAATTACGGATTCGATATCTAATTTAGCATTAGATTGTCATGAATAATAAACTAGTATGCATCCTAGTCATTAAACAAGATAATCATAAAAATATGCATAAGAAAATATTCGATACTTAAAGCACAAATCAAAAATATAAACACAAATTAGATCTCACAAGTTTTTATTCATTCCGAGACTTCCGTTTCCTTCGACCAACAAGACTTTTAGCTCCGCATGTTCAAGAAAACTTCAAAAGAATATTGGAGAAGAGGAAGAAGAGTTGTGGGTTATTCTACCTCTTTTCCTCTTGATCTCTACCCCTTTTATACACTCTAAATAAGTGTTTGAAGATCACAATATCTTCCCAAAAATCCTCTAAGAGTTACAACAACCCAACAATAAAATAAAATCTTTGAATAAGTTGGAAAATGGTTATATCAACTCCACTTTTTGTGCACAGCATAGTTGTCTCAACTTCAAGCGTGATTTGGTCCATGATGTAGCCAGAATCTCAGGAAAATCAAAACAGCAAAATTGTGCCTCTATCACTTAGCTTTCCGAATCAATTTGGATCAGCTCAATTGGACTTCGGATGAGCAAGTTATGAACATTTTTCTACAAGGTGTCAGAACTGTCCAGAATTGATAATTAGCTCCATTTTGCTTTTAGTGACTCCAATTGTATCCTAGATCTTTAGACATTAAATGAGCATAAAGGAGTATACATTAAGGAATAAAAATATGATATTTTATGTTCTCATCAAAGCCATATATATAAATATATATACATATATAAATACCCACAAGCACATAGATATAAATACACACACCCATATATATAAATATATATACATATATACAAATACATATAAATATATACATATATAGGTATATATATAGACACATATACACTAACACAACACAACATACAACAACACACAAACAACACGCCCAACGACCCCGACACTCACCGACACCCTAAAATATATAAAATATAACTCGAAAACTCTAGCACACACTCCCCGATACTAACCCAACGCGCGCACAAGCCCGAAACGAGGAACCCAAGTCGAAATGGCCGTTCGATCATTTCGACGAATACGTGGTGCGCGGCTCAGAAAACCTCCTGAAACGCACACCAAACGAACTCGGAATCGGCCCAAAATTTATTCACGCGCTCTACACGATGTCTAGATCCTAGAAAATATACTCCCGCATCGATTCTAGGTCCGTGGCGGAAACGCGCACGCACTTAGAATCGGCGACGACGAAAAGCCCCAATTTTGCCCGAAACGCCCGTTTCTCCGCGACGCGGCTTCCCGTGTCCGAACGGAGACACGCACTCACCCTCAAGACACTAGACAATGTCTACCTAGATCCGTCTAACCTAGGGCATCATCCAAAATTGGGCCAAATTCGGATTTCACCCGAAATTGACACAAAACCTAGTGTTAAAGTCTCCAAACACTACCCAACTAGTTCCAACTTCCCCCCACGGGTAGCCTAAGGGTCTAGGAAGATTCTAAAATATTAATTACACTATAAAAGAGTAATTACAAGGGAAAAATTAGGGTTTACCTCTTGGGAGTTGGAATTCCAAGCCAAAGTCTCAAAAATGCTCCAAATCCTCCAATCCAAGCTTCCAAACCTCAAATCCAAGCTCCAATACCAAATCTAGGCTCTACCCACCTAGGTTAGGGAAAATGCAAGGTTAGGGTTAGCAACCATGGAGAATAGAAGAAGAAAGAAGAGAAATAGGAGGAAGGAACTTACTTGGAGAAGGAAGGAAGAAGAAAAAGAAGTGGAGAAGAAGTGAAGAAGAAGATGAAGAAGAAGAGAAAGGGGAATGGGGGCTGCTGCTCACGGGAATGGGGGCTGGGATAGGGTCGGATGGAGCAAAATAAAGGGATTCCACATGTTCCAAAATGCCCAAAACGCCCCTACGTGACTTGGTTTCGGGTTTCGGGTTCCAAAAGCACTCAAACTAGCTCCAAATCTCACCAACTAACCTTCTAAAAATAAAATAAATATTCTAAGCCCCAAAATAATTCTCACAAGGGTGTGGGTCGGGTCGGACATGGGTCCACTAGGGTCTGACATGGGTCCAGGCTAGCCAAAATCCTAAAACATACAATAAAAATATAATACAATCAATAATTAATTATAAATACAATTAATTATAAATAATACACAATTAACTAAATTAAAAATAAATAAAAAAATACCCGGCTCTGGAAATGGGGTGGTGACAGGGATACCCCATACGAAGAGTATGTTCCCACCAACCGGGAGTTGGGGGACTTGGACCCTCGGGTGGCGAAAGTGTATCAGGAGCTGATGTGTCAATACTTCGCGTGCACCACTTTTTATAACGAGCCTTCTGATTTGGCTCACACCACCAAGTGGATGTTCTACCTCTTCTTCCACCGAGCCAGGGCCGCCAAGTCAGAGAAAGTCTCGGAGGGCAAGAATGAGCCCGTGAACTGTTTGGGCGTGCTCAGTGCCCAAGTCGTCGAGGATCTTATGGAAGGTGCTAAGGCTCCAGATCAGATTCTCGTTGAGGGGGTAGGAAAGTATCCCGAAGGCACTAAGGCCTACAGTTACTTGAGGCGCTGCCGCAGGCCTCTGTCTAAGGAAGCCCAGCTGGCCGGTTTCCTCTTGATATGGCTGCGTCGAGTAGTAGTGCCCGGTACTGCGTCCGCGGACCGTATTCACCGGAACATCCTGTGGCCGGCAGTACGCCTGGTGTTCGGGGCAAGACTGGGCTTGCTTCCTGCCATGGTGTGCCGTATACAAGCTGGACTGAGAGCCATGACTGATGGGTTGCTCGTCGATGAAGCTCGACGTGAGAGTTTTCCCCTGGTGGAATTACCATACCTGTACTTAATGGGATGGTTAATTCTCCACAATCCCTGGGTGATGTCTCCCGGCTCTGGTAGCAGCTCGGGGGGTAACTTCTTGCTGAACTACAAGGACTCTCCCTGGAATGTGAACACAACTTTGGATTGTCGGCTGGTATTGAACCTCAGTCACGGCTGGAAGCTCCTCTGTACTCCCCCTCCTGTACATCGCAATCAATCAGGGATGAGGCTTGAGGATTCAGGTGGAGAGAAGACCGATCTTTCTCCGGAAGCTTTCAATTGGTTGGTGTCACACCCCAGTCCCAAAATATCGAGGGACTAGACACGTGGCAATGGCCAGCAGCACACACCGATGGACAAACCCAATTTAATGGATCCATCAGGGCATACTTAAGCTGTAAAACAAAGTCTACGACAATCATGGCACAACTAATCTCATCCACGCAAGATATAAAATATGATCCACAGAATAATAAGGAATGTAAATCATCAGCTAGTCTCAACAAAGTGCTTCGGGGAACAATTCGATAAAATCTAATACAATGGTTCAACAGACCAGAATATAAATGACTGAAATAAATAAATACTGAGCATGAAACATGGATGCTCAGGAAAAGTCTTCGGCTAGCACCTCGTCCTCGGATAGCGGTACAGCTCCTGGATCAGCTCCTGCCCCGGTCCCGTATACCTCGGGATAGATCTCGTCCTCAAATCCTGGGGACATAATCCGGATCCAGGTCCTCAGGGGACATAGCAAGTTACAAGAAAGCTCATGCCAAAATAAATACAGTACAGAAAATAAATATAATAAATAGGGCAAATAAGTAACCATCTAAGTGAAAATATAAATGAGAGCAACACGAGTACTCAGGCTGAGCCACTACAAGCTCTGTGTCGGGGAGCCGGTAGTGGTAATAACACGTAATGTGTCTAGCTCTGCTACGAGAGTCTACGGACTCACAATAGTAGTAGATATATATAGAAAACAGCCTGTAGCCTGTGTGTCTCTCCCCACCCAATGTAACCACGTATATCATGACCATAACGTCTCATGTCCATGTCAAGCGAGATCATAGCTAATGCAACCAGTCATACTATATCTAAGAATATAATGTCAATGTCCTGTATCCTATACAGAATCACCACGAATATCTCGAGAAAATCCTGTCTCATGAGTAGTGTCAAGTGTCCTGGGTCATATGGTACTTGATAAGACAAGTACGAGAATATAACGTGTCACGAATGTCCATCTCTAGATGACAATACCCAATACCGCGTACGGTGTTGGCACCTGACTAATAATCGGACGCTAAGTACGTCACACGGTCCTAGGTTAAGCATGCACAGCAATATAATGAAGCAAAAAAATATATAATAATACTGCAGAGTTTGGCAAGGTACACTTGCCTGGGGTCCTGTTGCTGGTATGAATCAGAGTCCAAGTCACAGTCCAAATAGCCTATGTATTACAAATTTATCATCAAAAGATAATTTATTTTAATTTATTTAATTCTGGAATAATTACTCTAAAATTCTATTTTAATCTTATTATTCTAATTTTTATGTTAATTCCTAAATTTTGTCCAAAAAAAATTGAATTTTATCAACTCGAGACTCATGGCACGCAAATCGAGACGATCTGTTGACCAAAAAGTCAACCGACACAAACTCAACTTTCATGCATGATTTCTTGTAGATTTTAGTGTCAAAAACATGCTGGAATTTACGGCTCGTCTGAATTCAAATTCGTTTGGGAATTATGGCACATACAAATTTTGTATTGTGCACCGATGGTTAAATTCTAACCTAGAAGTTCTACAGAATTAACAGTATGTAAATACTCTGAAATAAATTCTGGGAAAAATATATGTCAATTATCTCGACATTAGCTTTCCGAAACTTGAAATGGTTCATGATTCTGATTCCTGGCTCTCCCGGAATCGCGAATACATCGAAATACATCTATTTTTGGACATGCTGTGCTCTACAAATTTTCCAAAATTTAATACTAATAATTTAGAAAAAAATTTATATAATCAGAAATCTAACCTCATTATCATTCTAACAAAAAAAATTGGAGCGTGTTCGGAGTCCGGAGCTAGCAGATATCGTCTTTTTAATTCGTCATAACTAGTAGAAAATGAGGCTGAATTTATGACGAATTTTGACTATTTTTGGACGAAAAAGAGAGGAATTTGGGGAAGAAAAATATGAAGGATGAGGTATTTATAATGGTAGACACTACTTAATTAAATACGACTAGGATTGGTTAATTTGAATAGGGTTATGATGAATTTAAATAAGGATAGGATATGCATGAAGTTGATTTTCTAGTAGGTTCAGGATTTGAATTAATTTAAAATAGAGTTTGAATTTATCTCAATAATTTATAATCTTAAATATAATTAAAGATAATACAAATAATTTATAAAATTTTATTAATATCTATTAACACTAAATTAGCATCTATCTAATATTAAGACTATATATATCCAAATAAATCCTAAATAATTTAAAAAATCTAAATAAATTTCTTAAAATTCTAAATAAATTACAAAAAAATATAATTAAATATTTTAAACTAAAATAAATATTTGGTAGGAACGACATGCAAGTATGGTCGTATAGTAAATCATAGAAGTCTTAGAAATTTATGTTTTCTAAGTTTTAATTACCAAAAATTCTAGAAAAATCTCCAAAAATCTAAAATAACCTAAAATAATTCTAAATGAATATTTATATAAGTAAATATACTAAAAAAATTATTTTCTAATTAACTAAGAGAATACTCTAAATAAATTCAACATCTATAATAAATATAATAATATAAAATATACACAAATACCTATTTTGGGTGAGGGAGTTTACAGTTGGTCTGCATTAGACCCTCCCATCTGCTGTACAGGAGCGAAGACCATTGCTTCTTCGAGCCCTACTTGCCTAGTCGGTTTGTCCGGCAGTTTGGGTACGATCAGTTGCACGTGGGCAATGCCGTCACCAGCTTCAGGTCCAGGGGCGGACTCATTGATGGAGCCAGAGGATGGCGATGTTTTATCATGGGTTGCACGGGAGCAATCTTCATTGTGCCGGTCGTTACAACCTCCACGGAGCTCCGCATCCTCCATTCTTACGCCCAGTTCTATGTGGCGATTAACACCTTCCATCGTAATTTTGACATGCGTGGAAGCTTCAGGGTGCCTCCTCCCCAGCCTGGGGGAAGAGTTAAAGTCCCCTCGGTTTCTTCTGACGTGGGTGAGGAGTCTGGCACTCCGGATGAGCCTCTGGTGTCGGTGCCGAGGTGTGAAGTGCCTCCGTCTGCGGGGGCTTTGGTAGTCTCTTCTGGGAAGCGACGGACTTCTGTCCCGAAGGAAGCTTCTCTTCGTAAGAGGAGGAAGGAGACGGTTGCTCGTCCTCTCCGCATTCTTGGTATTGAGGCTCCTGGGAGTGAGCCTGCATCTCCCCATATCAGGGATGATTCCTTGGCTGGAGGTTCCTCGCCTTTTAGAGAGGGACCTTCTACAGTTTCGGCCGGCGGCGCCGGAGAATCTTCGCTAGAGGTCGCTGTCGTTGCTACTGCTCCAGGTAGTGGAGCGAGATTGCCTGCGTGGCCGCGGCAGATGGGAAAATCTTTTCCTAGACCAGCAACGGATAAAACTCTCGCTGTGTCAGCGAGCACGCCTAGCGAGATTCCAGTTGACGAACCTCGACTGCGTCTCGGTGAAGGCTCGGCAGAACTCTGGGCGATGTCGGTTGGCCCACCTCCTTCTCCAGGTATGATAGTTCGCATTGCGTCATTAAAGCGTGGTTTAGCTACATCGGCTGCAGATGCGCCATATATACCGTTGGCTCCGGATAAATGTCGTCTTTATGTCTCCCTTTAGAAAGATTACCATCATATTGATATCAACTTTCTGGTCCTTTTCTCAGGGGATGGCGTCCACAGGGAGTACAGCGTTGAAGCACCTTCTGGCTCTGCTCCGGCTCCTGGCGATGATACGGAGGCTTTCGATTTCGAGGAGGAAATACCTTCGGGGGCCAGCTCGCCTGGAGTGGTTTTGTCATCTCGAGAGGAGGACGAACCCGTCATCGTGACTTCGCCTCTCGCGAGTATGCTGATGACTTCGACCGTCGTCGTTGCACCTCCTTTTGTCGCACCACCCGTCGCGGTGGCGGCTGTGGCCACTTCGTCTGCAATCATTCCCGGAGGGAGACTTGCTGATATCGCGGCCACTCCTGGCGTTCAATCGGATCTAGTTGCGCTGACCGAGCAACATACCAGCCTCTTTTACACCGGTTTGAAAACGATGATATCAATGGTGTTGGCGAAGAGTCTAGATTTTGAGCGCCTGAAGAAGACTTCTCAGTTTTCGATCGGGGCTGTCAGGGAGTTCGGCGATCCTGGGGTAGCTGACGCCCTGGAGGCGGTGGTTAATGGTTTAGAGCAACCCATTAACGAATACTTGTAGCTGACTCGGGGCAGCTTTGATGCTGAGGTCCAGGCCAGATACGACCTCATGACTGCGCGGCTTTCTACACAGCTGGAAAGCCTAGACAACTCCATCAAAACACATAAGCTGGAGATGGATAAAAGAAAAGCTGTCGTGGAAGAGGCTCTCGCTCTTGAGACGAAGCTCCAATCCGAGCACGAAGGGAACGCAGCGAGGGCCCGTAAGCTGAAGGAAAAACTCGCTCTGTCAGAGGAGTGGGCTTCTCAGTCGTTGGCAGGTCTAGATGTAGCGACTGGTCGACTGAGCGCAGTGCGACGGGATTTGGAGCGTGCAGAAGCTGTCCGTGCGGGCTCTCTTCGGACAAGGGCTGAGCTGACCCTTACGAACAATCCCGAGGCACGGCTGGAGCGGGCTCGCGTCGATGCCTTGATTTTCAGGAATGAGAAGATAGCTGCACTGGAGCGGCTGATTCGCGATCTGACTGCTCCCCCATAATGATGTATCCTTTCTCTTTTTGCTTCCACAGATGTAATTCTGCTCTTATCGGAATAAATAAAAGCGACTCTTTTCTGACTTTTGTGGACCCATCATTTCGGAATGTAAATGACAGTTTTTTTTAGGCGATAGTGATATCAGAGGTAGTATGGACATGATAGACTCTCGATAAACTTTTTAGTAGGATATATCTATTCAGAGGTCATACAGACATGATAGAATATGATCCAGCTAGTTTCGTCTTGGGGAGTAGTTTTGTCAGAATTGAGATCCTCGCTATATTCCACTCGAGCAGGAGAGATTAAGCATAGTACCTTTTTAGGAATTTGCCGTTGATAGGAGCCATTAACAGGTCTCCATTAGGCTGGGCTATCCTGTAGGCGTCATTTGAGAACGTTGTCTCGATCACATAAGGGCCTTCCCACTTGGGCTGGAATTTGCCTTTACTTCTATGAGTAAGAATCATCGGCCTTCTTACGGCTAGAACTAGCTCGCCGACTTTGAACACTCTTTCTTTTACTTTATGATTGAAAGCTTTGGAAATGCGTGCTTGGTAGAGCGCGATACGCTGTTGAGCTTGGAGGCGTTTCTCGTCTAATCCTTCTAGCTCTTGGAGCCTTAACAGGTCATTTTTTCTCGAGTCAGCTCATTTGTCACGGCTATCCTGTCGGTGTTCGTACCGTTGTGCGGTATGCCAAGAGACATTCGCCCAGCTTCTCATTCCAATCTCTCTTGTTTGAAGAGACGAATTTCTTCAAGAGTTTGATAATGGTTTTGTTGAAAGCTTCCGCCAAACTATTAGCAGCTGGATAATATGCCGTAGAGACAATATTGTGTATCCGATTTTTATTGCAAAATCGATGAAACACTTGGCTGATGAACTGAGGCCCATTGTCGTGAATTATCCTCCGGGGTATCCCGAAGCGATAAATGACGTGATGCTTGATGAAGCTGATCATATTAGACGCCTTTACCTCAGCAAGAGGGATCGTCTCTGCCCATTTGGAGAAGTAATCCTTGATGGCCAGTATGAATCGGTGACCCCTGGAAGAAGACGGGTGAATAGGACCGATGATATCCATACCCCATACTTCGAAAGGCCAGGATGCGATCGTAGGATGTAGATGTTCAGACGGTTGATGTATGAAGTCTGCATGAACCTGACAGGCTCTGCATTGTCTTGCATACCGTATTGCATCTGCGATCATAGTAGGCCAGTAATAGCCCATTCTCCTGATGCGATCCTGTAGCTTAGGACCGGGTTGATGCGCTCCGCATACGCCGTCGTGAGCTTCCCGGATAATCTGCTATGCTTTGTCTTCAGATAGACATCTCAATAGCAGTCCGTCGTAGGTACGGCGATATAGGCATTGTGAAGATGCATCGTAGTAGAAGCGTAATGATCGTCTTTTGACGGATACTGCTTCTTTGGGGTCCTCCGACAAGATTCCGTATGCGACAAAATCTATGAAGGGACTTCTCCAGTCTCTTCTAGGGGGATCTGTGTTCACAGCGTAGCTGCGTTCTATGTGAAAGTTGTTCTTCACACAGAATAAATCTCTGTTAAGAAGGATTACTGAATCCTGCCTTCTTATAGGAGTGGCTAAATCTGCAGCTAGACTAGCTAGGGCATCAGCTTCCAGATTCTGAGATCGAGGTACATGCTCTAGGAAGAACCCTTTGAATGTCATGGCTATCTCGACCGTCGCTTGGTGATAGGGGATGAGGTCTGGATTTCGGACTTCATATATCCCTCTGACTTGATTGACGATAAGCAGAGAATCACCGAAAGCTTCCAGGGACTCGACCCCCAGCTCTTTGGCGACTTGGAGCCTGATTAGCAGAGCATTGTACTCTGCCACATTGTTGGAGCAGGGCTCGCTAAGAGAATATGCTCGGTAGATGACGAGCTGATCAGGAGTGACCAGGACGACTCCTACTCCTGAAACGACGTTTCCCCTAGGACCGGTTCTGGAGGCACCATCGAAGAAGAGTTGCCATGCGTCACTTTCCATTGTGAAATTATATTCTGCAACTTCGTCGGGAATGTCCTCGTATAATTTGGAGGCCTCCGGGATCGGATGAGCAGCTAGGAAGTCAGCCAGCGCTTGGCCCTTGATGGACTTCTGCGGTACGTATATCATGTCATATGGTGTTAATAGTATCGCCCAAGTCACGAGTTGGGAATTAAGAGCACTGGGCTTGCTCATCAGTACTCGAAGAGGGTTGATCATGGAGATGATATGAATAGTCTGGCCGGCGATATAGTGCCGCGTCTTCTGGATAGCGAACATCAGAGCCAAGCATTCTTTCTCCACTGTGTTGTACCGGTGTTCGGCTCCGACCATCATCCTGTTGAGGTAGTAGATAGCCTGTTCATGACCCATGTCGTTCTTCTGTGCGAGAAGAGCTCGTAGCGAATGATCCATCGCTCGAACGTACAGCAAGAATGGTCTTTCCATGACGGGAGGCACCAGAACTGGCGGACTGGTGAGGTAGTGCTTGATATCTCCGAACGCTTGCTGACAGGCTTCGTCCCATACGAAGGATACACCTTTCTTCATGAGATGAGAAAAGGGCTGACATCTCCCCGAGAGGTTGGATATGAATTGCCGGATATAAGCCAGACGGCCTTGAAATCCCCGGAGTTCCCTCAGATTATGGGGCTGTCGTATTTCTACGATTGCCTGGACTTTGTCAGGGTCCACCTGGATGCCTTTGGCGATGATGACAAATCCCAGGAACTTGCCACTGGATACACCCAGAAAGGACTTCGTAGGGTTCATCTTGAGTTGATGTTGCGCATTAACTCGAATACCGTCCTTAAGTCTTGAATGTGATCGTCTTTGAGGCGACTCTTAACGACTATGTCGTCCACGTAACATTCTACTGTTTTGCGTAAATGCTCATGGAATATGTTATTCATAGCCCGTTGGTATGTAGCTCCGGCGTTCTTCAATCCGAAGGGCATGACCGTATAGTAATATACCCCCAATGGTGTCCGGAAGGCAGTGTGCTTCTCGTCTTCAGGATGCATCTTGATCTGATTGTATCCTGAGAACCCGTCCATGAAAGACATGCGTTCAAAGCCGCAGGTGTTGTCGATCATGATATCCGTGATGGGAAAAGGGAACTCATCTTTGGGGCTGGCCGCATTCAGATCTCGGTAATCGATGCAGATACGTACCTTCCCATTTTTCTTCATGACTGGGACAACGTTGGCGACCCAGTCGGGATGTTGTTCTTCCCGGATGAAACCACAGGCTATCAACTTCTTGACTTCAGCTTCAATGGCGTCCATTATATCCGGGCGGAACCGGCGTTGGTGCTGCTTCACAGGCTTTGAGTCGGTCAATATGTTGAGTTTGTGAGTAGCCAACTTCGGGTCTAGGCCCGACATGTCCTCATAATCCCACGCAAAGACGTCGACGTATTCCTTTATCAGCTGTATAATTTCTTCCCTTTCAGCTGGGGGAAGATTGTTGCTGATAAATATCGACTTTGGCAAAAGTTCGCCCCCAACATCAATTTGGATAACTTCGTCCTTGGTGGAAGGTTCTCTTTGCTCGAAGCAGAATTCCCATTGCGTATCCATTTGTTGAGCCCAAGAGTCATTCTCAAACGACTCAGAATCCTGTTCATCTGCTTCTGAGGGATCTGTCACTACCATATTTACTGATAGTGTTTGTTCGAGAGCATCAGGTGAGTCGGGGGGCGACGAGCCGTTCTGGGAAGAGGGAAAGATGTCCTCGTCTGACTTGGAAGTCGTAAGGGAGGTGGCATACCCTAACCCGAAATGAGTTTGTCGATAGCGGGGGTCGCCGCACGGCGGCGTTCGTCTGCCTCTTCCGTAGTTGAGGCCTGGCTTCCGCTTCAAGTCGTAGCCCATGTTTTGCATGATCTTCAGCGCTTGCGGGCTGTATCGGTGAACTTGCATTTTTCCAGTATCGTCATCGAAAGGATCTTCCTGGTCAGTCGGTTGATTGCGCATGCGGCTGAAGAATATTGGACGCTGACTGCTGCAGGTAGGCGGGACAATGAAGATAGAATCCTCATGTGATCCATACGTTGTGATGACGTTGGATGATGACGCTACTTCCCAGACATACGGACGGTAGGAGTTTATAGCTTCCAAGAATTTTTGTGCTATGGGTTCTACCTCGTCACGGGAAATGGTATATACTTACTCAAAGGTGAGATGGACATGGCAGTTTTTGTGGACTTAACACCACTGGCGTACTTAGAGTTTAAGTACGGATGTTAAGTGTAGACGACAATCGATATCAGAGGTAATATGGACATGACAATTGACGGTCGAAAGTTTATTCAGAGGTAATATGAACATGACAAACTTTGTGATTGTGACTTCCATCGGGGATGGAGGCACACATCTGCTCAGAGGTGATATGGACATGGCAGTTTTTATGGACTTAACACCACTGGCGTACTTAGAGTTAAGTACGGATGTCAAGTGTAGACGACAATCGATATCAGAGGTAATATGGACATGACAATTGACGGTCGCAAGTTTATTAAGAGGTAATATGAACATGACAAACTTTGTGATTGTGACTCCATTGGGGATGGAGGTACACGTCTGCTCAGAGGTAATATGGACATGGCAGTTTTTGTGGACTTAACACCACTGGCGTACTTAGAGTTAAGTACGGATGTCAAGTGTAGACGACAATCGATATCAGAGGTAATATGGACATGACAATTGACAGTCGAAAATTTATTCAGAGGTAATATGAACATGATAAACTTTGTGATTGTGACTCCATTGGGGATGGAGGTACACGTCTGCTCAGAGGTAATATGGACATGGCAGTTTTTGTGGACTTAACACCACTGGCGTACTTAGAGTTAAGTACGGATGTCAAGTGTGGATGGCAACTTATATCAGAAGATAGTCGGTAGCCGAAAGTTTTATTCAGAGGTGATATGAACATGACAAACTTTTGTCTAGAGAGACTTTTTTTTTAGGGACTCTTCCTCGAGTACACACATTTTCTTTTGAAAGGAGCAAATCGTTATGTAAGAAAAGAATGGAAATCCAATTGGTAAGGACCGTCCCTTTGTTCACAGATTCAAAGTGATGACCTTGGCATCGATCGTCTCCTGAATTTTCCTTTTTAGCACATAGCACGCCTTTGTGGGGTGATGAGTGTATCGGTGGAAGAGACAATAATCTGGGTGATCCACGTCGCCAGCCCTCTCAGGATGTCTGATATTGGGTAGCTGGAGCTTGCGCTCTTTCATTAATATATCAAAGATTTCAACGATGTCGTCTTCGTTGAAGGAGAAAGTCCCTTTTGGTCTTCGGGCTCTTGATGCCTGAATTTTACGGTCTTGCAGGGAGATCGTTGCTGTTGCATCATCTTCGGATCTTGAGGGGATTCTACCCCCGGCCCTGGACGCCCCCTTGTTCTGTCGAGGTAAGTTACCTCTGGACATACCGTGGTCTCTGGCCACAGAAACTGATTCATCAAGAACTGTCTCTGGTTGTACATGATTGGATTTCGGAATTTTGGGACTCGTGAGAGACGCAGTATATCCCAACCCGAAACGAGCTTCTCGATAGTGAGAATTACTACACACCGGCGTTCGCCTACCTTTTCCATAGTTGAGACCTTGTTTCAGTTTTAAGTCGTAACCCATATTTTGCATAATATTTAATGCTTGTGGGCTGTATCTGTGGGTTTGTATCCTGCCAGATTCAGACTCGCGTGATTCCTCTTGCACGATTGGGGCGTTCCGCCTGCTGCCGAAGATTATCGGACGCTGATCGTCATGGGTTGGTGGAATGATAAAGATGGAGTCTTCTTGTGGTCCACCTGTTATGACGACATCAGATGTTGACGTATCTTCCCATATAATTTTCTCGCATTTGACTGTTAGGGGAACTGAAGTCCGTTTATGACTCTCGTTCTTGCGTTTCTGGATTAGATAATCCCGCAGGTCAGGAGGAGTAGAGGAAGAAGACGAAGGCTTGTTTCTTCTGTTCCCATCATTGGGCATGCGGATATTGGGCACCCCGGTTTTCCCTATGCCACCTGTGTACAACAGGTTGGCCATCTGGGTGGCGGATAATCCCCTGGGAGGGCGTCTTTCCGCAACCTGAGCTTGTTTTACGCCTAGGGACTTTGCCTGGCGTAATTTGGAGATTTGCTCAGACTGGCGTAAAGCAGGAGAGGCCCTCAGTCGGCCATCGGCTTCTCACATAATCCGGAGGGTAGGCAGACTGTTCCCTTGCTGGCATAAAGGCCGAGAAGTTGAGTACTCTGCCGCTTGCTTTCCCTTGCGGAGATCACAGCGCTCATCTGGTTCACCGTAGAGGTCAGATGTTGTCTTGCGCGTGGAGCGTGATCTGTACCTCCGATTTGGCTTTGAGGCACCATCAGAAGTTTTGTCTGTACCGCGCGGAGCGGGAGACTGATTTCTACGCGTGGAGCGTAGTGGATGCTTCTGGGTTAGCGCTGAGGCTTTGTCTGAAGTTTTGTCTGTACCGCGCGTAGCGGGAGACTGATTTCTACGCGTAAAGTACAGTGGATTCTTCTGGGTTAGCGCTGAGGCTTTGCCCGAAGTTTCGTCTGTACCGCGCGTAGCGGGAGACTGAATTTTACGTGCGGGGCACGGAGGGAGCGATGCTACAAACTCATTGGTCGGAGAGATCGGAGAGTCCATAGGAATGGCGGAGGATGTCTTGGGCATCCACACCTTGCGCAGCTTCCTGTTGTCTTGGACGGAGAGAGGGTGAGAGCTACCCCCGGTTCGAAGCATGTCTTCGTAGGCAGACTGGTCGAAATGGACGACCAGTGTCTTCTTCACGGTTCCTACAGATACCTCATCGTGTTAAGCAATTACTTCCTCATCAGAAGAGAAAGACGTCCCCAGCAGAGTCGCCATCTTGTTTGTGGTATTAAACGAAAGAATGAAAGTGTATTTCAATGACGGGGTTTATACGAAACCCGTGTCTTTTGGTTTACAAACAAACTTATACAATTTAATCCTATACGAGGATGTGGGAGTATAATTTATTTAATCTGGGTATAAATTGCTATAGGTGTCTGATCTGCAGTCGATCACTTTAGTCCTTGGACCACACGATGTTGAAAAAGTGTCGTGGAAGACAGGTAGCAGCTTCGAAGGTTGCAAAGGAGGGTGGATGCACGATGCCAAAGTCGTCGATCCCTACTCTTTGCCTGAGCTCCGGACTCTCTCTCTCTCTCTCTCTTGACCTCCGGTTCGATCTTTCTGGGAAGTTCGACCTTGTTCGATCCTTCTTTCAAAGTTTCGACCTTGTTCGATCTTCAAGTTTAAAGTTTTTTTCGACCTTTTTTCCCATTGATAGGGGTCTCTATTTATAGAGTTTTGGTGACAGTGACCACTCCGTCGGTGTAAAAACCGAGGAGTGGAAAGTACAGCACCCTTTTACACAACGGTTAAAATAACCAATGCCTGCGTATAGATGACCTTTTGAGTGAGCATGTGACGCGTGTCCAACTAAGGGAACAAAACGCGTATATCTGCTGCGAAGATCACGGCGTAGAAGCCACGTAGGTAGGTATCCCTTGTGTAGAAGAGGTTGGCGTAGAAGTCAAATGACTGTCACCCTGGCGTAGAAGCCGAATGGGCATAGAAGCCGAGTAGGCGTAGAAGCCGAATGGTCGTAGAGACTGAGTGGGCGTTTGAAGCCGAATGGTCGTAGAGACTGAGTGGGCGTTTGAAGCCGAATGGGTGTAGAAGCCGAATGGGCACAGATCTTGAATGGGCGTAGAAGCCGCTGCGTACCGTGCCAGAGTGCCGATGTGGACGTCTTAGCCGAAATTACGGCTTTTGAAGATATAATCAAATCTCTTGCAGAGATTTGCCACCATCTTGTGCATTAAATGCGGAGGCGTGTTTTGAAGGTCTGCAGCCCTTCTGTGCATCCGTCGCAGAGACGTGCCTTGAGAGAAACTGTCACCGCTCTGTGCAATTAGACGTAGAGACGTGCCCCGAGTCCCGTACGAAGTGCAGCTTTTGACGTGGCAGGCGGTTTGTCTACTGCGGAGCGTAAAACAGCTCATGTTTGCCTGTGTAAAACAAGGCAGCGTATCCCCTTGTACGCGAAAGAGCAGTTTATGCTGAGGGGACGTCAGTAAACGACGGTTCGGTGATATTTTAACCAAATCCTCTGCATTAAATGCAGAGATCCGCCATCATACTGTGGTGCGCGTCCCGAGGGGTCTGTCCTCGTTTTCAACCGTCGTCTGGGTAGCCGTGCAGCACTTTTTGTCAGGAGTCAGAGGTCAGGTTCACTGCGTGACTTGACAGGTTCATTTCGGGGAAGACGAAGCGTTCCTCGTACGCTTTAACGCTGCTTTGAGATCGGCTGAGTTTTACGCCATGGAGGCGATGAAGAACCCTGTTTACGCTGGAGCGGCCTGGACGTACTGCACTTACGCGGATGGTCCTTTGAGCTTGTACTTCACGTTGTGTTTAGCGGAGAAAGCTCTGCTTGTACGCTTGATGGCTCTGAAGGCCTCTGTTTACGCTGCTCTGCATCAGTATGCTGCGTAGCTCCTCCCAGCGTATTTTTCATGCTTCTACAGACATAATCTAATTTTTTTCGGTTGATAAATAGTATTTTTGAATATTAATTTATTGAAGCTGTAAATACGACTCATAATCAAGTAGTTAACCCCACACATGATGAGCCAATTAAGACAGCTCCGGATGAAAGGAGAATAACGCTATCAAGAAAAGAAAATTTCCGTTGGAAACTTTAAATATAAATCATGTCAACTTTTATAGAAACACATGTTATTGGGCTCTATTTTGATGAAACTTGAAAGCAATGTGTGTATGCAGTCTGGATCATCTACAGCCTAGGTGCAAGCTTTAATTCAAGCTGTTCATCGAGCCGGCCGGCACGGATCCAGT
Source organism: Iris macrosiphon (assembly GCA_036927795.1). NCBI lineage: Eukaryota > Viridiplantae > Streptophyta > Magnoliopsida > Asparagales > Iridaceae > Iris > Iris macrosiphon. Next base: position 195,559,107 of record JAYESA010000008.1, on the reverse strand, counting down.
GTTGTTGATCGGATTTAATCGGATCTGTGTCGGGTCGGACTTAAACAAGAGGAGAGACAGATCTGACCAGACCGGAGGAGAGATAGGCTGGACGCAGCTCGGATCCATACTCCGTAGGGATGGGTTGGGTCTGACCGGGCTGCGCTTGAGCCGGTTCGGAGCCGGATTCGGGTTGGTTTTAAAAAAATTCAAAAACAAATAAAATTTGAAGAAAAGAATTAAAATTTTAATTAATGAAATTAAAATATGATATAAATTTTTTTTAACTTGTCAAAATGAAAATAAATATTGTATTTACTGCTCAGCTCCTTTTCTGGTAGTGTCGTCCATAATAAGAGACCGAAAGTTCGGTTCATTAATGTTGGTACCTTCACCTCTTAAGTTTTGAGTCAGTTTTTTCGCACGAACCCAATCTTGAACGCAAACGCAGACTTCCAAAATATCTGGCAATAACTTGGTTCTCTTCTTGCTTAACATTTTTGAACCTGCACTAAAACAAATTATCGATGCTATCGTGGACACCGAGACCATTGGAAGATCACGTGATAAAGAAGAAAGTATATGGTAAGTTTTTTCATGTCTTTTTCACCATTCAAAAATTGAAAAATACGATCTAGAATCATCACCATCTTTATCATAATAATTTAAATACAAGGACAAATCTTAAGTTGGTAGGGAAGAATTTTTTTTTCTTCCTTTGTAGTATATTCTTAGCATGAGATAACTTAGACAGTAAACTTAAGTTACTATTACCTTAAACGGTTGTACTAGACCGGTTCGATACAAATTTGTTTTCATATAAATTAATTAGAGTATCTATATTTTCTTTAATTTTTATTTTTAAGTTACCTACCTCAACATTCATTTTGTTATGATAATTGTCAAACAATATAAATACACCATATAATTTAATTTTAGGATAAGAATTCGAAGTCAAACAATATGTCGATTTTGTTACGAGCAGCAAATATAAGTATAATTTTCTACGAAATATCCTTGAGGGCCGGTGCTTAACTATGTTTGTCTAGCTTGTAATGTATTCTTGATATAACAACTTTCATAGTGTCTCTTTTAAGTGCTTGTGCCATCATTTTTTCATTATCGTTTTCATTGCTTGCATTGCGCACCTCTAGTTATTATTTTTTGGTCTTTTGAATCTAAAACTTCTTTTTCCTCACTATATGTGACAAGTAATTTATCATAAAAAATTCACAAATTTTTTTTTTTAGTTTAAACATTGGTAGACATACTTCTAACTTATGGCAGTCTGTGGCACAAAAAAATTAACATAATTATTACCATAACAAAGACTATTATAATAATTGTAACATTGTTCCGAAACATCTTGATGGGAGAGGGGGGGGGGGGGGGGGGGGGGGTAGAATAAATAGCATAATTATGATCCATATTTAAAAAAAAAATTAGAAAAATTAATAATAAGAGAGGGAAGATTATTATTATTATTATTATTATTATTATTATTATTATTAAAGATTTAGAGGGTTAGGAAAATTAACTAATAAAAAAGTATTTTGGTAAATAAAAAAAAAATCTTTTCGTGCCAAGTTACCTATAATACCCTTAAATATATAGTTGTTACAAGATTTTTTTTGTTATTTTCAGCAAAATAAAAAAAAGACCCTTCAATGATTAAAAATAGACATAATATTGGGGGTATTTATGTAAAAATACTCTCAATGCAAGTATTATTGTTGGAGTGATAAATTATCAAAATATTCCTCCAATATTTTAATTAACGGTAATATAGGAAGTATTCTGATAATTTACACCTCCGCCACACCCCCACACACCCACACACACACACACATATATATATATATATATATATATATATATATATATATATATATATATATATATATATATATATATATATATAGTAAATGAGATATGAGCCATAGTGTTCATATTCTTACATGAGTCATGCACATGTGAACCAATAGGAATAAAGTTAATAATGAACATGAGAGGTAAGAGTCTATTATTATTGGTCCACATGTGCACAACTCATGTAGAAATATGAACACTATGACTAATATTTCGTTTACCATAAATATATATATATATATATATATATATATATATATATATATATATATATATATATATATATACACTAACGCGTACGTGTGTAAAAAATGTTGTCCACTTTATTTAAAATTGTTTAGTTGTAAATAAATCATATTAGGTAGTTAAATTTTTTTTTTAAATAATTACTGGAGTATTTACAAACGACTTAGATGTCACCATTTTTAGTCGTTTTCAAACCTAATTATCAGAGTTTTTATATATATATATATGTGTGTGTGTGTGTGTGTGTGTGTGTGTGTGTGTGTGTGTGAGGAGTACATATTTACTTATGTACGTCTAAATCTGTATATTAGATATTTTAGAAAATTAAATATACTAAATAAATACACATATACATAAGATGTACTCTAATTGGCCTAAATAAGTAATAACAATAAAAAAAAAAATTTGAGGTAGTTTAAAATTGGTGATAAACTTAGCTCTTGTTCTAACCAAGCGGAAGAGAGGTGAAGACATTATCATCTTCGAAGGAGACCGTATATGTTTAACAGATGCTATCTATTCCACTGACTCGAACACTTTATGGAGAACTTGATGTGTTATAGACGAAGGTCGTGAATATATATATATATATATATATATATATATATATATATATATATATATATCGGTCGGGCTTGTACCAAGCCTTAACCGGGTCACCAATCGGGTTGGGCTACTTCGAACAATATTTTTGGACGAATCCAGTTCGGTACTGGTTTGGTAGAGGGCGGGATCGGACTATTGGGCCGCAAACGCAGACCCAATTCGAACCCAGGTTGCATGTGGGCCAAACTGGGTTGGCCCGTTGATCTCTGCCTGTGTGTTTCTTGGAGGTAAGTTGAATGACAATTATAATTTTATTATTGAATCTTGATATTTATGACTTCATAGGACCGAGGACATTATCTCTACTAATATAAGGAGGCTTGGAAACAACTTAAAATTTAGCCATTTTAGTCGTATGTATATCATAAATTAAAATTTCTTTAAATTAATATTACATATAAAAAAATGTTTAAAAAAATTAAATTTGTTATTTAAAACTTTATTGATTCGAAACCAGCCAACCGGGGAGATCACCTTCCACCTTAATCACATGAGTTTGAACAAGTATTTGTTTATAATTAAATAATATTAAGTAAACAATTAGTTAAATTTATTAAAAAAAAATTTATTACGTGTGGATATATGCTGGCTAACCGTTTTGAAGACTATTTTCAAAAAGTAAAAATATATCAATAACAAATTATAATTAAAATATAATCAAATATATAAAAAAAATTAATTAAAATATAAACATATATATAATAATTTTTAATTCAAATATATTTAAATATATATATTTTTGCATTAATATAAAAAGAAAAAATATTTGACATGTAACGCACATGAATTTACTAGTATATATAGATTTCGTTTCTCACCGATTGCTTAAGTGATCATGCGATTCATGTGTACGAGTCTATTTCATCTATAATTAATCGTATATATATCCCAAATTTAATAATTTAATTGTTTTATTTATTTTTATAGGCTTTTGTTTGTTTGTTTGTTTCTTTCTTTCGTAATTGCACTGATGTACAATTGTACATATATCAATGATGTAAAATTGTGTATATATCTATAATTGTCGAAAATAAATAAATTATATGAACATCAAGTTCCGAGGACACCACTTTTAGAATTTGTGTCAGATCTAAAAATCTAAAATTCAACATTAATTTGTTTATATAAAATTCATAATTTATTTGACAATTATATTAAAAATTTTTAAAAAAATAAAATTTTGTTATTCCTACGTGCCAAAGTAACTTTTTTTAAAAAGTCACAATAGCGATGCAGATGCTCTCAGCTTGGAGTTTATAATTTATTCAACGAATTTTTTCATTTTAAGTAATAAAAAATTATATATTTATATAAAACGGGAAAATATTTTGGGTATTTGCGGATGGGGGGACCACTCGCCAACTCAGTTGGCGAGGTGCTGAGTTGGCGAGCATCTCGCCAACTGAGTTGGCGGGGCGCTCTCATCGAGAGGCCGCTCGCCAACTCAGTTGGTGAGCCATGCAACGTTGGCTTTGTAGCCGTTGGCCAACGGCTATATTCCAACGTTCTCCTACTCCAAAATTTCTATAACCCCCCCCCACCAAACACTCCTCACACTATATTCTCCTCCTACCCCAAACACTCCTCACTCCCCATTCTCCTCCTCTTGATATTTACTGGCGATGGCTACCCGCAATGATGGTCGTATTCCTGGCGGACCGACAACCGCGCTTATTATGAAGCAACGTGAAGAGCACATTTCTACTCAGATTTTTACTGGCGAGGTAATTTTTGAAATTACAAGTTGCCAACTTTATTAATGTATATGTTTTTTATAATGCCTATGTTTACTTTATTAATGCATATAATTTTTATAGTTATTCGACCATGATAATGCTTTACGAACCCGGATCCACGTACATTGGCGGTCTGAAAGGAATTATCGTACGTGGGAGCTTAATTCAGCTCAAAAGGCTTTGGTGGAATCCTTTGGATTCCACTATATAGATCGTGTTAGATATTTAATTCACGATCTTCATTTAGTTGTAAGCCTTGCGGAGCGTTGGTGGCCAGAACGCAACACTTTTTAACTCTCATTCGGCGAGATGACGATCACCCTTTTTGATGTGGCGAATATACTAGGGTTACCTATTAAAGGTAACGCTATATATTTTGATCCGCACTTAAAGGGATCTGATCTGATCCGGAGTTATCTTGGTGTTAGCCCTCCATCAGGTCTAAAAGACGGCAATTATGTAAAATTTTCATGGCTCCGTGGCAACTTTATAGACCTACATCAAACTATTGATGGGGTGGTTGATGTAGATGAAAATCGGGTATGTATTTTTTTAGTAAATTTGTTTATTACTTAATTTAATGGTGCAATTCTATATAACACTTAATAAATGCAGGTCATTCGTTGCACTAGAGCGTATCTGCTCTGTTTATGTGGTGCAATTCTATTTCCCGATGCATCGGGAAATATGGTAAATGTGCAGCTTTTACCATTCTTGGATGATCTGACCAAACCTACTGAGCATGCGTGGGGAGCTGCTACTCTTGCATTTTTGTACGCCAATCTGACAGAATTTGTCAGATCCAATCGCAAGAGTATTTGTGGATGTATTTCACTGATACAGGTATGAATTAAAGACCTTAAAAACTAAGAGTAATTTTATACGCAAATTATGTTTGTACTAATGTCATTTTTTTGTTTTATAGTTCTGGTCCTACGAGCACTTTTATATTGGTAGGCCTGTTACCAGCATTCTCAGTAATGTTGGAGTATTTCCAGTTGCTATGCGCTGGCCTACAGACGTAGTGGATTATCAACACTACCAATACAGGACTGTATCACTATATCGTAGCCAATTTGATACACTGCGGTATAATCAGGTAATTTTTAAATATGCAATAAATATCTTTAAATTATTTAAGTTTTGATCGTAGATAAACATCACATCATATTGATACAATCTCTTTAAATAGGTAACCTGGTTACCGTACTCATATGAACCTGATGCTCCAGAAATCAAGATGACATCCTATGCATTTAGTTTACACAGATGTCATATTATATATGATCGGTTCACCATGTACCATCCGGCAGACCGTGTTCTTCGGCAATTCGCAATGGCTCCAATAATTCCCGATGATCCACCGACAGTCGGTTATCAGACATCAAATGCATTACAACGAATCATTGGTCTCGTTGTTGACTGGAATAATCGGTTCGAGAATTATAGTGTCAGGGACATGTCTCCCATACTAAATTCTGCTGAGGAATGTAAATTATAAGTTACTCATTATTCGTATTGATTTAGTGTAAATAGTTTGCTAAAATTTTGTTTACATTTTGCAGACATAGGTAGCCTCGACTACAGGCGATGGTGGGGATGCCCTCTTATGAGCAACCGAGTATACCACTACGAGGAGCCCAGGTTCAAGACTAGATCTGTAGACGATTCTACTCTGCGTGCTTTTGCCGATGGAATACATGATTTGGTATGACTTCATTAAACTTTCAAAAATACATATACATAGATATGATAAATATATTAATTTACGTGTTCTTCAAATTTTAGAGTGTTCATTACCAACAATTTTTGCAACAACCTGAGATAAACCTTCACCCACAAGGTCGACTTCTTATGGAGGAACTTGTGACTCGTGTTGAGCATCTGGGTATTGGACGGGAACCGGAAATGCCTCCATTACAATCCCGTCTTCCACCGGACTATCCGACCGGCTTAGTACGACAGAGACACTCTCGTCGTCGTCGGCGTCGGTGTAAACCCCCTGATTTTTCAAAATTTTAAAAACTGGATTTTTCACAATTTTCTGGAATTTTTTGGGAATTTTCTGTAATTTAAGAACAGGATTTTAATTTTTAAATAATTTTTAATTGATAATAAATGATATTAAAATATTATAAAAATAATATTTTTGGGTGTAAAATGAAAAACTGGACTTAGGGCAATTTTTCTGGAATTTATCGGACACCGGACCTATTTTTAAATGCCTAAAAAGTATTTACTTATTTAATTAATTATTTATTAATTAATTATTGATTTATTATTATTAATATTATTATTAATTTTTTTTTGATTCAGCCCGCGGCCCGTTGGGCCGGCCCGGCCCAGCCCAACCCGAGCCCAGCCCCTAGCGGGTCGGGTCGGATCCGCCGCCGCCCGACCCGCAAACCCGACCCGGCCTCCACCCTCTCTCCCACGACCCCCTCTTCCCCGCACCCGCCGGCACTCCACCCGCTCCGCTCGGCCGCCCGCCCGCTCCGCTCACCCCCACGTCCACCGCCTTCTCCGCCCCTCTCCCCGCCATCCTCGGCCACGCCACCGCCTCCGGCCACCTATTTAAACCCCCAATTCCCTCTTCCCCGGCCAGAATCTCCCCGCCTCCCCTCGCCCTAGCTCCGGCAAACGCCGCCTGCGCAACCCTCGCTGCACCGCCCTCCTCCGCCTCCTCCTTCTTCCTCCCCCTCTCCCCCTGCAGCCGCCCGCAGCCTCGCCGTCGACGGCCATCTCCTCCCCCTCTTCTCCTTTCTCCTCCCCGCGGCTCCGCTCCGTCCCAGCGCCTCGTCGGAGACCCGCCGCCGTGCCACCGCCGTGCAGCGCCGACGCAGCCCCGAGCCGACGACACCGCCGCGAGCCGCCCCGGCCAGCCGTGGTTCTCCGGCAGCCCCCAAACCCTAACCCTAAGTTCCCCCCCCCCCCCCGCGTGTCGGACACAGGACACGTGTCCTGTGTCGTGTCGGACACGATTCCAACCCTGGTTTTCAAGTCCCGTTCAGGTGCGTGTATTTTCTTGCTCGTAGCTCGGATTTCGATTCCGCAAATTGCGTTGCGAAGCCTGTATGACCCTCTCGGTGCCCGGACAAACTGTTCGGGGCATCGCGTCCTATGGTGATCGCACACCGCGATCCAAAAACAGGAAAAACCAGACCCTGTTTCACCCCGGAACCGAGTACGCCCTGCCAAACGGGACGACTTGGTCGCGCGCGGTCTTCACCGATACGTGCGCATCGTCGATACGGACGTGTGGGATTTCGCAGAAGCTGATTCGGGTGTGCGTGCACACCGGAATCAACGCGTATCCGCGGACATCGCCCCGTATCTGACTTTTCGGTATTTTACCCTAACTTTGTGTATACACGTCGGATCGAGACAAAACTTACGCCATCGGACTCGTAGCGATACGCTGGTCCTGTGGGTCAAGTTTGGTTCGATTCTGAGAACGTTGACGAAATCGCGTGTCGTGGGCCCCACAGGCCCCGCTCGACGGGCGATTTTGTGTTCGGCTCATCGGAATCCAATTCTGAAAGCTCCGTTGGGTTCATATCAGCGTTTCTGACCTGTTGACACTGAGTTTGGTGAATTTGGAGACCTTTGACCCTGACGCATTTTTCGGTGCAAAGCGGGCCCACCGGTGGACCCCGTTTTGGCCCGAAACTGCCGTTTCTGCCCTTGTCTCCAAATTGGACCCAAGGACAGGCGTTTTTAGCTGATTGATATTTTCTGGATCTGATGGTGATGTTTATTTCACCAACCGGAGTACCGTCTGCAAATCCAACCGAAGTCAGAGCCGCAATCAGAGCCGGAACCACAGGCAAGTGTACCTTGCCAAAACTTGCAGCTTTGCTACCTATTTCCTGGACTTGGTTATACATCAGTGGGCAAGTAAAGCTTGACAATTCTCAGATATTTCTGGTTATAGTATTTACTTGATTTCTTGTAGATGCCTAAGTAAACTTGTTTAACTGCTTAACCCAGGACACCTGACACTCTTCATGTGACGGAATTGCCTGAGATATACCTGGTGATTTCGTATAGGTTATATTTTTCATGTCATTACAGTTTACATGCTTAGATTCTATCCTGACTCATTGCATTAGTTCAAACTTGCGTGACTTGTACCTGATATTCTCTGGAACTGTGACGTGAGATTACATGGGGTGGGGAGAGTATTACCATATCAAGGCTGATTATAATGTAAATAATGTTATCTGGAGGTGTCTTAGTCTCTGATACAGAGCTTTGGCACAATTTCTGGCTCTTCGAGAAAATACTGCTATGGTTTCTTCGACACTGATCCTGTAGTAGTCTCAGCCTGAGTATGACTAAAACTCTCACTTGCATATCACTAGCTGGTTTATATATTTACCCTGCTGTTTATCTTGTTGCTGCACTGCATATATTTTGGCTTGTATTTTCTGTACCTTGTTATGTCCCCTGAGGACCTGGAATGGACTATGTCCCCAGGTATAGCCGCAGAGAACTACCCCGAGGTGTACGGTACCGGAGCACTCCTTGGAGCAGAACCCGGAACTGAGGACGAGATAGTGGCCGAAGACTTCACCTGAGCACCGGCTTCAGCTACACAGTATTTCCTTTTCAGTATTTTATTTCCAGTCTATGTTTCCTTAATTGTAACAGAATAATTCTCGGATTGTTTCCCGAGATAACCTTATTTGATATTGCATATTTAATTCCATTGCATTATTTCTGGCAATTAATCTGTGTTTATTTGGTGGATGAGATTAGAAATACCTGAGACTTGTAACATATTATTGATAGACTATAGCTTAAGCATGCCCTGATGGATCCATTAAATTGGGTTGTCCATCGGTGCGTGCTGCTGGCCATTGCTCACGTGCTCAGTCCCTCGGCATTTTGGGACTGGGGCGTGACATGGTTTTTGTTGTGGCCCATGCAGGTCTACGACTAAATTGTTCGGTTTCAACTTAGGGACCGAACAGGCCTGCAATAAGATAGGATAAAATTTTAGGATCTCATCCACTTGCTTGAATCGTTTTGATATCTGTATCGTATTCGAACTAACTTGAACTTGCATCTTGCCTTGTTTCCTGTGCGCCTCTTATTGGTTATTTTGGATACAGGGAAATGGACCCACAAGAATGCAACGAGACTCCCGTCAGAACACCCCAAGATACAGGTGTCACCTATGACAACGAAGTGACACCAGTCAGAGGAGTTCCACCAACTCAACAGAGCCAGCAGGCAGGTCAACCTACCTCCCGATTCCGGCGCGATGA